>OU015765.1:35701525-36090389 GCA_907173295.1 Fagus sylvatica
GAGGAGTTTCCTTGCATGTAAAAAGACCCAAAGCCCATTTCCCATGTCAGAGCTGCAGTGCTAGAGGAAATCTCATTATTAATTTTTTAAAGAAAAAATTCCAAGCACGTGTAGGTCTTGGAAAGTTTACAGGGAATGAGTACAGTACCTTTATAGATCTAAGAACATGGGCATGAAAGGACCTACCAAAGGCAAGCGGGCTTAAAGGCTGCAGGACATGTGGTACAGAATTTGGAAAGCTTTATATTATGTTTGTTTTGGTTAAAAATAAATAAAAAAAGAAGATACTGAAAAATGTTTTCTCTATAGTTGGATGGGTCCGATTTGCGGGTTTTGCTCAGCCATGCCCTTTATTTAGAGAAGATAGTCTAATCTTGGTTTTGTTTAAAGAAGACTCATTTGGACTCATTTCTTTGTGGACCTACGAACTATTAACCCCACTCATCAGAACCAGTTACTGAATAATCCTTAACCCCACTCATCAGAACCAGTTACTGAATAATCCATGTGCATTCACCCGGCTAAGCAGTTTATACTCATGCCTAGGAGCTTGTTTAATCAATTGGCACTAAATGCAACTGCACAAAGGGGCAATAAATAATGACTTGAGCACAAGGACATACATCAATGTCCAACAAGATGCTAAAAATATTTAAGTACATCCCAGGAAACCACAAACAAAGACTAAAAGCCTGACATAAATCGGGCACCCTAACACAAAGATTTACATGCATTTATTTTAATACAAGGCAAAATCCACTATCTACAAGAACAAAGGCTCAGTCCAAAATCAGGTTATCTTGACCACCATACTGCTTACTCAACTATAGTGGTGAGATAATATGCTATTTTTCTCACATGAAGCACAGGACTTTCCAACCGATATCCGTCCATCTTCCCACAACAGATACCTAACAAGTGATATGTGAAACCATACAAAATAACCACATTTTCATCCCTAACAAGTGATGTGTGAAACCATACAACATAACCACATTTTCATCCCGGCAAAAGGCACTAGCAGCTGGAGCATATCACACATTATGCCGACTCTGTCACTTCAACCTGTTGCCGAGCCAGGTATTTCTCCCTTCGCTCTTTCTGAAAGAGACAAGTGTGAGAGAGGAACATAAGATGAGAAAATTTAAAAGATTGAGCATTTTTGTGACCAGACATGAAATACATACCCATTCATCTATTACAAGCCCTTCCCCAACAACCCGAGGTCCTGTGTCCACAGGAGGTTTCTTGCGTGTTTCAAGTGCAGCCTCAGCTTCAGCTAATTGACGCTTCAGTTTTTCCAAAGCCTAGAAGGAGATTGAAAATACACACACACAAATCACAATGTCATTATGGCCTTATGAAACACTTGTTCACCACACATACATTAATTAACAAAACGATCTAACTTCAACTTACAGGACTAGGACGCTCCACATCTAAAAATACAACCCGCAAAATTCGTTCAACTGTTACTTCATCCTTTTGTTCATCAAACTGTGCCAGAAATGGTCAAATCAAATAACAAATCTTAGGTTAGCACCAGAAAATTTCCTGAAAGCCATAAATAAAAAAGTGGTACAGCTACTTGCACAGTTTAAAAAGGCTAAATCCTTCTACTTAGTTTGCCCAAACTGTTATTTGATCCTTTGTCCATGAAACTGTACAACAAAATGTCCAATAAAAAGATTTAGCTTTGCACAGACTACTACAGTAATAAAAGAAAACTAGTACCACTGCTACATCCAACTGAAATCGCAGAATTTAAACATGCCATGAGGTAGAATTCCATAGACAGAAAAGCAATAACATTGTGCACAAAGGAGGATATAAAAAGGGGCATAAAAAACACATTAACAATATTAGCAGTTGCATCAATGTAGCATATGAAAACTTAATTATTATCTTGCTTTAATAGCTATATTTCTCATGATTAGATTTCATCTTTAAATCATTGGCACAATTAACATAAAAAACGAATTATTAAGTATCACTTCTGACTTTTTTCCTTTAGCAAAGTCTGAAAACTTTCTAGCACTACATATTTGCCTGTCCATAGGTTTTTGAAGAAACAATTCCAGGACTCCACAATCAATTCTGCTCGATGGTCATTTTATTAATTATAAGTGTTAATATGAAAAGATCTTGCAACAGTGAGTATTTAAATATCCATATATAAATAAGCATATTGTCTCCACAATTTTTGAAAGAGAAATACATAAAGTTGCTTGTTTACCCAATCTACTGACCCACAAAAAAGTTTAGACACATTAGCGTTATTGCAACCAGAAGGCATTTAACTTACCAGCTCAGGTACATACTCTATTCCTCCTTTCACCTTCAGACTCATGATCTTGAACTTAATCTTGCTCCTCTGGTCCAATTGCTTTTCACTGTTCTCACCATGCTCCACAAATTTGAACACTGTCCAATCGGATTCATCAGACAGATAGACAGAGTGGAAGTTCAAAAATAATAATATATCAGCAAGCACAATAGAAACATAAAAACAGAACATTTTTAGAATATAATCACAATCCCTATCCAACCCCAGGTTCCCAAACCAATACAAAGTAAAATTCCAACATCCAAAGCTCAAGAATAATAATACCTGTTGCAATAATACTTTCTCCAGGAGCAAGGATTCCACCAGGAGGACGCATATAACAGCTCTTCGGTGCTGTAGTTTGAAACTAAAGCAGGGCAAACAAAATCATTAGATGCTTCACTTACATTATTGGAACTTAAATTAGAGGTCTATAATGCTCGGGTACATAACAACGCGGGCTTCCCGGGATACCTAATTAACCTACACACCGCAACATAATACATTATATGATTATAATACAACAACAACCAAGCTTTAAATTTTGGGGTCGGCTATGGATTTTCAACAGACTAATCAGTTTGGCCACAAGCATTATTTTCCACCGTTCTAATGCTACAAACCATGGACACCAATGTAGTGAATCACAAAACAACGTTGCAATTGATGCGCACAAGAAAAGAAAAACCAATACCTTAAAAGCCACATGAGATCTGCTAGTGTTCTTCAACCTGACCGCGCTCTTAACCTGTTTACCAGGCTCATCTTCACAAAAATACAATAACGCAATCAGACAATGAGAATGAAACTTTTTTAACACACATATTAAATTACACAATAATCCAAATTCACAATTAATACTTTTTAGCTTTACAGTAAAAGTTAAATAAAGAGCTTAATTCCCAAGCATTTATTCTAGTTAAGCTAAATATTCTCTCTCTTAATTAAGCAAATATAGCAAAGTGATAAAAACGACGACGTACTTGGGAAGTAGAGGCTGTTGGCAGGGTCAAGGCGGAGCCTCCGCCGAGGGAGGGAGTAACGATCGCGCAACGGACGACACCGTTTTGGGAGGTGATGGCTTCGGATTAGACGAGACCTCCACGTGTCGGTTGCTCAGGTTCCCGATGCTACTATGAGTAAGATTCTGCGTAGACGACGAAGACGACGACGTATTACTCGATTGCCAAAACGGGCAGAGCCTGAAGAGCTTCACGTCCGAGTTTGATTTGTGGAGGTGGTTGTGGTGGTGATGGCGGTGATCCGCTATAGCCATGGTCTCGACTCTCGCCGGTACCTTCCACGTGCCGAGCTGCTATTGGCGGCGCTGGTTTGGGAGCGAAATCTATGTCTGTAATTCTGTTTGTTTTTTTTTTTTTTTTTTGCTCTGAGACAGAAAGAGAATATCTTTGTTTTCGCTAAGTGTGGACTCGGAGTTGAAAAAAATGGTGAATGGGAATTGGAGAGTAGCTGAGGTTAAATAACAACGCGGATTTAAGAGGGGGGATTCTACTGGAATTGACTTTGTTTGACGTCCGCGTGCTTGCTTACGTGTCATTTTGATCAGTTAATGTGCTGTTCCAGATTGTGCTCTGGGATTTGGAAGTCATTAAGTAAGTTTTTAAGGGCGAATAGATTTGATATGTACAAGTTGTTCAGATAATGAACTCGATTCTGTGAAAATTTTGGAGTCTTTTAAAGGGAGCGTGTGATGCACTTCCAATCACTGATTTTTGTTAGTTTTGTTTACTTGAATATGATTGGGAGTGATATGTCTTTTTTAATTGATGTGTCAATGTCTGATTCGATCAATTAGTTTACATTCCAGTAATTACACTTATTTTAATTGTAACAGATATATTTCCTTTATTAAGGGCGGTTTTCTATCTCATTTTTTTATTCTACTTTATACTTCATCAATTATAATTTATTATATATTTTTTTCAATTTTTATAAAATAATTTAAATTTAAAATAAAAATAAATTAAACACAATCTTAAATATATTATATTGTAATTGATATAATAAAAGTAAAAAAAAAAAAGAATAAAAAATATTCATTCCATATGAACAAGTTGTTGAGACAATGAACAGAATTTTGTAAAATTTTTGGAGCCTTTAGGGAGCGTGTGATGCACTTCCAATCATTATGCGAAAGAATGGGATATCACGCGCCGGAATGGGAAAGTGAAAGATGCAGTAACGACATAGTTTGTACATTTAATTTAGTAGATGTATTTGGTTGATGATGTAACGGCAATCTTTCTTGAGTTTGAGGGCATGGGGTTTTAATGATGGTTTTGTAGATTAGGTAAGATGTTTGTACGGCATTTACAATGGCCGGCTAGGTTTGGTAGGGAAGTTAGGAATTAATTCGGTGAATAATGACCTTCCTTGTGTGAATCAGTGGATTTGAAACGAATTTTGGCTGAGTGGGGTTAATTAAAAAATAAAAAAATAAAAACGTGGCAGTAAAATACTTGAAGCCCTTTTTTGGTCTAAAACAGTAAAACAGGAAGCACTGTTCCAATGTCTTACTTGGAAAGGCAAATGTCTTTTTAAAGATGCTTTGGAAATCCTTTACGGGTACTCATTTTAGTTTGAGCCTATTTTGACCTTAATACTTGCTAGTAAAGGGAAATTATTTGCTTTCTTCATGGGATGGTCATGTGGGGATAAGGTGGGGGCATTTTTATCCAAATAACACACATCTTACTATAAATAACACTCATATATCAAAACCCTACACTGAATCAAAGTTATTTTAATAATGAAAATGAAATTGTTTGGTTAAGAGTTTTGCAGTTCAGTAATATTAAGGTTATGGAACTCTTCCATCATAAAATTTAAATTATAATAAAAAAAATGAAATTATTCATGGAATAGGCCATTTGCCACTTGGAGTTGAAACTTGAAAATTTTTGGTGCGTCTAGCATGTTTGTTTTGTCAAGCTTTGTTGATATCTAGTAGCTTTGTTTTAGATTATGGTGTAAATATGGGTAGCTTCAAAGTCCAAACACAGGGCATGACTTTGTTCTAATTTTAATTAAATTATAGTTGGAGACATTCACTTTCATTGTCAAAGATTAAGTTGATTAACGTGGTTAGATTCCTTCCAACGTGGCAGCATATATAGTGAACTTTGTACTGAGTGCAGACGTGCATGCCAATTGCCACCAATGATTGACCAAAATTCCTTACCCCTGTCCCCAAAGAATTAAAACTCACAAAATGGAACAGAAAGCAAGTTCTTTTTTTTCCCCTTTGCTTTGGCAACACGAACTAATTATCAGGTCCATTCCATATTAATCATAACATTTTTCTTTCTACGTGGATTAATAACCATGTTCCGATGCTATACTTAACTATTAAATAAATAAAAAACCTTCAAGATAGCAATTGATGTTTTGGCTAAGGCCTAGTATTTTTTTTTTTTTTTTTTTGCTAAATGCCTAACTGCCTAAGGCCTAGTAGTGCCATTTTGATGATGTAAAATGCTATTGAATAACAGCAACCGTCGTTCTCATTTCAGAATTTAATATATCTAGAAAAATAAAATTTGTATATGAAATAAAAGAACAATTAGTATTATTAGATTGTATCAAGCCTGGCCTCTTGGCTCAAGTAGTGATTCTGTCTTTCCCCATGGTGTGTAATCACCTTATAAAAGATTATAATACTATTGGTTATTTTAAACAAGAGTTGAATTTTTAAATCTATTACTTACCTTGGCTTAGATGGGAAACAAATTGAAATAGCCACTATAACAATTTAATGACAATTTTCAATTTATTTGTGATATAAATATTTAGGATACCATATTTATAAAACTTCCAAACCTATGTGGATTTCAGCACTTAACTCTACTAGTAGTCTCTTATCATGGAATAAAAAACTTGGTATCGAATTTTGTATACATAAAAAACAAACTCGTTGATATCGTGATTATATTAAAAAAAAATTCTCACACAAGCCAAACAAGTTTATAATGGAAGTTCACCTTACCATGAACTCTCTTTAAAAAAATCCAGCTTACAAAAGAAAGTTTCAAAGTCATTCAAAATCGAAATATATAATGTGCAATGTCATTCAAAGTTGATTGACTTTTACCTAGTTGATTAATGTTTCATGAAATTGCAATCATCCTTTTGTATTGTTTATTATTCTTATTTTGACAATCATCCATGGGGATTGTTTATTACGGATACCAACTCGTGAATTCTTTCTTCTTTTTATTTTATTTTTTATTTTTTTCTGAATTCTAGAATTCTTAGTTTGACCATCATCCTTTGGGATTGTTGTTTATTGTACCACTACCAACTCTTGAATTCCAAATTGATTTTAATTAATCAATAAACTCAACCAACAAGTAAAGGGGGAGCAGAGTCTTTTGGTTTTGATTTGAACATGGAAGAATTAATGCAAACCCATGACCAAATTCATGATGGTCTCTCTTTACTTACGCTAAAGTAACATTAAGAACCGATGCTCCTCACGGAAGTATGGACTACGAGCTACACTATGGGCCTCACATAGTTATGCTTGTAATTGCTCCCCAAGGAGTATTTAACATATTTATGAAGAAAATTCTTTGGTCGTGTGAGGGTAAAATGCATATCATTATGAGGAATTAAGCAAAGTATCCTTAATATTGATGATTTTGTCCATTCAAGATGTAGACTAGGAATTAAGCAAGCACTGAACTCTTCCTAGTTCTATGGTTTACTTCTCCACGAGATGGTATCTTAATATTTATGATTTTGTCCATTCGCGACGTAGACGAGGAATTAAGCAAGCATTGAACTCTTCCTAGTTCTATGGTTTACTTCTTCACGAGATGGTATTTAGTGTAAAGATTATATATAACATCAATAACTCTAAAAACACAAAATTGCATAAAAGATATCACAGTTATTGATGTGTCAAATTGTGAATTAATGGTAGATAATAAAGTAACGTCAGTATAATAAGTCTAGATAAGAAGGAATGAAAATTATTTATGAAAAATGTTATGCTTTTAACATTGCTCATGTAACATTTCTTGTATGAGAATAGATCTCATGCTTGTAAAGTTCACCTCAAAAGAATGGTGTATACAACTATTAAATAAAATAATTTGTAATATTCTTATCATTAGTCGATAGAAAATTGGGTGCAAAGGGAAATAAAATAATAATAAAAAATGAGGCAAAGATAGCTAATTACAAGAAAAAATAAGGCCAAAAATTAAATATAATTATACAAATCTCGAATTACACTCACAAGTACATAGGTCTAGCATACCATTTCTACGACGAACATTTTTTTTTTTTTAAACATATCTCCATATTTCCCAAAAATATATTATCTATCTAATTATAAAATTAAGATTAACTGGGCCCGAAGCAAATCAAGTGAAAGAGATTCTCAGCCTTCTCTTCCCTCCTCCTCCTCCTCTTCTCATCAAGGTTAATCCTCTGTGGCTGACTCAAACCCCCAGCAATGCGCCACATTTGGTTTCCCTTATTATTGTTTGCAGATTCTGCCACAGCTTTTGTCTTCTGCTGCATAGCCTTGAATGCCATCTCAAACTTGCACACCCTCCTATTACGACCCATATCTCGCTTTCTCAGTTACTTCACTGAAATATGACAGAGAAGTAGAGAAAGATATAAAAGTTGGTTTAAGGTGGTAGTTCTTGAAATTTGATCACTCAGCAGTGGTTGTTTTGCTTAGTAAACATTGACAGGTTAGTTCATAAATATATATATATATATATATAAAGTGGGCTGGAATTAATTAGATTTTTCTGGAGGATTGTGGGTAGGTGGTTTTGTGAGAAACTGGGGTTCAATTCGTTGGTTTTTTTTTATAGCTCCCAGATTTCAGGCAGTTGTTTTCCAAATTCCAGGGCTGTTTTTGTTTGGTTTCTTAATTAGTGGAAGCACGTGGTCAACAGGCTTTTAATTAATTTAGTGCTTTAACTTTAAGCATAAGTTTAAGACGCGTCTTTTTTTGGCGGGTAACAACTAACAAGTGACATGTATGTCCTTGATAAATTAAAAAAGGGTAGGTTTCTTAATTAGTCTAGATGTTTCTTTCAAAGGCTCGTGCATAGAGAGAATGCACACTTTTACAAAATTTGAATAATATAAATCTTTGACAAGTGCACATAAAACATCTAAATAAGTGTCATTGTATGTATGCGATGGATGTGCACAAATCATTTCCATTCTTCAAAGAAATTTCCTAATTCCTCAAACTTTTTCAGGTAACACCGAGAATGCAATTGACTTGTTGTTAACGTGCTATGCTGGGATTACATGCTCTGTTTTTGTTTTGCATCTTTCGAATTTAACAAATTAACATACTTTAACTTCATTCCAAAATCCTTTTTCGTGAACTAAAATGTAAAGAATAGAATAATAATTTGAATAGTTGAAGTGTCAATTTAGACAATATCATATAAATATATATGCACTATCCACCTAATTACTACTAAATTAAGCATGGCAAATTAAGATATGTTCATGGTCAATTTATTTTAACTTCCTTTAATTTATACTTATGGATTCTATAAAATACCAAAGAATATAATTCAAAAGTCTTTATTTTCTTTTAAAGATAGGAATGGAAACACAAAAAATTATCTTATAAAGTAGTTCATAAAGCTACCTTCTCACAATATATGAGACTCAAACATATGTAAATCTCACATGTTATAAGAGGATGGTCTTAACTCTTAAGATTATATTAATAGTGTAAAATAAATTTAGTTTCTCTGACAAAATATAAATTAATAAATACATAAAATAATTGTTTCCTAATACATTTCAACTCAATCATCTATCAAAATAGAATTCTATGTTCTTTTAAATCATGAATCTTGCAACAATTTCTCTTTCTATGTACAAAATCAAAGAATTTATCAAAGTATTATCATCCATTTTAATGGGAAACCAAATCTTGACAACATCCATTCTATAATTACAGTAGAAATTGGAAGAACAAGCACAAGTAAAACAACTGTATAAACAAGTTTGTATGTTATTGATCTTCTACTCCTAACATCAGTACCATTCAAACATTTTTGGCATTTGTTTTAAGTTTGGATGTTGAACTACATTACTCATAGTGGTAAAGTTCCACTATAACTGTTGTGTGCTTTTGTGTTTAGACTCTCTATTGTTGGAGAAATTAGCCATGTTACTCACACATGACACACCTTTAGATCTTTATAATAATTTATTATTGTTTTTTGATAAATAAGAATCCTATGGAGAGTAAGATAGTCAACTGTGGTTAATTAAGAATCAGAATTAATCCTAAATTCTAATAATTAATGGTCATAAATGTGATGGATGGAGAGTAAGATAGTCAACTGTGGTTAATTAAGAATCAGAATTGATCCTAAATTCTAATAATTAATGGTCATAAATGTTATGGATGGTTGCTTTTATTGATGGCCAAGAGAGTGTAACTAATGAAAACTTTATTTCAAAGTGTATCAACTATCATGTACTCATTGGTTGTACCGAGAGGTGATGGGCTCATTAATTTGGAACATGATGTAAACCCGGATTTAAACATGGTGGTTTAACTTTTTTTTCTCTAATTTATTTAACTTATTTAAATTTCGTACAGTTTTTAAAAGGTTTCACCTTCTTTTGATATACCTGTATTTTAATCCACTTTTTAATAAATCAGGGAAACTAATCTAAGCACAAAAAGGTTTTGCCAGGCAGGTAGTTTTATTTACCATATCAGTTACACCCTCAATGAAAAATGAGAAACAACCAAGCATCACCGAAACATTCGTTTGTACATATTGAATACTTCAACCAAGTCATGCAACTAGCTAGTTCCTGATGGGCGTAGGGTATGCCAGTTCCAACTAATCATGGAATATTGACAAGGTATGAAGCTGTTTGAACTCAACTCCAGTTAAAACATTAAAAACAAATGCATTGGAAGCAAAAAAAAAATTTATTTTATTTTATTTTATATTACAATGAAATAAGAAGATCACGCAAAATGGGGTTACACACACTCTACTATAATTACAAAGTAATAATTTAAAACTTGATTGTGCTAGGACCCCAGCAGTTTAAGTCCATGACTTTTCTCATTGACTCCTCCTTTGACCGTTTCTTCTTATCAGAAACTGCTGAGGAAGATGTGGCAGAGAGTTTCTTGGCTTGATAATACGATTTGATATTGTTCATGGCACTTTGTTGTAGTGATCTAAGTGGATAATTCCACCTACAAACACCTTGGTCTTTTAAGGTCTCAACAGCTCCAATACATGCTGCCACAATCCAAGCTCTCCTAGTTGAACTCATGATTGTTGTGCTCTCTAGTAATTTAGATGGCTATAAATGAAGAGGTGCTTTGGTGAGTGAAAGAGAGTTATGAGAAATTGAGCTTTTGATTTTGCTGGTGCTAGGGAGTTGGGGTGGGTTTTCTTATATAGCTAGCAGTGTGGCATTTGAACGTGCTAAGAAACCACAGGCAATTTTTGCTGTTGCTCATTGTAAAACCACAGGCAATTGTTGCTTTGGACTCTTAGGAGAAACTGCTGGAATGGGAATACCAAAACCAAGTATTTAGCGTGTGTGCAGCTGTGCATTGTTTATAGACTAGGATTTGTAAATAATAATAATACATGCCGAACGTTGCGTCATTTCGTCTTAAGTCATATAGTCAGCTTATTTGTCGTGACTCATAGAACCTGGGCTCCTGGACACTGATAGTTTGAGAATTGGCAATCACCAAGCCAACCAAGAGACAAGTGGGTTTGTGTGAGTTGTGACTTGTGACTGATGAAAACAATAGTCAGCTATTTTGTTCTCTTCTTGAGTGCCAAATGCCAATGGGCTACTCCCAAGGAAACTGCAGGTTTCGACATTTTGCCGCTGTGTGAAGAAAGGAAGATACGTAAAAAGATAGGAATAACTCATTTTCCAGGGGCTCCTTTGGTTTCGTTAAGACGGTGTTAATTTTACCTCAAATGATATCCACCTTACCTATATATGACTGTCATGTAAAGAGACTAAAGAATTTTGAATTTTCCCATTTTCCAAACGTTTATTGCTAAAAAGAAAAGAAAAAATAGGATTCTTTAAAGTTGAACAATAAATTTTGGGACAAAATTCATCCTAATTTGTTTTTAGCCATTGTTGACATAACCTATTTAAAAGTGATGTTTCTTCAGCTATAACTTACAACTTTAATAAATTGCGAAAGAGTGTTTGGATTCCAAATAAATGATAGTTCTTAATTTTACCTGAAAGATTCTAAGAAGGATATATATTTTTTTTGAGTCAGGCAGCCAAAAATACAAAGTAGAATCAAAAAATCGAAATCCAGACACTTGACCAGTGGCGGAGCCAAAGCTTAGTTAGGGTGGGCTGTAGCCCAGCCTAGTTTTTCTTTAAAAAAAAAATTTACGGTTATATTTTTTTTTTCTTTTTTAATTTAGCTCAACCAAAAATAAGAAATTAGTCCACTTTTTATGCCTTTTAATCCAACAATCTAACACAAAATCAGTCCAACCAATTATTATAGAATATAAACATAAAAGTTATATTCTATTGATTGTTGTTGTACATTTTTTTTTAATTATTAAATAAAATTTTCTTTTATTAAGAAAATTTACTTAACATTTTCACACCACTCAAAAAAAAATTCTTGACTTCACCCCTGCACTTGACAAATATTCAAAAACATAACTATGTTAAAAAAAAAAAAGGGCCTAAACCCAAAATAGGCCCAAACAGTCCGGGTCCAGCTGAGGCTTATGAAGAAAGATGCTGCCACATTGGCTAAATAGGATTCTCTTTTGTTCAACATCACTCGTAAAGAAAACTACGGGCAGATTCGCCAATTGCTTAGAAAGAAAGCCCTGGTATTTGGAAATCAACCACGTGCTAAGCCAATGTGTATCATTTTTTTTTTTTAATGTAAAAAAGGAAGGATGGGACTTCCACCGGCTTCTTTTTTTTTTTTGATAAAGCAAATTTCATTAACGAGCAGAGGCCAACAAATCCATCTTCCAAGCATCACAAACAACGTGGGGCAAGGAAGAGATGTTACAACTTAGATCTAAGGGGGAAGAGATCGCAAATTTTGCCAAAGAATGGGCAACAAAATTTGCTTCCCTTCCAACCCAACAAAAGTCACAAGAAACAAAAACTTTTCTAAGCTCAATTACATTGCTAACTATACTAGAAATAGACCAAGGGACAGTGCTTTCACCTTGGATAGCATCGAAGGAAATCTTAGAATCACCTTCAACCAAGATGTGGAGGAAACTTTCTTCAGCAGCCAGCTTTAGAGCCCAAAGAATGGCACAGGTTTCAGCTTGCAGAGGGTCGCTATGACTAGACCTTTTAGCCCAAGCTTTCAAAATATTCCCATTGGAGTCACGAGCTATGACAGCTAGAGTTGAAAAATCACTGGCAATAGCAGCATCCACATTTAATTTCACAACATTTGGGGGAGGGCAGCACCATCTAGCTGGTTCAGTAGGTACTTTTTGGTTTGGTGGCTCTTTAGACAGCTTGTATTCTAGTATTCGACTTTCAATGTTATTAACAATAGCATCTAAGTTGATATGCTCCCCATTATGTAGAACTCGATTTCTCAAGTTCCATATAGCTTCAATAGTTGTCCCCATTATCAAGGAATAATGATCCTTCAGCTCAGCTTTATTTTGGAGCCTTCCCAGACAAGGAGGGTCTAAAACTATCTTCACAATGTCTTCATTATTTTGCACACTGATACTGTCAGATCTGAAACACCAGCTGCCACCATACCATATGGCTCTAGCAACTGTACAATTAAAGAAAAGATGTGCACCTGATTCTGGTTCGGCATTGCACAAGCTGCAGGAGGTATCGAGATACAAGCTCAGGAGGTGAGATGGGCATTCTTTGAGCAATTCTTTCCTTTGTTGGCAGAACATTTGCACCAATTCTCCAAATAAGCATTTTGGTTCTCTCATGTGCCTTAAGCTTCCATATTCTCTGCCATTCAAAACCAGCATTGCTTCCACTACTATTGTCATGGTTTAGCTTGTAAGCAGATTTTACCGTGAATACTCCTTTGTGGTCATGAATCCACATTAGCTTGTCTTCTCTTTGTCTTATCGGAATAATGATTCTGGATATAGCCTCCACTGATTCTTGGTCAAAAAGTTGCTCAAGAGCTTCCAATTTCCATTTATGTGCGTTTTGATCTATGAGACTTGACACCATCAGTGGGTTTAATTGGATTGAGTCGTCCTTTGGCTTTGGTTTGAAATCTTCTAACCATGGGACCCAAGGATCCTTCCAGATGTTAATAGAATTCCCATCACCAACCATGTAGCACGCACCCTTTAAAACAATCTTCTTAGCTTTTTCAATGGCCCTCCAAATTGGGGAGGCTGTCTTCATAGGCTCCTTGCTTAGCCAATCTTTCCTGACTTTATATTTTTTCCTTAAGAGCTCCATGCAGATACTATTCCTTTTTGATGCAACCATCCATGACAGCTTTGCTATTAACGCCATATTTACTTCCTTGGTTTTTCTAAAGCCCAATCCTCCATCTCTTTTAGTTTGGCAGAGTTTATCCCAAGAATTCCAAGCCATGTATTTACCATTTTGATTGTTTGGTTTCCACCAAAACCTTCTATTCAGGGCATCCATGGATTCACAAATTTTGTTTGGGAGCTCAAAAGTAGACATGACATAAGTAGGTAAAGCTTGAGCTACTGATTTGATCATTGTGCACCTCCCTGCCCAAGATAAACATTTGCTGCGCCATCCCATCAATTTAGCTTCGAGTCTTTCTTTCAAAAATTGGAAATCCCTCACACTTGCTTTGGAGAGGAATAGTGGGGCACCAAGGTAGATAGCATCCTTCTTGAGAGTTTTCATTTGGAGCAAATGTTTGGTGTGCCTAATGGTTGGCTTTGGAGTATATTTAGAAAAAACAAGACCAGATTTGTTCCTATTTACAATCTGTCCAGACCATGTGCAGTAAGTATCTAGGCACTGGTTCAAAATGGTTGTCTCTTTTTTGTTAGTTTTGGAGAAAAGAATTATATCATCTGCATACATTACATGGGTGATGGCTGGTCCTCCAATACTGGCCTTGACTCCATTGATTCTTCTTTCAGAAAGCTGCTTCTCAATAAGTCTAGAAAGAGTTTCTTGACAAAGGATAAAAAGATAAGGGGATAGTGGGTCCCCTTGCCTTAATCCTCTACTAGGATTAAAGGAGTCTGTTAATCCACCATTTATAAGCAACTTGAATGAAACAGAAGTAACACATTCCATTATCCATGCTATAAAGGTCTCCTTGAATCCAAAATTCCTCAGACACAGTTTGTAGGAAGCTCCAATTTACTCTGTCATATGCCTTTTGAAGGTCTAGCTTAATAGCCATCATCCCCCCTTTAACCTTCCTCTGTTTAAAACTATGTAATAATTCTTGGACAATGACTTCATTTTCAGCTACCCATCTTCCCGGTATAAAAGCCGATTGGCATGGAGATATTAATTTGTGGAGAAGAGGCCTTAATCTAGGACACTAGTATCTTTGCAATGATTTTATAGACAACGTTACAAAGACTAATAGGTCTAAAATGATTGACAGAGGTTGGATTTTGTACCTTGGGAATGAGTACCAAGAATGTATTGTTCACCTCCCTGAGTAGTCTGCCAGAAATGAAGAAGTTTGTCACAGCCCTTATCACATCATTGCCCACCGTGGCCCCAATATTTTTTATAGAACAACACAGGGAGCCCATCAGGTCCTGGGGATTTTTGAGCTGACATATCAAACAAAGTCTTCTTGATTTCCTGAGGAGTTGGAATCCTGCAAAGTTCTTCATTTTCGCTATCTGAAATGCTATTTGGAATCAATTCTTCAAGGTTAGTAGGGAAGTCCACCTCTTCCTCGCAAAACTGGCTTGTGAAATGTGTTAGGAAATGCTTTCTGATTTCCTTCCTATCTGTGATCCATTCACCCAAATCAGACTTAATGGTATCAATTTTGTTTCTCCTTCTTCTGATGATGGTAGACAGATGGAAGTATTTTGAATTTTTATCACCTTCACGAAGCCAAGTCTCCCTTGATTTTTGTCTCCACAAAATCTCGTTCCTTAAAAGCCATTCACTTAATTCATATTGCAAACAGGCTTCATTTCTGTGATTTTCTTCTGTTGCCTCATTCTGTTGTATCTGCTGTATTTGGAGCATTAAAGAATCTATCCTATGTTGGCAGTGGCCAAAAACCTCTCTATTCCATTTCTTCAGAGCCATTTGTGTGTTGTATTGTTTCCTATATAATTTAAAACACTCTGATCCCTTAGCGTCAGTGACCCATGCTTCTTTGACTATGTCTAACGACCTTGGGTCTCTTGTCCAAGCTGCTTCAAAACGGAATGGTCTTGGGTAGAATGTGTCAACAGGGTTCGTGTCTAGAACAATTGGGCAATGATCTGACTTGATGGCCCCCAAGTGGTATATAGTTGCCTTTGGAAATTTTAATCTCCAACTCATGCTGGCAATTCCCCTGTCCAATCTTTCTTTAATAGCATTTCTGCCCCATCTGTTGTTTGACCAAGTGAATTGATTCCCAGAGTAACCTAAGTCTATAGCGCCCAGTTCAAACATCATTTCCTGAAGGAAGTTTTGTCTCGAGGAATTTCCCCTCCTATCCTCCCAGTTTTTCCTCGTCACTGATGGTCAAGTTGAAGTCACCAAAACAGACCCAAGGTTCTTGGATTGATTCCAACAAAGCATTAAGATGTTCCCAAGCCTCACGCCTTTTAATCGTATAGGCTGGACCATAAAATCCAACTAACACCCATACACAGTTTCCTTCCTTTATCTCAATAGCAATAATATTCGAATCAAACTCTAAGACCTTGACATCTATAGAGTTAATCCACATCATACACAATCCTCCTGCTTTTTCCTTTGCATTTATCGCCAGCTTCTCTGAATATCCCAAAGTCTTCATAACATTATCCATACGAGCCTCATCTGCCTTAGTTTCACTCAAGAACACAATCTCTGGGTGAACCCCTTTTATTTGGGCCTTAAGGGCTCGGACTGTCGTGGCATTGCAAATGCCCCGACAATTCCAACCCAAGGCTTTCATGGCAAATAGTAGAACCCACAATAAAATGGCGACCCCAAAACCAAACAAATAAACAAAACGCAATATAGATATATCAACCCCAGCCTGCATCAACTCCCTAAATTCCACAAGCCAATACAACCAAACATTGATTATCCATTACCTAAATCTCATTCACATTAGCGTGCAAACAAGACCAAACATATTCCGTTACAATCATTTTACCTTTAAAGCACATATCAAGTAACTCCAATCTTCTAAACAATGTTGATGATTCCAGCACCACAATAAAGACCAAGGTCCAGGATGAAAGATGGAAAGCCCAACACACGGAGGAATCAACTTAGTGAGGCAGCAGTAGCAACGCCTCTCGATCAGAAAGCAGAGGCAGCAACCTCCACAAGGCCGAAGTGTAAAAACCCCAGCGGCGAGCCGAAGCCCACGCGGAGCAGAGTGCAAAACCCACAAGGGGCAGGGAAACAACCCACGAGGGCAGGGATAGAACCCACTAAGGGCGGCGACAAGCACACGCGCGAGACGGTGCCGGAAAGTCTCTCAGGCGCACGATAGCAAGAGGCGCTAAACGTGCTCCGAGAGAAGTTGACTTTGCAAGGACGGGCAGTTAGTATAAACGGACTTCCACCGGCTTCTCAACTTAGATTTGATTATAGTAACATATTATTCGTTGGGTCAATATCTGCAAGCATGAAATTTGAATTTGATGAACCATAACTATTATCTCAGTTTCACAAAGGTATTAATGGATAATATGCAAGCATGAAATTTATTTTCAAGCTCTTTTTATTGTAGGATTTGAATTTAGGACCTTCACTTTTTAAACAACTTGAAAATACGTGGATTAACCATTAGACTATCCTCTCTAGGTGGTTTGTTTCGTGTTGTTTTTAATCAGCCACGGAGGTTTTTAAATAGTATATACTTTTTTATGCTAATTTGAATAGTATATACTTATTAATAATAATAATAGTCTGTAGTAGCTGGAATATGAAAGAGATGCGGAAAGTGAAGCGCCGAAAAGTAAGCCAGGAAAAGTAGTGTAATAGGAGGAATGAACTTCTTTTTCTTTTTTCTTTTTTTGTCCTTATCCTACATAATTTCTAATGATCATTAAGGTTGTAATGAATCAAGCTCGTCATTTGGTTCATGAAGTTTGTTTATATTCGTTTATTTAACAAATGACTCAAATTCAAGCTTAACTATTAAAAAAATCAAGCTCAAAATAATATATTTGTGAATAAGCTCGTGAATGTGAGGTATATATATATATATGTGTGTAAATGTATAAAAATATTAGATATTGTATTGTATAAGTTTGTAACTAAGTTCATAAGATATAAAATTGTTTTTTTAATTTATTGATAATTTAATTAGTGAATCTTATAGTAAAAATTATATATAATACAAAATTTGTGAATATGATATTTACAAGTACAAGAACAAAAGTAATTCTATCTACTTAACTCAAATAATATATTTTCAACTATAATTTAATTATTAGTTATTAGCCAAAATAAATGGTTGGTCCTTAAAGTTTAGCCCATAAGTGATTTTAGTCCCTAGACTTTAAAGGGAATGCTTTTAGTCCCTAACAAAATTAAAGTGAGCATTTTTAGTCACTATGAAATGATGATGTGTAAATTTTAGTTTGGTCACGTCATTTAAGGGACTAAAAGTATTATTTCAAGTCATCTCTATTGTCCATTTCACGGTTAAGATATTATTTTTAAGATCTAAAAGTGTATAGTAGTAGTATGTTCACTTTTAGATTTGTAAAATTTAGTTTGATCTATGAATCATTTGAAATAGAAGTGATCATTTTCTATACTTTTTTGCACCATTATAATGGTGGCCTAACCCAAATTTCAATGTAAATTGAATTGAAAAAGAATGAGAGGAAGAGAGAGACCAACAATGCTCGTACCATGACATACTGAATATAGAATATGTATACATTTCATTCGGTTCAAGATTAATTTTTTAAAAATAAAAATAAAAACATAAAAGCTGTACATAAGAGTATATTACAAGCTTGAATAAAAAGTTTGGGACTAAAATAGTGCCTATATGATAAAGTATCTCTTTTTATTGTAAGCAAATTAATAAATACTTATATCATTTTCATATAATTTTGATTAAAACGCGCTAAGAGTAAGACCACCTCAACTTGGACTTTTATAAGGACTCCATTTTCTATCTATGATAGTAATCTTCTTGTTTTACTTTGATACTGATATAATAATTTTTTTTTTTATATAATGATATAAATAATTATTTTGTTTAACAGAAAAAAAAAAAAAAATGATTCTTATCTATACTATAATGTAAAACCGAAGCTGTTTTGACTTTTGGTTGATTTCATAATATTGCGTCACATAAGCTGGTCCCATAATTTTACACCATATTATTTTAATATATATTTTTAATTGAATTTAAATTTTATTTTATAATTTGACACGTTATATTTTCTTTAATAGAAATAATATATTTTTCCATATATAAACACAATCATAATAAATGCCTAATACTATAATATATTTTATATATAAACACAATAATAATAAATATCTTTTTAATAATTATCAATTTTCATATTTAGAAAAAATATAAAAAACAGAAAAAAAAAATCATATTTAGACCAATAATTCTTTAAATTAGGATCCTCTCCATTTAAAATAAAATACTCTATTTCATGGTCCAGATCAAATATTACATATGTAACGATGTATAGACCCTCAAATTATTTAATATTTTAAATGACATAAACTATTAATCTTCATTTTAAATAATTCTTCCGTACAACACACGGAATTGCGACTAATTATTCTTATAAAAGTAGTCCCTCACAGAAATGAGAAATGGTAGTCAATTACGCTGTCTTCATTTTACACCACCCAAGTCTTTGAAGCCATGTCGAAAGTCCTTCCGCTCGAGCTCATCGTGGACATACTGTCGCGACTTCCGGTCAAGTCCCTGTGCCGATTCAAGTGCGTGTCCAAGCCATGGCGCTCACTTATCTCCGATCCCGATCTCGTCAAAACCCACCTCCACCGCGCCGAATCCAAGCGACTCATCTTATCCTCACGCAACTCCCTCTACTCCATCGACCACGAAGCTCCTTGCGAAAACGGCGTCGTCGCTGTCGATCTCGATTTCCCTCTCAAGCAAACCTTCTGGAGGGGTGGTATTTTATACGAAAATAGTAAATAGAAGAGCTGACGTCATCTATTCGGTCGTGACCGAATAGGTTTGTTTCCGTACAAAGTGGTTCGGGTCCTTCAATATTTATTACGAAAGATCCGAACAACACGATAACATACGTGGAGATATTTCATAATGATTGTATTTAATGCTAAATAAAATATCAAGCCAGTGTCAGGAGTATTAAATGTAAACCAAATATCACATTAAATACAGGATCATTATAAGTTAAGTGGGGGATAAACGAGGCAAAATGAGCTGTGTCAAGGAGCATTAATGGTGCTCTGACAAAGAAAGAAGAGGAAGACAGAAGAAACAGAGAAAATATCTTGAGTAATAAAAGGTATAAATAGAAGAGGAGGGTAATAAAAAAAGGGGGTCCTCAACATACAACAAGAATTACGAGTGAAATACACTGAGATATAATTGTTTACCATATTAAGTTATCTTTATTATGGGATTATTAACAAAATCATCGGAGGTTCTTAGGTTGGTCCCCACGGGGCTGGCCAAGTCTTTCTGAAGATCTTTGTCATTTTCAGTATCTAAGGTGGAATCATCTCAAGCCATTCGGATTTCAATCCAAATTGTTCGTGGACTGCTGCAATCTGTTCGGATATCTTTCTACTCAATTCGGGCGTGTTCGGATTTGATTTGTGGAGTAAGCCTTGTCAGCATTGACCAGCCTTTCCTTTATCATTTACAAAAAACCCACTTACAATTGGCGCCGTCTGTGGGAAGGCTCTTTAATACTGCTCGGTCCAATCCGCTTCATCGATCATGCCACGCTCAGTTCCAGGGCCCTCCAGGCCCGCAGAATCTCCAGCCAGACAGGCTTCGGGGCCATCACGACGTCAGCTGGAAATTCTTGAACAACCCAGACCCGCGGAATCACAAGTAGGACAGGCTCCAACACCATCACGTCCTAAAACCTCAACGGAGCCATCTTATAAGCCCTCTGAACATACTCGGGTTGTTGTCTCAGTTACACCCTCCTCCAAACATACCGTACTTCATAGGCATATGGATGATCAACGAACAGAAGGGCGGAGGGAAGGCTCTGTAGAGGTAACACCACCTCGAACCCAAAGATCATTAATACAGTCACCTTCTGCAGCATCTCGAGCAGATGATAGTGAAAGAGTGATCGCAGCACTCCGCCAGGAGGTCGATGCTCTGAAGAAAGCAGCTCAGGACATGTCCACAGCAAAAGATAGGCCGAGGAAAAATTTCCATAAGAGTGAACAAGGAGATTCTGGAGCGTCTCGTGGTGCATACCATGAAGGTTGGGCAGAAAGTCCTTCGGTAAAAGAGAAAGCTATTAATTCGGCAGAAACCTCCGTCACTCTTCGGGAGATGAGAAGAAAAGATGGCCGATTAGATAAAAAGGTGGGTAAACCTCGTGATAAAAGTTCTTTACCTCCAACTGTGCCGAAGAAGAAGGTGAGACGTGGGGAGCAAGGAGCAGTCTGGAAAGCCTTAGACTTAATATCATCCTCTCCTTTTACTGATGCAATAGAGTCAGCCGAATTACCAGATAGGTTCACTGCACCTCGTCTTGAAATTTATAATGGCCGAACAGACCCTGTCGCCCATATAGACCATTATCATCATAGGATGGCCTTATGGCATTACAGAGATCCCTTGATGTGCAGAATATTCCCTTCTAGTTTGGGAGAGGTGGCGCTCCGATGGTTTAATCAGCTTGAGCGAAGTTCAATCGGGTCTTGGAGTCAGATGGCCGAAGCATTCGTGGGAAGGTTCATAACGAATAGTCGAAGATCCAGAGGCTTGGATACACTTATGGTAATCAGACTGGGCACAAATGAATCACTCAAGGACTATTCGGCAAGATTTTGGGAAACTTATAATGACATCGATGCATGTGCAGAGGATACAGCACTCCAAGCTTTCAAGTTAGGCTTGCCTCCTAGTACAGGACTACGTATATCCTTGACTAAGCGTCCTCCCACGACTCTTAAGAAGCTAATGGACCGTGTGGAGCGGTTTGTCAGAGTAGAAGAAGACGGGGGTAATACTAATGCAGTGGTTTCAGAGGCCCCTGTATCACCACCTATCTCTAGACCTCAAGCCCGAACAACTCAAACTCCTAAGGCACGTTCGGCACCGACCAGCTATGCCGCACCCTCATATAAAGCATTTCAAACGGTTTTTAAGGAGCCTATTCATCGCTTGTTGGACAAAATTAAGGGGAAGCCCTTCTTTGTATGGCCTTCTAAGCTGATTGGAGATCCGGAAGTTCGGAATCAGAATCTTTATTGTTTCTACCACCGTGACAAGGGACATGTGACCGAAAACTGCCATAAATACAAAGCCCTTTTGGAGCAGTTGGTAGCGGCCGGACATCTTTCAGATTATGTTGAATCCACTCCCACTGTGAGTAAGGCCCGAGGAACTGGTACCAATCGTTCCGGGACACAGGGGCCTGCCCCTGCCGGCGTCATTCATGTCATTCACAATCCTGTGTGCACTTCTGTTCTGCCCACATCTTTTCGGTCCGATATGCAGAAAGCATCACATCTCAGGCGAAGTTATGGAATTGTGGATTATGCCCATCTCGTCTCGACATCTTGTTCAGGGGCTCCCATTTCCTCCGCGCATCAAGTCGTCTCATTCTCGGATGAAGACTTGGCGGATGTTCAGATGCCCCATAACGATCCCCTCGTCATAACTCTTAGATTTGGGGATTATGATGTTCAAAGAGTCCTTGTTGATCAGGGTAGCTTTGCCGAGATAATGTACAAAGGCCTTTATGAGAAGTTGGGTCTAAAAGAGGCGGACTTGGCGAACTTCACCACGCCTGTGTTCGGCTTCACGGGTGAGTCAACGGTTCCAATGGGAAAAACAACACTCCCCGTACTGGCTGGGCCGATCAGTTTGCAAACAGAATTTATAGTGATTCGTGGCTCCTCTCCGTATAATGCAATTGTGGGAAGAGACTGGCTGCACCGAATGAAGGCTGTTCCGTCAACTTTGCATCAGAAACTGCGGTTCCCTACTGAAGAAGGAGTCATGGAAGTAAACGGTGATCAGGTGACAGCAAAGCAATGTGTCTTGGCTGCTGTAGCTCAAAAAAGTCCGGAGGACGAACATCCCACCGAGGCTTCATGACAATTACAGGCACCTGCTGCCGTGACAGAGAAGCTTGCGGCAGAAAAAGATCCCGAGAAGGTATATTTTGATCCCTCTGAACCTGAATTTTATTTCTTAATAGGGACAAATTTATCCGCGGATGATAGACAAGGGTTGGTTACCCTCCTTATGGGATTTCGAGACGTTTTTGCATGGTCAGTCTATGAAGCTCCTGGGGTGAGCCCAGATCTGGCTTGTCATTCACTGAACATATCCGTTGAGGCAAAGCCAGTAAGTCAAAAGCGTCGGAAGCTGGCACCCGAACGGGCCGAGATAGTTGCAAAGGAAGTAGAGAGGTTGCTGGAGGCCAATGCCATTCGGTCAGTACAATACCCTACTTGGCTTTCTAATACTGTAGTGGTCAAGAAAAAGAATGGGAAATGGAGGGTATGTGTTGATTTTACTGATCTGAATCGAGCTTGTCCGAAGGATCCATTCCCCCTTCCAAGAATAGACCAGTTGGTAGATTCGGCTTCGGGGCATGAAAGGATGAGTTTCCTGGATGCCTTCCAGGGTTATCATCAAATTCCCATGGCCCATTCAGACCAAGAAAAGACAGCTTTCATTACCCCTAAAGAAGTCTATTGTTATAGGGTAATGCCCTTTGGTTTGAAGAATGCAGGAGCCACATACCAGAGGATGGTGACCGGTATGTTCGGACATTTGATCGGGAAAACTGTGGAAGCATATATAGATGATATGCTGATAAAGAGTAAGAGGAAGACCAAGTCATGTGGAGGACCTGAGGGAGGTTCTTGAAATTCTCCGAACTACTAAGTTACGACTCAATGCCACCAAGTGTCTGTTCGGCGTTAGTTCGGGAAAATTTTTGGGCCACATGATCAGTTATAATGGGGTGGAGGCTAATCCGGATCAAATATCAGCTTTGCTGAATCTTCAGCCTCCCAAGGATGCCAAGCAGGTCCAACGCTTGACGGGGATGATTGCAGCATTGGGTCGGTTTATTTCTCGTTCGGCTGATAGGTGCCGTCCGTTCTTTCAGCTTTTGGGAAAGAAGAGGAAGTTTTTGTGGGACCAGGATTGTTCGGCTGCATTTGAAGGAATAAAAGCCTATCTTTCCTCACCCCCATGCCTCTCAATACCCTGTTCGGGAGAGCCTCTCTTTCTCTATCTAGCTGTTTCCGAACATGCGGTGAGTGCCGTTCTGGTACGGGAAACCAATGAAGGCCAGAGGCCGGTCTTTTTCGTGAGCAAAACCATGGACGAAACAGAGTCCAGATATTTGCCTCTTGAGAAAGCTGCTTTGGCGTTGATTCAGGCTGCCAAAAAGCTCCCTCACTATTTCCAGGCCAGCACTGTTACTGTTCTCACTGATCTCCCGTTAAAAATGTTAATGCATAGTTCGGATTTTTCCGGACGGATCACTAGGTGGGGAGTGCATCTGGGATCCTTGGGAGTTGAATATAAACCCCGAACATCTATAAAGGGGCAAGTCCTAGCTGATTTTGTGGCCGAATTCCAGGGAAAGAGAGAAAGTTCAGAGCCGACCTACATTCCAAGTCCATGTGCCATTGGGGATGCATCCGAATGGAAATTGTTTGTAGACGGAGCTTCCAATATGAAAGGGGCTGGGGCAGGTGCTGTGTTAGTCTCCCCCGAGGGACTTATCTTAGAGCAGGCCGTGAGATTGGGTTTTTTGGCATCGAATAATGAAGCCGAGTATGAAGCTCTACTTATTGGTCTCAGAAGTGCACTTCGGTTGGGTGCGGATCGATTACAAGTTTTCTGCGATTCTCAATTGGTGGTCAATCATATATCAGGGGAATATTCAGCTCGGGATGAACGGATGATAACTTATCTCACCATCACCAAATCTTTGCTTTCAAATTTGATTTTGTGCAGGTAGAGCAGATCAAAAGAGAATATAATTCTCATGCAGATATATTGGCCAAACTGGCGACGGCCCTGGAGTCAGATTTACATCGAACAGTGACAGTAGGAGGTTTTGAGTGCCCCGAGTACTTTGATTGACACAGTGGATAGAAGTTTGTGGCATAAGTACATGGAAGCCAAGCTGGATGGATCCCCCTAATAGCCTTATCTTCGGGACAATTGCCTTACCCCAAGATCCCAAAGCAGCTAATGTTATCAAAAGAAAAGCTTCAAGGTATTGGCTATCCAAAGAGGGGAATCTCTATAAGTGTTCATTTTCAGGGCCGTATTTGTTGTGTGTACATCCTAACTTGGTGGATGATCTACTTTTTGAGAATCCATGAAGGAATATGTGGAAGTCACACTGGGGGTAGATCCTTGACACACCGAGCGATGTCTCAGGGTTATTGGTGGCCCTTCATGCAGAGTGATGCTGTTCGGTATGTTAGGAAGTGTGATAAATGTCAGAGATTCGCTCCGAAGATTCATCAGCCTGCTCGGGAACTTAATCCGTTATCCAGCCCTTGGCCTTTTGCTCAGTGGGGTTTGGACATCGTGGGTCCTCTACCTCGGGCACCAGGAAACAAGAAATTTCTGATTGTGGCAACAGATTACTTCACCAAGTGGGTAGAGGCCGAACCACTTTCTCATATCCGGGAAGTGGATACTAAACGTTTTTTGTGGAAGAGCATCATTACGAGGTTTGGTATACCTTGGGCGGTTATCTCTGACAACGGTACACAGTTTGAGGGCAAGCTTTTTAAGGGTTTCTGTTCGGAACTTGGCATCAGGAATTTCTTCTCCTCACCAGGATATCCCCAGTCTAACGGTCAAGCTGAGGTTTCGAATAAGGTGATTTTGGATGGCATAAAGAAAAGATTAGAAGAGGCAAAAGGCAGATGGGTTGAAGAACTACCAAGTGTCATGTGGACTCACAGGACCACAAAGAGAAGATCGACTGGCGAAACTCCGTTTGCATTAGCATATGGCGTGGAAGCTGTGATTCCACTTGAAGTCGGTTTACCGACCACTCGTACTACGGAGTTTGACGTGGAAGAAAATGAGTCTAGCCTTCGGATGGATTTAAACCTCGTAGAAGAAAAAAGGGACATGGCAACGATAAAATTGGCTTCGTATCAGCATCAGATGAAAAGAGGGTATGATAAGAATATTCGGCCCAGAAGCTTCCAGGTTGGAGATTTGGTGCTCCGAAAAGTAGTGGCAAATACGAGAAATCCTAATGACGGAAAGCTTGGACCGAACTGGGAGGGCCCGTACAGAGTAACGTCGTTCGCCGGAGTTGGAGCGTATAGGTTGACAGATTTGGATGGAAAGTCGGTCCTTAGACCATGGAATATATGTAATCTGAAGAAGTATTTTTATTAAGTTGAAATTTTATCAGAGCAAAGAAGTATGTTGTTGATGCCATTTCTGAACAGATTATTATTCGGATCCACTTATCACTCCTTCGGGTGTGTCATAAGTTGAGAATATCTATTCGGATCCACTTATCACTCCTTCGGGTGTGTCATAAGTAAACAAGTCCCTATTCGGATCCACTTATCACTCCTTCGGGTGTGTCATAAGTTGAGAATATCTATTCGGATCCACTTATCACTCCTTCGGGTGTGTCATAAGTAAACAAGTCCCTATTCGGATCCACTTATCACTCCTTCGGGTGTGTCATAAGTTGAGAATATCTATTCGGATCCACTTATCACTCCTTCGGGTGTGTCATAAGTAAACAAGTCCCTATTCGGATCCACTTATCACTCCTTCGGGTGTGTCATAAGTAAACAAGTCCCTATTCGGATCCACTTATCACTCCTTCGGGTGTGTCATAAGTTGAGAATATCTATTCGGATCCACTTATCACTCCTTCGGGTGTGTCATAAGTAAACAAGTCCCTATTCGGATCCACTTATCACTTCTTAGGGAGTGTCATAAGTAAGCCATCCTGTAGTATGCTAAGAGGTAATTAAGGGCGTATGGAAGATGCCAGGAACATCCCAATCAGAAAATGTGAAGTGTTCTAGACATTCGTAAATCAGGCTAAGGTAAGTTTTCTTTGTTTTATGAATTAAAAGTTACACCAAACCGAAATTCTATGTTGGCTCCAAAGCTGTTCCATAAACAGTAGAATTGGAGAGTGTGTTATAAATAAACGTTTTTGTAGTTTTGAATAATCCCCAAATCCTTATATTGTAGAGTATGAATGATCATTGTTTAGTTGAAGCAATCAGTGACAGTGAAGAGTAAAATAAGAATGCATTTAATAATTAATTAGCATTAAAGTTGAAATTTAACAACGGGGAAAACTTAGCCAAGAAGTTGAATCTCCGGGTCTCGATAAAAAGAAGTACAGATATAAATAAAAGTTACAAAAAGTTGAGTCTCCCTATCCAAAATACAAAAAGAGGGAATAGCAAGGTTCCTATAAGCTTGAGGGCTGTTCGGGAGTCGTCGAAGTCTGTTCGGTCAGATCAACCACGTCTGGCAAACCCGTGGATGGTTCAGTTCGACCATCTCCTTGGCACTGGTCCTTTTCTTGCGCCATCTCTCCTTTTTTCTTCTTCTTTTCCTTCTTCTTTTTTGCCTTTTCCTTCTTCTTCTCCTTCTTTTTCTTTTTCTTTGTCTTCTTCTTCTTCTTCTTCTTCTTCTTCTTCTTCTTCTTCTTCTTCTTCTTCTTCTTCTTCTTCTTCTTCTTCTTCTTCTCCTTCGTCTTCTTCATCATCAGAGTTCTTCAGTCCGGCATCAGGGTATGGCAAAGGAGTATTGGCACGAAGGAAGAGTTCGGATACTTCAGGTTGTTCGGTCTTAATCAGAGCCGACTTCCATCCATGCCGAAAGCCACTGTTGTATACCTTTTGGAGGTGGGTTTTGACTTCCTCCATGGCTTCCTCTTTTCCCAGCTCCTTTCCTTTCTTCAATCCCAGCTCCTCTCCTTTTATCAACCCCTCTCCCATACCCTCTTCATAGGAACGGCCGAGTCGGGAGACGCATTCGGCCTCCAGCTCTTTCATCTTCTCTTGTATTTTTGCAATCTCGGCTTCAGCTTGTGCTCGTTTGGCCTCCTCATCCCGAGCCCGCTCCTCGGCTTCTTTCAGCATATTCGTACTCCTGTGGAGTTCGTCCTCCAGCTTCTTGTGGTTTTCACCAGCAGCCCTCAGCGTATCTGTCATAGCCTTCTCATGTTCCTCCTGACTTTTTTGAAATTTCTCTGTCAGTCTGAAGTGCCTGGCCTCCATGGACATAACACCCTGAGTGGCCTGTACGAAAAATGTTCATTCAGAAAAACAAGAGAGGCTCAAGGAAATAAATAAAAACCCATTACAAAGAGGAAAAATGATATAAAAGTGGAAAGTAAGATCTCACCATCATTAAGTTTCTGGTAATTTGGCGGAAAGCCGGACTGGGCTGAGTACCAGCCCATTTCTTCATGTCTTCGGGTAGACATGCTGCGAAAGCTACACCACGAGCAATTTTCCCTGACACGTCAATGTCAGAGTGGTCCATAATCGAATCCCGAACTGAAATCGGATGTTGTCCGAACAGAAGGGCAGGATCCCATGCCAAGGCGTGTGAAGAGGGCCCCTCCACTGGAATAGTGGGAGGTTCAGTCCTCCCTCTTTTCTTGCGGGGTTCCAAGTCCTCCCCCTGTTCGGACTCTTCGTGGACGTAAGCTTTCGCAGGTTCGGGCGCTGGTTCTTGTTCGGGAATTAGAGGGCTGATTGATTCTGTGGTTGAAGCTTCTTCGGAGATCTTCTTTGGGATCTTCGGGGCTTCAGTGCCCTTGCTCTTTCCTCTTCCTTTGCCCCTCGCTTTTGTTGAAGTACTCACGCCGGCTGGTTTACCCATCAGCTTGAAGGGATTGACTAGTGGAGCCATCGCGAACACTTGACCCGTAGGAAGGAAATCTGGGAGATCTTGTGGTTGCTCGACCGTTGCTGGCTGAGCAGTATACGGGACCCTAGGCACGATCTCGAAAGCGTCTGCTCTTCGGACTTGTCGGGCCTTCTAGGAACGACTTGACTTGGGGTTCGTATCCCAAGAGCAGCGGGGCCGAACGGGGCTCTCCTCTCTCGTCAACACAGAAGTTGGTTGATAGAACTCTCCTGATCAGTTCGGCGTCCCCTTGTTTTCTTTCGGATTCGATTCTCTTCTGATCTATAAAAACACATTAAACAAGAGATGAGAAAATGAATTGAGATATAAGAATATGCATTTATAAAGTGTTCAGGAAAAAGCGAAAAGTGTTCGGTCCAGTCTAATTTGAGATATTCGTGAAAAAATCCTAACCTGGAGACCCGAATTCACTCCGGCAAACAGAGCTGCCTGAGAACCAGTCCCCCCCAACCCTCAGATAATCCTTCTCGTACCCTTTGTTGGTACTGGGAAGACCGTTCACCAACTTTTCGTGCACCTTCCTCGCCACTAAATGACATAGGGTGTTCGACTTGGCTCCGGGGCACTTGTATTGGTAAACGGCTAAAATTTCCCTAGTCGTTAGGTTTACCTCTAAAAGCCGGTTAATGGCTATAACTCCCATTATAATTCTAAAAGTATTGACTGAAATTTGGGAGGTGGTGGCGTTTACAGTTTGAAGGAAGTCGATGAGGAAAGTGTGGAGAGGGAACCTAACACCACCTTCGACTATGGCCATAATCGGAACTAAGATTTCACCCTTGTTTATGACGGGGAAATCATCCGAGTTACAATAGGTAAGGGAAACGGATGAGGGGATTTGATAAAGCGACCTAAACCTAGCCATGCTCTCCTCCGTGTTCACTAACTGAGCCAACTTGCTCGCCATGATCACGGGTTGGATTCTAACAAGATTTTTTAAGGAGGTTTGGAAAATTTAATAAGCGACGAAGAGGAACTTACAGAGGCGGTTAGGTGGTTGCAGCGGCGAGCTTTGGAGAGAGAGAAAGTGAAAGTAATAGAAGTTGTTTGGACGGAAGAACAAAAGTCGAAAAAGTGAATAGGTTAAGGGTAGGGGGTAGATATTTATTTGGCGTTTAAAAAAAAGGGGGAAATGATTTCCCTCCAAGCCGTAGAGCCGTTTGATTTCTCTTGGAAACGTGCGAAGGAAGGCAGTGCGTCATCATGCCAGACCTTGGGAAACTCAAACAATTGATTCCGGCTCCCTCAAAGTTACTCGAGGAAGTCGAAATCAGGGGGTAATTGGAGGGGTGGTATTTTATACGAAAATAGTAAATAGAAGAGCTGACGTCATCTGTTCGGTCGTGACCGAATAGGTTTGTTTCCGTACAAAGTGGTTCGGGTCCTTCAATATTTATTACGAAAGATCCGAACAACACGATAACATACGTGGAGATATTTCATAATGATTGTATTTAATGCTAAATAAAATATCAAGCCAGTGTCAGGAGTATTAAATGTAAACCAAATATCACATTAAATACAGGATCATTACAAGTTAAGTGGGGGATAAACGAGGCAAAATGAGCTGTAATCAAGGAGCATTAATGGTGCTCTGACAAAGAAAGAAGAGGAAGACAGAAGAAACAGAGAAAATATCTTGAGTAATAAAAGGTATAAATAGAAGAGGAGGGTAATAAAAAAAGGGGGTCCTCAACATACAACAAGAATTACGAGTGAAATACACTGAGATATAATTGTTTACCATATTAAGTTATCTTTATTATGGGATTATTAACAAAATCATCGGAGGTTCTTAGGTTGGTCCCCACGGGGCTGGCCAAGTCTTTCTGAAGATCTTTGTCATTTTCAGTATCTAAGGTGGAATCATCTCAAGCCATTCGGATTTCAATCCAAATTGTTAGTGGACTGCTGCAATCCGTTCGGATATCTTTCTACTCAATTCGGGCGTGTTCGGATTTGATTTGTGGAGTAAGCCTTGTTAGCATTGACCAGCCTTTCCTTTATCATTTACAAAAAACCCACTTACACCTTCCAAAGCCTTCATCCTCCTTGGGTTCATATAATTGGTTCTTGCGATGGCCTTGTTTGCATATTGCCTCAGCCCGATACCTTCGTCGCTTTCAACCCAGCAACCCACGAGTCTGTCCAAATAAGCGCTCCCCCGACCCGACTTCTCGACCCGAATAATGTCCACTCTTGTGGGTTCGGTTACGTGCCCTCCATCGACGATTACAAGCTCGTCAAGGCCGCGCAAGGAAAACCTATAGCCGTGTTTTCACTGAGAACTGGCGCGTGGAAATTGGGCGAGAGGTTTAACTACGTGAGGCATGCGGATTATTTTCTCTCAATCGTACCTGGGACGCTTGTCAACGATGCTCTCCACTGGACATTCAAAGTTTCCAATGGAGGCGCGTGTGTCGTCGCGGCTTTTGATTTAGTAAACGACAAGTTTAGAGACTTTCCGGTGCCTGAACCTGCCGATTTGGGTTTTACTACGGGGGTTTTGAGTGGGAATCTTTGTCTAATGCATATCGATGGTCGAAGGCGTCAATATTTTTGGGTTATGAAGGAGTACGGAGTTGGAGAGTCGTGGACTAAGGTTTTGGTCGTGGACCCGTGTATGGTGAGGCCGTTGTGTTTGTGGAAGAATTCCAACATTTTGATGGAGAAGGATGGGAAAGAGCTGGTTCTGTTTAATCGAAAGGATGGGACATTCAAGAATTTCAAGGTGGACGGAATTCCGAATATGTTTTTTGCGAATTTATATGTGGAAAGCCTTGTCTCCCCCAATTTTCAGCTACATGTGTAGCTGGTTTTGAAGCCCTGTTTATTTTGCATAATAATTTGAAGGTGATCTTTGTTGTTTGGTTGTGTTTTCGCTTTTTAGATTTTTTTGCAGTTTGTTTGTTTGATGTAATTGTAGTGTATATACCAAAATGAAATAAAATGTGCTTCCTAAATGAAATGATAAGGCCGTAGTTGTTGCAGTTAAGTTTATCTTAAATTCACTTGGCTTATTGAGCAAAAAAAAAAACAAATCACTTGGCTTATGCTCAAATCAAATATAGTTTAGAATCTTTGCATTTTCCGGTAGAATTGACTTGAAAGTGCAATGCCAGCTTTGTAATAGACTTCCAAAACTTATGGGGTTCAAATACAACTTTTAGTAGAACATAATCTAATCAGGATAAAAGAGAAGATATATGTTGAAACTTGAAGGCCATGTATATTATTTAAAAAATTTGCAATATATTTTACAAACAATATTTGGGGCTCAATTAGGGCCCAAGCAACTCAAGTACATTATTTTTCAGTGAACGCTCGAAACAGGGGTGGCTCAAGACCTAGGCAACTCCAATAAAAAAAAAAAAAAAAACTCCAACAAAAATATGAATGAATAATTAATTTTGCAGAAAAAAGAAAATGTGTTGTATATTTTCTTCTTTATTCTAAAAATTATCCTTAAAATTGTGAGTTAATAGAAACTCATTCCAATAACTTTATTAGATTTATCATCTTTTCATTAAGTCATGTCATAATTTTTTTATTTTCTTATTTTTCTGTTCTTTCAAAAAATTAATTGACATTACCTCTTAATTACAACCTTAATTATCATTTGTTATCAACCATTTTCTAATGACATGTTATATAATTGAAATTGATTCCATAAATAGTATAACACATAATAAATAATATAAATGTCTTGTAAGATATTACTTACAAAATATTTTAAAATATACTTTGAATTACACATGACATCGTAATCGTGTTATTAATTTTGAAAAATATCCCATCTTCACTACTTTAAACCAAAAATTCGTGTTTGAAAAAACATAAACTGCATGCTCCCAAATCATGAAATTTGGTGCATTTATGTCATAATTTATTTGCATTTTGCAAGAAAACTTTTAACCATTATATAGCAAAGGATGAATGATTTTTTAAAAATTAATTTATCATCCATATAAAATTCAATTCTTATATATTCTTCATATATTCATAATCTGATAATTTAAGATATTGGAGTAAATTAAACACAAGTCTAAACACTAAGTTATTGCCTTAGTCCTCATATTATATTGAGTCGGCCTGCCTCGAAGGTTTTCAATTCTCAGAATTAATCTTTTTAAATATAGCAGAAGAAGAGTTAGCAGTGAGTGAACTTAGCACATGGATGTTACTTTGAATGGGGCCTAATAGATGTAAGATCATATTACTTTTTTGATAGGTGATGTAAGATCATATTACAATTATTCTTGTTGAATGCCCACCTGTAAATCCCATTGGTCTTTCATTGCCGGTATTTGGTTTTGATGGTGTTTGAAGAGTAGAGTTGCTATTTGAAGAGTACATCACCTATGATGGTGGTTTTGTTTCCAGCCACTAGAGGAGGCAGTTCGTAAAGCAAGATCCTAGCCATGGTGTTTTGGCCATTGAAGTAGCATGTAGAATCGAGTGAGAGATGAGAAATGGGAAAATAATTGAGTGTGGTAGACTTTATTCTTTTATTTACAAAAGTCTGATGTGGCACCAATTCATTGGAGTTTCCTTTTACACCAACTCCATATTGAATTTATTCTCTTTTCTTATATGATCAAGGTGTTAAAGAGAGGGGGGAAGAGAGGGTGTGGAAAAAAATGGTTTATAAGTGCAGAAACAAAAATCATTCTATCTAATTTACTCAAATAATTATAATCACGTTGATCCCTAAAAGTCAATGAGAAATTTTACTCCTTAACAAATTTAAAGGGATCGTTTTTAGTCTGTACAAGAAAGTGATCGATTTTAGACCTTAAAAGTGAGTACTTTAATCCTTATGGAGTGATGATGTATAATTTTCGTTTTAGTAATCTAAGGGACTAAATCGTTCACTTTACACTTCATGTGATAACTTAGGCACCAATAGTATTAAAAAAAATAAAAAATTATTCGTATTATTTACCATATAATCAAGTAGTTTGTCAACAAGCTCAAGTTGTTTGACAATAAAATGAATCAAATTTAAACATGTAATCTAGTTTGGCGATGAGATTGAGCTTAGCTTATATTTAAAATTTAATCAAATGAACAATTCTAAATTTTTAATACTCAATTCGAACCACCTAACCCTAACGTTGATTGATGAAAAATGATAATAAAACTGAATAACGTAACAAATTGACTTTTTTAACGTTTATTTTTAATAGCCAATTTATTACGTAAACTTTGATATCATAACAAATTGGGATTGAGATCTCATGCAATTGGTATTACATATAATACCAATTGAGTGGTTAAGATTGAAAGTTTCAATCTCAATCACTTAATAAAAAATTATTAAAAAATTCAACAAATTGATTCATTCTTTCTATTTTTTATTTATAATAAATCTTCTCGTTTTATTTTTGGTACTGACACTATTATTATTATTATTATTCATTTTGCACGTGGCATTCATGTAGTTAAAAATTAAAATATAAAGTAGTCCCTCACATAAATAAGAAATCAGCCATTACCCACATCTCTCACCCCATTTCTTTGAAAGCCATGGCGAACCTTCCTCGCGAGCTCATCGTCGACATACTGTCCCGACTGCCCGTCAAATCCCTCTGCCGATTCAAGTGCGTGTCCAAGCCATGGCGCTCACTCATCTCCGACCCCGATTTCGTCAAAACCCACCTCCACCGCGCCGAATTCAAGCGACTCATCTTAGCCTCCCCAAACTCCCACTACTCCATCGACCACGAAACCCCTTTCGAAAACGACGTCGTCGCGGTCCAACTCGATGTCCCTCTTAAACAAATCATCGAAGACCCACAACCTCACTGGTCCGGAATTATCGGATCCTCCAACGGCCTCGTTTGCATTATGCCTCAACCAAACACCTTCTTCGCTCTCAACCCGGCCACCCACGAGTCCGCCAGAATACCCGACTTCATAACTCGACCCGATCTCGACCCGAACGAAATCCACTCTTACGGATTCGGCTACGCTTCCTCCATCGACGATTACAAGCTCGTGAAGGCCGCGCACGGGAACCACGTCGCCGTGTTTTCGTTCCGAACCGGCGCATGGAAATTGGTGGAAGGGTTTCACTACGAGGAGCCGGGAGATATATTTCTCCCTCTCCCACCTGCTACGCCTCTCAACGGCTCTATCCACTGGGCGTTCAATCTTCGCGACGGAGGCGCTTTCGTCGTCGCGGCTTTCGATTTGGTGAAGGAAACGTTTAGGGATTTTCCGGTACCGGAACCGGCCGTAGCGGGTTTTAGTATCGGGGTTTTGAGAGAGAAGCTGTGTTTGATGCATTGTGCGGATGGTCAGTGGCGTAGATATTTTTGGGTGATGAAGGAGTATGGAGTTAAAGAGTCTTGGACTAAGATATTTGTTGTAGAGCCGTGTTTTGTGTTGAGGCCGTTGTGTTTGTGGAAGAATTGCAAGATTTTGATGGTGAGAGATGGGAAGGAGCTTGTTCTTTGTAATCCGAAGGATGGGACGTGTAAGAATTTTGAGGTGGATGGAATTCCGGATTCGTTTTATGCTGATGTATATGTTGAAAGCCTTGTCTCACCTAATTTTCAGTGATGTTTTTTGTTGTTTTGTTGTGTTTTAAGATTGTGATCTACTTTAAAGAAATTGAATAATTAGGAATTTCTGCTTTGCCTTGTTTTAGTTCTTTGGCTTGCTTGTTGTGATTGCAGTGTTAATACCAAATTCTCATTAGTCATTGCATAGAATTGACATTGCAATGGAGTGATATACCAAGACTATTGAGTTCAAATACTACTTTTAGTGGAACATAATCTAATGGGGATGAAGGAGAAGGTATATGTTGAAGGACATGTATATCAATTAAAAAATTTGCAATATATTTACGAACAATTTTTTGGGCTCAATTAGGACCCCAGCAGCTCAAATACATTACTTTTCTCAGTGACTCCTCGGACTGTTTCATGTTTTCAGATTTAATCTTCTTAGATATAGCAGAAGAAGACTGAGGAGAGAGGTTCTTGGCCTGAGAATATGATTTGACATTGTTCTTGGCATGTTGTTGCAGTGAACTTAGTAAATGGCCCCACCTGCAAATTCCTTGGTCTTTCATTTTCTCTACTGCTGCAACTGTCCAAGCTCTGCTTGTTGTACTCATATTTGATATTTTTTTCTTGACTTTGAATTGGAAATGAAAAAAAGGTATTTTGGTTCTGATGGTGTTGAAGTGTGTGGTTGGGTCTTTCTTACATAATGAGGGTGTTAAAGAGAGAGAAAGAGGCAGGGCAAAACTAGAGGCAGTTTCACTTGCAGTTTGGGAGGGACCAATACCAAAACCATCAATTAGATGGCTGAATTGCTGTGCCTTTGAACCAGACCAGAGAGAGAGAGTCGCCAGTTCACAAGCAACTATTAGACAGGCGGGTTCCAAAAGACAAGAAGGAAAATACTAAAAAACACACAAGTGGGTGAGTGGCAAATTGATAAACAAGCAAAGGTGGGGTCGAGTTTTTTCTGTACTGAAGAGTGACTTGTTGGCGTGCTGGTTTAAGATTCTGTCACAATAACTTATAAGTGTAGCCCAACATTTTTTACGACTTAACAAAAGTGGTATAGTTGGTGGATTGACGTATGTGGTTTTTTTTTTTTTTTTGTCTGTTTTCTTCTTCTGTTTTTGAGTTAACGTATGAGTTTCTTGTCTAAGTAGATATTATCAGCCCGCAAGAAGTTTGTGAAGTAGAAAAATATTATTAGAAATCATCGAAGCAAACGATTGAAATACGTGAAATTTTTGGCAATTTGCAAGGAATCGTTATGAGTTATGAGGAATCTATGCCATTTTTCTAGTGAATTCTTTGCTTTAAGCTTTCGTTTAGTTAAATATGCTATTTATGAAAGAATAAAAAAAATGTTGTTTTAATTTTCAATTTAAAAGTCAGAATAATATCCGATATGTTTTGAGACGCTTCTTAAATCCATAGGATTTGATTTTTGTAATTCTTTCAATTTTATCTTTTTTAGTAATATTAATATTTTCTAGCATAATTTCGTGCATAACACGAATTTGGGATTTCTAGGGTCACTTAGCCTTCCTAGGATTTCTTTATTGTATGGATTGTGGTTGTAGCATCCAAAGTCCTAACAATTCATTTCATAAAAAATAAAAATTCCAAAAATAATTCAGACTTTGTTTAATAATATTTTTATATAGGTTTTCTTCTTCACTTTTTGGTGTGAATTCTAGAGTTAGCAAACTTTTTTTTGCTTCTTGTGGTTTTTTGCTTGTATCATGGATTCAAGTGAAAATGATATTATTTTAATTACAATAAATTATGTCAACGGTTGTGAAAAATATTCTCATTACTCGTTTATCATTATATTAAGGAGGAGATGAAAATCATGAAACCATGGTTACATTTACATTATGTAAAAGATTCTGGCTTCTTTTTTTTTTTTGACCCCTTAAAGAATCACCATCTCCACTGAATATCAACTACCCCTTTGCCCCTTTGCGGAATCATTTAATAAAAAGAAGGGAATATACTTTGATACAACATGGAGGAACAATTTTTTAATAATAATCTAACCGCATCAAACTTTGCAGCATCATGAATCTCAAACCATTGGAGACTGTTTGGATGATAAAATAAAGCAAGAATTGATCCAAAGCAAAAAGATATAACACACATAATTTTAGGTGATTCGACAACTTGCCTACGTCCATATAGAGATTTGTAATATATACTTGATAGGTACAAATACAGTAAAATGCATTGTCCGAGCACCATGAGAGACTCCCTCTCTTAAGTCTCTTTTGCAATTTTCAGCTTCGCAGCCCTTTTTCAGCCTCCCCTTCACGTTACCTTTTCCTTTCCCTTTATAGAGTTTTTGTGCCTAGAATATATTAAAACCTAATAGAACATATTCAAGATATTTATGAGATATTTATAAGATATTTATGAGATATTTTGTAGACCAATCATATTTACCAAGTTGTAAAATGCATGTGGTGTGGGCTATAAAGTAGAGATCAAATCCAATTTTGCTTCCTATTTTATTTCTAACCCTATTCTTGTCTTAATTACAATTTTTGACCCTCCACAACAGTTTAAAATTTCATCAGGCTTCCTCATTTCTGTTGTCTAAATTTATGTAATTGATAAAAGCATCGAACCGTAAAGGGGTTAGGGCCAAGGGGTCGTCTAAATTTATGACATGCAATAATTTTTAGGTGGATGGCATTCCGGACATGTTTTTCAGCGATAGGAGTAAGACGGTAATGAAATTGAATGTAATTAGGAATTTCTACTTTTCCTTTTTATTGTTCTTTTGCTTGCTTGTTGTGATTGAAGTGTTACTTCTTGCGTTGTGTAGTTGTACTAACACCAAATTATTACTCGTATTTGCATTTTCCGGCAGAATTGGCTTGAAAGTGCAATACCAGGCCATGCATATCATTCAAAAAATTTGCAATATATTTACAAAGTAATTTATGGGCTCAATAAGGACCCCAGCAGCTCAAATACATTACTTTTCTCAGTGACTCCTCTGACTCTTTCATATTCTCACATTTAATCTTTCTAGATACAGCAGAAGAAGACTGAGCAGAGAGCTTCTTGGCCTGAGAATATGATCTAACACTGTTCTTGGCATGTTCTTGGAGTGACCTTAGAGTATTGCCCCACCTAAAAATCCCTTGGTCTTTCATTCCCTCCACTGCTCCAAGGCTTGCTGCCACTACCCAACCTCTGCTTGTTGTTGCACTCATATTTCTTGCTGACTTTGAACTCGGAAACTAATTGAACGAATTGGAAATGAGAAGTTAGAACTTATAAGCCTGAAAGAGGGGTATTTAGTTTTGATGGTGTTGAAGTGTGGAAGACGTCTCTATTATATAATGAGAGAGATATTTTGTGGAAAGAGATGAGGTGCAAAACCAAATGCAACACCTGCAGTTTGTAAGGGACCCCTGGTTTTCTAATACCACCATTAAATGATTTGGGGCTGAACCTTTGAACCTGGCCAGCGAGAGACAGACAAAGAGTCGCAAAGAAACAAACCAATCAAGTGGCAGGTGGGTTCAAAAGATAAGAGAAGATAAAAACTAAAAAAGGACGAGTGGGTTGTGATCTGTGAATTGTGACTAATTGATAAACATAGAAAGGTGGGGTCGAATTTTGTTCTATGCTGAAGTAAGTGCGGAATTAAAGATGCTATTTTTCAGAAGCTAACAGTGACAAAGGATACTTCCCTTCATGGAACCAGGTTTAAGATTTTCACCCTAAAGAACTGAAGATGTTTCAATGGATTTGGATCAATCTTATACTACACACGTGGAAGAGTTTCTAGATTTTAGCCAATCATGATAAATTAATAATGTATACATAATCGCACGCAAGAGTTTGGATGACTTGACAATGTACTTGTTCATTTAGAATCAATTGTATGGGAAGGGCTTGGGTCTAGTGCACAGAGCACTGGATCCGTTGAGATCTTGATACGTGTCCAGTTTTGTCTAATTTTTGTACACATGTCAAAATCTCATTGGATACAATGTTCCTATGCACTGGACCCAAGCCGCTTCCGAATTGTATAACTTAATTAGGTGGCACTAGAGTGGTGCTGACCTAAGCTTATCCGATGCTTAAGTCAATAGCCTTACTTCTTTGTGTATAAGGGTGATATTGTGTAAGAAATCTCTCATACTTTTAGTCGATAGAGGAGGCGGTTAATATAGCCCCCATAATGCTCTCCTTTCTGCTTAATTCTACAATTTCTTTCACCATAGGTGTTATAACCTTGATTGGAGATTATAAGCTCCATTTGAGAAGTTCACGCCTCTTATGGGTGTGAATTCAGGCACCCACCCCACGATTATAGCTTTGTGGCCAGCGATGGGCATTAATTCTAGGATTCTAATATTAAATCTAAGCTCGTTCGTCCTAACTTGTCATCCATTACCATACAAACCTTTCATTCGTTGTTTGTTCATGCAACATTCCTAGACAGACCATCTTCTACCCCATTAGTTTCTCATATTTCTCAGCCCCTTTGCCAGAGTGGTTAGGGTGGGGAATGTTAACCACTGGGGGTAAAGAAGTAACTTTGAGGTGTGCATTAGGATTCATAACCACTCTTTAATGAGATCTGGCCGCTAGTCTATCCCATCGCGACGTGTGGCACATCCATGTGGATTCATGGCTATCGGTTTCCCTTTGCAGCAGTGGAGTTTAGACTTGTTTTCATTTTAATCTCTAAGTTTGAGATTTTTCATTTTAATCAATCAAGTTTAATTCTGTTTATAAAAGGTTTTTACGTTCATCTATGTGTCTGATTTGACCATTAAGCGATAACAAAACGATGTTATTTCTTTAGAATATTTTATAAATAGAATCAAACTTGGTGAATCAAACTAAAGGATCTCAATACTCATTAAAAAAAAAAGAATCTCCATTAATTTTTCTAAATTAAAAAAATAAAAATAAAAATCGCCTTAAAAGTTAAAACCACATCTGAATGCTGTATAGCTTGCAAAATCCTTCTGAGACTTATTGTGACGAATAGAATCGCCTAAGAAACTTAAAACTAGCCTTTATATTGATAAGGATTAGTTATCCAGCCACAAAATTCAGCTGCCACTACAAACTACTGCATAAAACAATACCTATGGCATCTCCTAGCGACCTCAAACGAGTTCGCTGCCGACTTGGATTTTTCATTTTACTGCTTACATTTTTTTTTTTTTTTTTTTGTGGAAAGGGAACATGCACTTCAAAGGAGCATTATAAACACAAGAATCTTCTTGAAACTGGTATTATAAAATGGCCTAATAAATTTCATTTGAATTTACTCACTTACTCAGTTCAGCTTTCCCTTGTTCAAATTTAACCAAATTCAAGAGTCATACTTTCACCAAAATTAACTAAAAAATAGCTTTATTCCCAAAATTTTAAGGTCAGCTATGAATCTCAACAGACTAGCTAGAGTCGACAGTCTAGTTAGAATCAGTTGCATGTATTTTTTTCCAGCAAAAATTAACTAAAAAAAGTCACAAATATTAGCAAATTTAGGCTAATGAGACTTTAGAAGTCAAATACTACTAAGCTCCAACTGGTGTCCAAAATGAACTTGTAGTAGAAATAATTTTTGCTAATTGGTAGAGATGAAAGAGAACAATTTGATAAGAAGATGTACTAAGATATATTCATTCAAAATTGGTAATATATTTACAAGAAGTGTAAGGGATCAGTTAGGACCCCAACAACTCAAGTACATAACTTTTCTAAAAGACTCTTCAGACTGCTTCAGCTTCTCGTTATTCACTTTACTAGATATAGCCGAAGAAGACTGAGCAGAAAGTTTTTTGGCCTGATAGTATGATCGGATGTTGTTCTTCGCATGCTGTTGAAGTGACCTTAGAGGATAATTCCACTTGCAAATCCCTTGGTCTTTCAAGGCCTCCACTGCACCAATACTTGCTGCCACTATCCAAGACGCTCTGCCTGTTGCACTCATGGTTCTTTCTTACTTTGAATTGGAACTGAAACAAATGGGAATTTTGAAGTTCAGCAGATATAAAAGAGATTTTGGGTTTTGATGGAGTCCAATGTAAGGAAGGGGTCTTATATATAATGTGTGAAGAGAGAAGTGAGTGTGAAGAAATGTGGTGCAAAACAAGAAGCTATTTTGCTAGCAGTTTGGGAGAAAACCCCGGTTTTAGGACTCCAAAACCATTTCCTTATCCCATGAAGGGACAGGACTACAGGAGTGACAAAGAAACCAATCAAGAGACAAGTGGGTATGAGTAATGGATAAAGAAAAGATAGGTGGGGTTGCTAGTATTTGTCTTATTGTCAAGTAGATGTAGATTTTTATTTTTTTTAATTATCTTTGGCTAAAAGCTAATGTAGATGTTCGGATCGATTCGATTTGATTCGATAGGGTACGATTCGATTGGCTAAAAGTTAATATATTTTATATTTATATCAATTTGGATAAATCTTTTCAAAGTCATTTTGTTATCCATATATATCATTTGAATAATGATTAATTAAATCGGTCATGTAGTTAAATATCTATAATTGAAAGATTTTTTCTTCAAATTAACTTGGATGTAAATTTTATTGAAACAAAAGACTAGTCCTATTAAAATGGATTACAATATCTATAATCTTTAGCTGATTTTTAACGAGCCGAGTCAATCCAACGTCACTCTTATTTTTTAAGATACATAAAAATTAAATAGTAAAGAAACCTGAGTTTTTTTTTATTTCAATACAAAGAAGAGAAACTAAAACACAAAAGGTTAAAAGTAAATTATACATAAATTTTTAGTTTACAGTTCATTAGTTTAATAATTTTACAAAAGAATAAAAGGAATAATCCCATAGGCGGATCTAGCATATGACCAGTGCCGACCCTGAATTTTTTTTTTTACCTAGTATTAGTAATAGTATATATACATCAAGAGACAGATCTGTAGTTTAATACTCTGTCTCCACTGAATGAAAAGACTGAGATGAGTGTGTGTTTTTTTGGGTTCACAACGTCAAAAAGAGAAATGATCAGGGGGAAAAACGCAAGAAAGGAATGCTGCCTGAGAGAGGCTGAACTGGATATGAAGAATAAAAATGAGAACTGGAACTGAAGAAGAAAAAATAAGAAAAGTCAAAGCAAAAGCACTTCGTTTTTTTACTTTTACAGTTCATGTGGTTCACTTTCACGGCCCCACGTGGTCTGATGTGATATAAGTTTTGAATTTTAGAAACAGGTGTGCTTCCTTTGAAAAGAATGAAAGGTTGTCGTGGGTCTTCATGGGCTTCGGTTTGATATTTGTATGTACTTAAATATAGTTTCACAGTAGTCTCAATTTAACCAATTTAGCATGGCATTATTTTATTGATATTTTACATTTGATTAATTTTGGTTAGTTTTCTTTTATTAGTTGAATTATTAGTTTTGTTTGGTTAGTTTTAGTTTATTAGTTATTTTTTGTGGTGAACTGAGTGTCAAGTGTGTAGGGTATATTCTTTGTTTTGGTCTGTCTTATCTGTCATTTCGGGCCAATGGTAAATGAGTCATAAGAAATTATTGTTTGATAGTTTTTATTAGTTTTATTAGTGTAGCAAAACAAAAGCAAAAGTCTAAAAATTGTTAAATTTTATATTTTATGATAAGTTAATTTGTGAAATTTGATTTGATTTAAGAATTTGGGATTTGTTCTTAGATTTAGTTTATGAGTTTTGGGATTTGTTATACTGTTATGGTTATATAAAAACAAGTCAACATCAATTGTAAAAATGAGCTTATTTTTTTATAAATTTTTGTTTATATACATAATCAATATTGACTTTCGATTTTTTTACGTTAATGAATATATTATTTATCAAATTATATGTATACAAATATGAGTAATGCTAGAGACATAACTTATTTTACAACCAAATATTTACAAACTGATGTGGCATCCAAGGTAGAGGTTGTCATGTCATTAAAATATAACACCTAAATTTAGCCATCATTAATTCATTTTTATTTTAATAACATAACAACCTCCACCTTGGATGTCACATCAATTTATAAGCATTTAGTTTTAAAATAAGTTGTGTCTCGAGATTACTCTACAAATATATACATATTACTTATTTTAAAATTTGGAATTCTGGTTGTGGTGACAACAAATAGGTATGAAAGTTTCCACAATCTCAATGTGAACAATTTGGGATGAAACAATATATATATTCATTCAAAATTGGCAATATATTTACAAGAAGTACTGCAGGGGATTAGTTAGGACCCCAACAACTCAAGTACATGACTTTTCTCAAAGACTCTTCAGACTGCTTCATCTTCTCATTATTCACTTTACTAGATATAGCCGAAGAAGACTGAGCAGAAAGTTTCTTGGCCTGATAGTATGATCGGATGTTGTTCTTGGCATGCTGTTGAAGTGACCTTAGAGGATAATTCCACCTGCAAATCCCTTGGTCTTTCAAGGCCTCCACAGCACCAATACTTGCTGCCACTATCCAAGAAGCTCTGCCTGTTGCACTCATGGTTCTTTCTTACTTTGAATTGAAACTGAAACAAATGGGAATTTCGAAGTTCAGCAGATATAAAAGAGATTTTGGGTTTTGATGGTGTCCAATGTAAGGAAGGGGTCTTATATATAATGTGTGAAGAGAGTGGTGGGTGAAAAGAAATGGGGTGCAAAACTAGCTAGAGGCCGTTTTGCCAGCAGTTTGGGAGAAAACCCCGGTTTTAGGACTCCAAAACCATTTGATTAGATCACACGCTGACACTCAGAAGAGACAGGACTAACGTAGAAACCAATTAAGTGACAAGTGGGTTATGAGGATAAAGAAAAGATGGTGGGGTTATTAAAATTTGTTTTATTCCAAGTAATGTAGATGAGCTGCATGCCAGACTGGTCGAGTCAGCAAGGCGTGTTAGGACTTAGGATGATAGGACACACCACAAGGCTTGTTTGGATGGAAAAATGATCTCCTATGACTTTATATATAACCTCCCCCTCATAGGGTTATGAGGATCTTTTTCAAGAAATCCCATCAAGAACACGTGACGTGGCTATGAGTCATATATAAACGTATAGAGATCATTTTTCCATCCAAACAAGCCTTTTATTCTTAAGTGAAGAGTCATATATAAATTATAGGTCATTTTTCCATCCAAACAAGTTGTTGATGGTGTGTCCTATCATCCTAAGTCCTAACATGCCTTGCTGATGCCAGTCTACTGGTGGGGACTTGAATGAGGGGGAGTCAGCAAGGCGTGTTAGGACTTAGGATGATAGGACACACATGCACAAGGCTTGTTTGGTCATGGAAAAATGATCTCCTATGAACTTTATATATGACCTCCCCCTCATAGAAGGCGGGTCGACCCGAACTTTATATATGACTCCCCCTCATAGAAGGCGGGTCGACCCCCTTGTTATATATGAATATTATAGGAGATCATTTTTCCATCCAAACAAGCCTTATAGTGTATCCTATCATCCTAAGTCCTAACACGCCTTACTAACTCGACGAGTCGCCTGCTATGAGGGGGAGGTCATATATAAACGTCATACGAGATCATTTTTCCATCCAAACAAGCCTTGTGGTGTGTCCGTATCATCTTAAGGCGTGTGTGTGGGACCCGCCTGCTATGAGGGGAGATCATATATAAACGTTATAGGAGATCATTTTTCCATCCAAACAAGCCTTGTTGATGGTGTGTCCGTATCATCCTAAGTCCTAACATGCCTTGCTGACTCGACCAGTCTACCATGTAGCTGTGGGACTTGCCTGCAATGAGGGGGAGGTCATATATGAACGTCATAGGAGATACTCCCTCGTTTAGATGGGTTTGGCTTAAGTCCCTTGCTTTGGAATGTTGGATGCAATATGAACACGTTGTCAACAAGGCATGTTTCGATGGGTTTGGCTTAGATCTCGTGTTTCAAGTGTTGGATGCAATACGGACATGGCGCGTGTCTAAAGATGGCCACATTGTCAGCATCATGTCTTGTCTAGTGCTCTAGTGCACTGGACAAAAATCATGTTTTGTTTGGATTCAAGTCTAACTTGGTAGGTTACGATTCAACCCAGTTACATATAAAAAATAAAAATAAAAACAATAAAAAACAATAGTCAAATTAAAATGGATTGCAAAATGTATAACCCTTACTTAGTTTTGACGGGTCAAGTCAATGCAATATAACTCTTATCTTTTTCACATACATAAAAATTAAATAAAAAAGAAACATTGATTATTTTTTTTTCTTCCTTCAATACAAATAAGAGAACAAAGAAACAAAAACACTAAATATTGAAAGTTAAATAATAAATAATTTTTTTAAATCCAAAGTTAATTACTTTAATTTCCTAAAGCATAAGAGTAATGTATTTGTTACCTTCAAGTAATGGAAGACAAGGTGACCCGTTGTCTTCTTATATCTTCATCCTCTGTATGGAATTCCTGGCATTTCATATAATGGAAAGCTGTGCTTCGGGTGAATGGCATCCCATTAAGGCGGGTCAATCTGGACCCAAATTTTCTCATTTGTTTTTTGCAAACGATCTTGTTCTTTTTTCCTCAGCCACTATCTCTTGCGCTCATGCCATTGATGATGTGTTGGGAAAATTTTGTCATTCTTCAGGCCAAAAAGTGAGTGTTTCTAAGTCTTAGGTCTTATTTTCTACAAATGTCAACCCTTCACTCAAGTCTGATATTGAGAAGATCCTAAACATTAAAGAAACTAAAGACTTAGGGAAATACTTGGGCATTCCTATCTCTTCTTCTGCTATTTAGGCTAAAGATTTTGACTATTTGATTGAGAAAGTGGCTTTGAAGTTATCTGGTTGGAAAGCACAGCTCCTTACCTTGCCTGGTAGAGCCACTCTCATCCAGTCTGTTTCTGAGGCTATTCTGGCGTATGTCATGCAGTGTACTCCCCTTCCTGCCAAGGTCTGTGATAACCTTGATGCTCTTAATCGCAACTTTCTATGGGGTTCAACTGTAGATAAGCGCAAACTTCATTTAGTTAATTGGAAGAAAGTTACTCAACCCAAACGATTTGGGGGTCTCGGATTGCACTCTGCAAAAGTCCGTAATACTGTTTCCATGGCCAAACTTGTTTGGCAAGCCTCTAAAGATGAGAATGGTCTTTAGGCTACTATTATCCGTAATAAGTACTTAAAAAAAACTTCTGTCAATGTTAACAAGAAGTGCTTGGGTTCCAGAACTTGGAGTGGTATCAAAAAAAGGTGGCCTTTATTTTCTAAAGGGTCTTGTTGGGCAATCAATAACGGTTTGACTACTAGTGCTTGGCATGACAAATGGGTTGGAGGTGTGACCCTTAGAAGTTTTTTGATTGGTCCTCTTAACTCTAATGAGGATGAGTGATATCCTATTGGGTAATGGGATTATTGATCTTAGCTGAATTTCTTTTGTGCTGCCATCCCAACTGACTAACTCTCTCAAAGCAATTCCTCTTCAATGTTGGTCTAATGGTCAGGATACTAGATATTGGTTGGACTCCCCCAATGGTGAGTTTAACTTCAAATCTGCTTACCAGTTGGAATCTAATAGTTGTGGTCAACCCTCTCACTTTGTAGGGGGCAAGTGGCTTTGGAAGGTTTTTAGTCTACCAAAAGTGAAGTATTTTATTTGGCATTATCTTCACAATAGCCTTTCTGTCAGGGAGGTCTTAGCTAGCAGATGACTCAATATTACCCCTTTATGTCCGAGATGTGGTACTCATGCAGAGTCTATTCTCCATCTTCTTCGTGATTGTTGTGATTCATGTGCTTTTTGGCAGAAGATTGGCATTCCTACTAGCTGTATCTTTTCCTTCGGGGCATCTCTTTATGACTGGTTACATGCTAACTGCACTGATCAGTCTAAGAAACCCCCTCATAATCTCCCTTGGAGCATCCTATTCCCTATTGGTTTGTGGTCTTTATGGCTAGAAAGGAATAATAAAGTCTTTAACTCATATTCTCGGCCTGTGGAAAAGCTCGTGGACCAGTGTTTGAATAGAGCACTGAAATATTTCTTTGTTGTTGGATATGATGGCAACTCCAAGGCTCGAGAGTCTATTCCAGTCAAGTGGGTTCCCCCTGCTCTTAGTTGGGTTAAATTAAATACTGATGGCTCATCCTTAGGGAACCCCGGTCAAGCAGGAGGTGGAGGTGTAATCCGTGACCATACCAGCCACTGGATTCGTGGTTTTACCCGTCATGTTGGGGTGGCTACTAGTTTGGCTGCCAAACTCTGGGCTCTTAGAGATGGCCTTTTTTTTTTTTATTGTAGACATAGGTTTTTTATATGTCAGTATTAAGATAGACGCACTTATGGTCGTCTCTTTTCTTGCTTTAAGCTCTATTCCTCCCTAGCCTTAGGATTCTTGTGGATGATTGCAGGTTTCTACTGCAGAGGATCCCTCACAAGGAGTTTAAGCACGTGTTTAGAGAAGCTAATAAGTGTGCTGACAGACTCGCCAAACTTGGTGGATCACAAGAGGATGATTTTGTTGTGTTAGATACCCCTCCTGCATGTATTTGTGATGTCTTATCTTTTGATAATTCAGGGTGCATTAGTACCCGATCTGTAACACGTATTTCTTAGTTTGTGTTAATATATGCCTATTTACCAAAAAAAAAAAAAAAATTTCTTATAAGTTTTTTGGACTAAAGCAGTTATATTATTTAATGAATAGGTCTCCATCAACTATCCTTGAATTGAATGTAACACTTCTTTTGAGGTATGATTCAATACTCTTGTTGATTACTTTAGTTCAAAAGTATTTGCTTGTCTGGTGTATAAACTTGAGCTGAGGAAAAAGAAATGCATATTCCTAGGATTTGCACCAGTGGCATAAACTCATTAAATTTCATACATCTACTGATAATTATCCCTGGCGATTTTGGATTTGTGTACCATAACTTACAAATCCAAAATCGCCAGGGATAATTATCAGTAGATGTATGAAATTTAATGAGTTTATTATTTTTGAACAGTCAAAATAAAGTATCTGAAACAATCAAAGATTTACTGTGTCAAACAAGTAGTTATATTTTAAGGTCGAATCTTCAGATAAAGTGCATGATAGCAGTATAGTTAAGCCTAATCAAGATGAGGCCCATGATTCTACGGATGACCGATGAGATAGATAGACCACAATAACAACAATTATAGCTTCTAATAAAGAGAAGCAACAAATTAGACCACCATAAAGGTATACTTATGCAGATTTAGTTTTTTCTTTATTTGTGGTTGAGATTATTAAGGTTTAAGGATCAAGAGTCTTCCAACTATCATGAAACTAGTAAGGATTCCGCTGAGTGGACTATTGCAATGAGACAGGAGATTGAATCTCTTCATAGTGAAACCGCTGAAGGGCCAAAAGATTGTTAGTTGCCAATGGAACTCGAAGAAAAAGGAAGCAACTATGGTGGTTAGAAAACTAGGAATTCTTGTGGTGCACTACTTGTGGTGAGAACAAATTGGTATTAAAATTTCTACCATCTCAACAACAACAATTTGGAATGAACCAATTTATATTCATTCAAAACTTGGCAATATATTTACAAGTAGTGTAGGGGATTAGTTAGGACCCCAACAACTCAAGTACATGACTTTTCTCAAAGACTCTTCAGACTGCTTCATCTTCTCATTATTCACTTTACTAGATATAGCCGAAGAAGACTGAGCAGAAAGTTTCTTGGCCTGATAGTATGATCTAATATTGTTCTTGGCATGCTGTTGAAGCGACCTTAGAGGATAATTCCACCTGCAAACTCCTTGGTCTTTCAAGGCCTCTACTGCACCAATACTTGCTGCCACTATCCAAGAAGCTCTGCCTGTTGCACTCATGGTTCTTTCTGACTTTGAATTGGAACTGAAACAAAAGGGAATTTTGAAGTTCAGAAGATATTAAGGAGATTTTGGGTTTTGATGATGTCCAATGTAAGGGAGTGGTATTATATATAATGTGTGAATTAGAGCGGTGGGTGAGAAGAAATGGGGTCCAAAACTATAGGCCGTTTTGCCAGCAGTTTGGGAGAAACCCCTGGTATTTGGACTCCAAAACCATTTGCTTTGCTGTGTTACCTTGTACGCTGTGCCTTCGAATCTTGACACTAAAGAAAGAGACGGAACCAATAAAGAAACCAATTAAAGACACATGTGGGTATGACTAATTGATCAAGAAAAAGCTAGGTGGGGTTGCTAGTATTTTATTTTTTTCTGAAGTTAGATGTAGAGATGTGCTGCTTCGATGAATTCCGGTTTTGCTTTTTTGTCAAGTAATAAAGTGGTGTGGGGGTAAGTAATTATAGCAGCATCACTTTTCAAAAACTTTTTGATTTTATCACTGTAATTGAAATTTTTTAGAGAAAGTGCTCATTAATCATTAGTTTAGAGAAAGAAATTAGTCGGTATAAAGTATAAAATCCAGATGTTTATTTGAATTTCTTAATAAATTTTTAATATATATAATTCGATAAATTTGAACCCCTCATAAAAAAGAATAAGTTAATTACTAATTTTTTTTTTTTTTTGATAAAAGTTAATTACTAATTATTGTTTGAGCTACAAAACTGAATTTCATAATAGAATCAAGTAGCAAATCTTCTTTTGAACCAACTTAAAAGTATATGTTGATGCACGATCCTGTAAAATGTGCGTATCTACAACACATTGACTCGGACATTAAAAGTTAAAAAAAAAATAAAAAATAAAAAAGTATAGGCGTTAAGAACATTTTTGAAAGTGTAGCAAATCTTTTCCTCAATGACATTTTTGACACAAACTAAAAATAAGAACTATAATGAAATATTTTAAAACATAAGAACAATTTTGATACAAAGAATAAAAGTTCAACATTTCAAAAGATAGTGATCATATTAAAATTAATATTACAATTTTGTCCCAAATCACCAAGTAGGAACAAAACTCTTATGTGTAATTCCCCTCGACCTGGAGGCTGGAACCCATGAGATGTTTTCTTTTTGGCCCATAGATCCAATGGTGACATTGGAATTGAAGCTAGAGCCGGATACTCGCTCCATAACTTTTCACAAAAGATCTGAACTCCATCCAACCCCAAATCTTCGTTACAAAACAGGTCTTAATAATCTATTTGCTTCATTAGGTCAATGATTTGTCTGGAAAAAATAAATAATTACATTGATCATTGTTTCATCCTCTCTGGTCAGCTTTTAACAGAGTCAAAGAATTATGCTACTTGTAATCCACACAGAATCATTTTCTCCATCAATGCATTTACATGGCCACAATTTGTAACCAAAATATAAAAAATTTATAGGAGGAAATAATAAGAGAAAAAAAAAAGTAAAAATATATAAAACGAAGATGGGTATCCAAGCTCATATCATATAAATTTGAAGTTATAATAAGATAAAACAATAATGGGGTGTAAAGAAAATACAGTCTCTCATGATCTAAGGAATCCTTCTTTAATAAACATACTAAAATCTTATTGTATTGGGACCCCAGCAGCTCAATTCCATGACTTTTCTAACAGACTCATCCTTGGACCGCTTCATGGTATTAGAAATAGCAGAAGAAGATTGAGCAGAGAGCTTGTTAGCCTGATAATAGGATCTGATATTGTTCTTCGCATGTTGTTGCATTGACCTAATAACAAAATTCCACCTGCAGACCCCTTGGTCTTTCAGGGTCTCCACTGCTGCTATGCTTGTCGCCACAATCCAAGCTCTGCAAGCTGAACTCATATTTGTTTGAGTTTTTTTGAATATGGGTTTTTTTCTGGTAATGAAAAGAGATGTATGAGAAATTGAGGTTTTGATTTTGTTGTTGTTGTTGTTGGGTTAGAATTGAATGGGAATTCTTTCTTTATATAGGGATGTTAATATTTCTTTAGAACGGTCACTTGGAAAGTAACGAAGTAGAAAACCACAGGCAGTGAAACAGTGGTTTACGAAAAGTGGCCTTGGTATTTGATAGCAAAACGCCAAAACCATGGGCTTAGCTTGAATTGGCTGGTCAGCTTTTATTGATTCAGACGCTAAGAAAGCCCTGAAAATAGGACATAACTAGTAAACTAACTAGTAAATGGTTGTACAAGAAATAGTAATAACTTGGACACGTAAAGGAAATTTAGGCAAATGGTCATGTCAAGTGTTGGCCTCTCATGTTCCATTAGAATCGAGATTGACTTTTACATCTGAAGTGTTCTTTCCGTGAACATAACTTACACTTTTTTTTTTTTAACATTTTTTTTTATTGGAGGATATTAAGGTTATTAAAAGCGTGTTTTCTTTTCTATTCCAATAATTGAAACCATGACTTTTTTAAGTTGGCAACAAAGGTATGCAAAACATTCATATGCTCTATGAATAAAATTAATATTCCTTAATATTCATATGGCCCAAAAAAAACCAGCAACTAACCCGTGACAAAATTTACTCTTCCGTGTTATTTTTTGTCAATTGAAAGGGATGAAAATTGGTCACTTGTACTGTACTGTACATCATCATTTTATTATAAAAACTATTTGACAGAAAGTCATTACAATGCATGTGACAAGTTTTTATAAGTTACAAATAATAGAAAATAACATAGAATGGTGAATTTTGTCATTATAAATAGCCTAGGAGTCAATAATACAAAATTGAAAGTATTGCAACCCACCCAAACCTCAAGGGATGTTTTTCCAATTTCACTTATTCATAAAAATTAAAATATCTTGAGTAATATTATTAGAAATACTCAAGTAAATCATATTATGTTTTTCTTTCATTGTTGTAAGTTGTAACTTTTGTATTGTATCTTTCATTCTCAGATCAACTAATTTAGTGGGCTTATGCTTGTAACAGGGACGGGCCTAATCCCATATCCTAATTGTCGGATTCTTTTTGGATCGTTGATGGAAATGGTTAAGGCTAGCTTTCCTTGTGTTTTGTTTTCTAATAAAATTATTTTTTCACAAAAAAGAAAAGAAAAGATAGTCATCTATATATATATTAAAGCAGAAGACGTTGTCATCTATCTGTCATTTGGCATGTATGACAACGTCTTCTGCATGACACGTGGTAGCTTAGTTGGATAAATGCTGCCACGTATTTGCCATTTATCTATAATAAATGAAAAAAAAAAAAAGTAATGCCCTTAAATGTGCAATATTAAATGTGAACTATTAATTTCACTAATTTCCTATATTCATACTTCAAAAATTATGTGGTTTCACCAAGGGAAAAAATAAAATAAAATAACTTATAAATAATGAAGCTTTAATAGTGTATATTATTGCTCCTTAATTGTCACGAGTTAATATGTGTCAATATCTATCTATATAATATATATGGCAATTAATTATTTGAAACATAAAAAATGTCCCTTCAAATTTCTTCTTCATATATATATATATATATATATATATATTTTGAATTTCTCATTTGCAAATCAGTTTTCCAAATCATTCATATTCCATGACTTTGAAATTGCCAAAAATGTCAAATGACCTTATATATTTTTTTTAACCCATTTATTTTAATCCTTAAACACAATAGTTATAATATGTTGTTTCAAATATGCATTTAAATTACAACTTGGACATTTGGCCCAGTGGTCATTTTTCTCCCCAAAAAGTCTCACCCTTCTGTGAGGGTGTGAGTTCAATTCCCGAGATCCACAAATCGTTTAGAATATAATTTTACGACGTATGTATATTTTACATTCAAAATATTTTTGCTTGGTTAAGTTGTAATCCTTTATTTTATGCAACCAAAAATGCCTTTTTTTTTTTTTTTTTTTTTTTTACAATTTCTGATACTATCTAATTGCATATAAAATTTAGTTTGACTTGATCTTTTTATTTTTATACAATTGGATATGCTAAATTGCGTGGTAAGTATATGTTTAATATATATTTTGGGGGGAAGTGTTAAGCATAAATTATATTTCATCACTCATATTGGAATTGATGAGGCAACATTCAAATTATCTTAGATTTAGGACATCAATGAACTATCATTTAGAGATAACCAAAAAAGGCAATTGTAAATTTGTTTTAGGGGCAGAGGAATAACATCTTAACATTTTTGTTCTCTGTGTTAAATTTTCCTAAGATACGTATTAGACTTAAGATGACATTGTCATTTTTATCTTCGTCGACCAATTTGTTATAGGATAGACTTCTAAGGTCACAAATATTGTTTCTAGATCTGTGATTATTAATAAGCAAGAAATTACCCAAAAAAAAAAGAGAAACAAAAAAAGTCAAAAAATGTATAGATGGGATAAATATGTGACAAATTGAAATAAGGAACCTCTGAATATTTGGAATCCCTGTATGTAACAATTAAGGTTCACCAAAGTGATTAAAATTCATAAAAGATGTGAAGTGAGTTTTTTTTTTTCTTTTTCTAAGTGAATGTAACCCCGAGATATAAACCCCCATTGAAAGGAATTGATGCAACTAGGCTAAAAAGTTATTGGTAGTTATTTTTATAGCCTTAGTTTAATACATTTGATGAAATATAAGAAAAATCATTTCTATTTTTAAGCGCAAAAAAAAAAAATTATTTACATTTTCTATTATACACTTTTCTTTTCTTTCTTATTTTTTTTTCCTTTTCATTATTATTATTATTTCTTCCCTCTTCTTGGTTAAGTTGCTTTGTTAGGAATATATTTATAGAAAAACAATAAAAAAGAGCCGCGCATTGCGCGGGTTATAGTCTAGTATTTATAAATCAAAAGACTGAGCTTATGGTTTCATATCGTTGTAGATGGAAATGGTTAAGGCTAGATTTCCTTGTGTTTTGTTTTCTAATAAAATTATTTTTTCACAAAAAAAAAAAGAAAAAAAAGATAGTCATATTTATAAATCAAGCGACTGAGTTTCTGGTTTCATCAGATTGACATTCATTGGCACCGACACATGGAATTACAACTATTTTATTGATTTACACTCAATATATATTTGGTGATATCTGCTGTAAAGCTTGTTATAGACTTAATTTTAGTTCATTTTCCTTATTAAGAAAAAAAAAAAACCTGCACAATCCTTCCTCTCGGTAATGTTGTGATGTGAAGAGAGAGGATGCAGTGGTGAGACATTAAGAAAAAAAATAAAAAAACTCCAGCCTATTGTGAAGAACTTAAACTTTATTTTAGAGAGAAAAAAAATGATATAGTTAAAGTTCTATTTTTGTCCTTAATTATCATATAGTGTTTTTTTTTTTTTTCACTTCAACTTAATAAGAGTGGACAAAAAGAGGAAATATTAAATATTTTAAATTTTCAGTTAAGGACAAAAATAGAATGGACTATATTTTAGGGATGAAAAGAATTTTTTTGATAAGTAATAAAAAGTTTTATTGAAAAATCATGCATTCAATATGTACATGGTTCATACAAGACGTACAATCCAGGCTAAATCGCCTTGGAATTGGATGATTCAGGGTCCACTGGGATGTTTTCATAAAATTACACATGTATGACTGTTAAAGGATTTCAAATTTATACAGGCAAGAAAAGCTGTTTTCAAGAGTCTATTCTGCCAATAGCATAGCAGTATGTAACCGCAGTATATTTTTAATTGGATCATAGCGACTAAAATTAACAGACGCCATAAGAAAGTGAGCTAGTAGAGACTGTCGAGTACTACAAGAAAAAACAGGATATATGTGCAAAAGAAGAATGGGTCAGGTATTAGCTACTTAACTAAGATGAGCAATGTCAAACTCATCGGGAAATTTAAAAGTGTCAGCTGCTCCGAACTTCCTTCGCTCTTCCGAATCTTCCATGAATTCTTCAGCAGTATCCTCTTCTTCATCTTGGCAACCACTAACAGGTGAAGAGGGGTCATGTACACTTTTAGATCGGCAATGTGGGGTGGCAAGCATGCTCACTTGGCCAAAGTGGGAAATTTCTACCACAACGGTATCATCATCAACTGGGAGGGGTTGCTTCCATGGCTCCCCATCAACCCTCATGAATGTATGCTCAGCTGCACCCTTACGGAACTCAAAACGGACTCCTTTGGCCTACATGCAGACATAACAATGAAGCTTAAAACTCGGGGGGGGGGGGGGGGGGGGGGGGCGATTTTGACAGGAATTTGATTTGTGTTCAAACTAAAGAGCAGAACAAAACAAGAGAATTCAATTTTGATATCACTTTGACAAAGCTTAATCTATCTCCTACCTGTGCAAGACGAGTCCCATGTCCATTTGGAGAAAGCAAAACAAGTCCATGCCAAGCATTTCTAAAACCAACAATCTCAATTTCGCCATCGTCAACATAAGGAGGAGTCAGGTCCCTCTGCAAATTTATCCAGAAATAGCAGTTCAAATGTATTGTTGAGATATTTCTGCAAATTTAACTGCAGATTTCGACACAGGCTCTCTACGGTTAAAAAAAGAAGAAGATAAAGATAGAGGGAATCAGAACTAACATCACGCAATTTCTTCCCATTTGGTGTTCCCCAAGGATTAAGTCCACCAGAAAAACTGGGCAAGTTAAGGCAAACAATAGACCTAATGCTGCAAATTAAAGAAAGTGTGTTAGTGAAAGGAGTCACCCCTTAAAAGAGTGAAACAGAACATTAATATATATCACCTGCGAGGTATGGAAAGATCCTCCCATTGGCCTTGTTTTTTCATGATCCTAACCTTTGTCAGCTGTGCAATGTTCCTGAAAGAAGATTAAGCCATTTTCATTAGCAAAAACACCCGGACAGAAGACCAGTAAGTTGAAGACCAATTGATAATGTCTCAAGAACTTTAGCCAGGCCCCCCATAAAAAATACACGAATTGGAATCGAGTCCATGTGGACATATTATTTCATATCCACAACTAGTCTAGACAGCAGACAGGTAAGACAGTAGAATCAGAGCTAAACTGTGCAATACATATACCAAAGCCATCAGACTACATATCTATATGCTTAAGTGGCCCAACAAATTTCCCTGAAGACCCCACATGAGCCTATCTGAAGTTCTGAGTCTGGCAACCTTGATGCTTATAAGAAAAATTGTTGTTTGCTTTCACTTCACTTAGCTAATCAGTCAAACTGATCAAATTGAATCCAGTGTACCCAATATTTACAGTAAAAATATCTTTGATATATTACTAATCCAATAGCCATATATTGACAAAAACGTTGCCATGGTTTGTGGGGGACCAGAGGAAACACAATGAAGGTATTAGCAGCAATGTGATGATGACAGTCGTCTGATTGAAAAAGAGTGGGAAAGCTCAAAAGAGAAATTTGAGAAGGGAAGCACAAAGCTTTGTTTAGAAATATAAAAGTATATTCTTCTTACATTTCATTTTCTAAATTTGTCCTTTTGGTAGAACGGAGGGGGAGGGGGGAAGCAGCACCACTCAGTTCAACAAATAAACCGAAACTCAAATGAAAATAAACTCCATTTGTACCCTTAAAAGAAATCCCAACTTAAGGAGACCTAAGCGAAGTATGTATGAGCTTCAGGGAGCAGACAGCAACACAGAAAAACACAAGGTCTGACCTCCCACAACTCAAATCAACTAATCAAAAACTGCTTCGTTAGTTAAGTAGTTCAAAGTAATTGCAGTATATTGGAAAAACATTGACTGAATTTTCACAAATAAATTATGCAATATATATATATTAAAAAAGAAACAAGATTATATACTGTAACAAGACTACTGAAAAGATAGTCCAACTGTTATATGATGAAGAAACAACATAGCTTCAATAATTATGAACAGAATACCACAGGAAATACTAGCTAGAAACTGAAAACCACAAGCTTCAAGACTATTTATCTTTGCAAGATATAAAACCTTCACTCATACGAATGTCAATCAATGTAGCAAATTTTAGTTTATTCATATGCAAATTTCAATCACCAACCAGAATACTCACCGTGAAGAAGGATGAAATAGAGAAGCACAAAACCATCCTTGAGTGCATCCAAGCTTCAAATAAGTACTCTGACCCATCCAGAAAATAGAAAAGGAAGGGCAATCATTAGTGGCTCTTGTCAAGAAGAGATCAGGAAAAGGGACTACTTACACCCAGGTCATAACAAATCAAAATAATGTGCTTCATGATAAATCATCTATTTCTAAAATCTAAAACAGCATGTAGGGTACAAATAAATTAAGTTTTGTGTATGATATTCAATTAGGGTGATCCAAGAAAACAATGTTTTGATATATATTTTAAGTGGGGGAGAGGGGATTCGAACCCTAGACATCTCCATTGGAAACACCATGAAAAAACCAATATTAAATCATAGACAAGCACTTTTTTTCTCTAGGCAATTAATTTTAGAAAACTAAAGAATATGGCATGACAAATTTTTCTCCCTCCTATTTTAATCCTTCATCTTGCAATGTGAGTCTGGGGAGAGGGGGGGGGGGGGTGTGTGGTCCAATTACTAGTCATTACTAACTGCATAACACAAAGTAGTAATACCTGATTGACTAACTGATTTTTAAATTTATCTGGGTTTAACTTTCTCTCTGAGTGAAATGCATATGATACTTGAGCATCCATTCCTGAACACAAGAAAAAAAATATTGGTTAAGGAAGTCAGCAATAACATTAAGTTTGAAGCTATGGTAATTTGAAATGTTATTGAATATTTATTCTTATTAGTTGCTTACATCCTGAGTAACATAGATCATATAAACCTTTACAGAATAAAGTTAAATGACAGACAACTAAATTCTAAAATATAAAAGAGAAAAATTTGATACAAAGAAGCAATTTGCACCGGAAACAAAAGCAATCAGAAACTTTGCATGATATTAGATATTTGGGGAAATTTTGTTTACTTCTCATACTATTCTTAAAGGTTTATAAATTGTTCTTTGTCACCATATGCCTCTGAAACCTGAGAAACCTAGATAAACATTTTAAAATTTCTTACCTAAGCTGAAGTAGTTCCAAAAACCCCCACGAAATGTATGGTAGCCCTCCTGAAATCACAAAATATATTATTTACAATTAAGCATGCAACTCAACACCAAATTCAAACAAAGCAAAATTTGGAACACAATAGAAATGAAGGCAGAGTAAAGAAAGATATAAAAGTTCCCAGGACGACAATAAATTAATTGTGCATAGTTTGAGTTGTAAATGTCACACAATACAAATAACCAAAGTTGGAACTTATACTATGGTATTTAGACTAGAATGGCCTACTGCTATCTGTGCATGAGAGCCCAAGGACTCTATTTTAAGAGTTAATTAATTCCAAGTCTTTCAGAACTTGGAACTTGGAAGTTCACATTTTTTACAGCATTGAAGAGTTTCACATCTGGTATCGCCAAGTTTATTTGAAGAGTTGCTATCTAGACTAGAATCACCTACTACTATCTAGAACAATTGAAAGAGAGAGATTCCAATAAAATATCATACAGTATTGAGCTTATATCTGTTTAGCTTCTTGGTGTACATGCAGAAAATATAGAATTGATTATTTAAAAATAAAATAAAAAACAGAGCATGTGAATACAGAGGAGAAGAGTAATTAATATGAAGACTCACCATATTCAGTGTGTCTGTTTGGGAGACACGATGAAATGCGTGCAAAGAATGGGGTAGTTCAAGAGGAGCAATAGGGTCACAAGATCCTTCTTTTGGAGCCCTCATCCTCATGATAATATGCCAGCTGCAAAAGCAGGGGAAAAAGAGCACATAAATGCAAGAAAGGGTAAAAATAATCAAATAATAAATTAGTATTATCATTAATTTATTCCAAATCTAAGGATTAAGCAAAGTTATTTGCAGACTCACATAATCATAACTATTAATATGAACATGCTCAAGCCAATAGTTAAAGTGCTCACTAGTACATCATCATGTAGTCAATTTTAAAAAGAAATCCTTTTGTGTATAATTATCTTTTTTAAAAAATGAAATAAAAAGAAAAGATTTCTGGGAGGAGTATAGGGAAGATGATGATAGCAAAGCACTGAGTTAGTACACCAAGCAATGATGATAAAAACATTTGCAATTTTCTGAGTTAGTGTGTGCTTGTGTTATACAACACTTGAAGTATAATGTACCTGTCAATTTTCATTTCCTTTGCAGTTCTAACTTGATTCAAGAACAACTCCACAGATGGACTGTCAATACCTGGATTTTTCTTTCCCTGTAAATAACCAATGCCCATGTTATACAAAACTTCTGAGTTCAACGAAGCTTTTAATGCTCCACGTATATGAAACAATGTTTCTCAAGAGGCAGATTAACAAAACACATTTATATTAGATCTTATTAGGGGGAAAAAAATAAAAGCTAAGCATCTTCAGGATTTTACATTTGCATGCATGATGAAAAATATTTATTTTAGCATTGTTACCAACTATACATAAATAACAACCAGGTGAGATGCAGGGTAAAGCTTTCTTTAAAAGCACTATATATATTATAAAACCTTCTGCGACAAATATTAAATGTAGCTACAATTGCAGATACTAGTTATATGCAAGAAATATTCCATGTCATTAGTAGCAGTTCCCGATGCAACGGTTGCTACATAAGGGCAAACAAGAACTGAATTGAGAAAATTAGACCACAATAACCATCATTACATAGACATGAAACAATTTCATCTGCACAAGAATAGTAAGCATCGCATCTTACCCAGCCAAAAGAAAATGGTAGGTTGTTGCCAGTTCCCAATGGCACTGTTGCGATTGGAGGTGGCTGTGGTAGTTTGAGATCACATACTACTCCAAGGAGCCAGCTGGCAGTACCATCTCCACCAGCAACCTAATGATCAATGTATATATCAGAAATAAACGAAAAATAAATCAAGGTCATTGGGGACACAGGATTTTCACAATGTATAAGTTGTGAGTATGTGTGTGCACTTATGCATGCGTGTATGTGTGTTTAGGGGAATTGAAAGCCATGCTCTATTAGCCAACTCACAATTATTCTCAATCTCTTTTCAATTTCAGCTGCGAAAGTATCTCCACTGTTCTTAAGAGTTCCTAGAGTAACATAGAGCTGGTGTAGCACCTTATCAGGAGCCTTTTCTCCCAAATCAAAAACCTGAAAAAATCATTCACCGCAATTTTTATCACATTACTGACAATAATTTTTCTAACCACAATTGCATATCACATCCTAACATATCTTTCACCGTGAATTTGACTGGAGGGCAAGTAATAGAATTACCTGGTTTTTATTTAATACAGTACGATACGTAACAAGAAGTTCCCCTCCCAACTGGCCTCCACTTTTAGAGTTAATGAAGACTATCACGGGACAGGGAGGTAGAGGAACATGTTCTACCTTTGACCCTGGTACAAGTATGTAATCTGGAATGAAGAATTCCTTCAAAATTTTATCGGCTGTCATATCACCCATCACAACTTCCCAACTGCAGATCAAACAAAAACCATCAACTTCAACAATTAAGTAACAAACAGACATATTTGTAAGTTCACAAAAACCATGTTGATGCAATTAGACAAGCACAAACAATAAGTATGTCCCTCAACCAATTTACTCCACCAGGGTACCAACAATGCCTAGATAATCATCATCATGCATAAGTTGCTAACGACATAGTTTACGATGCTAACAATTAACATGAAATTATACTTATTCAATGAATACATAAAAACACATTTAGACTTCGATCTCAAGTAATGTGTACATAATTTCATTCCACTTACACTTGAATTTACGAACTAGATTCGAATGTGAAACAATACATGGATATACCAAATTCTCATTGATGCATCATATAGTCAAAGAACCCTTGTTTCATAAACTCCACTATATTCACATCACATACACACATACATACATACATACTTATATGTCACATTGATAAAAATTGTATTATAGCTTCAAGCATTACACATTTTCATACACAATCAAAAAACAAAAACAAAAATTATAGAATTTGTTGCTACAAATTCCTATACCTCCTAGAAAGAAAACCGAGAAATGAACCCCTAATATCTCTAACTAAAACTTGAGAAACCAATGAAAATTCACGCAAGCGATTCCCCGAACGGATCAGGAATTCCATTTCCCTACTATTCTCCGTTTGGTCGACAAGAAAATTCAAATCACACGAAAACTTCGAAACCAAAAATTTCAATTCCTGAGAGACTCTTTTGGTTTTCAATTAGGTTGGAATTCCCGAGCTACTTATAGTCATTCATTGATACCAGGAAGAGAAACGTTGTCGTAAAGCTATATATATTAAGAAAACAAGATGCTTTACCTGTAGAGATATACTGGAAGGAATGAGAGAGAGATTCGAATTTCGAAGAGAAGGTCGCAAGCGATTCTCTGATTCTAGATTTTATATTTATAACTTTGATTTTTCGTTTTTGGTTGTGCTTGTTTCATGAGAGACGCGTTGGCGTTGGTTTAAATAAATAAAAAGAGGTGGGAAAGAGAGAGGAAAAGAAATGCGAAGGTGCTCTCTGTCTCAATAATGCTCATTTCTGACAAAACTGGATATGAATAGTACTAAAGGGTGACACAATTTATTTTAATTTGGGTGTACGTACGTGGGGTAGTTTGGGTTTTGTATTTTGTTTTTTTTGTTAGCTGTGAGAGTTTGATTTCGCTTTTGCGCCAACACGGTGCGCATGTTAATGTGGAAACTGAGAAGAAAGAGAGGGGTTTTGATTGTGTGCTGGTGGAGTCCACGGTTCAACACGGATGGAGCTCAATTGAATATGCCACGTGTTTCTACATATTACAGATGGATTTTTTTTTGTTTTTTGTTTTTTTTTTCGATTTCTAGATTCTACTTTCACCAGGTTGCAGTTGTGTAGCCGAGTTGCTTAAGCTCCAAGAAGTCAGGATATTTTCCTTAAATGTTTTTTTTTTTTTTTTTAATAATTGGTAAAGTGATTCATACGTTTTGCCAAATAACTTATCATTACAATCATTTTCGCAATATTTTTTATATGATTGAATTGGCTATTTTTTTTTTTTTTTAATTCTAATATGAACTCATAACTAACATTATTTTATTATTTATTATTTACTATTTATATCTTGACAACCAAACATTATTGTAATTGTTATGAAATAAAAATATATATAGCAAGAGAAAATAATTTTAAAGATGAGAATATATTATGAGAACTTTCTTTGTATCAAGTGATTATCCACACATTCAAAACTTGTTGAATACAATTAATCTCAATCTCATTTTCTACCTCATACAATACTATAACTCTTACACATTTATAGGGATAAAGTGTTTATCTTTTAGGTAATAAACTTGTTGTGTGCGAATTTATAGGAGGAGACAAAGTCGTGCACTCATTAAATGGTAAATATGAATAATTGCATTCACCTAACACCGCATGGGATATAATCCCATGTGAACATGGTCAACAAAAGTTGCTATGACTATTATTCACAACAGTAACATTATTAAAAAAAAATTTTTTGTATCAGTAGCTTTATAGAATATCATTTAATTATTGGGAACATATTACTTAAATACTTGTGTCACCTTTCAAGGTAAAAGAAAAAACACTTATGATCTCAAAGCTCTCACCAGTCACCACCATGGTTGATGAAATTTCATTTCAATTACAGTTCATTATCCCTATATATTTTTTAAATGGTTGTCACATTTGAGGTAACTTTTTATAGTAACTACTAGGACTTCTTCTTCATAATTTTTTTTTTTTAATATACTTTGACAGACATGCTATAACAAGTTTAATTACTTGAGTGGATCGAAATTCTACTTAAATTTCATATAGCGTTACGCAACAATATAACATGCTATAACAAGTTTAATTACTTGATTGGATCGAAATTCTAATTAAATTTCATATAGCGTTACGCAACAATATAACAAACTTTGAATTAGTCACTCACATGTACTAATTTTCATGTCTATTAATTTAGATTTAAATCCACGCAATCAATCTATTTTAAATGCTAAGATGTGAAATTATTCAGTAATCCCACGAATTAGAAAATACCGTGTATTGAATAATTTATGAAGATAAGTGTGCATTGGATTAATGATGCCGCATTTATGGTGGCCTTCGCATTGGATGCGCACTCAAGTAACGGAAACAATGTTCAATGAAATGACGCGGTAATTTCCCATTTGACCACCATTTGAACTTTTGAAAGTGTGAGGGCTTTTCTGGGTACGTGACAATCAAATGTCCTTTCTTTTCTTTTTGGTCTGCAGGCAATTTCCGTTGCCTTATAAACTAAGCAACTTGGCTCAACATGGGTCGTTGATCATGACAGTTTGGGCCTAAATATGCAGCTAGGAAATGTTATAATGTCAGTGGGCTGGTGTAGATTGGATTGTGTACAATTTTCATGAGAACAAGATAGAGCTGGAGTAGTTTGAATTGATGGCCCAAACTCTAACATGAGTGAGCTTTTTTATGTTATCTGCCCAAAATTAGTTTACTAACCTCTCAATGTTTATTGTGATTTTTTTTTTTGGGTGAATCAATGTTTGCTGTGATTACTAGCAAATGACAGCGCAAAAAATAAAAATAAAAATTGATAAGGGAAATCAAGGTCTAAGTGGATTTGGCCCATAATGCTTATTATAGGCGAAATGTGACTTGCCTACTTTCGTTAGAGATAAATTATACTCATGCTGTTTGATGCTAACAATAGGTGCATTAAATGGAAAGTGAAAGCAATATGTATTTGCTGAAGCTCTTTTGAAACAGTTCGGCTGAAATCCATATCTCTTACTTCAGGTTATTAATCAAAGACAAACTGATTATATGAATACGAAGCAGAAAATTAAGTTCATCTTCCCATGAATTAAATTGGATAAATTCGTGGGTTCCAGTTAGCTCAACTGGTAAAGTTTCTTGTCGTCGAGCAAGGGACCTGGGTTCAAATCCCGCCTACACCAAAAAACCAATTGATGTCTTGGCTTGATGGTAAGAGCAACCATCATGAGCGGACGCCATAGGTTTAAATTCTATCATAACTATAAAAAAAAATTGGATAAATTCATTCATTTGTACTCCATTTCCCTCAATTTCATAGCTACATATTGTTGAGTGTCATTATATTTTTGGCTCAACCAAAGCACATAGCTTTGAAACAAAATCGTTTGAAATGTGGGATTTTGCAAATACCATCTTTCAACTAACGTGTTTGTCAATTTTAGTCTTGGATCTTTATTCTTTCAAATCAAATTTCGTTCCGGATTAGTTATTAAAATGGAATATCTCAGTACCAACATATACCAGTATATTGTCTTTATCAAAAAAAATATACCAGTATATTGTATTAGGATTAGTGTTATATATATATATATATAGAAACTTCATACTTTATAGTTCATAGCAATCTAATTAACTAATATAATTTCATAAAAGATATAAACATGTTAAAAAAAATTCAAAGTTTCATAAAATCTTGTACATAATTAAACAAACCAAACATTCATAAAACCTCATACATAATTACAAAAGGGCAAAACTTACATACAGTAAGTTAAGTCCAGTATATTCTGTTCCCTTCATAAAATTAAAATACGTGGCTTATTAACACCCTTAACAAACGGACGTTAACTTTTGCTTGTGTCTGTCAGCTGCTCTCTCCTCATCTTTCTCAGCTACTCCCTCTCTCTCATCTCACTTCTCCGATCTCAACTACTCTCTCTCATCAGACTGCCATTGCCGAGCTGAGACGGAAAGAGAGAAAGAAACACCACTCCAAAAGAAACCTCCCCCAATCACACACCGAAAACCCAAACCCCATACACAGCCCCAAACCCAAACACCATAACCACCAATTCTTACAGAATCACATACTCCATCCAAAACCCATACTACCAAGTATCAAACTCCAAAATCATTTCAACCCAATATACCCACAACTTCAAATCACGAAAACAAAAAAAAAATAATAATAATAATAATAATACCACTACAATCTACAATTGTAGAATCAAAAGGCAAAAAACAAAAAGAAAACAAACTTCCCAAATCTAGGGTAACAACAAGATGAGAGAGAAGGATTCACAAATTGAAGTCTTCGCTCCAAATATTACAAAAAGGGCTCCATGGGTAATGCGCAAATCAAAATCTTCACTCCAAATAATGGTCTTGTTGTGGGTTTTTTTTTGGGAGGAAGCCGTTGTTTTTACAAGGGGAAGGGCTTTATGGGTTATGGAGATTTGGGCAATTTTGGGCAAAAAGGTGTTCTCAGTATCATATAAAAGCACCTATGGGCACATCTTGAAAATTTTGGAAATATGGGTTTTGCTGAATCCATTCTCTTTGAGAAAATTAAGCAGTCTGGTCTTTCTGGGTTTTCAAAGTGTGCTCTGTTAGAAGCTAAAAGTGCAGATTTTGGTGACAACCCATAAGTGTTTATGAGGTAAGACACTGCAAAACAATGTTCTTGTTCTTGTTTATGAGGATTTTGTTATTTATTTATTTATTTTATTTTTTTTGTTTTTGTGATTTGAAGTTGTGGGTATATGGGATGATTTTGGAGTTTGATACTTGGTGGTATGGGTTTTTGATGGAATATGTGATTCTGTAAGAACTGGTGGTTATGGTGTTTGGGTTTGGGGCTATGTATGGGGTTTGGGTTGTGATTGGGGGAGGTTTCTTTTGGAGTGGTGTTTCTTTCTCTATTTCCGTCTTAGCTCAGCGATGGAAGTCTGATGAGAGAGAGGGAGTAGCTAAGATCAAAGAAGTGAGATGAGAGAGAGGGAGTAGCTGAGAAAGATGAGAGACAGAGCAATTGACAGAAACAAGCAAAAAGTTAATGCCTGTTTGCTGAGGGCGTTAATAAGCCACGTGTTTTAATTTTAAGAAGGGAACAGAATGTACTGGAGCTAACTTCCTGTATGTAAGTTTTGCCCATTACAAAAAGTTATAAAAACAATTTTTCGGTCTGGAACACATGTTCCGCCCGAAAATGCTAAATTTTGTTGAAATGGTCGGTATAGACCTATACAAACTAGAATTTTGGTCAAGACATAATAGGGGGTTTAGTGTACCAGTTTATGTACCAGAAAGAAATATTTCAATCAATTCAAAACTTTGGTTCAAATCAAAAGTCCAAAAATCAAATTGAGACTCACATCAAATTTTAAAGTCAAAGTTTTTTTTGTCAAGGCCACGTAGTGAATTTCTCAATAATATCATCAGTGTATAATAGAAAAGATGGGTTTCTTTTAATTAATAGGATGATTTAGGTAGAATACACGTATGGTTTTATGATAATATATATAGATATAATAAAATAGTACGGATTACATGCTATCTACACAAATCAGATCTTATATCAGCAACAATACCTTGTATTGGTATTTGAGTTGCCTGCTTAAATACCTTCCTCAGTATATTAAATTTGTTAAATGTCATGTCAAGGCTAACACACCTTAATTATACACAAAATTAATAAATTAAATCCACCAAACTTGTTTTTGCATCGGCAAGTCAACTATGACGCGTTGGCAACTAACTTAGTCTGGAAACTTACGTGCCAGAGAGTCCTAGGTTTTGAACATGTAATTACCTAATTGAGCATTATGGGTAAGATTTCTCTGATTTAAGTATTAAGAGTAGGATTTAGGACTGATAGAATATATTCTTGTCTTCATTAGCTCAAGAAGTGGAGGTACGAGACTTGTCTTTATTTGTAAGTGTTTTTTTATAAGTGGATTTGATTAAATATACAGCAAATTTAAGAATAATCTATACTATAATGTAAAACTGAAGCTTTTTGACTTTTGGTTGACTTCATAATATTGCGCCACATAAGCTTTTGAGTTCTCATAATTTTATATCTCATTATTTTAATATATATTTTTTAATTGAATTTAAATTTTATTCTATAATTAAACATCTCATTAGAATCTTGACATATTATATTCTTTAATAGAAATAATATATTATTCCATATATATAAACACAATATAAATGTCTAATACTATAATATATTTTATATATAAACACAATAATAATAAATGTCTTTTAATAATTATCAATTTTCATATTTAGATAAAATATAAAAGACAATAAAAATCATAGTTAGACCAATAATTTTTTAAATTTAATTTTAATTCATTTTTCGTGCATCGCACGGGTTTGCGACTAGTGTGCATTAATTACGAAAGTTTTCTTTGTCATGATAGTGTATAAGAGCGGGACTCGAGAGAGGCCAGCAAGCTAACATAATTTTTTATTAGTTAACTATTTTGTTAATAATTATCCAATTGAAAAGAAATAAAAAAATAAAAAGGTGGATGGATGTGAAAAACACCATAGTATTAATCATTTTTTTTGAAAAGAGTAGGGCTTTTTTGAAAAGGAAAATTACCACTGAAGTGAAGTATTAATCATATATATAGTCCTCGATAGTTCCAAATATTATGAAGAAAATCTTAGCAAATACGTGCACATTAATTTAAAGGAAAATGATTTAGCCACTTTAGAAAAGATGAGAGGGGTTATGACTTATGACATCAAAAGAAAATGGAAGGTGCCAGAACAAAGAATGGACAAAAGTTTCTGGATGCAAAATAATTTCTTAACTTCTTCTTTTTTCTCTCGTGAGTAACATGTTTTTTCAGAACGCGTAACTTGTGTCGGTGGTTCTCTTCTGACACATCCGCTATTGTTTTGCTACATATTTTGGTTAACAAACTCCGTATAAGTTTGACTTGAAAAGGATCGACTTCTTTCTTGGCTGTCCTCTCGTTTAATGTTCAACCTTAAACCAGTTGAAACAAAGCATCTCTAGCTAGTACTACTTGGTAGTTTAAGGAAACTTCTTGAACAACTAGTTATGGCCATGTGTCCTCTCTTCTTCTAGTGCAAATTAGTTAAATACTCATGACAATTGCATCAGCAAGATCAGCAAAATCATATGCTTTATAATAGTACTATTTCGCTGTAAGGCGCTTTATTTAATAAGCCTAAATGACAAGAAATAAAAATAAATATTTGAAGATTTTTTTTTTCCTTTTCTCTCTTATTACAATTCCATCAAATATATTTTGTTCTTGTGATGACCCCAAAACACTCCACGTTGTATCTCTAGTGAGACCCTTTTCAATGCTTTAGAGCCACACTTTCTTTAGTATGATGCATGCCAAAATTAATTAGTTTATCTTTTATATTATCATATGATGCATGCAAATTAAACTAGATAAATAATTGCATGGTGTATATATTATTATATCCCATGCCTTCATAGATATATTTTATTGAAACAAGAAAAAATATAGTTCATGGATGCCACAGAATAATAAGGGCTATTCCTTGTCCACAAACACACAAATGCCATTTCCATTATTAACATTTAAATATATAAACCATGCACGTAACAGCTTATAAAATCATTCATCCAGATCAAAATAGAAGTAATTGAGACTATTGCACACATCATAACAGAATTTGATAATGTTTAGGCGGTCGATCTATACCAAATAGGCAAATACCATGTCATGCTTTATTGCTTTAAATGATCTGGGTGACTGGATTTTTGAATCATTCTCCACAAGCAAACCTTAGGATTAAGCCAAGTGCTTACCATATAGAGTATAGGATGTTAGCCTTTTATGGTTTCAAGTATATATTAAAACCTCATTGAGAAAGCCTTATACAATAATTAATATGTACATGACCTAAGCCTTCTACTGTTTGAAGTACATCAAATCCTTAATTAGTAGCTGTTATAAGATCTCCGTGCCACCAAACATAGAGACATGTTGCTAAGGTTATGGTTCTGAATAATTTAATGATTATAAGAAACAACAAGAAATTAAGGAGTTTACAACATAATTATTATATTCTATGTGTTACCATGAATCCATTGAAAGATGTATATATATATATAAAATAAACTAATCCTAGTCTCCTAGATTAATCCAGAGGTTATAATACTTGTAATATAATTAGGACTAAGACCACTGGTACAATTAGCACTAGGACTACTATAATGGGCTAGGCCCTGACTCCATATGCCTAACAGTACCATAATTCCACTTTTATAATATAATTTGGTACACTGATAATCTTATTTTGTAGGTTAAATTACAAATTACACTATTAAGTTTGACTAATTTTTAATTCAATTATTTAAGTTTGTCTTTTTTAAACGGTCTTTTAATTTTAATCTGTTTTCAATTAGTCTCGTTCAATTCTGTCAAAAATTTGACGTTATGCCCCATTAAACAACACAATTTTTATTTTATTTTTCAATATAGTGCATATCAACATAAAAGGCGTTTCTAATAGACAGAAACTCACAATTTTCATTGCCATTATTGTGAGTTTTTGTTTTTATTTACCAACCATTATTGTGAATTCAAGTAGGGTTGTTAAGATCATAAGGAAAAATCCATGTGAGTATCTTAGTTAATTAATAAAATAATCTTTGACCAACTCCTTGTCGTTTAGTCGTTTATGGTGAGTGATCGAGTTGCTTTTTAATTGTCAATGCAAGCTTATCTTTTTTCTTTTTTTTTGATGAGACAATGCAAGCTTATCTTGGAGGAAGTGAGGTTTGATTTGATATTTATTTTTGGGGAACAATCAATTGTAAGTACTTACACCTTCTTTGTGTACATTGGAATAAATCTACAACGCAGATCAGCGGATAGCTGAGGTCCCCGAGCATTTATAATTTATTTAAGGTCCGTTCACCTTAACTTCAACATTTGGGTGCAGCCATCAATCTCAATTGAAGTGTCAAATTGGTTCAGATTGCCATGATTCAGAGGTCCATGATGAAACACATGATCTTTGTCTATTAAAAATTAATTAACCAATAACCATACACCATGTCACAAAAATAGAAATATATATGATAAAACGTTCATTAAAAAATGAGATTGCAGATCTTATAAGCCAAAGCTTATAGCCGTTAAGCCAAACTTGTAGGAGCCGTGGCATTGGTTCTTCTTTTTCTTTTATTATTTTACATCTTATTTATTTATAATTTGTAATTGTTAGTACTCTAATTTTTATTTTATTTTTAAATAAAGTGGATGCTTATAAGTTAGATCCCATTTGATTTTTCTCAGAAATAATTTGTGCATCTTTGTTTTAGTGTCTGTTAGTGTAAAAGTCAAAACATTATTATGGGGCAATTAAAGGGGGACCAAAGCTCATGAAATCTTTAATGCATAACGAGAAATTCAATTTTAATAATTTCTGATAAGTACTTGGACTCTTGAAGTGATTGACATAAAAAAGGGTAACAAGAAATAACACGGATTTTTTGTCTAAGGAAGCATTTGGTTTGCACATTCTACACGCTAAACAGATCCAAGTGGTGGCCAAATTAATAATCCATTTTTATGGGTTTTTCAAAGTAGTCAACAATCATAAATTCTAGTCATTGCATTCATATCTATTATGAGTCAATGATTGAATAAAGGCAGGCCCTGCCCTAAGCATTAGCTTAGGAAAATTATGACACTTTCAAATCCAAAGTGGGTTCACCTTCTTGAAAATTGGTTCCTCTTCAATTCTTTTACCCCCCTCTCTCTCTCTCTCTCTCTAAGTACTTTAGCTCTATTAAGTATTAACTCAAATTATCTGCCAAATTTTATTCAAATTTGATATCTGCATACGATGATATGAACAATATAACTTTTAGTACCAACTACCAACACTAGATTTATCTTAGAGAATGGCATGGTAATCAATTTGTTATATGTTGCAAACAAAGATGGAGGTTCATCCCCCGATCCCCGCCCCCTAACCCTAATAACGCTCCCCCTATTCTCTCCCCTCAAATTAATTTCTTTTATAATAATTATACTTAAATTTATATAAATAGTAAATATTTAAAGTTTAACCTCCAAGAATTCATTATCCAAAGAGGTTGAAAAAAAAAAAAAATGGTTGGCGAATATGTCTATGACTTATGGCTCTCATAAAAAAAATAGTAACATAAAATATTTTTTAAAAATTATTCTATACGTTCTTTGTGTTTTGTGCAACTAAAATCCTTTCATAAACAAAACAAAAAAAAAAAAATGTTTTCTTAATAAACAAAAGATTAAGGGTAAACCGAGAAATAACAGGTTAATTAAGGGTCTTCAAGCAATATTACTATTTTATTTTATTTTAGTTTTTTTATTTTCCCTCAAAAGTTTGATGAGGATGGTAGTATATGCCAAAAAAAACATATATTTTATTATTCATCATCATTTTCTCTTGAATCGTAATGGTCGGTAACAACGATTAGAAGATTAACAATCTACTAACTTGTTTTATTGAATGATTATACTTGTCTATTCTCTTCCAATTTCTACTACAACTACGAAAAGAGAATTTTCAATCAATGAATAATGTCCTAGTTTCCAACAAAAAAGAAAGATTATTTTCTATAGAACTCTTTGATTTTGTACATTGAAAAAGAAATTAATTACTGTGAAATTTAGTACATAATTAATTATAAATTATTTTTGAGATTTAAAAAAATGTCGAGTTCCATTTTGATATATAATTGATTTGAAATGTATTGAAAAACAATTATTTTATGTTTTTTTTTTTTTTTATATATATATTTTTTTCTATTTAGTTAACACTGACTGCATATATTTTATTCAAAATGAAGCTTAGTATATTTTTCAATATTGATTTTTTTTTTTAAAATGGTTCTTGTTTTGATCCTTTCAGAGCTAAAATTCTGCTTTCGTCCGCAAAAGAAAATTTGAAACTTGGATAAAACCAAATTTTATATGGTTCAATGTATAGAAGAGATGGCAGTCTGGATAAGAGATGGCAGGAGTCATAGATACTAACATAAGTTATTTGGGTGTTATCTACATCTTATTTGGGTGTTATCTACCTCCAGAACCACCACAATACCACATTATATTTCATTGCAATAATTCAAACTTCTCCAAACTTTTGTTGACAAGAAAGCACCCAATAGTATAAATCCTCCACAACAGTACAACTGTACAAGGAAAACTAGTGGGACCCGTGAAGAAGAATAAGAAATAGATAATTGGTGCTTCAATACATACTAGAGTATAAAATAAAAGAAACGTAACAGTATAGAAGTCGGCACTTAATCATAGTACTCACTGTCTTCCAGTTTCTTTTTCTTTCCTTGTGTTTTTTTGGATGATTTAAGAGAATCATAATTATATGCTTTTTTTTTTTTTATATCATTCAATAATTAAAATAATTAAAAATGATATTTGAAATTCTTATTCTCTTCATAAAAGAACCAATATCAGTTAAGGTACAAGCTAGCCATGTTTGGATCTTGGAAACAATGCAAAGAAGGAAGGAAAAGCCATTATATATTTATATTTTCCGAAAACATTAAAGTTCTTTCCTAAAGTGGGCACCAGCAAGAACTTTAAAATCAATGTAGTAAATTAAAATTTATGACCAACCAACTATAAAAACTGCACTTGAGAGGATGGTCAAAAACAAAATTGAAAAAGCACAATTGACTTTGATTGTCAGATATTTAATAGTCACATGGTTAATAGTTGTCTCAAGGCATCCTTCCTGTCCCATTCTTACCAATAAAGAATTTTATGTGTAGCATTGAGTATTGTTGGGGGACTTCGGAAATCTATGGTCACTATGATTAAGCTGAAAGCCACTAAGATCACATTACTAGCAGTAGTGTAAGACTGGTCAAACATTTCTGTCCAAATCAATCCTATCTGATGGGCGATTTCCATATATGCTAATAAAAGATGGCATCGCTTTACTCCATGAATTGATCTTTTCACTTTCCATGCATTAATATTTCTTTTTGAACAACCAATACATGATGAACAACAGTCTATGGCAAAAGCATTAATCGATCCAATGCATGGGCTGAATTAAGGTTTCTTCACGCTACCTAACTTGTCATTTAAAATATGGGAATTAAAATGCATTGAACAGTTGATGACACTATATCAGTCAAGTCTTACATTGTAGCTTCCTTCTTCTATACAACCATACCACCGCTCTTTTTGCTTTGATACATATGTATCTATAAATGGAAAGATAAATAGACTCCTGAACTGCTTAGAAAATGAAATTAAGCTGACCTTTGAACACTCGGCTCAGACTTCCACTTAGTTTAACCCAAGTTTCATCCTTGATTATGGATAGATTACTTATGTTCTGGTCGATACTCGTTTTTGCTACAAACAACATAAATTGTTCATGCAAATATTTGTTGTATATATTTATCAAGAGGAAAAATAGGATTTAACAGTGCACATGCATTAGAGTAGGCTTGCTGGCTGGGCTACAATCAGCAATTCAGCATCGATCTGTAAGTGGGAAGACTAACGTTCAATAAGTGCCAATGTATCATGCTGTAGCTGTAATGGCTGCTAGTGGGTTCGGTTGGGGTCTTGGGTTGAATTTATTTTCGTTGAATTTCTTTTCATTGACAACAAAAATTTGGGTTTTGGAATGGACACCGAAAAAAAAACATGTCTTTTGATATATAAAAGCAGCTCATCACTGCCGAGCCGCTTAATTGTTTGCTTCACTCTGAAGGTAGTGTAAAGCAAAAGGACTATTTCTTTTAACTTTAGCCTACGACAATAACCATCATCTCCATACCTAAACCCCATCATATATAAAAAGAAACCACTAATTAATCAAGCAAAAATCCCTTCTCTTCAAGGAGTTGGGAATAACATGGGATATCATATTATATCATATCATTTACTAGACGATAATAACTAAGTCTTGGGAGTGTCTCGAAAGCATGGTCGAAAGTTTAGTCAATATTTGATCCTCTTATTGCAGAAGCAACAACAATGTGTTGGGCTTTAAAGTTAGCCTAGGTTGAGAATTATACGAAGATTTGCATTGAATTAAGGAGATGCAAAGTTTTGCATTGATGCACTGAATGATTATACGATTGATTTTTTGTGGAAAATTGATACTTTTTGTTAGGACTCAAAAACTTTAAACTTAGATTTTGATGTTTGCTCTTTTCGTTGGGTTAATAGAGAAAAAAACTCGGTAGCATATGTTTTAGCTAAGTTGGCTTATCATCAACTGACTTTTGTTGTATTTCTAATTCTCTTCATTCTCTTTCGAAGGCGAGTTTAAAAGATGCGGTTGCAATTTCTGTTTAATGAGATTAGTTATTTGGCAAAAAATAAAAATAAAAAAGGTTCTTGGAAACTATGATGGCTAAGTAGTTAATTAATTTCTCATTTGCACAAACGACTATACTCTTCTTTACCAAATGACTACAAGTAATTAAAGACTAGAGTAAATTACACAATTCCTTTATAATTTGGAGTGGTTTCAAGCTAAACCCTGAATATAAAACCACAAATTTTTGAAATCGTTTCAATTCACGTCTTCAATAATATTTAATCTGAATATGAACTGAATCTATTCTAAATAAGAATGGTTTTTTTTCTAACCGAGTATTTGTTGTATATTTGTTATACATATATATAATAATATAGAAGTAGGTTTATGTTTGAAGGCATTAGTGACACATTTGGCACTTGGACACGTGGTACGTGCACGTGTGATTTTCGTGTAGAAAATAACTAACTGATGGAAGTTATTTTTTATGTAGAGAATAACTAACTCATGGAAGTTATTTTTCTGAAAGGTTATATTGTTTTAGAATGGTGCCAATTAAATTGTCTACAAAATTAAAGTGCCTAAATCATTGTCAAATACACAATTTTGTAAGAATACTATTTAAAGGAATTACCGAAATTTGCTTTCTATAATTAGTGACTTTGTTGTATCCTTGGAGGTGAATTGCCTTAACCCGGAAGCAAAACTCTTTTAAAGTGTGGACAATTATTACCTTAAAGATAATGATCACTGATAAGTCAAACAAGAGCTTAGCTAAAAATTAGGAGAATATCTCTTGGTTTTGGTTTAGGAATTGTTTTCCTTCATTTTAGGAGTATCACATATTCACTCCTTAATCTATGTAACGGCTTGTAGTGTGCATAATGCACTCCTAAATTATAGTTATTTGATACAATATAATCTCTCTATAAATAAAACATCTATTGTCAAAACTTCACACGTTTTGTGTGAAAGCCTTTTCACTTATACGGCAATATCCAAACCAAGAAATTCTTCAATTACACGCCTCAAAGTCGCATTTATTTTCTGATCACAAGAAATTCCCCGACAGTATTGGCATACAATGTAATCTCTCTATAAATAAAACATCTATTATCAAAACTTCACACGTTTTGTGTGAAAGCCTTTTCACTTATACAGCAATATCCAAACTACGAAATTCTTCAATTACACGCCTCAAAGTCGTATTTATTTTCTTATCACAATAAATTCCCTAGCACCCTATGCTCAATCAACCAGACCCTCGCTATCCACCACATAAAAAACAGGCGTCAGAGAAGACAACAACAAAAATTGATCTTGACAAGCAAGCCGACTCTAAATGGTGCACGTAACTGGATCGGCTTGAAGGTTTGGAGCCATGCATTCGAGAAGTCCCTGTTACAAGGTCTACGGAAGCGTCATGAGTCATCAGACGTGGCAAAACACTGTTGTTGCCATCTAAGACCAACAGTAAAGCAATCACATAAACAAACAATTTGATAATGTCACGGTTGTCACCCACTGTTTTACAAGCTGAGACACATGGTGCTTACGAGTTGCATAACTATGTGAGACCAGACAAAGCAGCTGAAATCTGCTGTTTTAAGGGCTTCACTGGATTCATGCAACAACCAATTAGCATGATTGCCAATAATACACACAATGTCTGTCGATAGAACTTTCTAGCGATTGATTTTGCAACATTAAAAAGTATTTCGTTAAAAATTTTCTTGTCTGATCTCATTCATTACCTTAAAAAAAGAGTGAAATTGTTTTACTTTTTTCATATCCTGATTTATAAATATTATTTTTATTATACACCAATAATAATATATCACTTTTAAAGACATCACACTTATTAATGTTTTTACATTCTACAGTCGAAGGAAAATGTGAGGGGGTGTAATTTTTCCACATAAAAGACACGTCTCTTAATGTGTACAAAGGACGGTACCGAATCCCATTGACTTAATAATTTTCCTTAGCTTCCCTGCCTTTTTCAAGTATTTATATACGCACTCACACTGGTACCCTAGTTCCCTAAGCAATACTTGTTTCCCATTTAAATTAAGCACATCATCATTTCCTCTCTTTCTCTCTTAAACACACTCTTAGCCATCACACTTTTTCTGTGAAGATACAATGGCAAAGTCTCCTTGCTGTGACAAAGATGGATCATTAAAGAAAGGTCCATGGACTGCAGAGGAAGATCAGAAACTGATTGATTATATTCAAAAGCATGGGCACGGTAGATGGCGAACCCTTCCCAAGAATGCAGGTTTATATATATACTGATTCTCCATTTTTATTAAATTTAACATATATACATGAAAACTTAGTTTGATTCCTAGTTCTTTTGTGAGTTTCTTTCTGTTTGTAACTTCTTTTTGCTATTGGTTTTCATGACTGACTTATTAATTGTTTCATATAGATAATAAGAATAATGAGTTTTTTCTCTTTATAATTGACTAGGTCTGAGAAGGTGTGGAAAGAGTTGCAGGCTTCGTTGGACGAACTATTTGAGACCTGATATAAAAAGAGGAAGGTTTTCGTTTGAAGAAGAAGAGACTATAGTACAATTACACAGTGTTTTGGGAAATAAGTGAGTACACATTATTCAATCCCTTACTTACTTTCTACATGGAATCTTTCTTTTTTTCCTTGTTCACTTTGTTTTATATCTCTTTCTTAATTATTATAACCAAGAAAAATACAACAGAGATACTATCAATGTAAACTAGCTACCTACTTCATGGACTTCTTGTTTTAGATTACTTTTGACTTAAAAAGTATTGTCTAGTGGTGAATTTTTTAAGTTTCATTTCATTGCCAACAAAAGTTTGTTTTTTTCTTATTTTCTATATTCCTTCTTCTTCTTTCTTCTTTTACCTAATAGTCATGCTTAATTAATTATTATCTCAGGTGGTCTGCAATTGCTGCTCGCTTGCCAGGAAGAACAGACAATGAGATCAAGAACTATTGGAACACCCACATCAGGAAGAGGCTACTAAGAATGGGAATTGATCCAGTTACTCATACTCCACGCCTTGATCTTCTTGAACTCACTTCGTATCTGAACTCATCTCAGCTTAATCTCCCTAGTTTGCTAGGAATTGGACCTATCGTAAATCCCAATATGCTAAGCCTAGCCACAGCTCTATTGTCCTCTCAATGCAGAAACACAGACATTAGCACCTCTCAATATCTTCACCAAAACCAGCTTGACCATTCCCTAGTTCAAAACCAGTTCCAGTACCCACAAGCAAACCAGCTGCATAACCCTATTCAAGAAATTCAACCTTGGGCAACTTCAACCATTGTAAGCACTCCATTTTCAAGTGAATCCCAGTTCATACAACCCAAAATGGAGCAACTCCCACCAAATGTTACCAATTTTAGCTGCCAAAATTCTACACCAAAATTGTGGGAACATAATGGAGAGCATCCTCATGATTTAGCTATGAGTGATTATTCCTTACTAAAATTTGACCCCATTATTGACCCTCAATTTGAAAACCAAATTTTACAATCGAACAACGATGAGAGCATACCAAATTTCAGTTTTGGTACACTTATATCAACACCTGCATCTAGTCCCACTCCCTTAAATTCATCTTCTACTTCCACCTTTGCCAATTGCAGTACTGAAGATGAGAGGGATAGTTACTGCAGCAGAATGTTGATGTATGAATATGATTTGCCAAATAGGTTGAATCCCAGTGGAGTATTGCATATGTAAGAGAATCTACGTGAGAGCTGAACTGTGCAGCAACATGCTAGCTAGCTAAAGATTTCAGAGATTTAAACTGTGTCTAATGTCTTAACGTTTTTTGGCTTGGAATTTTTATTGTATTATCTGAGTGAGTTGTAAGATTTTAATCATGCATTCTTTCTCCATCATTGGAGTTTGGTAAACGTCTTTCTTGTATTTTTTTTTGTTTTTTCAGGCTTTATTTATGGGATATTGACCATGACTACGTGCAGTTAACTTGTAATACCCATGTTATTATATAGGAACCTAAATATATGTTGGTTAACGACATTGTTACTTCATTTGAGTAAAATCTAAGTTTCAGCCTATGAACACTTCTTCTACCTAGGATAAAGTCGTGAGTTTAAAATTCAATGGATGCGTATGTAAGCTTATCAATCAGGGTAAACTTATGACAGGGAAAGTGAATCAAAGCAACCTAAAGCATTGAAAAAGAAGCAAGAAAATTCAATTCAAAACCAAGTACTTAGGGGAAAGTGAAAGTGAATCCGAGGTAAACTATGTGCTAATCTTAAACATTGAAAAAGAAATGTAATAAATATTGAACTTCCGTCTACGTTTTAACCCCTATATTCATTATCCAAATGATAATATGGTAAAGAGTATTAATTAGTTTGAAAAGTATAGCCGAAGCTATTGAACGTGTCCAGCGAGCTGTAGGTAATTTGTTTGAGTCCTCAGGAAGGTCCATGACCTAGGCTAGTGAGCAATGATTTCCATATTGCACATGGGAGGGGCTGCTTCCCTAAGCTCTCACCAGGGTGGGGGAGCCTAGCTAAGTCATAATTTGATTATGTTCGTAGAAATCATAGAAAAAATTGTATTTTTTTTAATATTATATTTGAAGCATTTCGTGCACCTAATAAAGTTGACACGTGTTTGTTTAGACGTGGTTCATGCTGTGCCATGTCTCTTTTATCTCTACCACAAGTGGGAACGTCATACCACCTTTACCCCACATAAAGAAAAACCAAAAAATTAGGATGCATCCTGATACATTATATTAAGATACGTACGTAAATGGGTTTTCTGAAATTTTTGTTTTTTGGTGTCTAGGACCACATAAATTGATGGTCAAATCGAAAATATTTACGGTTTGACTAGAAAATAAAGGCAACTAAGGTGTATATTGAATTATACTCAGAGACGGAGCTACTTGGGGACCAAGGGGGGCCCTGGCCCCCGCTAGCTCTAAAAAAAAAAAATCATTAATAGGTATGTTGGACCAAAAAAAATTAAATTAGCCCCTCTACTAACATAATTTTTGGACCCCTTTAACAAAAAATTAGCCCAAATCACAATCAAATCTGCCCAAATCACAACTCCCCTTCAACAAAAAAAATTAACCCAAATCACAACAACAACAAAAATAATCCAATTTTCAAGCGATGAGAAACTTAAAACAAAAACTTAAATATTTCAAAAATCTCAATAATCTGATTTATTAACTAAAAAAAAGACTAAAGAGTAACGGACCACTAAGTAAAGCTTATACTGTAGAGAGAGAGAGAGAGGGGCAGGGAAGGAGGGAGGGGCCATAGCCCCTGCCCAACTTGAAAGAAAAAAAAATAGTATATATAGTTTAGGCAGATTTTAGAAATTTGATCTAAAAATTGAATTTGGCCCCTGCCAACAGAATTTTGTTTCTTTAACAAAAAAAAATTTTAGCTACTTCTCCTCTCCTTTTTTTCTTTTCTTTTTCTTCTCTTCTTGTCTTATTTGCGCTGCTCTTCTTGATTCTTCCCTGCAAATATTTTCCTTATATTTCTTCTCTTCTTTTTCTTTTTGATTTTTACCTTGGTTTCTTCACCCACCCTCCCACCCACGTGGCTTCTTTCTACCACCATATGTTTTTTTTTTAGTTTTTTTACTCTAGTTTTAAAGTCAATTAATGGTAGAATTATTTATGTGGTGGTAAAAAATATGTTGGGTTATATATAATTGGATCAAAGATATTATTTATTGTTAAAATTTCTTAAGTAAATTCAAACTTCTAACAAATAGGTTTATATATATATATATAACAACAATTTCAAAACGGTTATCATACGGTATTCATAAATTCATAACTTAACTTAATTTAATAGCTTATAAATTCTAGAACTAATAAATTTATAACTAGTATTGTTCAATACTTCATTGGTCATTGATTTTTTATTATCTTGAACATTTAAAATTGAAAATATTATTATTCTTGGATATTAAAAACTTTTATTTGTTGCAATATTTAATACAAAATAAAAACATCTTGATAATTGCATAATGTATTAAGTAATTATGTGCTTTTATTGGTTGATATTTTGTTAATACAAATGGATGTTAATTTGGATTTTCTTTTTTTTTTAATGAAAAGTGCTTGCAGTCTCCTTTCATACCATTAGTTTGACTTTGCATTTAGGGAATCTATTTTGGTGTACTTCTTTATTTACTATGCAAGGCTAATTCAAGATAAATTTAATGCTAGATAAATTTCATTGTATGTTGGCAATAGAGATTGTTCGAATAGAGAGTATGACAAAATACCAACGATTTGCGAATGAAAATGTTTATAATAGAATAGTAGAGAGGTATTCTAAGATTCAGCACACCATCATTGCAATCTTTCCAACATAAAACTTCTGGACCAATGTTTTTATTCTAACATGATAGATCATATCATCATAAATGGTTGCTGAATCAATCAACAAGAAGCATCATATTGGTTGGATTATAAAAAAAAAATTATGCAAAAATAAAATTTTATAGTTTTGAATTATTAATTTTTGTGTGTTTTTAGTATTTTTAAAAAACTTATTTCTTGCACGTAATGTAATCAACTAACAAGTAATTTTGTAACTTATATATTCATGATTATTGAAATAATTTTCTTTATTAAGTAGATTATTTTAATTAATTGTTGAAAAAAAATTATATGACAATTAAAAAGAATATTATTATCATTATTATTATTAATATTATTATAAGGAAAATGTTTCCATATTTTTGCTCCGATTTTTCAAAAAAACAAAATAAAGATATTATGCCCGTACTATACACGTACCATTTTTTCTCCCTTTCCAAACGTACTTTTCTTAAAAGATATCAAATAATGCTCGTACATATATTTACCATATTATACAGTGCGCCGTACCATAACTATGATTCAAGATTATTGCCACACTACAAAACCTGAATTTTGTAGAACTTTTGAGATTTTCTTCCAAATTTGATATCAATTCTTTATCATGGTTGGATATTTTGGATATACATTGTCTTTCCTTCGAATGTTCGTCAATTATGGTGTTGTAGTGATCCTATGATGTGAGGACCAAGAAATAATTATAATCAGACAAACCATAAACACAAACAAAAACATAGTCATAAACATAAACATAAATAAATATACAAATGGAATAATAAATAGAAACTATGCCAAAATATTCATCTCATTTTGATTTTACATATCATCTCAATCTCAAATAAGAGGATGTTATTCATATTCGGAATAGTATGTTTGGTAATGGTCATACAAAATAAATCAATAAATGAAATGTTTAGAATTAATATTTATCATTACATTGCCTACTTAGAATGTGAATCAATTAATGTTATTTATTCGTAAGAAAAGCTAGATGAATGATCAAATATTGTGAAAAAATAAATATATTTTTCGATATTAGAATCTTTAGGTTAATGATCACCTAGGAATAATATTTAAAAAATTATAAATAAATATAAGAAAAGTAATATTGGCAGGTGTTACCAATCAAGTTGTAGAAATTTTCGGAAAGAACATTGCCTAGTCTATGACTATTTTTTTTAGATATTCTACTCTGATAGCTACCATGGGACACTAAGACCGTTACTTCAACATTTACATACGACTCTGATGATCGAAAAAAAAGATTTACGATTATTATCAACTCTAAAATCTTTGTTTTTATAAGACTTTTATGATTTTATTTTTAATTTAAAATTAAAATTTTCAACATGGTCCTAAATGTGTTGGCCTTTTGTTCTTCTTGTTCTTCAGTTTTCTCTACTTAAATGGTGTTATAATTGACTTTATAAAGATATAATCATTCAAAACATAAACAAAAGTAGTCACAATCGTAAACGTAAACAAAAACATAAACATATAAAATATATAAATAACGTAATAAATGAAAATTAGTCTAAACTATACTTTTGGTCCCTAAAAAATTTTCTAGTCACTTTGAGGGTTTTTTTTTATTTTTTTTATTTTAATATCAAAATGTGTCAATATAGTCCTTCTATCATAATATTATGACCCACGTTTTTTTTTTTTTTTTTTCTTTACATAGCAACATCTATTTTGTTGTACTTCCTTCTTTGATATGCAAAGGTTAGTTTCCTCGTATTCTTTATTGGACAGAGTTTGGCTACAAATCGGTTTGTAGCCAGCTTACTACTAAAGGTATAAGAGTGATCACACCATAACAAGTGTGGACACTCATATACTATAGCCTAGCCTTTTGGTGGTTGGCTATTCCCTTGAGAATAGAAAAATCCAAATAACTGCCAATAGCCAATTGGCGGTTATTGGAAGTTAATAAATAACTGCCAATAACCAATTGGTGGTTACTGGCTGATGCTTTAAAAGTCGTCGCTAATGTTATTTGCAGCGACAATATCGTTGCTAACAGTGGTTGCGTCTGCTCCGTTGCTATTCGATTTTCTGCAGCGATATTTTGTCGATGCTAATACAATACCATTAGCGACGATAGTATCGTCGCTAATATTGATTTTTTCTTGTTGCAAAAACCAAATAATCTTAGTTTATAACTCGTCGCTAATACGTTATTAATTGCGACATACATATACATCGTCGCTAATAGTTAATTATTAGTGTGTCGTCGCTAATAGGTAATTGTCAGCGACAATACACATGTCGTCGCTAATAGGTAATTATCAGCAACAACATAATGTCGTTGCTAAAAGGTAATTATTGGCAACAATATAATGTTGTCGCTAATAGGTACTAATTTGTTAATTAACAATTATCAACGACACAATATCGTTGCTAATAGGTACTTTTCAACAACAACACACATCGTCACTAATAGGTACATATTTGCGACAACACTGTGTCATTGCTAATAATTTTTTACTTTTCTTAGATTTGTTTTTTAAAATTTTTATTCTGTGTTTACATGGATACCTTATAAGAAATAAAAAAAAATTCAATTCTACATCATCATATGCAACTATTGGATCATATAACAATAACATCTACATAATCAATAAACATTTCGAATAAAAGAGAAAACAATATTCAAATAGAATCCATCATAGACATAGTTTAAATTTCATAATCTATTCTCAATCACATTAAAACATAAATATTGTCTCATCAACTAATTAAATAAACATCCTCACGAGGATATGAAATCTCTAATTAATCAAACTCAAACTTGTTGCATTGAGATGAATCAGCTTCCCTCGATATGTGGGCACGAACCATTTCTTCTCCCTGACATAAAAACAAAACCCAAAGTAAATTCTTAATTAAATTTATGACAATTCTTATTAAATAGCTTCCAAAAATCAAAATAAGCACATAGACTGAATAAAAAAAAAAAAAGACAAAAGCATACTAAAAACATTAGCTTGACATTGACCTCACTCATAATTCCAAGTAGTGACTACAAACAGAATAAAATGAGCTTCTCTTTAACCATAGTTTTACAAAAACAAATTGTATACCAATTGATAACATGCTTTGTCTTTATAATCTCATAATTTAAAAACAACACCACATGTCATTTTCTAACAGATAAATAGGATAGCAATAAAGTTTTATCTAATCCCAGCTCCAATGACATTCAAAATTATAATTATATTTCACAACCAAAACTATTCAACAAAGGAAACATAACCAATACCCAATTCAACAATTCAACAATTTAGCAATGTAGATTTCAAAGCTCTCTTAATTGGCATAGTTGTCCTAATCAAGGTTTCAAGTAAAGAAAATAGAATACTTAATGACAAGAACAACTGTATCCCCGTAACCTCAATTCACTTCACATTCCAAAATCCTAAAAAATAAAATTGAATAATAATATTGGTTTCTTTATAAAGACTTTAAGATACCAGATATGAGAAATCCTTGGAAGGGAATAGGAAAAAAGAAATGCAAGTGACTATTTGTTCATTTAACTATGATACACTTGGTACCAGAATTCTATAGTCATACATTTTCTCAAAGTTCCACCAATCATACCCAAATTACCAAAAATGCTATCTACAATCTATAGTCCAACCACGAAATATAATCTTATTTCCAAGTTAATGTTATGATAAATCTCTAAAACAATAATTTGAAGAAAATCAACATAATAGCATACACACTAACATAGATACTAACAAACGAAGTCTGCTGATTTACTAAAGTTTATCTATTCGTAACTCAACAACTAACAAATATCACAACCTCTACACAAACATATCCTAAGATAAACCAATATGTGACTACATGTAGCAATTTTATATGAATTACCTGAAAAATCACTGTCGACTAGCCATTAGACGCTCTATAAGAAGTCGTGTTTCCTTTTGATTTTCCTCCAACTGGCGTTGTGTTTCTCGATTTTCTCTTCGGTTTTCCTCCATCTGGCACTGTGTTTCTCTTTGGCTTTCCTCCAACTGGCGCTGTGTTTCTTTTTGTGTGTCCAATAGTTGGCGTTGCGATTCTTCCATCTGTACTATTTGTTCCTTTGCTTCTGCCATTTGCTCCTTTGTTTCTGTCAAATGTTGTTTTGTTTCAGCCAATTCTTGCTTGCAAGTTTCCAACTCACTATTAACCTCTGTCGCATGATACGAACGAGAAGAGGATGGGGTAGGTATCACAAATTTTCCCATCCCTCTAGCATATCCAGGCCTTGTCCCCAGCACTTGTTCAATTATTTCTTTTTCAGTGAGTTGAACCTCTTCATCAGCTAATTTTTCTTGCATCAGATTCTGCACAAATAACATAAATTTTAAATTAAATAATTTATGCATATAAATCAACTATTTATACATTATCTAAATTATTCTTATAAAATAATAGTGTAAAGATCAGTTACTTACATAGTTTTCTTCACATAAAGGAGTCACAAATGAGCCATCTTTCCTCGTGCGAGCCATCTTATACCATTCAATTTTAGTAATATCTTGCCCACTTTTTTTCTTCTGCAATTAATAGACACATAATCAGAATGTATGCACTAGGATCATGTTTATAATAATATAGTATTAAATTGTTGCAACCTCCTCAAGAGAAGAAATAAATGATCTAGATCCACAAGTATGATTGGATTTCATATTCTCTCTATTCTTCGCATTTCGGCTGGACTTGGCCTAACAAATGTCATTAAAAAAAATTCATTAACACTCGAGCTAATAACAAATCATATCAAACTATATTTGTATTCAAATTAGTTGAAAAAATAGCTTATGATGATTTACCTTCCACTTCTCGTCGTTAAATAAATCACATAACTTATGCCATTTCTCCTCTGTCAAGTCTTCTGGAATATCAGCCTTTGCCGCCTCCAAATCTGGGGGAAGTTTCATGAATCTCTTACTATACTTACTACGAGCGTTACTAAAGGTATATCCCAATGCCTTCTCCAAACATTTGTTATCCTCTATGCGATTTAAGTCCAAGGTGAAATCACACTGAAACATATTAATGAAAAAAAAAACAATGGTCAAACACTTTTACAAACAATGTAGTAATTAACTTAACCTCAAACAAGACAACTCACTGCCAAACGATTCTTTAACATTTGTTTGTGATCATCTGGGACTTTAGTCCAAGACATATGATGGAACTCAGCATACTCTCGAATTATGTACCCCACCCTTGTAGTAAATGTAGAAGCATTAGGGCCTATGACTCCCTGTGTATTTGGAGGGATGGTTATAGGGATGATCCCAAGTGCCCTTTTCCTTTGGAACTCTTTGCATTTATTTCTACCTCTTTTTCGTTTGTTGGATGTAGTAGCTGTTAAACAAAATAAAATAACATAGTCAATACCAATTTGATAAAGTAATATGTTCACAATTTATACAATAAAATATATTACTACACTAAACTATATTTTCACTCACAAGATGCACTAGGGGCTCCCTGCGAAAATGAATGAGGCGTGGAGTCAACCATCTCATGTAGCTGTCCATTAGGTGGAGGAGGCATTTCCGAGCCTAACTCTGTTTCTTCTTCTTGACTAGTGAAATGCAATGGCATGTCTTGCCATACATGCTCTTGTCCTTGTCCTTGTCCTTGTCCTCGTCCTTGTCCTTGTCCCCGTCCTCGTCCTCGTCCTCGTCCTCTACTCATTGTACAATATGACTAATTTCCACAATAACAATTAAGTAAGAATACATGGATCTTAATAACCACAAGAACTTGAATTAAGACATAAAAGAATTCTCGAAATATCAACAACTTAATGATGTAAGCAAATTATAAGTAAACATTTAACGATGTCAACAAAGCAAGATAACTTAATTAAAAAAATTCATAAAATATTGTTAACGATGTAAACAAATGTAAACAAGAATACTAGATCTACACTAATTACATACATCACATATCATCATCAAACAGGTCAAACTCATCGTTGCTAGGTGACTCCTCTTCTTTATCTGTGTTTGTCTCATCGTTGCTAGGTGACTCCTCTTCTTTATCTGACTCTATCTCATCGTTGCTAGATATGTCATCGTTGAAGAACGTGCTTCCATCAAGTTCTACAAATACTTCATCAACAGCTATTAATTCCTTTAGTTGATCTGCCTCCAATTCTACTGCAGGAACATCATCTCTATGCAACGAAATTGAGTCTTCATCAATTTCTTGTTGAACATGTGCATTCTCCCCAACACTATTGTCTTCATCATCTTCTTCATTCTCTCCCTCTGGTACTATTGGAATATCATATATGTTTCTATGACTCATATTTTGTACTACTTTCCAACTACTACCTAATTTGGTATCATTCAAGTAAAATACTTGTGAAGCTTGGCATGCTAAGATTTTCTTTCAAATTTGATATCAATTCTTTATCATGGTTGGATATTTTGGATATACATTGTCTTTCCTTCGAATGTTCGTCAATTATGGTGTTGTAGTGATCCTATGATGTGAGGACCAAGAAATAATTATAATCAGACAAACCATAAACACAAACAAAAACATAGTCATAAACATAAACATAAATAAATATACAAATGGAATAATAAATAGAAACTATGCCAAAATATTCATCTCATTTTGATTTTACATATCATCTCAATCTCAAATAAGAGGATGTTATTCATATTCGGAATAGTATGTTTGGTAATGGTCATACAAAATAAATCAATAAATGAAATGTTTAGAATTAATATTTATCATTACATTGCCTACTTAGAATGTGAATCAATTAATGTTATTTATTCGTAAGAAAAGCTAGATGAATGATCAAATATTGTGAAAAAATAAATATATTTTTCGATATTAGAATCTTTAGGTTAATGATCACCTAGGAATAATATTTAAAAAATTATAAATAAATATAAGAAAAGTAATATTGGCAGGTGTTACCAATCAAGTTGTAGAAATTTTCGGAAAGAACATTGCCTAGTCTATGACTATTTTTTTTAGATATTCTACTCTGATAGCTACCATGGGACACTAAGACCGTTACTTCAACATTTACATACGACTCTGATGATCGAAAAAAAAGATTTACGATTATTATCAACTCTAAAATCTTTGTTTTTATAAGACTTTTATGATTTTATTTTTAATTTAAAATTAAAATTTTCAACATGGTCCTAAATGTGTTGGCCTTTTGTTCTTCTTGTTCTTCAGTTTTCTCTACTTAAATGGTGTTATAATTGACTTTATAAAGATATAATCATTCAAAACATAAACAAAAGTAGTCACAATCGTAAACGTAAACAAAAACATAAACATATAAAATATATAAATAACGTAATAAATGAAAATTAGTCTAAACTATACTTTTGGTCCCTAAAAAATTTTCTAGTCACTTTGAGGGTTTTTTTTTTTTTTTTAATATCAAAATGTGTCAATATAGTCCTTCTATCATAATATTATGACCCACGGTTTTTTTTTTCTTTACATAGCAACATCTATTTTGTTGTACTTCCTTCTTTGATATGCAAAGGTTAGTTTCCTCGTATTCTTTATTGGACAGAGTTTGGCTACAAACCGGTTTGTAGCCAGCTTACTACTAAAGGTATAAGAGTGATCACACCATAACAAGTGTGGACACTCATATACTATAGCCTAGCCTTTTGGTGGTTGGCTATTCCCTTGAGAATAGAAAAATCCAAATAACTGCCAATAACCAATTGGCGGTTACTGGCGGTTATTGGAAGTTAATAAATTATAAGAAGTTGCAACTCTTGACAGTTCTAATATAAATAGAACTGTTGATGATTATAATTTATTCTAACGTTGTTTTTTTCTCTCAAGTGATAAACACCCTTACAGGAGTCCACCAGATTGTTTTTGTTTTGTTTTTACTTTGTTCATATTCCATCAGTGGTATCAGAGCCTTCATGGTGGAAGAAGAGAGAGAGAAAAGTTCCTTAAACTTATTGTCAGTGATCTCAAAGACCATTGACAGACAAGCTTTAGGATTAGCAACAATAATTGCGTGGTATAATCACCATCGCTTAATTGTTTTTCCAAAAGACAATTTGTTTGAAGTAATTGTTGGAGGATTGCGTTATACTGGAGATTTGGAGCGACTTGAAGATTGTTACAACAAAGAAGAAAAATATTGGAAGAGATTTTCTGAAAAATCTAGTGAAGAAAAAAGGTTTCTCACTATGGAAAATCTTCTCAGTGACGTTCCTAGTGCTGTAAAAGAATTTGTGGAAAAGAATGACACAACGGGGGGCGGATCTTTTTCAGAAAACTCAGACAGTGTTGGAAATCAAAATTTAAACAAAGAAGAAGAAAGTGAAAGTGTAAAGGAGATTTCACCACCACATAAAGCCTCCAAGAAACCACTACCCACTCTGGAAAAACAATTTGAAGAAGAAAAACATATATTTACCATATTATACACGTACGCCGTACCGTAACTATGATTCAGGATTATTGCCATACTACCAAACCTGAATTTTGTAGAACTTTTGGGATTTTCTTCTAAATTTGACATCAATTCTTTACCATGGTTGGATACTTTGGGTATACATTGTCTTTCCTTCAAATTTTCGTCAATTGAATGGTTTTGTAGTGATCCTATGATGTGAGGACCAAGAAATAATTATAATCATACAAAACTTAAACACAAACACAAACATAGTCATAAACATAACCATAACTAAATAGAGAAATGGAATAATAAATAGAAACTATGCCAAAATATTCATCTCATTTTGATTTTACATATCATCTCAATCTCAAATAAGAGGACGTTATACATTTTCGGAATAGTATGTTTTGTAATGGTCATACAAAATAAATCAATAAATGAAATGTTTAGAATTAATATTTATCATTACATTGCCTACTTAGAATGTGAATCAATTAATGTTATTTTTCGTAAGAAAATCTAGATGAATGATCAAATATTGTGAAAACGCAATATATATTTCAATATTAGAATCTTTAGGTTAATGATCACCTATGAATAATATTTAAAAAATTGTAAATAAATAAAAAAAAATAAAAATAAGAAAAGTGATGTTGGCAAGTGTTACCACTCAAGTTGTATAAAATTTCGGTATGAAATATGTCTAATTTATAATTCTTTTTTTTAATATTCTACAACGATAGCTACCGTGGGAAATTAGGAGCATTTCTTTAACGTTTATCTATAACTCTGATGGTCGAAAAAAAGGAAAGTAATATTGGCAAGTGTTACTACTCAAGTTGTAGAAAATTTCGGTATGAAATAAGTCAAATTTATAATTCTCTTTTTCAAATATACTACTATGATAGCTACCATGGGACATTAAGACCATTGCTTCAACGTTTACATACGACTCTGATGGTCGAAAAAAAGATTTATGATTATTGTCACACTCTAAAATCTTTGTTTTTATAAGACTTTTGAGATTTTATTTTTAATTTAAAATTAAAATTTTCAACATGGTCCTAAATGCATTGGCCTTTTGTTCTTCTAGTTCTTCAGTTTTCTCTAATTAAATGGTGTTATGGTGATTTTATAAAAATATAATCATTCAAAACAATCGTAAACCTAAACAGAAACATAAACATAAACATATAAAATATATAAACAACGTAATAAATGAAAATTAGTCTAAACTATGCTTTTGGTCCCTAAAAAATTTTCTAGTGTCACTTTGAGTTTTTTTTTTTTTTTTTAAAATGTGCCAATATGTCCTTCTATCATAATATTATGACCCACGTTATTTTTTTTTTTTTTTTCTTTCCATAGCAACATCTATTTTGTTGTACTTCCTTCTTTGCTATGCAAAGGTTAGTTTCCTCGTATTCTTTATTTTTTATGTTGTATTATGAATTGATTGACTATAAATAATTCAAAAAAAAAAAAATTTGTTTGGAGTAAAAAAAAATTTAATTGTAGATTGTTAGTGTTGGATCATTTCATTACTTTGGTAATCATAATTCAAGTTTTTGATTTAATTCGTTCATTGTAAAAGTCTGATAAAAACCATATTAAAGGCCCTTGAGGAAATGCTTTATAAAGAACTTTGTTTGAGCGAAGGTGAAGCTGGCTCAAGCAAAGAGGGAGCAAATCATTATTTATTAATCAACCTAAGACTTTGCTCAAGGCTTGCTCATCTATATCACAAAAAATGGTTTTCTAATTTCCTCTTTATCCAGGTTTGTGTCATCTTTTAAAACTCTATTTGTGGAACTACGTAATACCTTCTTTGCATGATTTTTATTTAGAAAAAATATGGCCACACCTTGTGCTATTCAGCGAGAGAACTGTATGCCTTTTTCTCCTCGTGCTTTTTGAAAAATCCTTGTTCTTTGTGTATTCATCTTGTGATCCCAAAACATAGCCACGGAGTTTTATTCCAATGAGTTACTGTAATAAATCTTCAAGAAGGTCTTTTGGAGTACCAGAGGCTTTGGTTTGTACGGACAATGAGTTAATGGAGGAAATTTACTGAGGAAAAGTTTAGAGGTTATGAGACTACTGCAATTGACGATTGACCACCTAATGAATCTAACAAAAAACCAATTAAAGATAATCACTATTTGAAAATATATATATATATATATATATATATATATATATATATATATATATTATAATATATATATGAATATAAACCTTATACATAGATAAGGATTCATGTGGGTGGAGGAAACCAAAGGCATCTGACTAAATGAAAAAATCCACTGCATGGTTGACATGTGAGGCTTGTGGGAAAACAAAGAGGCAAACAACTAATTTAACAAAAGGAAAAAAAAAAAAAAAATACTTGCTCATACTGAACGAAGAAAAAAGAAGAGGAGTCTTCGTACACAAAGTGAAGGACAAAGGAGACAATTACGTGGGCGAATTGTGCCATCCAAATTCGCTTAAACAATATTGGATGCATGGATCAAAAAGAGTGCAATGAGTGGTCAACGACTCATACCGCTTTGATCGATCGATCAAACAACTTTGATATGGTGATTTGGTCGGACATGCATGTACCATTCGAAAAGCCTAAAATTGGCCGAAACAACTCACATGAGCTTAAAGTACTCCCTAATATTTAAACAGGTTCATTTCTAAAGGGGTTATTGTGCTGGTTTGGTACCAGTACGAGATATTTCACATGTATCGATCGATATAATACGACATTCACAACTTTAGTTTTGAGTGAAAATATTGAACCATCGGATTGAATGATCAAGTCATAACAAGTTTTTAATGGACAAGAGGCACTTTTGGAATTAGGGTTAAACACATGTGAATGTGATTATGAGTGATTAATTATGATTGGTGCATAAACATAACTAATTCTAATTAATTTCGTGTCAAAATCTCATTGGTTTAAGCTTACAAACAAAAATGTGCAAGGGTGCATGGGTTGATACTTGATAGGATAATTCCAGTGGATAACTATTGTTTTTTAAAATTTAAAAACAATTTGATCATAAAATGGCTTAAAAGGTGGTTTAAAGCTCATAATTAAACCAAAACAAATCAGAAAATTATCGGATTAAGCTAAAAAAGTGGTCTGGAGGTCAAAGAGGACAATATGTCGATTGACATATTGATTAGGTTACTCGGCACTCCGATTTTGACAAATTTGCTAATTTTTTGTTTTGCACTCTTATCTTATCATCTTGAGTTATAACTATGAATTAGATAACCTTGAGATGGAAGAGTTTGGATTTAAGTTTTTTAGCTACTCCGTCTATAAATAAAACATGAGTCAACAGAGAAAATGATGAAGTTAGTAAGAGTTTTGTAGAGAAACATTTTGTTGCATGCAGAAGAGTTGACTCTTTATGTGATCAACATTACTCTCTATTAAGCCATGACCCCTTAGGCTAGAAAACCATCATTTCTCACTTCCATTACCTCATTTTCTCATCATACCAACCAACAATTCCATCAAACACAAACCCCAAACACCATCAATCAAAAAATCATTCAAAACACTTTCTAATTCATCTCAAAACACCATAATCATTCAAGTTTCCAAATTTTTCATCATCCACACCATCATCAACAAGTTGTGAGAAATGACCCGTTTGGTTTAGCTCTTGAAGGAGTGTTAAAGTACCTTAAGAGCCTTTTTGTACAAAATTGCCTAAAAATTGTACCCAAAAAAAAAATAAAATAAAAAATTACTTTTTACATTTCACTACTTTATAAATGCAAAACCTTTAATTTTAAAATGCTATTCACTATAATATGCTAAACACTTAAACATTAAAAAACTTTTCAATTAAAACTATATATCATATAAACTCTATTACTAAAACTCTACAATCAAAACTTTATTTTCTACAAAACCAAAAGATTTAAATCTCACTTGAGATCCACATGTTTTGTTACTGTACCAAATTAGTAAAAATGAAAATAACTAAATAAAATTCAAGGAGTCTTTTATGCAAAAGACCTAAAACTTCTTCACCCTATCTTATTTTCATTTTGATTTTAAAAAACAAAAAATACACAACGTCCACATTCCATTCCACAAATAGTACTAAACGTACACTTCAGCAACGAAACAAGCACTGCTACGCAGAAGCCCACCCTCATTTCGGACCCCTCAACAATCACAGCAGCCTCAATCTCACACACGCACGCGAATATATACATACGCTAACGCCACCACCATGCGACACCTCAGCGCCACCGATCGCGGCGGCGAGTGCTGAGCCACGTCAGACTCCGATGCCTGATGTCGTTGTCCGATGAAAAATGCCGCTGCCCTGTGGTTCTACTACGCCACCAGCGTATTCTAGAGCTCACCACCGATCCTGAACTCCAATCGCCATGGCCAGGTTCTTATTAGCTTCTTCTACAACTTTCTCTTGATTATCTCGTTTTCAATTTCCAATTCACCTTATTAGCTTCTACAACTTGTTTTTCACCGTTTTCGCGGCAACCAAACGGAGATTAACGAAGTAATAGTCAATATCCAATCATTCAATTTTATGTTCTGTTATTGTATTGATCATTTACCAATTTGTTTGTTCAAGTTTCATTGGCGACCACGCGAATTATGAGAGGTTCGCTAAATGTAAATAGATTTTAAGCTTGATTTGCGTGTAGGTTTTGTTTGTTTTAATCGCGAATGTGATATTTGTAAGCTGCGTTATAGAAGAATCTCGGTGCGAAGGAAGCCGGTATGTTTAATGTGATCAAGAAAAGAAATGTGTACTTGTTGTTGGATGAGGCATTTAGCTTTAACAGTGATATATGACATTGTAAGTTGTGTTGTGGAAGATCTTGCATACATAATCCAAAGATACGATATAGATTGCAACATCGATGTATGCTGTTTATCGATGATGGATTTATGCTCTGTTGTCTGCTTTGTGAATTATAGTAGTTAGGGCTGGATTTTCATTATCATTCCTAGATGTATGACTCTTATGAAATTCTTGTCTGTGCTGCCTGGATTATTTTTCACCATCGTTATAAGAGTATAGCTCAATCTTTCTTTGATTATTTTCAATCATTAAGATCTCTGAAAATTGGCAATATGCAGATCTTGTCTTATATTATTCTCTTTGTTAGCTTAGTGCATTATGGAATTCTAAATACGTAATTGTAATATGCAGATTTTGGACCTGTGGAAATGTTAGAAGGGCTGCAAATTCCCTTTTTTCAAATCGGAAGACTAGCCGCATAGAAGTAAATAGTTGTGGGGCACATAAAACACTCGGACCCTGTTACTCCTCATGCAGAAAATTCTCACAGTATGAATTTTCTTTCAGAGGACCTTCTCCTTTTACCTTATATAAAGCAAAAGAGAGCTTATTACACAGTAGAGGTTTTAGAAACTTCTATGGCCTTTCAGCAAGTAAAATTAGTTTTCAGCATGTGCAAATTGCTTGGAAAAGGTTTTCTAAAATATGTTCCTCCAGTGGGCCAGCTTTACCACCAATAAATCGGATTGCGTGTGCAGTGAGCCTGGCTTTGACCCGATCAAATCTTGTTGCCCCTGGTGTTATTGCTTTCATAATCGGGGAGCTTGCTTGGACACAACAAACATGGGCAGAAGCAGAATACTTGCCAACAAGGGATTCTTTGTATATGCATGCCCAAGACGGACATTTTTATTTGACCTCATTCATTTATTTTGTTTTGGAGGGCTTTATCTTGTTTCTCAGAGCTATCTATTTAGCAGTTTTATTCTCACCCTGCGTTGTTATGGCTCCTTTTGTGGATTCCCTTGGTGTTGAGTTTAGGAAAAGATGGCTCCACATTGTCCATCTTACACTTGAAAAGGCAGGCCCAGCATTCATAAAATGGGGTCAATGGGCTGCAACAAGACCAGACCTCTTCCCCGGAGATTTGTGCAGTGAACTTGCAAAGCTTCATAGCAATGCACCAGCACATAGTTTTTCATTCACCAAGAAATCCATTGAAAGGGCATTTGGTCGACAGCTGCCTGAAATCTTTGAAAAGTTTGATGAGGAACCAGTGGCATCAGGAAGTGTTGCTCAAGTTCATCGAGCAACATTGAAATATAAATATCCTGGTCAGAAGATCAAGCCCATTGTTGTTGCTGTGAAAGTCCGACATCCAGGTGTTGGTGAAGCAATTAGAAGGGATTTTATGATAATTAATTTTGTGGCCAAAATTTCTAGGTTAATCCCTACTTTGAAATGGTTGAGATTGGATGAAAGTATACAGCAATTTGCCGTCTTCATGATGTCGCAGGTTGATCTTTCAAGGGAAGCTGCTCATTTGAGTCGTTTTATATACAATTTCCGAAGATGTAAGGACGTCTCATTCCCAAAGCCTCTATATCCTCTGGTGCACCCATCCGTTCTAGTCGAAACTTTTGAACAAGGTGAAAGTGTTCTGCATTATGTTGAAGGGCTTGAAGGAAATGAACAAATTAAAAGTGCCCTTGCTCACATCGGAACCCATGCGCTTTTAAAGATGCTTTTGGTATCTTATACTCTCTTTACCACTGTGTTTCCTATTTCTTTCATATTTCTTCTTGTGCTTCTAAATGCATTTGTGTTGTATTCTTCATTTGTCCTGGAAAGTTAAAGTTGAATAATAATACCTCCATGAGTCATCCTAGAACCTACGATGATAAAATACAGATGATACGAATAATTGTGCAAGTGAATGATCAAAAGCATATAGCACATTCTTGGGATAAGATTTGCATCATCTTGAAAGCTGATCAGTTAAGATAATCATTATATTATTTCCAGTCATTAAGTCATGTATGAGAGAACCTTATCCCTGTACGTCATTTCCTCTAGATGGATAATGTTATGAAGTTATTCTCTGATTCATGTCAATCTATGTAATTAATTTTGACTTAAAGGGAAAAAATTGACAAGTTGTTGCACTGATTGTGGCGAGTGTGGAAAGAACTTGTCTCTCCTGAAATTGTAATTTTCCAGTGTTTCATTAAAAGGACCATGTGGTTACATTTGTGTGCGTATGGTGTGTGTTTAGTATATGTGTAGTTGGAAGTATGTTGGTATATCTAAAGATCCATCATTTTTATTCCACATTCTTAATGTACCATGTTTCAGTTCAAATTTTTACACATGATTTTAAGTATCACAGAAAGAAAGTGCCCCTCCAATTTCAAGACATAATAATTAATAACTGATATAAAACTTCTGGCAGTAGATCAAATAATTTTATAGAGGAGGTTAATAAATTCTTTTCTTTTCTTACGGTACCTTTTAACCATTACTATATCAATTCATTTTGCCCATATAAAGAAAAAAAAAATTTTAAAAAATCATTTTAAAACTTTAAATGTTCTTGCCAAGGAGCTCTAGCTCCCAGCACCTCCTGCCCCTATAAGTCCTGGGTGCAGGGTGAATTCGTGAGTTCAAGACCCATCAGGTGCATGTGTAACTTAACAATAAAAACAAAAAACTTTCGAATGTTCTTAAAACCTGTCAAAAGCAGCATTTTCATTTCTCTTGTTTGCATTGGGCTATGTCCTATAACTTGTATCATACAGACAGCTCAGCACATATACATCAGAGATACCCGTCTTCATTAGGAACAGATTGCATCATACAGACAGCTCAGCACATAGACTCTAAATTGTTCAATATTGCCCCTTTCCATATTTCCTAATTTTTGTTCCCAATGTCCAGTTTTCTATTAGTTTCCTTCATTTTCTTTAAAATCATTTTTAACGTTTTTAATTTTATCATCATGTATATCATTGTATTTTTCTATATGTCCATTTCATGGTTGACAATTTGACATAAATGTTAAATTCCTTGACTGGGTAAAGGCGAGTTTCTCAAATATTAGTTGCTAAAAACTCTCAAGTTTGGTGTCATATCTAATACAATAACCATAATTACGTGTTCATGAGACCTGTAGAGCATTTCTGGTGCAACCCTGAAGTGGTTTGAGAGTAACACAAGATCTCAAGAAGCTAGTAAAATAGGGTTTTATGGATTACTTTACCCAGCAAGATTATTATTGTCTTGATATGTCGTTCAAGTTGCCAATTATTAATTTAGTCTTTATGAAATTAGATTCTTCATGAGTGACACACTTGAGTGCATTAGCTGAGAAATTGTTGTCTTACTCCAGGTAGACAATTTTATTCATGCGGACATGCATCCTGGAAATATTCTAGTCCGAGTGACAGATAACAAACCATCACATGAGCAGATCTTTAGATCGAAGCCTCATGTCATTCTCCTTGATGTAGGAATGACTGCTGAACTTTCTAAGAAAGATCAAGTGAATCTACTGGAATTCTTTAAGGCTGTTACCCTTCGAGATGGTCGAACTGCTGCAGAGTGCACACTTAGATTATCTAAACAGCAAAACTGCCCAAATCCAAGGGCTTTCATTGAGGTAATGCATCTGCTTTTTTTTTTTTTTATAGGTAATACATTGAGGTAATGCATCTGCTACATAGCTTTTGTGTAGAGGTAGCTTGTAGTTCTTGTTATGAAAAAGTTGGAGGATTATTGTTACAGTTTTTGGCTGCTTTTAAAGGAAGAAATCATACATTTGTCTAATCCGGTTAAATAAGAATATTGCAAAAAATTATCACATCATTAATCAAAATCTTTATGTTGCCATTTTCAAGTTATCTGACCTGCATTCATATAATCTATGAATGCAGCCCAGTTCTATAGACTTTTAACTTTATTGATGCAATATTCTAACATTATTAAATATGATGTAAGCAATTAAGCTTACAAACATAATGAAACTTAGATTGTATCAATTGCTACCTTGATACTAAGTTGTGGCACCCCTTTATCATGAATGTTAGTTCCTCTGCATACTTATCAAAAAAAAAAAATGCTAGTTCCTCTGCATCACATGCTTAATGAACAGATTTTGAGGACGATAGCCAATGATAGTTGCTGGTGTCTTGGAATGTACAAAAATGTGAAGCAACTTTTACACCTTAGAGAAACAGTGGACTGTTAACACTTCCACTCTTTCAATCAAATAAAGTTTTCAATTTGAATTAATATATTTCATTGAATCGTATAAACTGTTGCCTATATCATCAGGGATGGATCCAGAATTTCCATTTTTGGGGGTTGAAGGAAAATGGGATGCGAGGGGGGGCAGTGTGGAATTCCAAAACATCATTCTATTCATGAGGCTCAGAAGAAAAAAATCAAGAATTTAAGGGGGGTCATGGTGTAATATTTCTAGGTATGTGTGTAAATTTAGCGAAAAAGATAATAATAAGTTGCAACTTTTGGGGAGACTAAGCGAGTCATGGTTCCCACCAACAAACTTCTTTTAGATCCTTCTCTGTTGATATGTTTAAATTGTGCCCTTTGCCCAAGTTGAATTTAGTTCCTGGGGTCTCAGAATAAGACCTTTATCAGTCCAGTTGTGTCTAAAGATCTATGCTTAAACTCATTCAATATTGAATCTAAAGGCTGTTCATTGATTGGTCTAAGCTTTGGGGTTTTAATTCGGTTACATCTATTGCTGATTTTGTACTCTTTATGCCATATACACTCTCCTATTTCTCTGTAACCCTTGACTCCTTTGTGTGCATGCTTTATGCACACAGGGAGGTTCTCTTTTATTAATACAATCATTTTACCTATCAAAAAAAAAAATTTTGACTCCATAATTTAATTTCTTCCAAATTTGGGAGCCTAGTTGTGCAATATGTGGTGTTATGCTTTTATCTGGATTTTTAATTAATAAATGGCTTAAGAACAATCACAGTTTCCTATAGTTTTGTAACTTAAATCAAAATTTTAAGCAGTTCAGCTGGTTTAACAGGAAATGGACAAATCTTTTAGTTCCTGGGACTCCCCTGAAGGTGATATTCTTCATCCCGGTGACTGCATTCAGCAATTGCTTGAGCAAGTCAGGCGTCATAAAGTGAACATCAACGGCAATGTTTGTGCTGTGATGGTAACCACTTTGGTTCTTGAGGTAATATCTGTCTTCTTTCTGTGTCCCCTTCTGTATCACTCTCATTTTTTTCACCCTCTGAAAGTTGCAGATATATATATGGTTACCCAATGTGCCTATCAATTTATTTTTGACTAGTCCCAATGTTCCCATCAATATTTCGTATCACTTCAATTAAATGACTCAACGGTGGCTACAATCAGTTGCTTCCGTGTTTTTTCTTTTGTGCTATTCATACCTATTTATTATTACTACCATAAAATGTCGTATTCTATAACGACATTTTTTTAGTGATATAAATTCATATAATCTACTTTAATAGCATAGCTGGTGTGTTACTGGATTAACTGTTGTACTTTGTACTGTCTCTTAGCAACAAAATGACTGAGGTAAACGGAGTTTCTACCAAAAAGAGAGCTGGCCAACTCTATGGTCCTTCCCAATCCCCTTACTCCATAGGGTCTCTTGGGTGCCACATTCTGATTTTGGATAATTTTGTATTAACATATTCATCGAAATTGTGGTGATTGTGCTGAATGTTTCATTGTAACTAGCCAGTAAGCTCTAGCACACAAATCCCCCCCCCCCCCCCCCCTTTTCCCCCCACCCATTTGCCCAGTTAGAATAGAGTAGGGGTGAAGTTGTGGGTTCAAGACCTAGTGAGTGCATGTGTAACTTACCAATAGAACACAAAAAAAGGATTATTCATTTTAACTATTAGTTATTGGAAATACTAGTTCTTTATTTAATAAGAATAGATATTGAATCTATTTATATTTGAAAGCATTTTCTTTGACCTTTTGACTTTAGTACTCAGTTTTAGAATTTTCCCTCCTGGATTTGATCTAGTTATAGGAGCTCACTTTACGACAATATCTTCTTGGGATGGCGTATTAAAGAGGATAAAAATAAAAAATAAAAAAGCAAGCTGAAAGAAAACCCTCTTCCCCTTCTTTTTCTCTCTTTTTATGACCCATCTTGTTTACACATTGACATTTTTCATCAATGCTTCTCATGTTAGCCTTGAGGGCAAGGACAATGCCATAGGCTAACATCATATTTGAAATATCATAGTTATTCTTTTAGTATTTAATGATGTGGTAAATAAATCCGATTATGTACATTGTTTATTTTGCTGTGGCCTTGATTATACATGTTTCTGTAGACAGTTTAAAGAAAACTTTGTCAGTTTATATTAAATTTTTGTTGCTCTTCTACCTCCTTCATGTAGGGGTGGCAGCGGAAGCTCGATCCAGAATATGATGTGATGCACACATTGCAGACATTACTATTTCGAGCTGACTGGGTGGAGTCTCTCTTCTACACTATTGAAGGATTCATGGCCCCCTAAAAGGTGCCCAGCTGTCTATGTTGTATTTTTTTAATTCCTCAGAATTTTTTTTTTATTTTTGCACTGATTGAATAAAAAATTAAAAACTGTAAAAAATAAAAAGAAAGAGATACAGATTAAGTCTTGAGGATAACTGATTATCTCCCAATTTTGGTAATACTAGGAGTTGGTTGTTTTGCTCTTCTTTTTTACCTGTTGCTGTAACATTGTAAAACATAATCATTATTTTTTTATTTAAAAAATAAATAAAGCCATACATGCTTTTCCATTTTGATATAGCAATCCTATGCATGGATGATTGTGATTTTATCTGAGTGATTATGGAGGTTCATTTGATGTTCAAGGTTTATAATTTGACCTTTTGCTCTTAATTTCTTGAAATGATAGATTGTTCTGATGATTGACTTTGTCTGTTATGGTTGTGGTTACTATTAAAAGTTGCACTTCATTTCCTACTTGTTCTTCCCTCCTCCTATCTGCACTTCATTTCCTACTTGTTAACAGATATTCTTTTTGAAAATTGTTATCCACACTCCATTTGCTTGAAGACAGTGTAAAAAGCAAAATGAGGACAGGTTGGCTTTGTTTACGTTTTCCCCTTTCTTGTTCAATGGATATGTAGTCGTGAACAATTCTGAATTTATAGTATATGTTCTGGATCTTCATTTTTTCCCCCTTAAACATGGGATAAAACAAAAGATTTAATTAATGGACAAACAAACGAGATTTTACTGTATTGAGAAAACACCAATGGTTATTATAATTCGCTTTCTATCAACCAGCCTTGCGATATTTGCTTTCAAAACCCCCCGAAACATCATAGATTCTTTGGCATTTTGATTAATATTTTTCCGTTAACTTATTAGTTTATTTGCTTAAAGCATTTGCATTTGGATATGTAAACCTATTTTTTAGCCAAATTGGCTAGTACTGTAGCTAAAAATCACAAAAAATGCTCTCCCACCCCGGCTTTGAATCAATGTATAAAATTTTGCAAAATACTATACTACTCGGTACTATAGCTTTTGTATATGTTTTTATATTCTGTTTTTTATTCACCTCTCTCTCTCTCTCTCTCTCTCAGGCATTGTAAAGGCAATTTAGAAAAGAAGAAAACAATGCAAATCTGGATGTAAATGCTCTCATGGTCACACACCTCACACTAAATTTAATGTTTCTTTTAATATTCAATTTTTGTCATATATAACTCATTAACTTTAATAGCATTTAAACGAAATGTTTCTAAAAATATATAAGTAAATCTCTTTAATAAAAATCTCATTTTCAACAAACTCATTTTCATTTTTCCATAGATGCTATGACTTTTTTGGTTTAAAGTTTGGGACGTGTCCTATTTTGTCATCCATAAACAAAAGAAAGTTTCATTTAGTATAATTATTATATTTTTCTTATATAACAATGTACATGTCAAGACATAAAAACTAACATTTAGTATTTAATTAATTATAAAAAATAAAAAATTTAGTATTTAATTTTATCTAAAATTAATTGATTATATATGTTTTATGTTTTCCTTATTATTATACTTTACTATATAATCTTTAATTTATTTAAAAGAAAACATTGATTTAAAATGTTTAAAGAATAAAGGTTCGAGTAAGGGACTAGATTCAAATCTCATTTACAAAAATAAAAATTAATGTTTTGACCCAATCGTAAAAAAGCAATTATTATAGAACAAATACTATAGGTTTTAAATTATATCGTGTCTATAAAAAGAAAATCACATGACATAATGAAAGAATATAGTTGTCTTGAATTATATCAAACTAACTTGATGAAATTTTCTTATATACTCGGGGGAAAAAAATGCTTCAAATATAAATTAAACATATATGTGAACATTTATTTTATGGATTTAGAAATTATTGATATATTTAACTTGGTCCTCCTAAAATAAATTATTATGATTCCTCCACTCAAGCATAATAAATGGACCCATGATGTACATTTTCTTTACCAAATTATCAAAATACTTCATAACGTAATTCAATGAGTTAATTGACTTTTGATCATGTCTCCTCTCCTCAAATTAGCTTGTAAAGAAAAATACTTGACCATGCAATAACGTGCTTATTAAGACATGGGCTTTGACAACATACAACAGAGACATGAGAATGTGCAATCAATCTAAAACTAATCTTTCGTGACTAAAGAAGCAGATAGTTAAACATTGCCAAACATGCATCCAAATTCCCTGAGCACTGAACCCCGTGAGAGACCGACAAAACATTATATAGGAACATAACTTTTTTCACAACTACTGACATAGCATTTTGTGATTGATGCATAATAAAAATGGTCAGTTTGTAGACCCAAGTGAAAGTAATGTTCCAATCATAATAGGTTATGTCAACAGTTGTAAAAAAATTTGTATTCTTAGCGTTACTAATGGAATAATCCACTAGAAAAGGACAGTATGTCAGTGGACAGAAGCAGAAATAGATTAAAAAAAAAAATTTATATTAACAAAACATGCAGATCATTATTTCAAATTTTCTTTGGAAAATCCAGTAAAATGGAAATATTAATGTTTAAAAAATAATCCAGTAAATCAGCGAATGCTACAGCTCAAGGTCACCTACAAACAAGAACAAGGTTTGCTGATTGCTCAGATTCTACGAGATCGCATGGTACCTATGTTATGATGCTGGTGTTTCCTATCCTTCCTGTGTCTCTCAAGTGCTAAGCCTTTCAAAGAAATATATATACCCCATGTCTTTGGGAGGATTAACGGAAGCCCCGACCTTGTCATCATTGAAAATAACCCATCTTCCATCTTTAAAGATGTGAGCGACATAGTGACCACATTGAGTTGAGGTTCCAATGTGGCTTACTATTCCTATCAGTCTGTATCCTGCAAAAGGCAAGTCACAACAATTTTTTTAGGCTGAAATGAAGTTTAGAAACAATAAACTAGTGAAGAAGTAAAAGGAACTCACTGCCTCCACCATCAGGTAGTCCAGCATCAATGGGAGTAGGTGTAGTGTTTGATGTGGTAGCATCCATATCAGATGAAACAGAAGCTTCAGGATTGTTAAATATCCAATCTGTTGCTTTCTCAATGTCACCACCCTAAAAAGAGTTTGGATACAACCCACGTTCAGATACGAACATTTCAAGTAGTTTAAAACCTGATAGTCAGATGTATTCAACCTTTTTCTGAAAGAGAGGAGCTACAAAATACTCACCGAAGCCTTCAATGCTTTCCTAGCAATTTCTTCTTGAAAACCAAATGAAATCAAAGTTTCAACTTTTGATGGGTCGACGCTTGACAACAAAGTATCAGCACCTTGTGCCTCTTCGGAAATTGGAACATCAATATCTGGAAAAACAAAAGCACTTCAATATCATTTACTGCAGTATATACGACTAAAACAATTTACATCACAGATCTCGAAAGCTGGATCATATTAAAACTGAGTGTTTGTTAGGCTTATTTTCAAGATATCACTATGTTTGAAATACCTGGATCATCCATGTGTGAAAGTAACCAATTCATTGCCTCTTCCACGCCAGTGTTTGATGTCTTTATTGCAGCTTTCTCACAATGAAGATGGTTGAATCCCATTGAGACAAGCTGGATAACAATATCTTCATTTGCCAAGGGCTTATTTGATTCTACCTCACCCCCAGGAACTGTTTTAAATTATTTTTATTAAAAAAAATTTAAAAAAAAAAAAAAGCCAAGACACATACTTAATATAAATTGTCAGTGCAAGAATGCCAAAGCACACATCATTGGCAAGTGTCACTTAAATTGATTTGCTCAAATGTCAAACAATAAAATAAATGCTTGTCGCACAAAAATAAATATATAAGCACAGAGATTTTGTGTGTGTGTGTGAACATACACAGGTATGAAGTTGAGAGAATAAATATGAACAAATATAAATATGTAGGCATAATTTAGATAACTAAATAAATTTTTGTGACATGAAATTTAAGAGGAACTTAGAAATGCCAGAAAGATCACATACCACCATCTGGTAATAGCTCCTCCCCAGGTTGAAGACCCTTGCTGCGCATGTGACTAATATCTATGGTATCAGGAACATCTATATAGACATCTGAATGGACAGACAGATTAAATAATAAGATTAATTTAAAAAGCTCTAAGAAAACCAAAAAAAAAAGTGTAAGAAAAGTAAGCTACGGAAAGATACCAAGCTTTTTCGGCACCCAGCCCTCCTCCATGACAAATTTACGCATGTGCAACACCAGATAATCAGGGAACGAAGTTAGACCTGTGGTCCTGCAGGATAAAAATGAGGGGAATGAACAGCAATAGCCAGATATAAATACAACTCTGAACATTTTAATGGCATCAACCAGCTTCTTATACACAGGATATGGTTTAGCAACAACACATCCTTCTTAACACCATGAAAAATCACGAGTGACTACTATTTCCTCAAAGGACCATGACATTGATAACAAGACACCATCCAACTTGCAGCTAGTTGGTAAATCACATGCCCATGTCGGCCAGCGAAAATCTTAGCCCACATAACTCTTATATGTAATACACACACACACACATTCTATAATGAGTAACAGTCTGTTTGAGGTGAGCTTGGGACTTACGCTTATGAGTCTCATTCTCCCCTCTCCTCAAATTATCTTAAGAAAGGTGAGAGAGTGGCTCCCTAAAATAACATATTTTCAAAATAAGAAAAATTGAATCCTGCAAAAGATAACAAAGCTTACTTGATTGCTGTTGTCTTAGCCTTCAAAGCAGTGCTGTAAAAGTCATGTATCTCCTCTGGAGCTGACAAGTTTGCCAGGCATGCTTCTAACGGCACCCTTGGACGTACAATTTCATCACTGGATCTGCAGGAACTAGATAATCTAAGCAAGAAGTCTAACGGGGCTAAAGCATGATGCTGAACTCATGTGAACTTACACTTCCTTCCCTTCTGAAATCTTCTCTGCTTTAAATTTGCGAAATTCTTGTAATTCCTCTGAACTCTCAAAACAATAAAATCATTAGGATATAAATTTCAGGAAGAGTGGTTCCAAAAGAGAAATGATTAAAGAAATTTACCTTTATTAGTTGCCTCATGCAGTGGGATATTTAAAGAAAGAATGTAGTCAAGCCTCCTATTGTAAGCAACTTTTCCAGATGAACATAAGATTCGGTCTTCAACACCAAACTTGAAACTCTTTGAAGGATCCGATTCGGGTTTCCCCCCATTAGCTCGTTCAACTTGGTCAAGAAAATGTAGGAAGAATTCCAGGGCATCCTAGATATAAATAGGTGACAAGTATTCCAATAAAATATTAACAACTACTACAATAACAATAACAGGGTAAAATAATGTCTAATAGTAAAGAGAGTTGACTGCGGTTTGGAAAAACACCTTTAACCTAGTACTAAAGCCTGAGGCACGTAGCAGAAGATAGGCAACATCTACTATAATAGATCTTCCCAAATGGAATAATTAATAATTCAGACCATCTGAAAATTCTAAAAGTTGCCCAAAATTTATAAAAACTGCCAACTACAAAGCTCTGAACTATTTACCTCTACATTCTTTCAAGGGAAAAAAGAAGTTTTATACGTACTTTGATAACACAACCAAAGCGTGGTTAGAGGAAAAAAAATTCTCTTTGGAAGACTAAGGTTAAGGCAAAGCCCAAAAATAAGTGTCCATGGTAATTGATTAGATTTTTAGTATTTTATGTTTTATTTGGTTATTCTAGAGTAAAAGGTATTCTGTAATTGACAGTTATGGTTTCTAGCAATATCATCATGTGGTGTCCTGTTTGTTAACTGTTGAGTGCTTTCTCTTCTTCTTCTTTTTTGGGTGGGGGGGGGGGGTGTTTCTTCCCACTCACAATAAATATTTTCACTTTTTATGCTTTAGTTTGAATAAAATAAGAAAACTTTTCATGCTTAAGTTCAGAACCTTAACCCACCACAAACACACACAGAAATTCTCCACTTTGTCCAACCGTACGTCAACTTGTCTTTGGTACCATGGCCAGTTCATTTGCCAGTGGCAGGTAAAAGAAAGTTAGAGATGCAATACAAGCACTCCATTGCATAACTTACATTGATCTTTGTGCTTCATAGTTAAGTAGATTTGTATTGTAAGAGGTTTTGTAAGGAAACAAGAACATACATTTGTCTCCTAGGACATCTTAAAACATGTATCATTTATTGCTTAGGGTTTGTTTGGTATGGCTTAAATTTTGTGACTTATTTTTAATAGTGGGGTCTGTTCTAATAAGTGAGGTTCAAATGAGCTGTACATAGAAGAAGAAGAAGAAGAAAAAGTGATGCTTTACTAATCTGTACCTAATAAACCATATAAGCTGACTTTAAGCTTAACAAACCGCCACTTGATATATTATTTATATTATCCATACAAAAGTATCTACTTATCTGACTCCTACTTTACAACCACCAAATCAGTAATATGGTACCATCTACATTGACGTCTAGACTCAATCTTCTAAATGTCCAAATGCTTGTTAATGACCAAATCTTCCACATTCCAAAGCATATAGACAATAGATGGTATGCAAGGGAGCATAAATCCAAATTTCATTTGATTGACCTTATCCTGCCTACTAAATTCCATGAGCAGTGTCTTTATGCTAATTGAAATAGTTCTCATTTGTATGAGTTAGAGCTAGAAATTTATTTTCAGTGTACCCAAAAAAAAAGTAAGAAAAAGAAGAGTTCAAATATATTAAAGGAAGAAAATAACAACCTTATTCTATCAAAAAATACATCTCTCTTTCATACTATATATTCTTATATAAATTAAGGTAAAAGAAGGTGAATATACCTGTTGTCTCATTGTAGAGAATTCAGGATGGCTGGCAGCAATAACTGATTTGAACATACGAGGGGGTATCCCTTGCTGTTTCTAATATTTATGGAAGATCGCAAAAGGAAACAGATATAGTACAGGTCAAAGGACAATCTTTAAAAGAAATTAAATAAATAAAGTGAAACGATAATAAAAAAGAATATTGATATGCAAATACTAATCTCATTTAAACAGAAAAGAGTATATAACTAAACAATTGGGCAAGAAAGAAACGTTGCAGAAAAAATAAAACTTGCAATATGGACATCAAAGTTTTGAGAAAGAACAGACAAACATAGATAAGTTGTGAAAAATTCAAGGCCTGTTTGAAAATTTCAAGGTTTAGGAATTTCCTCATATTTTTTTTTTGATCGGTAATAAGAGAATTTTATTAAAGAAGAAAAAAAAATCCCCAAGCACACAGGATGTGTGCTAAAAGGAAGAGAAATTAAAGCAAAGTACAAGAGTCTAAAAACTCCTCAAAATAGGAGGGATTATAGTTGCTACTACAATGCAGCCAATTAAAAAGAGTACGTAATAGGACCAGCTTAAGATCCAGCACAGTCCTCTCCTGCCCTTCAAAAACTCGTAAGTTCCTCTCTCTCCAAATAACCCACATAACACATAACGGAACTGCACCCCACACATCCGCATGGAGGGATTTATGGAAAGAACCCATCCAACTAGCCAAAACCTCCACCACACTCCCCGGCATAACCCAAACGACCCCGAAAAGGCAAATATAATATAAATTGATACAAACCCAGGGATCGAACCCAAATACTCACAAAGGGGAGGAACTTTTTGGGGAGATGAATGACCATTGGGGCGAATGCCCAAAGGAATTTCCTCATAATATACATCAATAATCCCATTGTATAATTTAACCATTTCCAAGCACAAAGCAGAGACTCAGAATGCAGGAAAAAATGAGCCAGAAAGCTTACAGCTCTTGTAGTTGAGGCAGCATTTGCATTATCATCTTTCTGGATGACAAATACAAAAATGTAAACCAAACCGTAGCAGAGACAGAAACTATAGTCTAAAGGAGCTCATTTTGTTAGAGTTACCAAACCTCCTGTGCTGGAATAGAGTATTTTCCAGATAGCAAACCATGTGCCAGCTTAGTCCTGCCATAGAACAAGAAAGCATTAGAAAATATGCAAATGAAGAACAGAAAAACTGCTCGCAGAAGAAGTACAAAAAAGAAAACATATTTGCAGGCATATACATATAATAAACACAAAAAATGAATATGTGTTCCGTGCACACACACACACACATGTATATTAAGTTCATGATTTCAAAGAATGCCAGATATTTATACAAATGGATAGCCATTCCACTTTTATCACCAGGAAGACAGCTATCATGTCTTATAATTAGCAACATGATGGAAATAAATCAGATAACAGATTGCACAAAAAGAACTAACAACACTGATGTACTAGTTACTTACAACTGCATATTGAGGTCTACAGTTGGATCAGCAGGAGCCATCTCAAAAGCCATTTTCAAACTTTGGTTTGTATGGTATCTGATGACGTAATTGCACCAAAACGAAGAAGTAAGCGTAAACAATTTCAGTTGAGCAAAAATGCATAAAAAGAGGGTGATTAATAATATGCTAGGGAAGGGGGGAGAGAGAGAAGGGAAGTTATACTCACCGTGAATAGAAGGAATGAGTTGAAAACACAACTTGCATAGTTGCTGCCAAATAGCAGCTGCAAGAATGAAACAAGAAAACATCAAATGAGAAAAAATTCCCGAGCAGCCCTGAATATACATCAACATTACCTGTTTCCAAGATTGACGAGTCCAGTATAACCCGGTCCACATATTGGTTCCACTTCCTGTCCACTTTCTTGGATACGATTCCAATCAAAATTTGTATTCTGGTCAAGTTCTCTCTCAGCAGTTGTCATTTCAGTCTGAAATAAGAAAGTGATAGTATCCCAATAAAACTTTAAATTCATGTAATAATACAAAATATAATGGAGGTAAATATCCCAACCCCATATATAGAAAAGTGAGCCAATGACTAGAGCCTGCATAGTTGAAATAAGTTAAGAACAATTGAAGCCTGGCTATACCATAAGAGGAATGAGATACAAGTAAATTTGAACTATCAAAGGCACAAGATGGAATTAATGTTGTCCAAACTAACCAACCAAAACCCAACCCAATTAGGTTAAACTATTGTTTTCGTCCCTAAATTTTGCATGAGCTTCATTTTTCATCTCTGAACTTTGAAAAGTTCGTTTTTCGTTCCTGAACTTTGAAAAAGTTCATTTTTACACATGAATTTCGTCCCTGGACTTTTTTATAAAATGTTGAAATTCATGTGTCAAAATGAATTTTTTCAAAGTTCAGGGACAAAAAACAAAACTCATGCATAGTTTAAGGACGAAAACAATATTTTGGCCTCCCAATTATTACACCACATTATATTATTGAACACTAAATCTGACACATGTTGAAATCAGAAATGCTGTGTTATTGGATACTAAGCCATAAAAATGTCCTAAAAAAAAACCTTCTTGTAATGACGAAAAATCAATGCCAAAATGTGCCAGGTGCTCTGCTAATAGCGGGTCCAGAACACTTTCATCCTCCGGATAAGAGAAAACATCTGAGCTGCCACAATATGTGTTACCCATCATTAGTGCTCAATACATGTGAGAATGAATCCTCAGAGAAATACTTAATATCACATTGAAGATTAAACTACTATGGCAGGTTTGCCTGGATCATTTCAGGCTGTGAAGGAACTTTTCAGTGCCAAGCAGAACATTTTGTAATTCATGAATATGCTAGGTTAATAGCATTTGATGGCATATTTTATGATGTGAAGAACAGAAACCAACTTATGAGAGAAGAAATTATTTGGAAAATCATTCCCATTCATGATGCCAGAGGGCATTACCTGCTGCTTCCAGATCAGCTGTAATGGTCCCAAGCTTTACAGCAAGAGGGTAGCCTGTCTCCTTGTAGTGTTCAATAGCATGGTTGTTGCCACCAGTTCCATCCCAATTTCTCCTCCCACAAAGGATCATACCATCAGTAAGATTTAGCCAAAGGTTTTCCGTTTTATCACAGTGAATACATTTCCACCCAGATGGAGGGACAATAACACTATTGTCAAGCTGTTGCAAATTCATTGCATATGTACTTCTTTGTTTCTTATCGGCTACCCAAGCTGCAACTTGCTCTTTCCGCTCAGCACCCTCAGCCAGCAAGATAGCATCAACGGCCAACCTGACCTGCATTATTTTACAGTACTGGTAGCTAATTCATACTGTTCAAAATAGCAATTTTTTGCCCAAAAAAATAAAGAGGGTTTTGGGGAGCAACAAGCACCTTCTCTGGCAACTCCACCGAAGGAAATGGAAGAGTAACATAACCAGGCAATATGACTATATTGTGAGTTTCTTCATATTCAGCTTCATTGTTATCAAATCCCCCATCAATACCTGCAAATGAAATCATATACCATATATGTTAATAGAATGTATCTCCACTATGGCACAGCATATATTTAGTTATAACTAAGATTCAGCATTTGTAAGAGATCAACCAGAACATCTCTCCATAAACTACTAATAACCAATTTTCTGCTCAAAGGGACCAATAAAAAGTTCACTCTGTATGAAACACATACACAAGACTAGTAAAAAATAAAGCAAGAAGTTGGTACGAGACCATAACCAGATCCCGGAATTTTTAGCCTATTTGTTAATTACAGTATATTTATCAAAGAAATCAGAGATTCCTGCAGCTTAGAAGATTAAAATTTGGTTTCCTTTGTTAATTATGATTATCACATAACACAACCCAAACCCCCTTGGGACGAAATTTTAATGTGCACTATTCTTTGGCTAGTAGAGAGATCAAAAGATTATTGAAGTACACTTATTCTAAATTCTTTTCCCTTTATCATAATTCAAGTACCTATAGCCAAGAGTGTTGGTTTCTTCAAAGGCCTATCTTCAGCAACCACTTTTTTCGTTTGCTTTATATGCAAGTACACTGGGTTCCCGGTCTTCTCGTAGTTCCAAGCCACACAGTCCTTTCCAAAAGCAAGAAATGTATTCATGTCGATAAACAGCCCACCTTCTGATCTCTGACATCAAAATTACACCACAATGCATGAATGTCAAAACTAATAAAGCTTTTACTAGGAATGAAATTAATATCCACTATAGTTGCAACAAAATTGGAGAAAAGAAATGGAAAAAAAAATTATGAAACTTAGATTTTTCTCAATAACTTAAGTTCTGCAATATAATTGAAATAATTACAATTATCAAATACAACATTAAAACATAAAATCTCCAAAATCAGATTCTTAAAATTTAAATCAAACCTTTATTAGTTTCTTAAAAAAAATTAAGGAACAGAAACCACAAAACTTTCAAAATTCATTTCTATATTTACACATTTTTATTGTCTTCATTTTTTATATACACAAAGTACCTTAACAAAGCTTTGAAAATTTGCATTAATTTTTTTTCTTTTCACATAATTTCCCAGAATCCAACAATGACAACAGAAAGAAAGTAAGAATTGGGAAGAGAGTTTGGCATGAGAAAATTCAAAGTTTGTTTGGCAAAAAAAAAAAATGATAGATTAACTAGTTTCATTTTCCTATATCACCTCAAAATCTGAAAAATAAATAAATAGTAATCCAAGAAAATTCAAAGAAGAAATTTGAGCTTCACATTCTATGTGGTGACTAAGCCAAGAAAACGGTCCTAAAATTTTCTTTCCATTTCCTACGCTTTCTCAGCAACCAAACGGAATATAAACAGACAAAAACCATCACACAGAGCGCTCAACAAACACAATAGCTTCAAAATTGTAAAAATAGATAAACTTCCTTTTCCTACTACACTTTCATTTTCTCAGCAACCAAACGGAAAATGAAACAGATAAAGATCATCGAAGAGACATTTCAACAAACACATTAGCTTCAGAGCAGTAAAAAAACACAGGAAAACGAAAATAAGAACAAAAATGAAAAACGAGACTATAATATCAGGCAGTAAAGAACTAGCAGTTGAATTTTCTTTCTCAGACTAAACTTTCCTCTTCATTTTTTTTTTCTCGGGAACCAAACGGAAAATAATGGAGGCGGAGAAGAGGAGAGATTACCGGAGTGTCGAAAGAGAGGCAGCATTCTTGCTTGTAGATGCGATTGGTTGGCTCCGGGATCCGAACCCGGGAGAGATTGGATCGGAGCAAGTCCATAGGGTCTGACATGTCTCTCTGCGAAAACAATCAAAAGGGTTTTGAACAGAGCGAGAGAGAGAGAGAGGAATATGTGCTTTGCCGCTAGCTAATGCAAAGGGTAAAGACTAAAGCTCTAGCAAAAGTAAAAGAGTAAAGAGTACTGAGCGATAGAGAGAGGGGCACGTTTTCTTTGCGTTTTGAAGCGAGTCCTTTTCCGTCTACTAAAAACACAAAATGTTTCAGTTAAGTAAAAATGAAAGCAAAATAGTTAAACGAAAATGGAGTTTAATTTGTCTGAATTATTCAGTTGCCAAATTTAGTTATCTATATTTGGAGTTTGTAAGGGATAGAATAGATAAAATAGGAAATAATTATCTTGTTAGGGTGTTTGAGAGTTTGATAAAAAAAATAAAAATAAATAAAAAGGATATAAAAGGATTTATAACAATACTATTATTTTTTTTTAATAAAAATATGATATGTATTTAAGAAACAAAAACATGGGTATTATGGCCACTATCTTCGTCAAAACAATCAAAATATAAATATAGTCATTTCAGGAAAAAAAAGGCCGGGTATTATGGTGATTAAATTATATTTTCATTCCTTCTAATTACTCCTACTTATGGAAACAAATGAGAGTTTCATTCTTTTACCTCCTATTATACACCTAAGACTAGACACTTTGTAGGTTTTTCCATGTAAAAAACTTTGGCCAATAAAAGATTTTTTGTTTGGTCAATCAAAAACAAGTGAAGAAAAAAAAAAATCATGTCATAAATAAAAATTATATTTATATTACTATTTTGATTATAAAAAAGTAATAATAATAATAATAATGGTTTTTTGTGTGAGCCAAACATTAAAAATGCTTTCTAACTTAATTTTAGGTTATAAGAACATTGAAATTGGACTAGCTATCTAGTTAATCCAACTCAAATTTGAATGCCAACCTAAAAAATCAGCCCACATTAGATTATACTAGTTTACAACTAGGCAAATGCATTGGATACGGTGTTAATTTAATGTAACTAGCATTGTAGCTTATCAAAGTCACTTTGAAGTTTAATTGGACACCAACCCTCACTCTTCTCTATCTCTCTCTCTCTCTCTCTCTTACACATTGACAGTGTAATCTTACCACGAAATCATGAGTAAAGCACTTGAAACTTTTTAACTTGTCATTGGGTAACTATTTTCAACAAGAGGGTTTTTTTATGTGGGATATTTTCTCAGCACCCAAACTGAGAAAAATGAATAGCAACACCCAAATCTATAAAACACAGCAAGATTTGTTAACCAGTACCCTTAGGGCAATGGTTAAGAAGTATTAAATGATTGCACTTTATGGGAAATAACGAACTTTTAATATTAAAATAATAAATAGAAATACTAAAATACCCTTAAAAGTTATTTTTGTATTAAATAGAAGTATTAAGTGGAAGCATTAAATGCTTCCTTAACCATTGCCCTAAGGGCAACAGGACCCATAAAATATAAATAGCCGAATAACCAAAGCTATGAAACTTTGTTCCATAGGCACAAATGCCAATTGGGGCAACCATCCCAAGATATGAGTGCTCTTAATTCCCAACTCACTTCAAGCTCAATAAATGTTTAACTTTCACACTATGTTTAGTTGGAAAGAAGATGAAAGGAAAGGAAAGAGGAGAGAGGGAAAGGAAAATTATTTTTTTGTTTGGTTTGAGAGAAATTGAGGGGAGGGACATGAAAATGAAGGGAATGGTTTTCATGAGGTCCAAAATTTAGTTTTTGTTTTTGTTTTTTTCCAAATTTGGAAGGAAATGAGAAATAAGTTAGATATATATATATATATATATATATATATATGGGCCCTCATGAGGATCATTTTCCCTGGCCCTTTTCTATCTTTTCCTCATTCATTTTTTTTTTACCCCTCCCCCTCCATTCAACTAAACATAGTGTAAAAAATTTGATGAGCCGGAAATTACCAAATCTTATCATTTTCAATTTACCTCTCAACCTTCTTATCGGTTTCAGATTACGAAATGCCAAGATCCATGTCAAATCTATCATTAAAGTAGCCAAATGCCATGATTGACCATGGTGCAGGTTATTGTCTTTTCTTTTCTTTTTTTATAAGAGGTTATTGTCTTTTTATCATACAATGATTAGTTCTTGCGAATCTTGCCCAGTTTGAAATATTTCAACCTCGGAAGACTATAAACTTTGAACTTCGCTTCTTTCAATAACATTTTTGAAATTCAGGTACATAGTCTCAAGCTTCCAACGTTTTCACACCATTTGAAAATCTTAAAATTATACGATCAAATTATCACATAAAATTATAGCAAGCATTTTAGAAACTGTAGATCTGTACCCAAGCTCACTAGTAGGGAGTAGGGACAGAACTATAAATTTAATATCGTGGCACCATAATTGTAAAGATATATATATGTGTTTTTCATCAATATATATAATTTATAAGGTTTTATCAAAATAAATTTTTTTTTTTTTTTTTTTTTTTAAATGGAAGTTGATCGTGTATGTGTGTGTAAAGAAATGGATGTATCTCAACAACAACAAAAAGAGGGATGAACTTTTGATTTTTATAAAGTAATTGGGGTATTAGGTAACTTAATAAGAGATCTATAAAAAAATAAAAAATAATGGAGATGATTAACATGTTACATATTAAAGTGTCAATGACGACTCAAATGAGAAATGAAGTACATGAAATAAGGTGCTTTTTAAATACCAAAGGATCTTGAGGACAATAACGTAATGGAATGATCATTATGTTGCTATGAATTAACATCGCATTGTTTGACTGCATCCACTTGTGCTAACATCGCATGCTAATTCCTTTATGCAAGCTATGAACCAACTCCAAACCCTTCCAATTGTCAAGATCACCATGTGTGTCGATTGGTAAGCCTTTTTATGTTCACCCAAGGCTAATGGTGAGTATTTGATCTAATGACATTCTTTTCATCTGGACGTTGATAGCTAATAGCATTGATGATTATAGTCTTTTGAAGTTTATAGATAATATTTTTTATGTATTTCTTAAATTCTTATGTATTTATTTTGAAGTAAATGATTTGGAGTTGATCACATCATCTATAATTTAAATAGATATTAAAATATGGTTAACTTTATTTAAATCTTGATGATTTTTTTTTTCTTTTTTTTTGAAACATATTCCTTTAGAGCAGTTCCAGCACTGCTCTCTATCTTTACAAATAAAGAGTCAAAATGCAAAAACCGGCTCCAGCACTGCTCTTCATCCCGTTCTTCACCCCTTATAGTGCTACAGTAAAAATTCACATATGAAGACTTACTGTTCATTCTTCACCCATTATTTTATTTTATTTTGACCGGCTATATAAACCTTTTTTTCAACTTTCCCTTTCATTTTCCCGAATTTTTTCTCTCTCCTCACATTTTTCTCCATTCTCTTCTCCGTTCTCTCCCTCTGTTCTCGGTTCTCTCCCTTTGTTCTCCATAGCTCTCGTCACCTTCTCTGTTCTCCATAGCTCTCCCTTCTCCTCTGTTGATTTTTTGGTGGCGTTTGGGTTGACAGTGGGCTTGGGTTTTGGTCTCGGCGCCGATTTGGACTTGGGTTTGCTTCTAGTGGGTTTGGGTTTTGGTCTTGGCGCCGATCTGGGCTTCGGTTTGCTCGGGGTGGGCTTGGGTTTTTGTCTCAGTGCCGATCTGGGTGTGGGTTGATCTCGGCGTGGGCGTGGGTTGATCCTTCCAGCACGGGGTGATTTTGCTCGGGGTGGGCTTCAGTTTTTGTCTCGATGCCGATTTGGGTTGGGTGTGATTGAGCCGTGGGTGTGATTGTGGGGTTGCCGATCTGGGTTGGATGTGGTGGTGGAGCCGTGTGATTGAGCCGTGGGTGTGGTGGTTTGCGTTTTGGTCTCGGCGTGGTGGTGGAGCCGTGGGTGTGGTTGTGGGGTTGCCGATATGGGTTGGGTGTGGTTGTTTGCGTTTTGGTCTCGGCTTGGTGGTGGAGCCGTGGGTGTGGTTGTGGGTTTGCCGGTGGATTGAGGAGAAAGGCGAGAAATGAGGAGAGAGAAAAAAAGTTTAAATAAAATAATAAAAATATTATTTTAATAAAAATAAAGATAAAATAGAGAGCAGTGCTGGAGTGAAGTTGAAAAAATGACTCTCCACATGTGAAAAACTCTTCACATATGAAGATAAAATGAAGAGCAATACTACACATATTTTCGTCCCCACATCAATATCGAAGCACTTTTTGTAGTCCAAGTCATGGTCCACCGTAAGCAAAAAGTCAGGGTCCACTGGTATATAAGGCTGCCCAACTCCCAAGTCAGTCGGTGGACAAAATAAATAAAACACTGTTTCAAGGTTTCAACCAGGCCTTTTTTTTTGGGTAAAAGTTTCAACCAGGCTTTTGTTTCCAATAGGAAAGTGACATATAATAAATAAATATATATATATAAATAAAAATGAAAGCGCCTATATGCCTTCTTAAAATTAAATTAGAAGTTTATAATTTTTTAAAAATAATCTATATATATTTTATATGTACAAATTTTTTAAAGTTTTTTTTTTTCTAAGTATAACTATAATTTTGAACCCAGGTGGGTTGGCCAAGTGGTTGGGCTCTTGGTCTCAAAGTGCTTGTCCCAGGCTCAATTGGGTTTGCTCCCCAATTCGAGTCCGGGTACCTGCACTTTGAAAAAAACTCTATGGGCCAGCAATTTATCCCACTAAGGGCCCATCCGTTGCGAACAGTGAATAGTCTCTGGTTGAAAGCTTTGAGGATACACTGTGGGAAACCAAAAAAAAAAAACTATAATTTTGACAAACATTCAACAAATAAACAAATAAAATTTTCCATAAATACTAATCCAAACCAGCTAAAACAATTTAATTATCAAAAAAAAAAAAAACTAGCTAAAACAATAAGCAATTGTCACCACTCGTCACAATTAATCAATTACTAGCATATATGATCCATTATTACACTCAAATTGAGGTCGGGTACAATAGATAATACGTGTAAGGCTAAGATATAAAGTTGTTTTTTCAACTTTGCAGCTCAGTTGCCCAATGAAAAAATTACTTGTTTGTTAAGAAGTTTGGTTAAGAGATTTCATTGGTATTGCTACCTTTTCTTCTAGTAAAAAAAAAAAAAAGATTTCTTTTAATAAAGTTTATTGGACGGCTGAGATGTAAAGTAGAAAAATCAATTTTGTATCTTAACCTTACATGTACTTTTAGGAGAGCAATAGTTTTAACTATTACACCTAATTTAGATCCACGCACAAGGCATCCTCTCGAAAAATTATTGCATCACCATTGGCAACCGAACCGTGAAACAGTGCATATTTACTTTTTTTTTTTGCTAAAAAAAAAAGGGACTCGCAGGTGCGTTCATTATCCCAACCCACTTAAATTCTTAATCACTGTTAATAACTCTTCTGAAGACCGTACTAGTAGTAGTAGTCTATGTAAATAGTTTGTGGACTAGTTACTTTTCTAAATGCTAGATTAAATATAAAGGGATTATTTATTTTTTTATTATGAAAAAATTAATCCCTTTATATTTAATTATTATATTTACAGTGCATATATCCATGTATGAAGAGTACAAAATCATAAATTTTTTGATTTATTAAAATATGTTCTGTTTTTTGAATTTTTTGAAGTGGTTGAAGAATTGGGAAGATTGTGACATTTAAAATAAACATTTGATTATTGAGTAACAGCTCTATTCTACCACCCATAGAGAAACGTATCAGGACAAATATCATATCACTCGGTAAACTAAACAAAATCATTTTTTTTGGTAAGCAACTAAACAAAATCATTGTGAGAGTAGATGATATGACTTATTGACTTGCATACTCAATGATAAGACATATTGGTCTTACGAAAGAAAACCACGATATCAAATAGTGGAATACGATTAGGCATTAGTTCAGTAATGTTGTTTTTATCAAAAAAGTTCAGTAATGTTTTTACTATGATTTTATCATTTATAAAAGGAGTTCTAATGTTTAGCTTTCAAAAAGATTTATAAACATGTGAATTATTTTTTTTCTGTTTCTTTTTTTTCAAAGAAAGCAAGTGAATTTCTTTTGAGTGTATGTAAATTTATGAGATTGGATTAAATCTCATGCCCAACAATTAAAAATACATGTCTGTAATTGATTTCACGAGGGAATATGCTTATAACTTACAAAACACCTACACCTTTTTAATTAATTTTTTTTGTTGTTTTCTATCATCCCTTTTAAATCCTCTCTCGTTTCCTTTTGTTCTCCTTGTTTTTATCGATGGGAGTTATGGACCACAATAAGACCACTTTTGAGTGTGACAAATTTGAATGTAGATGTTATACATATCTATATATATATATATATATTTTGAAAGAGTTATACATATATTTTTAATTGATTTATTTAGGTAGATTTGCTAAAAACTATGACATAAGTGATGATAACATAAAGTACTAATTGCATGTACCCCAAATTTGTAAATACATTTATAACTTTAGCATATGTATACGTATTATTTTGTTTCAAAATTTATAGAGTATTCATGTATTATACCATACACAATACACAAAGAAAAAAAAAAAAAATCCGTTCACAATCAACATTTTAAAAAGTAGACCATTTAAACAAAATGTAGAGGTTTAAGGTAATGAGGCAAGACATGGGTTCAATCATAGGTTGGACTATGATTAATAAAAAAAATTTGTAAAAATTATTAATTAAAAAAATTTAAAGCAATTTAAACAATTTGCAAACGTATTTTCACAACTTTTATATGACAAATTCTAAATATGAAGCATAAACAAGCAAACTAATTTGAGTATAATTAGTCCTTCAAATACAAAACATAATTGCATAAACAAACAAGCTAGAGATAAATTCAATCACATTAAACAAATCCCAAGGTCCATTAAGCAATTAAAATGGAAATAAAAATTCTTAACACAGATATAAATTCATCAAATACCACACTAAAAAAAATCCAAGTCCTCAAACAAGACGCACTCATTAAGCGCACACACACACCCAAGTTGAAATGCTCAATTTTCTACCTTGATTTTTGATAAATCTATGGCAAATTTGGGCTTTAACTCGCCAGGTCATTGGATCAAACCCATTCACCCACGTTTATCATGGGTTGACTTTCAAATTGATCAGTTTTTCCACTTGTCATAAATTCTTTCTTGTATCCATTCCCACTTTTTTTCTTGGTTTTGGGTCAAATTTTACAACTTTTAGGTTTGGTAGTTCACTTGAAAGTCTCTACCTCATCTCCTTTCATTCTCAAATTTTTCACATCACAAAGAAAAATTATGGATGGATACTACATTTATTATGTAGTTGCTATGATGTTGAACCCACACCCAACTGTTGTCAGATATACTCAAACTCACCTCAATTACCAATTCATAATCAAGTTATAGTATGCAAGTTTGGAAATCCAATTGGAAACCACGTTTTTTTGTCAAACCATGTTTCTTGAACCCATGAAGTCCATTGCCAAAACATGAATTTTATGACCAAATTGGATTTAATTCCGTGTTTTTTAGTTTTTACCAAACACATAAAAAGTGATGTTTGCTCCAACCTCACTTTTTGAAAACCCATAATGGGCACATTCTATAGTTATCTAATTAAGGTTTATAATTTTCTTTTAAAAAAAAAAAAAAAACAACAAAAAATCAACTCAACTAATTTCATGTTTGTCATAATTATAGTAAAAGAAAAAAAAAAAATCACTTTTGATTTCCCTTTTTATTTTTTTCATATGACCGGAAAGGTTGACATGTGACATTGCTAAATATCGCAAATAATGAAATGACAAAATCCACTTTTCCAATCGGATAACAATATCCACTAGAAAACAGAACCATCATTTATTTGGCCCTTTCGATATTTAATTCACTCCTTTTCTAAGTTGCACTTGGATTTTAACGGAGCAAGAAGCAAATGAAGAGCGGTATAGCCGGCTAATTAATGAAAAATCCTAAACGTCAACCACTTCATATATAAATACAAATAACCACACCACACAAACACAAAAACCACACACAAAACAACGTTTTTTTTCTTCCCTTGCTTTCTCAGAATCTCTGACCCCAAATTTCTCGCCCGACAAAACACTAAATCCTCGTCAACCGTACGACCTTAAAGTAACTACCACAACCCCAGTTTGAATCCATACATAAAGACTTCTATGGATTCCATCAAGTCCAGAGTAATAAACGAATACAAAAACAAGAAAAAGAATAGCAATATGAACAACAACAACAACAACAATAACACCAAGAAGAAGAAGAAGTTCTTGTTGTGCTTTAGGCCTATGACCACGGAAGGTCTTGATGACCCTGTTTTCAAGTATATCGCTGTGGAAGAGGAGGAGGGCATGTTTTTCCCCAAGATATTGGCACCGGATAAAAAAGAAGAAGAACAAGAACAAGAACCAGAAGAAGAAAAAGGCGGTGGCCGGAGAAAGAAAGACAGGAATGTTAAGCTTTCGAGGATTTTGAAAGCGGTTTTTACTGGGACATTCTTGGTTAGTACTTTGACTTTTTAATATTGATGCTTTAAAAAAAAAAAAATTGGGTTATGATCATGATGTATATTCTGTTTGGTGCTTTGTTGGTTCTTGATTTTGTTCTTGTTTTCAGACTTTTCAATTTGATTAAGGAAAAGAACCAAAACCAATAATCCTTCTCTTTCTCTCTTTAGGAAACTGGTTGATCAATATTTGTTTCTTGGATTTATTTTTTGGAAACTGATTGATCAATATTAATTTCAAATTGAAATTGAAGTGCATTTTTGTACAGTAATTTGTTATTTCTTTTAGTTTTTACCAATAAAATAATGTCAGTTTGACTAGACAAATTGATTTATTTTCTTTTTTTCTTTGTTTGGATAAAGTTGATTGGTCAAGAGACTCTAAGACTAAGTCTTTAATTGAGAGGTTAAAAAGAGAAAAGACTGAGTCTTTAATTTTCTTATCCAAATTTTACGCTTCTTTATTTATTTTTATGCGGTGAGGTACCAAATGCTTGATTAATATTTTATTTACTTTGTTAATCCTATTCCATACGTTTTATTGTTGTATTATTATTATTATTATTATTTTTCTTGAAATCGGCTTTTCATGTGTTATCTATGAATTATGAAACTAATAATTCATACTTTGTCTTTGGCAGGCAAAGAAACTTAGGAAAAGAAAGCTTAGACAAAGCTCTTTTCGATCAGAGACCAATATTGCAACAAATGGTGATAAATCCTTAAACTCGGTGAATAATAATTCGATGAAACAAGATGTCAACAACCTTAGCATCAATTCAAATGTGTCCTCTTGTTCACGTTGTTCTGCGGCATTCACATCAACCACATTGTGTTCTTCATGTTCTTCATCAAGTGCTTCCAATTCGAGGTCTATATCTCAAAGGTGCAATTCGCTTAGATCAAATTTAATTGGGTCTAAGCAAAAGCAGGAGGACAATGATAATAATGTCCAAGAACATGGAAAAGGGCGTTACGGTTTTTACATTGGTTTGTGTTTGCCAATTATTAGTCTATTGGCTTTGATTTGTTGGGGTAAGGTTTTCGCTATCTTTTGTACCTCAATGGGATTCTTCTTGGTTAGTTGGAGATGTAGATGTGATTTACCAGAAGATGGGATAAAATCTTTGGAATTTGATTCGAATGAATATAAGAAGAGGATCATCATGGAAGGACTATTGAAGAGGAACCGTGCTCATGGAGTCTAGCCCTTTGGACAAAGGGACATATAGCTGAACATATTTAAGCAATTTTTATTATTTATTTTTTTGAGCTGCATAAGTGAGCAAAAAAGTGTATAACGGTTTTGTATATTTTGAGGTCTTTAGGATTGTATTTATAAAGCTGTGTGAATTCAGAATGTTTTTATTTTATTTTTATGTATGTATGCTACCACTTACCACTTTAAGAAATGAAAAGTGTGCAAAGTGTTTCCAATTTCACATAGAGAAATTTGTTATTTTCATTTTGTGGATTTTGTTTCGCTTAATAAGTAGTTGCATTAGTTTTTATCAAATATTTATTTATTTATTTTATTTTAATTTCCTTTGGTAGTTTTTTAGGGGAAGTAGTTTACCTTCAACCTGGGTTTCAACCCATTACATGTCAATTAAAATTCTACCACACCATTAAGGTGTCAAGCATTGGAGATCATATCACCTAAGGTGACTGACTTTAAAGTTTTGTACATGGGACCTCCCTTTTGTGGGCTCTTAGGTTTATTTGTCTTATATATGATGTATCAATTAAGGTCAACGTATTTTAGAGGAAAAGTTTCCTTGATCATAACTTGTATAGAAAATTCAAGGATCATTAAAAAGGAATAGGTTCTACCCCGACTTAAGTCTTGAGATATTATAATAGTGATTGTTTTGTGTTTTAGAATATTTATGTTGCTTCGAGCAATAAATTTTATTTCTTTTTAGATAGTCTTCGTTTGAGTTTAGTTAGATCTTACTTAAAAAAAAAAAAAGTTGGTGAATTTGGCAGCTATTGGCTGTTGTTTCACGCTCACTTTCTAGAGTACTTCCCTAGTGGATATCTAGCTTTCTATAGTAATTCCCTATTGGATATATATATATATTTTTTGTGATAATACCTATTGGATATATACTTACTTATGGGCCACCTGGACAGGATATAAGAGCAATACATAAGCAATTTTAGAAATGTGCCATGTTTATGTGGCGTTTAGTATACTAAAACATTGAATGCAATCCAAACTCTTTTACTTGTAACCTTTTTAGTGGTAGAATGGTGCCCAATAATAAACTCTTGAATATGGTTGATGAAAATGTTATTTTATGTTACCACAACTTGTGTATGATGTATGATGATAGACTGATTAGTTTTAAATTAATATGCTCCTTTGAATTCCAGCTAGGAATGAAAGAAACTTTGGAGTAGAGATTAGAACAAAACTACGAATCACATTATAAGCTGATAATGCACGAGTAACAAGATTCTAGATTCCTACACTTGAATCTTTAATATATTTGAGAAATTAGAGGACAGCCAACAGTAAACTTAGTCCTTTTGTCAAGGGTGGATTGAGATCGGGTAGGGTATTGCACCGCGTAATGCATTTTTAGACAATTGAGATTAAAAGTTATTTTTAATTTATCATCTCAACTGTTCAATCAAAAAATACTTTTAATCTTTAATTTTTTTTAAAAATATATTTTATCGGATGGTTGAAATGTAAAGTTCAATCACGACAATCTAAAAAGTATAACACAGTGCACACAAAGAGTATTTAGGGAATTCCTCTCACCAATTTGACTTTTTAGGGAATTCCTCTCATCACCCCTTTTTTAGAGGTAACATTTAGGTTGTGTATACTTAAGACCAAAGCTAGCAATGTACGAGATTGCAGCACGAAAAAGTCAAATTAATTCCCTTACTTATCTTTTATGTTTCTTCTAACTTTTCTAAGACCTAAGAGATCTTTAAAATCCTGATTAATTTTTTATTTGCCTATTTGATTATTCGTAAGATCATACCAATGTTCTTAGCTGTATAGTTTAGTGGGGTTAGTTTATTTTCTTTTGACGTATTTTACTTAAAAAATAACCCGGAAAACACAAGAGTTTTAGATTTATAATTTTTTTTTTTGTTAATAATTAGATCTATAATCCTTTTAAATACATATTAGATGGAAAATAAAATTTATCGGATATTATTATATACCTAAATCCCCCCTTTCACACCTCCTTTGATATAAATATAATACAATTGCTGTCCCTTAAAAATGGATGTTAGATGGACAGAAATATGGTAAACCATTTAAACTTTAAACAATTCTTGCAAAATCTGTCCGTTACACACAAATAATTATAAGAATAAATTTTTTTAAGTATGATCATAAAAGGTCGGTTAAGAAACTTAAATCTAAAAATTTATGAATCAAATGAGACTTCAAAATAACTAAATAACCACCCAAGGCATTATATGCAATTTAAATTTAAAATTAATTAAAGTATGAAAACACTATAGCCTTAAAGTCTTAAACCCTCCTTAACCCGCCCTATCTCTTTCCCGGGCAAACCCAATCCACCGCCACCACCAAAATCATTTTCATTTCTTCAAATTTCAACCTCTCTCATTCCTTCCCAAAAGGCAAAAGCCAAAGATGGTTACCAAGCTCTTCCTCAGACCCAATTCTCTTCCCCTCATAACTTTCCCCCCAAAACTTCTCTTCCCCAAACCCAAATTCCTCACCATCTCTCTCTTCTGCTTCACCACCCAAACCCAAACCCAAACCCAAATTCACTACGGACCCTCACTCCACAAAGGAACCAAACCATCCCAATCCCAATCCCAACCCCAACAACAACAACAACAACAACAAGAGCAAGATGACGTCATCATTTTCGACGAAAAAAGCTTCACTCGAGTGTTCGAGCTCGCTGCGCTTCGAGTCCCTGCAAAAGACTGTTTTGCCCTCGAGAGTCGCCTCCGAGGCCACCTATTGAATTGGCCTCGCATTCGCAACATTGCGCGAGTCCCCGGCGATGAAGTCGATCCTGACCTCCTTAACCTATTAGGAGAAGAAGAAGAAGAAGAGAATATTGTTTCGTTGGAACGTAGAATTCACGGTAAGGCCGAGGGGGACGGTGACGTTTTGAGCCCGGTGTTGTACAGGGATAAGCTTGCCAGGGAGTTTAATGCGCGGGGTTTTGTCAAGTTTAGGAACTTAGCGAAGATTTCGCGGCCGAAGAAGAAGAAGAAGATGGAGGAGAGGAGTGAGGGGAATAAGGGAATTGGGAGGAATGAGATTTCTTTGGTGGAGGTTGTGGAGGAAGGAGAGGAGGATTTGAAGGGTTTGTTGGGGGATGAGTTTAAGGGAAAGAGGAAGAAGTGGAGCGGTTCGACGAGGTTGTTGCTTTTGGATGAGCGGTATGCAGCGAGGAACGTGGAGGAGTTGCCTGAGGCAATCAAGGTGGCTTTTTGTTGATACTCTGTGAGTTCATTGGGAGATTTTAATTTTAATTTTTTTTTTGAAATATTATATTTGCGCCATTTGTTTTTTGCGGTTCAATATAACTCTTTAATATCATTTTGGTTTGATGCATGCTTTATTTGGTTTGAATGATTTTGATGTGATCAACATTTTTCATGAAGATACCGGGAGTAATTGAACCTGTTGTAGAAAGGACATAGAAATGCTCTGAAATTGGTCGGTTTTTTCCTACATTGATTGGTATGTAATTTGATGTCACTTTATATAGTTTATGGCAATAGTGGAGGGATTGCATAAACAAGAATTACGAGAAGGAACTTTATGTTGAGAACTCTTTAAGGACTAAGGAGAAGGGAGAACCCCACTACGATAGTTGAGAGCAATCTACTGTTAATTTTTGAGTAGAACTAGTTTTGAGACATTAGACATTGCTATTATAGTATTATCGCATCTGTCATTTGATCTTAAAACATTAAAAGATGATCACAGAGCTTCCACGGTGGAAAGTGTTCTATTATCAAGCTTAATTTTCACTCTGCCAGCACCTCAGTGTCCGCTTTGCGTTTTTCAGGAGAAAAAGATTGTTTGAAATGGGAGGCCCCTTGGGTTTAGGAAGTACATGTCTCAGAGGGAAAAACCATAACAGCTTCACTGTAATCAGTGATATGGTACAATGGACCTCAAGAAACCCATTGTTTCCACTGACATGTGTAACAATTTTTATGATGTGCTGCTTGTGGAGAGTTCTTCTGTAGGATTTGGAGCCTTGAGTGATGATCTTTATTCGTAGTGTAACTAGCTGTAATTGACCTTCATTTATCAGTTCTAGTCAGGTGTAATATGTGGCAATGATGGCATCCGGTGATCTTGATGCCATCTAAATAGTCAAAGTTTCATATTGCCTAGGTACCATGATTGTCGAGGCTCCAATATTACTTGCCCTCACCCCCATCCCTTCTCTTTTTATTGCATGAGGGAGAGCTATCTATGTAGGCTTTGGCACATCCTATATCAATTTCTGATTGGTGAGCTCTTTGGAATTGGTGCCTGCATTGAATGGCTTGTTCCTGTCCTGGTGAGTCTAGTAGGTTGCTTATTTACCTTTGTTATGTAGTTTGGCTATTGGCAGTTGGTACCCAAGCTTAACTTGTAGTTGTGGAGGTTGATCTTTACTATTAGTGCATGGCATGCAGCACAGGCAGTTTATTGGTACCCTTCTATTTTACTGCCAACAATGTTTGAGTTTTTTCAACCCACTACTGTGATATCCACCTAGATTTGGTCGTTAAGTTTCCATAGTGTGCCGCTGATGGAAGTTGTCAACTTTCTTTGCTAAAATAATCAGTAGTGTGATATCCACCGAGGTTAACTTGTCAAGTTTCCATAACGTCGTGCTATAGTGGAAGTTTACTTGTCAACTTTCTTTGCCGCAATTGGTCCTCTCTTCTTCCACTTATATAAATTCATAGGCTATCCTTCAATTAGTTTTAATTATGGCTACTTCTTAATGATTGAATCTGCTCAGCTATTGAGGCTAACATTTTGTCAAACCTATAAGTTTCAAGTTCCAAACTTTTCTTAGTCTTTGCTTGCAACCTTAGGTATGGAAACAGTTGCCGTTCTTCTTTAAAGGCTTGTTGCCTATTTTTTATTTATTCAAAATTTGAGAATCAATGTCCTGATTATATATTGTACCTTTTATTGGGTGAACATATCATTTTAATATTTTTTTAGTAAGTAAACTACTTTTTTCATCGTATTTATTTAATATTCTCATCCTATCTACCAGGTTGTGTTGAAAGAAGATATGAGGGAAAGTACAAAATCAACTTTTGAGCTTGTTAGATGCAAGCTGACATTGTTTTATGATTACTGGCAGATGAATGAGGTAAAGGAAGTAAAAGACATCCATCCCCTATTCTAGGTAGAATCTTTAAGTCAACCGTGTTGCTCTGGATCTTCTAGATGTGAAGTATTTGACAACCAATAAATGGACACTTTACATTCTTCTTTGACTTATGAGATGATAGATGGATGGCAGACACACGCCTTCATTTAGCTTAAGTGTTCAGTGATAATTGTTACTCCACTGCTTTGTTGGAAATAAAAGTACACAAATAATAAGTTAAATTAACAATTCCGATGATATTTCTGAGGGGCACTTGAAAATTTTATTGCACAAGAATGTGGGATGGCATTCCTCCTCATTTTGGTAGTAGACTCATAAACATTGTATAATAGACTTCTCTTGTGAAAATAGAGCCTTCCATTACATCTGGATAGATGGCCTGTGTCTGTTTTTTAAGCACTCTCTCATTTGGGGCAATAGGTCATTAACTAGGTATTAGTATGGCAGTACGCATATATTATAGGGACTTGCCCCACCGAAATTGCTGAAAGTTCACAGAATCAATGGATATATGAGGTACTATTTGTTCTTGCAGATCTTGGAGGCCTTGCTACCAAAGGGTATAATTGTTCCATCAGCTTTTGAAACAGTTGGGCATATTGCTCACCTGAACCTAAGGGAAGAACATCTACCGTACAAGAATCTAATAGCAAAGGTTCTTTTTTTTTCAGAACTTCTTTTTTTACCATTTTGTCAATGTATTGTAGAATTAAAAACTGATGTTACATCTATAATTAAAAAAAAAAAAAAAAAAAAAAAAATAAAAAAAAAAAAAAACAGAAAAGTGAATTTACTGTCCCTTTACGGAAGAAGGCTGTTCTTCTTTTCAGGTCGTTCTGGACAAAAATCAGCCAAAGATGCAAACAGTAGTTAATAAGATTGATGCTATTCATAACGATTACAGAACAATGCAGCTGGAGGTCTTGGCTGGAAACCATTCCCTTGTGACTACAGTTGTTGAGAATGGAATGCGATTTCATGTTGATTTAGCAACAGTGTATGTTTCCCTTTGATTGCAAACTTATGGATAAGTCCATTAAATTTATTCAATGATAGCCAATATAATGCAATTATTGAAAACAAATGCTATGTGCTACTGCAGTATACACCTCAAATCAGCCAATTCTGATTGACTCGTTGAGTTACATTTCCAATTGTTTTCTTGAGGTCTCTGTTCTGTACATCTTCAAATCTTTAATCAATTCTGATGCACATTTTGTGTGATTGTAATATGGCAAAAACAATTCCTTGTAGCTAAAATTGATTTGTTAGCTGTATCTATCTAGAGCTAGTAAGGCCTAAACGTACATATTGGAAGTACAAGATGCTGTAACTGTAACTTGTTGTAGCCTTCTATGGACCTGTTAGAGTGAGTGATTTATGCCCTAGTATATATCTGTTAAATATGAACTTATAAAATCTATCTTCACCTTCGATTTTAAAAGTTGCCTGGATAGCATGGATGGAAGTCAGGTTCAAGACCTATGGGTGTGTGTGTACTTACCAAAAAGAAAAAAAAGAAAAAAGAAGCATGGATGGAAGCCAGCATTAAATCTTTCTAGCTCATGCCATTTTTTGACCACAAATTAATCTGGGCATATAGTCAGATAAACGGTTCGTTATCAGTGCCATTGACCTTGAGCAAAACTTACAAGAAACACTGCAGAAGTTTATTATAAGGATTTAGAGACCATAAATATTTGTATCTTCTCATTACTTTGGGAAAATAAATTTAGGCGGCGACTGGATGATCGTGACTTCTGGATGGTTTCTTCTTCTTTTATGCAGGTATTGGAATTCAAGGCTTGCAACAGAAAGACAAAGGCTTCTGAGTGGATTTACACACAGTGATGTTGTTTGTATGTTTGCATTGGCCACAACTGAGATATTATTCCTGCAGATTGATTTTACTATCTACTATCAGAGCCTTCGAAAACTGACTATTATGTTTCTGCTTGTGGATTTTGCTTACAGTTGGTTTTCTCAGTTTCTTGTGTTTTTCGTTGTCATTTATGGGCCATAAGATTAGAGTTAGGAGGAGAAATGGAGAATTCCCATAAGCTTCAACGGTTATACTTTCTCAAATAGGAGGAAGGAGGCCAAAAAATTAATTCTATATGGTGAAACAGGAGTTCATGAGTGTGTATAGCTATTACTGTTATAGAATGAAAAGAAAAGAATCTTTCTTAAAAAAAAATCCATAATCTTTTCCCCTTTCTTTTTGAGTTATGCATCGAAGTACTGGTCATAAATCCAGTGTGCTATTGTTTGTTTTTAAGTCTTGCTAAAACCTCAGGGACCATAGATATTTGTATCTTATTACTTAGTACATTATGTTAGCACTCCCCATCATGAGTGCATAAAAATTCTGAACACATGAAGAGTTTCATGAAGCTAAAATGGGAGTGCTAATAGAGCTACCCTTTAATGTTTTAATTTTAGGTGACCACCTACTTTTTCTGTCTCCCAATATGGTCAAAGCTCTCTCATAATGTTATAAAACTGTGATGCTTACATGTTTATGATTATCTTCTATTCAATTGGCAGGTGATGTTTTCTCTGGGGTTGGTCCAATAGCTATATCGGCTGCCAAGATAGTAAAACGGGTTTATGCTAATGATCTAAACCCATATGCAGTTGAATATCTAGAAAGAAATTGTGTGTTCAACAAACTTGAGAAGAAAATTAAGGTATGACTTAGTCATTGAAATAGTAGTATTTTGTGATATATTTTTTTTCTTCTAACAATGAGAAGACTAAAGACAAACACCTGTTCTAACTTGGTTGTGATAGGGGGAAAAGGTTTTCTTTGTGGTATGTAAATAATCAAGATAACCTGGTCTGATGAGAATAATTCCTCTGAGAATATTGATAAGTATAATATGTAGTATTGCACAAGAATTCTACTCAAATGATTGTTTAGCATCTTTCTTAGTAAGCCCGACTAAAAGAAAAGATTCAATTATCCAAGAATTCTTGGAGCTTTCTTGGTCAGTCAGTATCTTAGGTTGATATAGTTAAAAATGATGAATAACAATATATGTACAATGAATCCTGATCTTTTACAAGGTCTCTGGCGTTTTCATTTGTTACTATTTATGTGGCAGTAAGGCAAATATACATTGCCTAGGCATTCCATATTATTAATTTTCTTATAAATAGAGTACTGTACTTTTTGTAAGGACCTTGTATGTCACCTTCTAGGTCTTCAACATGGATGGAAGGAGGTTCATCCAGGCTATATTTGAAAGTGATAAAGCCAAGTCCATCACACAAGTAGTTATGAATTTGCCAAAGGATGCTGCAGAGTATCTAGGTTTGTTGTTAATTCCACTAATTTATTTCTTTCTGGTTCTTTTTTCTTTTTGTGAGTAATTATTGGATTTAAGAGTTTCCAATGATCCTAGCTCAAATGGCATTTCCTCCTTTTGTAAGAGTTTAAGAGTTGCTTATACAATTTGGTGATAACTAGTGCTATCATGCAGCCTGTAGTAATCATCAGCCGAGTTGTAAACGATTAAGTTTATTCGCTTTTGAAAGTCAATAAATTGGACCAATTCTATTTTTAAAATATCCCCACTAAATCTCTCAATGTTTTTTTTTTCTCTATCAACAGATGCATTCAGGGGAATATTCAGAGATAGACCCAAGAATGGAGATTTCACTTTTCCAATGATCCATGTTTATGGATTCTCCAAAGCTCAAGATCCAGAGTTTGACTTTCATGAGGTCTGTTTCGAAGTCTCCTCATAAAACATGCATGTGTTATTTTGCTGTGCTAATTAAACAAAAATATAGGGCTTTTTGTTTGAAATATATCTTTCCTCATCCATTGATTTTTTGAATAACTTAAATGCAGCGGATAAGAATTGCATTGTCAGAGATGGTGGTTGATGTAGAGGTGCGTAGAGTGCGCCTTGTTGCACCAGGAAAATGGATGCTATGCGCATCATTTATCCTACCTGAGAGTGTAGCATTTGCAGGTACTAGGCTAGATATGTAAAAAGCTCAGGTAGGCTATACCCAAGTTTTGTATTGTACTGTATAATATGTTCAATTTCATTTTTTCAATGTTCATAATGTTATTGGTTTGATTCTTGTTTATTCTTTAGAAAAAAGGTCAGTAGTTATTGTTCTATGAGTAGAAAAGCTTATCGAACTTTATGCCAGAATTGTTTTTTCACCTTGACCAAGTATTTCTTTCCTTCTGTTGCATATTAAACATACTGATTATTGCACTATGCAAATAATGCCAAAAGAGATGTAGAAAGTTTGAAACCAAACTTTCTCTTTAATGGTTAATGTTATGTAATAAGTTAAAATGATTTAGTGGGATGTGTATGGACTTTGGATGAGATGGTTTGTCAAACAACCGTTTGAGATGTTTTTGCATGCGAAGTGCATTTCTCTTGTTCCATTTATATTTTTCCCAACCATGTTTTCAATAATAGAATTTTAATGACTATTAATAAAAAAAATCATTGAATTAGTGTTGCCTCTGTTACTGGTGGGCTGTGTTCCTCCGCACCGGGAGGGAGAGAGAGAGAGAGAGATAACTGCCCTAGACCTACCAACAACTTGGCAAAATTGTTAAGTTGGCTTGGTAGTAAAGTCCTATGCTGTATTGTCAATTCTTAATTATGTTTGGGAGTTTAACAATGAATGGAATTAAATAGAATGAGAGATCATAAAGGATTGGAATGGAAAAGAAAATGATGCATTTCCTCTAGTATGTTTGGAAGTTTCTTAAAATAGGAATGAAAGGTAAATAAATAAAATTTATTGCTATATCCTCTATATTTTACTTGTTTTATTTTTGAAAATAAGGATAAAATCAATATTTCACATATATATATTTTTTGAAAGAGTAGGTGTTTTTCTTAATTTTGAGAAGAATGCTAGGGCCTAGGAGAATGAAATACACTGGGTATGTCATCATATTCATTCCATTAATTTATTTCTCATAGAACTCTTGGACAAGGGAAGAAAAAGAATGTTTAAAAAAAAACTATTTCATGCCATTCCTTTTCTCCTTCCTTTCTCCTCGCAAACATGCTGTTAATGCTGAGAAAGAAACATCGTTTCTTACCACTTCATATCTGGACTGCAGCGAGTTCTGACAAAGCAACTGCGCAGGCGGAAGAAACGTTTAAGAATAGATGATCATAAAACTAACATTTAAAAGGATTAATGCAGGAATCAGTTTGGTTTCTTGACTAGCTTGTAGGCATTTCATATCAGGGAGCCTAAATTCTCAGTAGTATTAAGCAACTTTCTGAAAATGTAGGCTCTGCTATGTCTGTAAAGCTGACCAACGAGTAAGTGGTATACTTGGCCTATAAATTGAGATATCATAAGAAGTATAGAAATAAGTATAAATACAATTATATTTGTGATAGTACTACCATAAAAGTGGCCAAGGAAAAAATAGTCGAGCTCCAATGTTTTGCACTGACGGGGTCTTATTTAAAATATAATTAATTTAGAGAAACAATAATAGGTGTTAAGTTGTTATGTTGTAATTGGAATTAATAAAAGTGGTGTCATTGTTCCAACTAAAATATTTGTAAAATTTTGTGTTTCTTTTTTTTTTTGATAATTAAAACAAGGCTTTATTGATCAACAACAGATTATACAATAAGGCCAACAACCCTACAAAGAGAGAAACAGAACCCTACATAGAGGACAGTAAAAATGACATTCGTCACGACCAAAGACCCTACAAAAAGGACAGCTAAACACCCTATAAAGAGGGCAGTAATTACAACAACAGCAAAAACAACAATCTTACAACAACAACAACAACAACAACAAACAACACAACAGCAAAAACACCAAACGACATAGAATTTGACCACAAACCAGAAGATTACAAGAGTAACCACAGCAATCAATGTCTGGAACAGCAGAAGATTTGGAGCCTTGATCCTAGCCAAGCAAACCACTAAGAAGGCTTGTGATATATGCACCAGGACACTTCTAACTTCTAAGACATATCTCAGTTTTTATGTCTGGGTCTTTGTTTTGTACTTGCCTTTTTGCAGTGCCAAAACAACTAACAGAAGACAGCGACCTCTTTTATGCATAAAAAACGTACCCATGTGTACATAAATGCTATAGACACCGGATATTTGATACTCATATTTGTCCTCCTCGGACGGCCCAGATTTATCCCTAACGTTTGCATGCAGCTCATCATGTCCCTCTATGAAATCCCAGTGTAAGACATTAGACATGTACTCTGTCATAATAGCTGTTTTGCCCCCACAGGCCATGTCATATGGGAGTATCAAGAATGGGGTGGGGGGGATGATATGGTCTATTTGGGTATGGTAGGTAAGGGCAACATGGTAAAAATAAGTGAGTGAAACAGAGTGAGAATGAAAGCAAATCTCAGTTGAGATTGAGATCTATATAATTATATCTTCCCTGTGGTCCTTATTTATAATTGTCTTATTTGTATAAAAATGTAAGGCAGGGGAATAGGGTATCTTTTGCTATTTTGTACACAAATAGTTAGCTCCTTCACAAGATGCATAAAGCCAGAACTTATAGTTACTCCAACTGCTACTTTCTTTATAGCAACCTTTAGAAAACAACACTTCAATGGTTACCTGCTCTCTCATTTAAACCCCTGGAATCCACAGAATCACTAAACAATTATTATTAAATCGAAATTAAATAAATACATGATGGATTTAGGAGTCTACATAATAAGAGAGAACATGAAATAGTACGTTTGGATGAGCTTTACTGATTCATTTATTTATTGAAAATATTATAAAATAAGAAGATAAAAGTTTTTTTTTTTTTTGGATGTAGGGTCCACCAAAATAAACCAAAAAACTGTTTTTTTTTTTGGTTAGGAGTCTACATAATAAGAGAGAACATGAAATGGTACGTTTGAATGAGCTTTATTGATTCGTTTATTTATTGAAAATATTATAAAATAAGAAGATAAAAAGTTTTTTTTTTTTTTGATGTAGGGTCCACCAAAATAAACCGAAAAACTTGTTTTTTTTTTTGGGTCCGCCAAACAAACTCTTAAGTGTAGGTTTGGATCGCTTTACTCATTCGTTTATTTATTGAAAATATTATAAAAATAAGAAGAAAAAAAGTTTTTTCTTTTTGAATGTAGGGTCCACCAAAATAAACCAAAAAACTGTTATTTTTTGGGCTTGCCAAACAAACTCGTAAGTGTACCATTAGAACATCATGGGTTTGAATTTTACTGAACTAGCTCAGATAAACAAAGAGAATGAATTTTCTTATATATAGTTGGCTTGCATTCTCATTAGATAGCTTAAATCCAAATTTAAAGGTTCCATAACACCTATTGTAGTAACAAAAATAATTTCTAAATTAACTATTATTAGTATATATACTACTCATAAAATGTTTAGTTGGACTTTAAAAGTACTGCTGAAAAATACTAAAAAAATAAGGGAGTACAATGCTATTTTAGAAAATTTTCAGGAATTACCAAACAAAAAAGAAAAATAACTTCCAATAATGTGTGTGACGTCCTATCCATGTTACCAAACTCATGAAACATAAACAAAATTATGAGTTAGGAGTACTCTAGCTATGTGATGGCCTGCCAGTTCTGAAATATTGTCTTGGAATCACTGACAATAATGTGATTTCAAACAGTCTTATAATTTGGCATGTTATGTTGCAAGGTAATGGCTCTTGAGATTGAGATAGACACGTAATGGATTGAACTACAATAAAATCAATGATGATGGTGTAGGTATTGAGAAGAAGTGTAATTTCAATATAGTTGTTGACTATGGTCCTCCATCTCCCCCAACACCTAAAAGAGGGAATAAAAACTAGGGTCTGAGTTTGGAGCTTGCCAGGAAAGTCTACCTTTTGCCACTTTTTTTTTAGAGAGCAAACTGCAAATGTTATCTTGTTGTTTACATAGGATTTATCACTCTCATAGTTTACCGAAAGTTAAAAATGTTATAGCAATCATTATTTTGTAAACCAAATACATATAATATTCAATCAGATTTGGTATACTCAACTCAATTCATTAGACTTAATTTATGCGATTAGGCACAAGCCCTTGGTGCACATTTAAAATAGAAAGAGGAGAAAAAACTGAAATCAATATTGCACCACCAAAACTTGTCTCGTTAGTGGTGAACATACAATATTATTAATCCTTTATGTGCATATTCTACAATAAAATATATATATATTTTTTTTGATTTGACGATAGCAATCTACACTACACACACGCACACACTGTTTGGAGAGGGCAGAAGGGATTCGAACCTCTGCCAAATGGGGGGGAATTTTCCCTTGCACCACTAGGCCAAATGCCTAGTGGGCTACAATAAAATATTTTTGGTTCCTCGTATGTAAGTAGTTTATAATAATATAATTATTAGAGATTTGAATTTTGAATTTTCTATTATAAAAAACCTAAAAAATATGAATTCATTGAAAAAACTTAAAAATGTGTACTAATTAAGTTATATGACTCTTATCTTCTAACTTGTTTAATTCAACGATGAAAGACAAAAATTAAGGTAAATTTAACAAATTAACATACATATAATACTCAATATTTTTTATTTTTTTTGATGAATGAAAAAAAGGGCTCGTTGATGTGCTTACGGTCTCAGTCCACTTAAACCCGAATATTTCCATATGGCGTAAGGCGTAACTAAACAATAATAGAATATATCACTACTCAAACCCACAACATAAAAGAGTGGTGGGTTTTTCACTATACCTAGGTCATCGCCCTAATCAGCTATACTTAATATTTTTTACCACCTAAAAGGATGATTGATTCAATTTACCCTTTACATGTGGGAGAATAAGACAATTCCAACACGTGTGAGCTGGTCCCCACAAAAACACAGATAGCCCCTAGCCGCATCCCCTACACCCCTATACATAATGCCCAAATCCCCAATCATTCCATGCAGGGCACAATCTGCTTCCCAGAACCCAAGAATCCACCATGTCTGCCCAAACCCAGCAACCCCTTAAAGCATATTTTACCACCAATCCCTCACATGTTTCAACCATACTACCTTCACACGTGCCAAAACCACCTCCTTCATAAGCCTTTCCAACTCCAACTCCAAGTCCAAGTCTTTCTCTCTAGCCGCCTATTTTCCGTACAAACTTGTTTTCTCTATCTATCTTTCTCTCTCTCCTCGTACCTCACATGCATCCATGTTGGTCCCCCACCTGGCACGTGGTAGAGTGGGGACCACCTTAAGAGGGACCGACCCATCATAACAATCTTTACAGATTCTCTAAAGAACAACTTAACAACTTTGTTGGATTTTGATAACGAAGGGGTGCTGCCTTACCCACCTTTGATTCTTCTTTGATGCTCTAAATCTAGGGAAGATCAAGCTCCCTAAATGGAAAGTGGAGCCCATTTCATGACGTGTTTAGTCCTCATTCGTCAAAATCATCACGATTTTCGTGGCATTATTTAGAGGCCGGCGCAAGTTCGTACACCCTATGATCTACATGCAATGGTCATTTTGGATCTCTCACCCAAATCGTATTTTGAGTCTTTGACAAGCCTTTGGTTGGTCATGCGGTTTGGATTTTTAATCCAAAGCCTTGGCCTTCACTCATCTGCCTATATCGCCACAATAATGGCTTACTTTGTGTGTAAATATTATGCATCACACAAATTTCACAAACAAGAAAAAAAAAATAATAATATGCAAAATACTATAACGTTTTGGTTTTATAACAGTAAGCAAGCTGATGTGGCATAACACAAGTAATTAGTGAACTAGCATTGGTGGGTGATAGGTTAGGTTGCATGGGTATGTCACTATGGCTAGCTTAGCCATGATGATTGATGGATTTCATTCATGTTGAGTGAGGAATTAGTGGACCAATTGATTTGTAGAGGTTAGATTTGAGAATTAAAATAAATTATTAAGCTAGCTCTTGCGTGGAGCTCATGGTGTTGTTGTCTTAAATTAATGTGGATTGATAAGAGACCATGATTAGACCTATTTTCAGTTGGGAGTAGGGGAGAAACCAATAGATGATTTATTAAATAAATTCTTGAACCTGGTGTGAAGCTCATGATGTTGTAACCTTAATGTGGATTAATTCATGAAGATTATGGTTGGAACTAGTTTCAGTTGGGAGTAGGCACTACAAGAAAAAAGGTTAATTGCTACAAAATTTTTTGTTGCAATAACTTTCATTTTGTTGCAATAAACTTTTATCGCAACGAAAGTTAGTCGTTGCAAGCCGTTGCAATAAACTCTGTGGTAATAGGTTTTAGCCGTTGCAATAAACTCTATGGTAATAGGTTTTTGCAACAAAATATGTCATTGCAATAAATTTCATATATTGCAACAAGATTTTTGTTGCGATAATTTCATTTATTACTACAACTAGTTCATTGCGATAAGGTATTGCTTCAACCATTTCGTTGCAATAAAGTTATATAGCATTTTTATTGCCTCGATTATTTCGTTGCGATAAGGTATTGCTTCAACCATTTCGTTGCAATAATTTTTTTTTTTTTTTATCAGCATTAATTGTTGATATTTCTATTTGTCATCGGTCCTGTTTAATAATATAAAAACTAAATAAAGAGCAACATTCATTTTTTTATACCCCAGTCAGTATTTTATGTCTAATAACATGAGCAGAAGATTGAGCCCACTAAGGCAGTATAAAAACTATAGAAACAAAAATCAGGAACTCCTTTCATGGAACATGGAATCATGAAAGGAGGTGTATCAAATATGTTGGGGTGACGCTTTTATGAACTAAATTGTCATTCTATATTTACAAAAAGCGTGACCGTCAACGATAGAATACCAAATTCCTTTTCATATTGCCCATCATGGAACTTGTAATCATGAAACAACAACCAACATGTCAAACTAGCATCAGTGGCTTTTTTGGAAGAATAAAACCAGCTCTGACCTCTTCGAATGAGTATTCGATTGGTTGATCATTGTTTCAAGCCAGCGTTGTTTACCTATTGAAACACATGGGGAAATGGGTGTCATTGATGTCGTCATTGGAGCTGACACAGTTGAAGGAGTAGTTGGCACTGGAATTGGCATTGTCTTTGGGGTTCTATTTTCTTCATCGCCAACAACAATCGGTTTGGAAGGTGTTCTGACTAGTGACTCGCTACTTGGAATACTTTTTTGTGATGACATGGTATATGAAGACTTCTGATCTTCTGGGAAATTTGCATTATTGGCCTTAGATGACACTTGGGAACAAACAGGAGAAAGGGGCTTCCGAATCAACAGTGACTCATTTTCACGAGCCTTTGGAGCACTGGAGGAATGCTTCTTTAGTGAATGACCAGGAATCTCTGAGCTTCTCCTACTTGCATAAAATTTTGGGACCAAAACATTATGAATGAATAATTCATAGTTAAAACTAAATCCTTTGCAGATAATGACTGAATAACTCTGTAAGCAATGTCAGGTGTCTTGGTTGCAACTATCCATCCAAATGATTAACTGGACCCTGTCCCACTTAACATGCTATAACCACTACAAAATTGTAGACATTCTAATTTAACTGTGTTACATGAACGGTGCAAACTATTTTAGTATAAAGAGACGAAGGAACTCTAAAACTCAGATGGGTCAAATTGACTAGCTGTAAACTTTCAGAGAAAAGAGATGAAAAACCACCATGTTGCTGGTGACGACTCAGAGAGCTGTTCTGATTAAAAAAGTCACCCTTCTTACTAAGATGAAGACAGCTAGCAGCTTTTTCTGGTTTTGGGTTTTGAAGCATTGCTCCACCAAGGGAGATTTTTCTGTTATTTGCAACTCCTGTGGGAGTTTTCGAATTCTTCTTTCCACTATTTGATGGACTGGGTTTTGACCCAAAAAGTGCTTCCTGCTCAACTATCAGCTGCCCCTGGAGTCGCTTCTGGTCCTAAAATAAAGAATCAATTCAAGCACGGGTCATAAAGAGAAACAAGATCCACAAAGAAAACTCCACACTGACTATCACATAATTAATAAATTTTTTCTAAAAGGCCCATACTTTCTGCCTCTGCCTTTCTTGCTCTTTCTCTTGCCTTAACATGCTGTACTGTTCAAGCATAGAAAGAAGTCGTTCCTACACAATAGATATCATAAAAGAATTAATTTGCATAGTCAAATGCAATGGAAATATTCATCAATATGCACTACAACTTGAAATTGGACAGATCAAGTTTAGACTTGAGGCACATGTTTCATATTAAATATTTATTTGATTACCAGAAAACAACTTACACCATCATAAGAGAATCCAGTCCCTCTTTGTTCCTCCCAAGCTTTGATTTTTGAAGTCAATGCCTCCATCATTGCTGCGCCGATACCATCCAAAAGGTAAACAAAAACTCATGAAATAGACCAAAGAAGGATATGTAGGCAACATCTACATAGTATATTAATCTGAAGATAATTCCATAACTATATATTTTTAACTCCTATGAAACCCCTGCTTCACTGCATCACTGTTTATACACACACTGGGTACTAAGAACAACAGCAACAGCTGCATATATAAGTAATACTCACATCTGCATAGTGTAATTTAATCACATTTATATATTAATAACATGATTGGAATTCAAAGTTGCGATAGTTTAGTCTCTATAGCGTAATTTCATGAGATGATGCATGGTGAAGCAAGATCTATACCAGGAATTTTGTTTATCAAAGCACGAGCTTTCTCAGCCCGTTTCAAAGTAAGATGATGAAGGTGAAACCCCTCTCCTCAAGGGTCTTCTTGAATGCCTTCAACATGCTTGATCGATAAGCCTGTCATAGATAAAAAGAAATATACGTTTATGCATATATAGACACACAAACCCTCATGCAAATACATGATACATCATGTGGAGGCAAGTATTTGATAGATATCAATGATCACTTGCATTAACAGACAAGTCAAAATATCTACAGTTTAAGGATAGCAACATGATATTTTAGTTTTCCTTCAGTTTTAAGTGTAATATAACAAGGGTAACCATAACTCAATTGTATGGTTACTTATATCTTTTGTTCCTTCAGTTTCATTCAGAGTGGAGTGGATTCCACCAGCTATGTGTCTGAAATCCATACTAAGGACCAAGCATAGTGATTTCAGAATGTTCAGGTGGTCCAATACCTACTTCGAACGGTTTCTCTGTAGGTGATGTAAACCAAAATCAGAAGGAGAACTCATAAAGGCAACAAAACCTCCAACTCTTCATATATGAAAAAAATAATAATAATTTTAATGTCACAAATTTCCAGAACACAATTCACAAATATAATGGGCATAATTTCCAGAACACAATTCCAACCATTTCAAAAGAAAGTTTTCAAACAATCCATTACACATAACCAAATTAACCACATTTTGGCAAGTCCAAAATCACCTGCTCCATCATTGATCTCTTGTTAGCAAAACCATGATCTCTTGTTAGCAACAATAAATGAGGTCATGGATCAAATGTGTTCACCGCTGACATGACACTACCCATCGTAGCTGTAGACAAGGCCATCAAAAATATTGAATTATTTTCTTGATTTTAGAGCATGTCCAACCCCATCCATAGATGGCTACTGATTTTGAATCAAACTTGAATGATTACTTATGAAAAAAAAAATGTGGAATGATTCACATCACTGACTCAACTCAACTCAGCTATCCATGGCCTTACTCCGTTATGATGGAAAATGCATCAATGATGAAAACCAACCCAAATAAAACTTCAGCCAATACAGTTTGCAATAACATTGAACATATAATCTTTGGTTAACCGATCCTTAAACAAAGAAAACTAAGTTTTATCTAAGTCTAAAATCTCATATTTCAGGCTTTAAAATTCTGAATAGGAAAATAAATTGTTTCAGAAGTTCATATTAAGAGATTGCTTCAGAAGCACATATTGAGAATATCCTTAATGTCCAAGAAGCTCAGCAAGAGAGTAATCTACAATCTAAGAATTAAGACATATTTCTCAATGTCATATTATTTGGTACATTCTATATAAATTTAAAATTTCAAAACAAACATTTTAACAAGCACCAACAGGAGACAATCTGGACACATTTCAGCATTAGGGGAAGAACAAAAACAAATCTCAATCCAGCCATCAAACCAATCAGGCAGCAGAAAAATGGAAAAAGGATACCAATACAGAATGAACACTAATACGCAATAGATAATTACAGGCACAACATACCTTCTCCACCCAGGAATCCTTGTACTCCACAATAAATGGATTTCGTAGTTTAGAAATAAGCTCCATCTACACGAGCAGCGCCACAACCCTAAGCTCGAAGCCGGAGCGGACCTCGTGGTTGGCCGAGGACAATACTGAACTGAGCGACTGCCAGAGAACCGAGGCGGCGACGCTTGTTTGCTTCGCGTGGTGGAAGACCTTCTTGAAGGAGTTGCTGGATTTATGGACGGCGTGCTCAATTCCGGCGTATAAGGGATTGGAGGATTTGTGGTCAGAGTCGGAGGAGGAGAGGATAGCGTAGGAGGCAACGAGAGCGGAGACGAGCGTGGCGGAGAGAGCGAATATAGAATTGCGAGAGAGAGAAGCGGTGGCGGTGGTGGAAGTGGGGAGAGGAGAGAGAGATTGGTGGTGCTGGTGAATTGGAGGCGGGGGTGGCGGTGGGACTTTTGGGGGAATTTTGAGATTGTTGGAGGGTTCGATGGGGTTTTCTGAAGAGGAATATGGGAGAGGAAGAGGAAAACGAAGAGAGCGTCTGGTTCTGAAGCAGAGCCGAAGCATTATTCTTTTTGTAAAGTTTTCCTCATATAAGGTTCTAGCCACTCTATTATCGTATTCTCATATAATATTTTTTTTATTGTAACAAAACGTTTTGTTGTAATATTATATTTTTTTTATTGCAACAAAGCATCTTGTTGTAATATCATATTTTTTCTATTGCAACAAAACGTCTTGTTGTAATATTCATAACTATTACTTCAACTACTAACTTCATTGCAATAAATTACATAATAATTTATTGCAACAATAATTTACCACCTATTACAACAACATATTTTTGAAGTAATAAATTACTAGTTTTTAAGTAACTCTTGCAACGAAATCTAATGAATTGATGTAATAGTAAGTATATTACCACAATAATCATTTTTGTTGTAATAACTCTTGTTGTAATAGGTGTATTTTGTTGTAGTGAGGGGGAGAAACCAAATCATGATTTAGACATCCAAGTTGCCAACCTAGTACAACATTCTTTATCTGATAAGAGCTAAGGGATAATGTTTTGTTCATGATGGCTTTTGTTACTACTCTAGAAAAGAATCCCATAATAATTTAGATGGTGAAAGAAGGGTGACACAAAACTTGGAATGTATTGGTTGGAGGGGTTGCTACTTTTTGGTTGTTAGCTTCCTCTATATTGCCTTGGTTCCATTACTAACAACTAGCTTGACTACATAACGCGTGAAGCTTAGATTTCAAGACATGGAATCAATGAGTGCAGGTTTGAACTTAATTTGAAGTACTTAAAGGTTGAAATTAATTGTTAATTTGCTGTACTTGATAATTCTTTTTTAGATGAATAGTAGTAATAGTTGTATTGGGATTATGTGACATAATAATAACCAAGGTAGGTAGGAAAGGAAAAGAGACATATCACTAATCTTCTTATCCCCGACCTATATATATATATATAAAATAATATATAGTATTACCATCATGTTATCATATGGCTGCATTCCTATTAGTAATTACTTTTAAAAGTTTATATTTCCAGTAAAGACCCTTGAACCAACTTTCTAACAGGCTTATAGCTCTTGGTATCACTTAGCACAATTAGGGCCGGTCCTGGAAATTATGAGGTCTGGGACGGTGTAAAAAAATGAGGCCTTCTATATTTAAAAAAAAAAAATATTGAAAAATTATTCTACATACGATTTCTGTCACAAAATTACTAATTAAACTTTTATATTCAATATTTTCTAACAAATCTTGTTCAATAGATAATATGACTAATCTATTTAATCTTTCTTGTGACATTGTTGATGACAAGTAAGATTTTTATAATTTTAACTTTGAAAAACTTCTTTCAACGGAGACGATTGTGACAAGTATAGTCAATAATATTCTATATGCAATAGATGCATTTGGAACAATTCAATTCCTTGATAAAATTAAGTATATTTGTCGCTATCTTTTTTTCTTTTGGTAAAATCTCTTGTGAGACTTTTAAGTCTGAAAATAAATCAATACCATCAAGATCAAAAAAGTTATCAGGTTTTAAAAAACCTTCAAGATTAACGTAATACTTTTTCAAATTATCATAATTTAGTGAAGTTAGCTTCTTCACATCAAATAAATATAAAAAATTGTTCTTATACATACTTGGGTTAGAGAAATAAATTATTATTAGGATTAATTTAAAGGCTTGTTTTTAAATATATGAGTCTTTTTTAATTTTTGTATATAAAAATATATTGAGGCATTTCAATAAAGACATTAAAAATTTTGGGATGAGGCCTAATTTTGAGGTGAGGCATAAGGACCTTCAAAAAATTTAGGATGAGGCCTAATTTTGAGATGAAGCCTAGGACGATTACCCACCTCGCTCTTGCCCAAGGCCATCCTTGAGCACAATGTACTTCATCATAATTCTTAGCTTGGTTAAGTTTTATTGAAGCATTATTCTTGGTAACTTGATAAACTGTCTCATGTGTAGATATCATCTTTCTTTCCTTCTCTCTTTTGGTAAATTTGGAACATGGGGCTATCACTTGATGCTAGACCTGAAAGTTAAATTTGAACTTCCTTTGACTGATCATCCAGTTTGAGAATTGAGACCAATATAAAATTGACAAAATTAACACTCAAACCCAATATGATTAGGTCTACTTCACACACCACAATTAATAATTCTTGCTTGGAGTCTCGAGACAATTCTGGGTTGAACACCTTTTGTGCTCTCTTTGCATCAACCAATGATGGTAGTGACATGGATAAACAAAGGGAGGAAAACATACTTTGCAAAGTAACCTTAGATTATAGTGATCAATTAATTATGCGTATTCATCATTTTGACTTCCTTATATGAGATTTTATCATTAATTAATTACAAAAGGTAAATTAAATGTAGTATATATTAAATAAACCTCACAAAAACAGAGGGTCAAGGTCAATTTTATTTTAGAAAGCTATCACATGGAGCCGGCTTTTGATGTTTCCAAATATGAAGAACAGAAGAAGGTTATGATTGCAAGCCTATACCATAGGCAGCAGATCACATATATATTCATGACCAAATCTTAGTCCACATGATTGCAAAGAGCTTTTTATCACACTATGAGCAGCCTCAACCATCCCCATGATCAGAGGATCATGACCATTGAACCATGATCATACATAAATTGATGTACAAAATTACAAACACTTGGTATAAGAAATGGCAAAGTATAGAGCTTTTTTTCAAATGAAATGATATAACCTAATGATCTTTTACCTATTTTGCCAAAACTGACACTGTGCTACAATGCAAACTGCTTGCTTATTTTGGCACCTTGCCGCGAAACAATGTCCCATGTTCCGACCAACCCTGGAACATACCGGACCTTTGGTATTGGGGTCTCAGAGCATGACACGTGTCAGACTGTACCAAATCATAAAAAGCCAATCTGTCACGCGTGCACTAGGAGCGTGCTCAACATTTCCAACTTACATTGTAGTACTAGTGGAGCGTGTAATTAATGTGTCGACAAAATGGAGTGGGGGTTTAGGGATAGTTCTTTTTAAGACTTGCATTTTATCTGGATGAGCTAAAAGGTGTTATTGTGTTAACCTCGAGCTCGTTTTACTTCTTCCAGGGAAACTTGCCTTCTATTCACGCACCAATAAGTTTAGAGCACAACTATTTATTATTATTTATTCATAATAGTTAACCTAGACCCTAATCCCTACTACAAGATTGATTTATATAATTTTATAAGATAATAAATGAAAATAATTATATCTAATAAACTAAAATAATATAATTTGAACTATAATTTAGTTATTTATTATTAACATAGATTTGTGATGGACTATGGGTATGACATGTTGTGATTCGTACATCATATATATAAGTGATATAAATGATAGTTCAATGTGAAATTGATATTGATTTAATCATAGCAAACCATGTCAATAATTGTGAAAATTTTGTGACTTGAGTGTTACTATTATTGCACACATAATTATGGGTATTGTTGTTTCTAGACATGAGCATAAACGGCTTAATTCATCAACGATTTTAGTGAGTGGGTCAGTTAATTGTAAGTTTTAATGGCTAGTGACAAGTCTAAATGACTCTTCTTTCACTAAATTAATAAAAAAGGAAAAGAAAAGGAATGATGGTGTGGAACTAGTGAAAACAATCAAACGTTAAACATGTACAACTCAACAGAGAACAAAATACAAGCACAGATACAAAGTAGCAAAGACATAGAGCCATATGTCCTTTTAGCATGTCATACAGGTAGTTCTGCTTGTTTCAGTACACACCTCTCTCTCTCTCTCTCTCTCTCTAACCCAATCCCACTTAAAAGACTCCCATACTCAAAAAGCATTGCCATTCTCAAATCTTAAAGATACCCAACTTTTTTTGATCTTCCAAAACCCAACTCTCACTTTCACTTTTTTCTCTCTCTCTCACAAAAACAACAAACACTCTTCTCTCAATGGCTACTACTACTACTCCATTTTTCTTCATGCTCTCAGACCAAACCACCACCACCACAGAAGAAGAAACCAAACCAGAACCCACCACAAAAACCCGAGCGAGAAAGTCTAGCAAAGCACCAAACCCGAAAAAACTACCCCAGAGAGGACTTGGTGTGGCTCAGCTTGAGCGTCTCAGGCTCCAAGAACGCTGGAAGAAAATTACCGAGATACCCAGAGTCCAACCCTTCAACCACTCTGATCCTCAGCTTCTTCAGCACCAAACTCCATTGAATATGTTACCCTTCACTACTGACCAGCCACAGTACCGTGCACTTGCACCTTCACCTTCACCTTCACCACCACCGGTTGTTCATGGCAGTTCTGGGTTTGGTGGGTCTTTTGGGATGGGAGGGTTGGTGATGAATCCGTACGTTGGAGTTGGGGCTCCGGATCCGAGAGTTTTGGGTGGGACTGTGTTTGAGACCTCGAGAGAGCTCTCTTCAATTCCAAAGTTGCAATCTATGCCTCACAACTGTGATGTTTGCCTCAAGGTTTTGGGTTTAGCTGTTTTCATTAGTTTTTATTTTTACTCTTTCTGTTTGTTTCCTGAGAAAATGTAGGAAAAGTAAATATTTCGAGTCATGTGGAAAAAAAGTTTAAACAAATCGTTTAGTTATGTTACGCATAGTTAACGTTTTTTTTTTTTTTTTTTGGTCTTTTATGTCCTTGATATATATAGATATATATATACATACACACTATTTTCTAATACATTGGTTATTTACTAGCTCAGTCACTCAGTACCCTTATGCTGTTAAGAAGTATTTTATTAATTCTGAAGTGGGTTTTAGATGCAGAAAAAGCGGTTCAATGGGAGCAGTATGGGGTTTAATGGAGGGAGAGACAAGTATATTGAGACATCTTTAATCACTGGCTCTGATTTTCTTGGATCAAATATGGAAAACATCCCAAACTTCACTAGCAATTTTGGTGCCACAGCACCCAGGCATGCCTCTCGCAACTTTGATCATGAGGTAGATTTAATTAATTTCCATAATTTTCTATGTTATTTTTTAATTTATGAATTTTGCTTGGCTGTGTGTAGAGGTTGAACTTGAACTTGAACTTGTACCATTAATTATTAACTCATAATGTGGAACTTGTCAGTTTAATTTTTTTTTAATGATATTTGTTTGTATCTGAATTTTGATTGTTTGTTTGTTTTCAATGTGGTATGTAGGGTGTAGAGGTTGTGGCAATTCACAGGAAGGGAAATTCAAGGGGTGGAAGTGTTTTGATGGAATATGAATTTTTCCCTGGGAAAAGTGGCAGAGGCACTTCTTCCAAGGGGCTTGAATTGTCTACTGAAGCTTCAGTTGCTGTGGGTGGTGAAGCTTCTTATCTTACTACTACTGCTTATAATAGTGGCACTTCTAGTTCTGTTGATTTGTCTCTCAAGCTTTCATATTAGAACCAAAAAGGGTGTCTATATTTGTTTTTGGTTGTTTACATCAGTGTGTTTATGCGTGTGAAAAAGAACCCATACGCAGTCTTTTGGTTTCCTTTTTGTTGTTAAACTAATTTGGTTCTAATTCTTAACCTCTTTCTCTTCTGATCTTTGTCAGTTACTGTTCAATTGTCTCATATTAATCTACTTTTTTTTTGGGGGGGTGGGAATGAGATCTTGTTCTTTTTAATTCTGTTATGGGTGTGGCCTAAGTGAACCAAAGCTTAATAATTAATGAATCATTAGGCATGTTCACACCCTTGAGCTCTAATAAAGTATTTTTATATCTTCATATCAGACAAGATAAAACACCAAAAGTACTACACAGATACAAGCAGCCATTCTGCACAACAGAAATAGTTTTTTTACTGTAAATTTTGTTGCTGTAACATTATATTTGAAGGCTTAAATTCGGATTCACCAAATGCTTTCAAAGTTTAGCTGTTGTGATGGACTGATAGTTGGCTTCCAGCAATACTCAGATAATAACTAACTCAAATCTTACACCTAGCCAGCCAGCTACTATATGAGTATTGCCTATGATTGTATGATCTGGAAGTTACCATATTAATTCATCGTGTAGCTTTTTAGCATTAGATGGTTCTCAAAGTCTAATGCCTATATAATCTCTTTAGGCAGTGGTACTTTAATTCCCTTACATGTTCTAAGTTTATAAAATCAAGAGTGAGGCAACATCATTTCTCACCATAATACTCTTGCAAAATATGGTCAAAGCTTAAATTTTTTTTTTTTTTTTTTCTTCTTCTTATGAAGTCACACACCCCGTGACAAAATGATACATATATCCGATACATAAAATAATTATTTTAGCGTGGGTTTCGGATCGGGTTGACAGCTACAAAGCAAGAGCTTTTATTATCTTTGTTTAAGATATATATATATATATATGTGGCAGGTTTAGCTCATGCCAAAAAAGTTACAGTAAGAAAGCCAAAGGTATTAATTAGTTGATGAGCTTAAACGTAAGAAGAATAGGGGGAGAGAGAGAGATGAAATTGAAACTTCTGAAGAATTTACACAGGCTGGAATTAAGCAAGCTTTTAAAAGCTCAAAACCCTAGCAACTCTTTCTCAATCTTAATGGTCTTTTCTTTAAAATAAGCAGGATGGGTTTACTGTTCTAGAGTTAGTTTACGTCTTTATGGGCTGAAACACAAGGTGAGCATCTCTGGCTTTTCCGTTTTTGGCAGTGCTGCTTTGGAAAACGAGTAGAAGATACATAGATAAAAAGGAAGCAAATACTGATAGCATCAACTAGCATATAACCTTCTTTCTTTAACGATACAAAGATGCCTGTGATCAGTGTAACGTACACCACCACCAAGCCAAAACACCTCTGTACAAACCTGTAACGAGTATAAATATGCAGGCAGACAAGCAGGTGACTGTGAGTCTGTGGGAGTCTCAGTAGAAGTAAGGATGTGGAAGCTTTTTCTAACTCCTTTATTCGTTGGTTTGCTCAGTGATCACCCCGCCCTACTTATGATGACTAGCTTTTCCTTTTCTCTTCCTCTTTCTTGCTATATTATTTTTGGTAATGGTCCTGTTTTTTTATATATTTTTATATTTTTTCTTTGCTGTGATGTTACGAAGTTTGAATAGTAGTTTTCATGTGGAGCCTGGAGGCAACTTTTTCTTGCTTGATAATAGAACTCATTCCAATGATTAGAGAAGGATATGGAGGAAAGACAAATTATTAGTATGATTAAAAAAAGTCCAACGTACATAATAATATACATGGCAACTTTACATGTATGTGAAAACATTTGTTTGTACTCAGCCAAAAAAGAAGAAGAAAGAAAACATTTGTTTGTACTTGGCCAAAAAAGAAGAAGAAAAAGAAAACAAATGTTTGTAAAGCTAATCATGAAATTAATCGCATGGCGAATAGCCAGTTCTTTTTTTTTAATAGATAGGTTAAAGAGTGAGAGCCCCAAGCTGAGTGAGAGGAAGATTAAAACTCTAAAGATTAGTATAGGATTGAACTCAATATGAGTTGCTAGTTTAATTCTTATTATGGAATTAGAGAGAGAGAGAACGATGTAACATGTTACATAATTCCAAAAGGTGAGCCAAATGCAGTAAACGGAGAAAAGTATGAGATGTGAAATAGGCCCCATCTTGTTGTAGGCAATGAAAGGATCTCAGCCGATGATAACAATAAAAATGCTATACGAAGCTCATCCTATGTACATAACAATGGCCAACGGGGGCTTTACACTAATGTTTTTCTTCCTTCCAATGGCACCAAATGTGTTTAGGGAGTATGTGCCTCTTACACAGGCTTTGGTTTTTGAAAAACTAACTATTTGTTTGTTCAAACTTAATTTTGGGACACAAATTTAGGTTCATATGCTTGTTAAGCAAAACACACATCTCATGGGCTCTTCTAGTTTGTATAAAAAAGCGTCCATGTACATTTTGTATACGGAAATAGTATAAAATTTTGTTTAAACAAATAAAAACGTGGACGGCAGGATTCGAACCTGCGCGGGCAAAGCCCACATGATTTCTAGTCATGCCCGATAACCACTCCGGCACGTCCACCAGATGCTTAACATGGTTGCCTTTGTATTAGATAGTCGTCTTAACTCTTAATTATACTAGCAAATACCCTAACGGTAAAAACTTTATATAAACATATAATGTGTATATGATCAAAATATATATTCAGAATTATTTTATAGAATATATGTTGCATAAAAAAATTAAAACTGATGATAACAAATAGATGGAATTGCACCAATAACAGAAAAATAAAAGGAATTAGATAGTGTATAATAATTGAGAAAAAATAGTTATTTTTAATTGATAAAATAGAAAATAAGTTAGAATTAAGCAAAAATAAAAGATTATCTTAGTTTAATTGCCTCTTGGATCTCATTACAGTCATATAAACGTATAAAAATACAAAAATAAAAATAGATCATGATAGAAAAATAAATAAATAAAAAAGAAAAAGAAGTAGAAGAACAAAACTTGTACCTAATTATCATTGTTTAGATTTTATATAAGCAGATTATGGAAGAATGAGAAACCTTCAATTTAACGTGCTTTATTTATCTTTCTTCTATCAAGGAGTATGTCTGTTCACCAAATGATATATTAAGTGATTGTTCACCAATCAATACCTTTTCACTAAAAGAGTACTCCCAACACATAAAATTTGTTATTATCTATTTTTATTTAAAAGTGTTTGGTAGTTATTAAATCAAACCACTTAGGAAATTTAAACAACGTATGAATTTTTTTTTTTTATAATCTTTAAGAAGTCTTCTAGTATTAGGAGATTGTCATAATTGTAAGATTTTTAATATGATATTTTATTAAGATGTCTTTTAGTAGTAGAGACTTATTTTAAAGAATTTGTTATTATCTGTTTTTATTTTAAAGATTTTTATTATGATATTTTATTAAGATATCTTTTTAGTAGTAGGAAACTTATTATCAAGAATTTGTTATTATCTATTTTTATTTAAAAGTGTTTGGCGGTTATTAAATCAAACCACTTAAGAAATTTAAACAACGTATTACTTCAGAAATTTAAACAATAGATAGATATACAAACTACTTAGGAAATCTAAATAACGTCTCACTTCAGAAATTTAAACGATAGATAGACACACCACTTGTCATGATGTGAGATATTTTAGGTTTTAACGCTCATGTCTTCTGCTTTTATATATTATATAGATATAGATATAGATTTATTTTATGAACTCACTTTCAAATTTCTAAAAAACTCAAAATGAATAGTAAGATGTTATATTAGTATAAGATGACAAAACCTACAACATAATTCTTTGAATATTCCTTAATCTTGCTATGCTCAACAACTCCTCAATGATTGTTTGGACTACCAAACCTTATTAAAGACATTCATTAAAACAAAAAGACAATGAAGAATTATGATATTACACAATTATCTTCCAAAACATACTACCTTATGTTTTTAACTAAATTCAAAGACATTATTCTATTAAAATTAATAATATTGTTCATATTACACTAGTCAATCCAAACATATATTTAATTTTATTTAGAGAAATTAAGGTAAACCACATTACAAGTTGTATCTAAAGTTTGCCTTATTGATAATATTGCTCAAGGACGCGTCTTTCACGATGGAGGTTGAAGCTTCAAAGTCAATCCTCATCACATGGCCGTATGGGCAAATCTCTCTTAAAATGGAAACAGAACCTTAGTCGGCATGAAATCTTTTTGTCTCATGCTTTCGTGGGTCCTAATCTTCAATTATTCGTTGAACTTTTGCTCACGATGCTTTGACTAACCACCGCTCATTCTCTTCCAACGAATCTCTAATTGCAGCCTAATAATATTCCAACTCTGAACCATACCTTACAAGTAGTCTTGTATAGAGGTGTAAGCTTTACCGACACAATCAAGAAAATCGCAAGAATCGCACCGCAACCGATTTTAATAGATGCAGGTGCAGGTGCATGCAATAGGAAAACCATACTATAAGATGTAAGTGCATAAATCCGCAGAAAACTACACTGCACTTCACCGATTACACCCCTAGAATGTTATACTTGTATGCTAATGCTATATGCAGGTGATGTTACGTTATATTTGTATGCTAATGGTATGTGAAAGTTGAGATTGGGTTATATTTGTATAAGGATGATATATATGTGTAGGTTGAGATTGAAAATTATGATTTATTCTATAAGATATGTATGTTATAATTTTTTTTTTCTTCGTAAATATTCAGGTTGAGATTGGAAATTATGATTTATATTTGTATACTATGGTTAGCCAAAATTTTGAGTTGTTGTAAATGTGGATTTTTTAGATTCAAATTGACATTTGAGCTGATCCAATCCGACTCAAATGAGTCTAACCCAAACCACAAGACCACACCGCACCAAATTGCACCGCGCCAAAACCGATCTTAATAGATGCAGGTGCAAGTATATGTAATAGGAAAACCGCACCATAAGATGTAGGTGCATAAATTTGGAGAAAATCGCATTGTACTCCACCGATTACATCCCTAATCTTATACACTATGTTGGTATTGCAATAAATAGTGGTAATGATCAAATCACACATTTAATAGGTATAAAATTTTTTTATGGATCCGATAAAGAAGTTAAGTACAAGTCCCATCATGTTGCCCCAAGTCCCATTCTCTTCCCTAAAAGAAGGAAAAAGATTCCATTAAGCTTAGAGTTAGGGTAAGCATTACAAGCTTGGAACTGTCTAGCAACAATTCTAGCAGCATCTTTTTTTTTTTTTTTTTCACATGTAGAGAATAAAACCACTCTCTATTTACTTTTTCAGATACACTTTGTAGCAGACTCTTTATTATTTCTATACTCTATTTAAATATACTTTATTTATTCTTCTACCCCATTTTAATATTATAGTTTTTATTCATTGTTATCATTTCTTTATGAAGGTGAGTGTATCTTTACAACTAGAGAACTATGGTAGCATTTAGAGAAAATGAAGAACACCAAGACAAGCTGTTGGAACTCATTTTTTCTGGTTTGGCTCTCCACAACAAGATAAGTGAGCATGGTAGCCACTCTATTGCCTAGCGTGTACAAATAATAAGAGAAATTTCTAGTCTAGGACCTATAAGTATTAGAGACAATGTCCCTTATTACCACGAAATCCCTGTTTGAGAAAGGTCTAGTGATCAATGTCGACGTTATTGGGATGCAAAAGTTTAAAATTCTTCTTTTGGAACCCTAAAGGCCTAAACCCCAATGCAATGAATTCACTCTTAAATTATACCTAACATTACTTTTATTATTATTAATACCTAACATTACTTAACTATAACTACATGTACTTTTCTAAAAACGATTTTAAAAAGTTTAATAATATATTCTGTTATGGGCTTTGATGTTCACCCTGGTCCAACCCACCCCAAATACAACCCAAGTTCCCAACCCCGAAAGCCCATTCAAGTACTGAACTCAACATCAATAAATAGATAAATAGCTCCACTCTCCATATTCCTCGCATCGCCACGAAAGCTAACAAACTCTCTCAACTTCGAAGAACAAACACTCTAGAAGACTAGAAACCTCTCTCTCCTCCAAATGCATCACCAACAGCAACAACAACAAGACTACTCATTAGAATCAGACCCTCAGCTCCCTGCAATCCGAATCCACCACCCAGCTTCTCCACGTCACCACCACTCCTCCACGTCAGCAGGCGTGGGGGCCACTCCCACCCCAACCGCTGGGGCCCGCCGTAAGATCGGAGTCGCCGTCGATCTTTCCGACGAGTCAGCTTATGCTGTACGCTGGGCCGTCCACCACTACATCAGACCAGGTGACGCCGTGATCCTCCTCCACGTCAGCCCCACCTCCGTTCTCTTCGGCGCTGATTGGGGCTCCATCGACCTCTCCATTTCCCCAACCGCGGACGCCGATGGCGTCACCACCACCACCACCAACGCGGCGTCGGCTTCGTCCAGTGATCAGAAGAAGCTGGAGGAAGATTTCGACGCGTTCACGGCGACGAAAGTCGCCGATCTAGCTAGGCCTTTGAAGGAGGCTCAGATTCCCTACAAGATCCACATAGTCAAAGACCACGACATGAAGGAGAGGCTATGCCTTGAGGTCGAGAGGCTCAGCCTCAGCGCTGTTATCATGGGAAGCCGAGGATTCGGTGCTGTTCGTCGCGGCAGCGACGGAAGGCTAGGTAGCGTCAGCGATTACTGCGTTCACCACTGTGTCTGTCCCGTCGTTGTTGTCCGCTATCCCGAAGATAAGGACGCCGCCGCCGCCGAAGCTGTTATCGCCGTCAAGGGAGGGGAGGATGACGAAGAGGCTGTGATCAAGCCGGTCACCGAGGAAGTCCACCATCAGAAAGGTTAATTTTCATTTCTTGCTTGAATTATGTGGATCATGATAGTGACTGAGGAATTTTGTTTAGTATTTTGTAATTTTGAGTGAATTTAATGATTATTTATTTAATTATTTATAATATTCATTTCATGCTAGTATGTTGTGAATTGATTGAGTGTATTGTGATTGGTGATGGATTGTTTTTGTTGCTTGAACCGATTGTTCAAAATGATAAAATTGTTCTTGTGATTAATGAGTAATGACTGAATTCAAATTGGCTCGTTATTCCTATATAATGTGATATGCCTCAGGGTTTGAGAATTTTGTTTTATTTCAGCTTAGTGAGTTTGTTCATATTTTTAAATAAATTTATTAGAATTAAATTTATTCAGCAAAAAATTAAGTAGAATTACGTTCACGGCCATTTTGTGTTTCATGATTTATATGCTCTATGTTGTTTGATATGTTTGGCTTTTGTAATTTTGGGGATTCGTTGAGCTACCCGGCAATAATTTTTTATTCTGTGACCTGTACACTTTGCATCAGGAATGGATTAGTTGCTACAGTTAGTGGGGATGGCTAAGTTTGATTCAACTTACTGTAAGCAGTACAGAAAATAGATATTTGATACGTGCAAGAGCTTGGGGTCCTATGTAGATGCACACGTGGCTATAGCTCCTTCTCCAGCAACGGCACATCTCTATGGAGTCCAAGTCCTAGTCTTTAGGAGTAGTAATCCCTTTATTTTAGTTGTTTGGTTATTTGTTGATGTTAGTGGTTTGTTAATAGGAGGAAAATGTTGTGTGTTACGTGTAGGAAAAGGTGGTTAGTCTATATCTCCACTATCCCATGTTTTAAGCTTTAATCCCGTGTTTTATGCTCTTGAAGTTAGGATGTGCTTGTATAAATTTTGAAAGTCCTTTGAATAAAATTATCTGATTAATCATAAAAATATTTGTAGTCTTTAAGACTTTTGGAAGGTTGGGTTTCCTCAAAAAACCTATATTTAGAGATTAGGATTTCCTCAGTTAAATCCATTTGAGGTCAGGATTTCCTCAATTAAATCCATATTTTTTCTTTTAATTCCTTGTTTTGCACCAATTTTATAATCCTCCTTTATCCAAAAATTGTGAACTTATCAATATTTAAGAACTATAGGTTTTCTAGCTCTAAATTAAGCAATCTTATGTTGTTGAAGTATTTTTGCGTATTCATTCTAGGTAAATAATGGGAATCCTTGGAGATTTGTGGGGGTTTTACTGTCCTTTTAGGCTTCTAATTTTTCCCTTTAATGATGTTGTTTAAACTATTAATATTTGTTTAGTATAGATGTCTTTCTCATTAGTATTCTTTATTGGCTCAGAAGCTTTTCCTTGAGTTTGGTCTGCATGCCGTGATTCCTTAGTTCAGTGTGCAGCAAGTTTTGACCACCCTTAGACTTGTGAAATATGGGGAAAGTTTCAATTAGGCATAGTTTGTAGCGTTAGCGGAAATGATTTTTATATGTATTGTTTATTTATGATTTATGAAGCTTATTAGCATCATTAGTGAGATTGGAATTGTTTAGTTCATTAGTTTATGGCGAGGCCAATTTGTGTCTCCTAGTTCCTGCTATCACTGCTGCTGCTTGCTTTTGTATCAAACACCCTGTTTTATTAGTACAGTTGATCTAATATATAAGCCTAATAAGTATATCCCTTTTTGAAATTTGATCAATTAAATTATAAATATTGTGATGAACTATTATAAAGACAATTGTAAAAGGGGCAGATTTTTGTCGCAATCCTTAAATATTGATCCTAATTAAGATTTAAACCAGGCTTTTGTTTAATTGTGATTTTGCCGTTAACCAAAGAAAGATTTTATAGCTTATTTTCATTACTAATGCATGAAGATTGCACTATTATCACTACGATGGTTCAGAGTGAAGAATTAGTGTCACATTGGGCTAGTTACTTGTATTATGCATCGTTGCATTGAGAATTTGAGATACATTCGACAATGTCCATACTACTACACTACATGTCAATTTACTGGGATGCTCTAGAAAGATATACTGTCAAACAGACATTTAAGGTTTTTTGGGCACTCCTGAAACTTTGTAATGCTGTGGCCAAAAGGGGGAACAGCAAAATCTGAAGTTGTCTTTGAGTATCATTTTCTTGCAAGTGAATATTTTAATTCAAGAAAGTATATCTTAAAACTGGATGCACTAAGATGGTTGAAACCCTGGAATAGTTGTCCAGCTTGGTTTTCTGTTTTGAACTTTCTATCTTGTCACTTGTAAACTAACATCACTATATAATGCTTACTTTGAGGCAGTTGCTTAGGAGGAACTTCAAGTCACAGGGTGATCCTCTCAACTGCAGGTATGAATGTAGGCATCATCTAAAATCTTCTCTGTTTAGCATTCATTATTCCTTTTTTTTTTTTTTTTGATAAGGCATTCATTATTCCTTTCTGCTAAGAGCTGGTTTAGATAATTGAGTTTCTTACTTTCTGCATGCCTGCACTTTCAAATAACCAATTTCATGGACGTGAAACATATACATTGCAACCATTTGTTTTGTTGCATGTTTTCGAATGTGATAGCCTCTTTTTTTTCCTATTGATCTTTTGTTGCATGACTTCGATCTCAACTAACTTTTGCGTTGCAGATAGCATACAAGGCATCTGATTCTACTGGCATCAGTTGACACGCTGAGGAGTTCATGTATGGTCTTGGTTGCTGAAAAGGCGGTTTGAAGAGTGGTTTCTCTCTCTGTACCTTGTGTGAAGATTCCCGCATGTATGAACTTTATTTTTTTGATAATGCATGTATGAACTTTATGAACTTTAGGAGGATTGTGAATGATATTTGTATGGTTGAGGTTTTTTGGATTGCAAAAAAGGATTGTCACTGCATTGTGATAGACTCTATTTTGTTCTAATAATTCACTTGTTATTTTCTAACTTCTTTGCTGTTTCAATAGAAGTGGGTACTACTAGGTTGAAGGATTTGATGTGCACCTGAATCGAAGTGGGGCTGAAAAACATTTAGGCAGACTATTTTTTTTTTTTTTGAAGGATCCCAGGTCGTGTTCCGTGTTCCATTTTCTTATATTGATTTGGCTGAAAATTTGGATGAGTGATCCTGAAATCAGTTAAAAATTGGTATTTCTAGCAACTGTGTTATAGCAATTAGTGCAGAGGGAGAGAGAGAGAGATTTATTTGCATCATTCGTTACCATAAATACTAGAAAACTATAATGGTTTACTAAACGAAAGAGAAAGAGGCTTCAATGATGTAGACTTGTATTAGAATATAAATCTTCTATCCCACTCTCTATCGCATATCAAGTGCTAACAATTAATGCATGACATGTCAATACGTGATGTCTACTGCTTTAGAGCTAAACTCGAGTTATGTTTCTCTTCTCTCGTACCAGTTCTCGAACCCATTTGGCCATGACTCGGTTATTCAGCCAAAAAAAATAAGAGCTAAACTCAAAGTTTGGAATTGAGAAGTACTGGGGTCACTAGGAAATGAGATTACCGAAAAGAGCAGTGTGAACAGAATGTCCGTAAGGAGCAAGTTGTGCGAGAACATCTTGATGAACAAAAAGATAGAAGTGACTGGATTGCTCATGCATACACGAGATATTTCTAAACTCTAGTAAAAGAAAAGATCAGCCAACAACAGTAAATTGAGCAAAGTTTTCTGCAATATATCTCTGGTATCTTTGGGCAAAAGGATACTCTTCAAGTGGAGAAGCATTGTTCAACAAGTAGACAAAGTCTCTATATGAAGGCTCAGAGAGGAGTATCCTTGACAGGCCCATCTTATTGGATGAAATTGAACTAGTAGTCTTTCAAATGGGTCCTACAAAGTCTCTAGGCCCAAATGGAATACCAGTCCATCTTCTATCAACACTTCTGCAGCAATCTTCTAAATGGGTCCTACAAAGGCTTCAGGCCCAGATGGAATACCAGCCATCTTCAATCAACATTTCTTCCACTCAAGTCATCTCTTGAAACCTTTAAACCAATATTTTATTGATTTAATTCCTAAAGTTTATTTGTCTGAATAGGTCTCTGAATTTAGCCGTATTGGTTTTTGCAATATTTCTTATAAAATAATTTCCTAGATATTGGTTAATACCTTCAATGTATGGTCTAGTTACACCATTTCAAAATGCTTTATTCAAGGTAGGCTAATTATGGACAATATTATTTTAGGGGAAAGGATTGGGTCCAGTGCACAGGAGCACTGGACCCAAGTTGCTCCCTTATTTTGGTATAGGGTCGGACCGAAAAGCCCTCAAAATCCAACCAATTGCCATCCCTAAATTGGTCTCTTTCCTAAATTGGTCTCTTTCCTGTTTCACACCATTTCAAAATCCTTTATTCAAGCCACATCGATGCAGAAATTTTACCCACTGAAGGTGCAAACTGGAGATTTACGGGATTCTACGGCAATCCAGACCACCATAGAAGGATGGAATCATGGGATCTTTTGCGCAAATTGGGGAACGAAAGTTTGCTTCCGTGGATGATTTGTGGGGATTTCAATGAGATAGTGGATAACGGAGAAAAGCTGGGATTTCGAAGTAGACCGCAGAGACAAATGAGAATTTTCCGAGAAGCTCTGTCCGATTGCAGATTAGAGGATTTGGGTTACCAGGGCCCAAAGTTTACATGGTGTAATATGCAGAACAACGAGGATGTGGTATTTGCAAGGTTAGACAGAGGAGTGTGTACCAGAGAGTGGCTTCAACTTTTTCCCTCTGCAAAAGTCCGAATCATCCCTTTCGTTTTCTCGGATCACCACGTGGTGATAGTGGACTGCTTGAGGACAACCCCTAACCCCTCACAAAGGAAGCACCAATTTCGCTTTGAAGCCATGTGGATAAAGCGAGAGAACTGTGAAGAAGTTATCCGGTCAGCTTGGGCTCATCCCCAACACGGCACAAAAATGTTTTGCTTGTGCCAAAAAATTAAAGCTTGTCGTGTAGCACTTCTTCAGTGGAGTAAACAGGGGATATTTTCACTTCCCAGGACAATCAAGGCTCTGAAGGCCAATTTATGCGACATAGACATTAACATTCAAGAGAACTGGCAAGACCATGCGAGATTGGCCGAAAGGAATGGGATTCGTAAAGAACTTAATCATTTAATATCCCAGGAAGAAATATACTGGAGGCAGAGGTCCCGGATTTCTTGGATGAAGGATGGCGATAGGAATACAAAATTCTTCCATGAGTGTGCCTCCCAGAGAAAGAGAAAGAACGAAATCAGTCGCCTACGGAACCAATATGGAGATTGGGTATTAGACAAGACAGAGATGGAAGGTATGGTAAACAATTATTTCAATAATTTGTTCACATCCTCTAATCCCGTAGGCATCCCAAATGTGGTGAGTTTAGTGGATAGAGTAGTATCAGATGACATGAACCAAAGGTTGGTGAGGGATTTTGATGCAGAAGAAGTTCGAAGAGCCTTATTCCAAATCCATCCTACCAAGGCTCCGGGGCCAGACGGTATGTCAGCTATTTTTTTCCAAAATTTCTGGCATATAGTGGGGGAGGACTTTACGAATGCGATCTTGGACTACCTAAACACTGGTCGTATGCTGAGCAGCGTAAATCTCACCCACATAGTCATGATCCCCAAGACAAAATCTCCAGAAAACCTGACCCAATTCTGCCCCATAAGCCTCTGCAATGTGATTTACAAAACCATCTCCAAAGTCCTAGCCAACAGACTCAAATCCATCCTTCCTTCCATTATATCAGAGAGTCAAAGTGCATTCGTTCCGGGGCGCCTAATTTCAGATAACATATTGGTCGCTTTCGAAATTTTACACTACATGAAAAACAAACACAAAGGAAAGTCCACTCATATGGCAACAAAGCTAGATATGAGCAAAGCTTACGATAGAGTGGAATGGGGATATTTGGAAGCCATGATGGTGAGGATGGGGTTTCATGAGAGATGGGTGAGTCTGATTATGAATTGCTTATCATCAGTGCAATATGCAGTACTTTTTAATGGTTGCCCTACGGAAGCATTCTTTCCTTCGCGAGGCATAAGGCAGGGGGATCCCCTATCCCCTTATCTCTTTCTACTGTGTGCTGAGGGCCTCATGGCCCTTCTCCGCAAAGCTGATTTGGATTTTTCTCTTAGAGGTGTAGCCGTATGCCGGAACGGCCCAAGGGTAACACACCTCATGTTTGCGGACGACTGTCTGCTCTTCTTCAGGGCTAATATAGAAGAATGCCAAGTGGTGACAGATATATTAAGCCAATACGAAGAAGCTTCGGGCCAAAAACTCAATAATGACAAGACATCAATCTTCTACAGCTCAAACACACCCCATGACACCAGAGTGGCCATTGGGAACCTCTTGGGAGCTCCTAACTCAAACTCCATAGAGAGATATTTGGGACTGCCTCCTTTCCTAGGTAGGAGCAAAATTAAGGCTTTTGAAGATTTGCCAGCCAAAGTTTGGAAAAAACTCCAAGGGTGGAAAGAGAAGTTATTATCTCAAGCTGGAAAAGAGATTTAGATCAAAGCAGTCACCCAAGCGATACCAGTCTATACTATGAGTTGTTTCCAGATTCCGGATGGCATATGCGCTTCTATAAACTCAATGAACAGTAACTTCTGGTGGGGCCAAAGAAACAACGAGAGAAGAACACATTGGAAAAATGGGATGCTATGTGCTTATCTAAAATGGAAGGAGGTATGGGGTTCAGAAATCTTAAGCTTTTCAATCAGGCGCTCTTAGCAAAACAATGCTGGAGGTTGATCCACCATCCAAACTCTCTGATTGGCAGAATTTTCAAAGCAAGGTACTTCCCAAACTCTTCTTTCATGGAAGCTTCGATCCCAAACCACTCCTCGTTCACATGGAGAAGTATTGCCTAAGCTAGGAAAGTAATTTCAATGGGCTCCCGGTGGTGTGTTGGTGATGGAGCTTCAATTAGCATCTGGAATGACAAATGGATCCCAACCAACGGAGGCCAAAAAGTAATCTCTCCTATGTCACAGTTTCAGGAGAATGCCAAGGTGAAAGAGCTTCTTACACCATCCCTATCTTGGAACACGAATTTGATTGAGGAAATTTTCTTACCTTTCGAAGCCAACTTAATTTCACAAATCCCATTGCGGGGAACCCACAAACCTGATAGGCAAGTCTGGGCCAGGACTTCAAACGGGATGTTTTCGGTGCAAAGTGCCTACCAGATGCTTGTGGAGGATTTAAAAATAAAGGAGTCAGGGACTTCAACGACATCCCAAAGATGGAAGGTTTTCTGGAAGAATTTATGGTCAGTCAAAGTCCCCCAAAAAATTAAAGTGTTTATGTGGAAGGCTTGCTCCAACATCCTACCAACATGCACAAAACTCTTTGACCGAAATATTGTATCCAATTTTTCATGTTCAGTGTGTGGAGATGAAGCAGAGACTAGAGATCACCTTTTTATGGAATGCCCAGCAGTCACCAATGCCTGGAGGGCGTTTCCAATATATCTTTCAACTCTACAACCAGGGATGCGCTTTGTGGATTGGGTAGAAGAAATTCTTGCCAAGCTGAGTCATCCAGAGACAGAAATTTTTTGTACAACTGCCTGGTTTATCTGGAGGCATAGAAATGAAGTGTGGACTGGCACAGGACCACGTGAGGCAAGCCAAATTTCCACAAAAGCCACTAGATATGCTATTGAATTTCTAGAAGCAACTTCAGAGGTCCCTCAAATTCCAAATGAGTCAAGCAAAAAATGGATCCCACCCCAGAACCCAAATGCAGTAAAGGTCAATGTGGCTTCAGTGTGGTTCAAAAACCAAAGGAAAATTGGAATTGGTATGGCAGTGAGAAACTCCCAAGGAAACCTCTTGGCGGCTTCCAGTGAGAAAGTAACTAGTGAGGAGGACTTTCTAGGCCAATCTGCTCAAGCCGTACTCCACACTCTCAAACTATTAATCTCAATTGGATTTTTTGTAGTTGAAATAGAATGCAACAATTCCTACCTCATTTCTCTCATCAATTCGGGTGAAGATCTCTTTTCAGAGACGGGTTGGATCCTAGAAGACATAAAAGAACTTCTCCCCGCCTTTAGTTCAATTTCTTTTAATTGTACACCAAAAGTTTGTAATAGTGCTGCTCTGGCTTTAGCCAGCTTTTCCAAAGAAAATGAGGTCCAGTCTGTTTGGTTAGAAGACTGCCCCTCATTTCTCTTCCCCATTGTATCCTCGGAATTGGTTTAATATATCAAAGCTATCGTTTACAATAAAAAAAATCCTTTATTCAAGGTAGACTGATCATGGACAATATTATTTCAAGACCGTCGGACCGAAAAACCCTAAAAGCCCAATCAATTATAATATCCCTAATTGTCTCTTTACTGTTTCCTACAAGGTCTTAATCATGGCTTGAGGCCCAATGAAAATTTTGGGCCTTGACTCACCAACCCAAGCCCAGTCCTCATTCCAACAAACCGTTGCGTGACAAGTAATAGTGCAAAGAAAAAGACCCCCACACGTACTATAATTAAATTTTATCTTTTAAAGGAGGACCAGCTCTTTTTGCAGCCTCGTGGTTTTTGAAATTAGATGGTAGGCGCAACTGAAGGATCAAATCAAAGTCTAGTTGAAAGGTCACTTGCCAGAATTCACAGGATGTAACGTGTGAGTTGTGACCACATACTTCTATACATTTATTAATATAATGTAGCAACTAGAAATCTTTTTCCTTCAATCCTATCTATAAATTCATCATCACAAGTAAAAAATTAATAAATCAATAAATATCTTTCGAACAAATGTAGATATATGAAGTATAAAACAAAACTAAGCTGTAGGCCAACAGAAAGACATCAATCTCCCTCACCAACTAAATTGAAGTTAGTCACCAAAACAGTAAAACCGATGTTGAGTAACGCAAGTGCTCTGCAGTCTACTTTTCATATATAAATATATATATATATATATATATATATATTTAAATGCATTTTTTATCCACCATACATTCCTTTCCTAAGGCTTATAGAACATGTTAAAAATATGGGAGAGTCTGAAACCACAACATTTTACACAACAAAGAAGAGCCACAAGTTTTTAACTGAAAATGTAGTCCACTCAATTTTCCTCCTCTAACGTCTTGTGTATTCTTTATGCCTTAACCTTCTCTAAAATATCTGTGCAACCTTTCATGGACATGTGGTTGAGGGACTAACCCACAAAAAGGCCCTTAATGATCATTATAAATCATAGTTATCTTATATTCATATGATGTGAATTTATATAGATATTAAATACGGACATATGACGTCCCATTAATCTCATCTCATAGACACGTGTCATTTCCGTCTCCACATATCATGCAGAATAAAAACATTTTTATTCCCATGAACATTATGAAATCCTATTAATTCATTAATCCTATAGACACGTGTCATTTCCGTCTCCACATATCATGCAGAATAAAAACATTTTTATTCCCATGAACATTATGAATCCTATTAATTCATTAATCCTATAGACACGTGTCATTTCCGTCTCCACATATCATGCAGAATAAAAACACCTATAAACATTTTTATTCCTATGAACATTATAGATCCTATTAATCTATTCATCCCACGAATCCTATGAACATTATAGATCCTATTAATCTATTTATCCCATGAATCCCATAGACACGTGTCATTTCCGTCTCCACATATTATGCGGAATAAAAACACTCTTAATCCTATGAACATTATGGACCCTATTAATCTATTGCAATATTAAACAACTTAAATCTTATATGGTAATCGTCATTGACCTTGATTTCCTTCTCTTTAAACACAAATCTATCCAATCTGGATTGCTGACCACAAAGATTGAATAATAACATAACATGAACTTCCAATATAACAAAGTAAAAATTATGACCGTGAAGTGGAGTGATCACTATTTAACATTTCTAAAATAGATGAAATAATGTAAGAACCTAGGTACCATCTGTTCTTGGCAAGGCAATAGGATATGCTCCTCTATAGAGTATAGTACAAATATCACAAAGTTTCTTTACTAAAATTAAAAGGCATTCCATGATGACAATTTTCGGATCCAATGGCACACCACCTACAACCTATCTAATCTTTTAATCATCAACGTGACACCAATTATACTTATGCTCCACATAATTAAGAGAGACTGATGAATATCTATACCGTACGAATTCAATCTCTTATTTATTTATTTATTTATTTTTATGAATAAAAAAAGCATAGTTGAAAATCATCAATGCTAAACTTCCACTCATCGGAGATGAAAAAAAACCAAAGTGATAATATAATAAAACCTGCATAGTACGACAAAGATGATATACGTCATAAGTACATAACATGAGGGTAGCGAATTCAATCTCTTACTTTAAAAAGAAAATAGAGTAAATAAAAGAGTACCAAATGCCCAATCCATAATTTTTTATTTTGAGGTTTTAAACAAAATTTTCTAATTCAACAACTTTTTTCTATAATGTGTATACAAAACAACGATTAGTCTTGCAAAAGATGCCATACATAAAAAAAGGAATATTAGGTGAAAATCCCACTAATTTATATACAAGCCATTACAAACTTTGATTTGCAGTCAGAAATAAATTATACTCTAGATTAAAAAAAAAGAAAAAAAAAAAACTAAAAAAAAAAGAGTTAGTAAACACGAAAACATAAAATTGCAAATTAACGGCTCTGATCTCTGCTCAGCTTGAGGACCGTAGCGGCTGCATCTTGAGCGTTAAGGATGTCGTTTTGAAGTTTCTTGAGAGAGTTTATGATCGCCGTCGATCTGGGCTGATCTTGAGCTCTCTCAGATTGGTTCGCTTCGGTTATTCTTCGCTGCTTCCGTGCTCTGAATGAGCCCGAAGAGCTCGCTTCCTCATTGACTAAAGCTCCAGAGGAGATCTCATCCTGCACAAAAATTTCACACCCCTAAATATTTTCCACTTAAACCAAAAACTAACAAAAATTTCTGTTTGGTTGCCGAGAAAATCGTAGGAAAAAAGAGAACAAAAGAAAAGATCAGAACACATACATCAGAATCATCGAGATCCGCATTCACACGCGCTCGCTTCAATGTCGAAAAAGCAGTACTTGACACCTCATCTAACTCATCGCTACTCGAAGAACTCGCCGCCGGTGGTGGCGGCAGCGGCGGCGGCGATGAAGCACAAGACCACGGAACCACCTGATTCTCTCCCTCCTCCTCATCCTCCTCATCCTCATCAGAACTAAAATCTTCATCATCCTCATCCTCATCATCATCTTCATCACGATCGTTCATGATTTCCAGACTCTCAGCGTCCTGGCCACGCTGGCATTCTGCGTTCTCGTTATGAACACAGCTTTCACATACAGAGACGGTGGGAGATAGCTTCGAACCAGAGGCTTTCCACGGCGTCAAAGACTGACAAACTTGACAGAGTAACGCCCGTGAGTGCCTCGCTACCAGAAAGTTAGCGCCGTGAACTTTCTCGTCGCAGTCCCAGCATAAGCTCGCCTCGTCCGACTCACAGTACATCCTCGCCACTTTCCCACACAGCTCGCAATCCTTCCTCATCTTTTCCGTTCTCTCTCTCTTTCTCTCTTTCTTTCTCGCAGTGCATGAAATAAGCAAAGGGAGAGAGAAAGGAAAGTGCAAGTTGTTGGGATTTAAGGAAACCGCCCTTGTTTTATTATGTCAATTACTTGATTTTCTCCACTAAACGAGGTTTAGACCAAAGGGTATTTTCGTTTTTTCATTTCCAAAGTGGACAAATAAATATCTTCACCTGTTTAGCCACTACAAATCAGCCACGTCATGTATACAATTTGAAATAATTCTTGCGAGTTAGACGATTATATCTAATTGAGCAACTAAGTGTCGTACATTATTCAATGACGACCAACAGCAGCAGCTGACTTAGCGACACGTGTCGCGTAGCCATGGAGGGAAAAGATTGCGTGTCAAAATGGAATTTACTCTTACTGTTCACAAGATTTTAGATCCGGCTGGGCTTCAAGATATTTTCCTGGATTGCGTGATGATGTGTCGGGCTTACTGTAGGAGATTGAAGATTCTGATCTTTCCTACGTGGACATTTTACATCCACACAGGGGTAGCGAGCCACGTGACGGTCACCTGGGTTTTGATTAGGCATCTGTCACTTGCATCGTGAAACTCAAAAGGGGGACCCCACCTGTCCGTTTATCCATGCCTCGCCTTTCGGCGTCGAAATATTTAGAGGATAAACAAAGAAAAAAATAAAAGGAATTTGTATTGGTTCCAGAAATGCATGGGCAGGGAGTGGTTTATGAAAGCTTCTGGTCGTGGTCCTGGAACCGTGGTGCAACTGGGACCATAACAATGTAACAGGCATAATGATGTGATCTCTATAGTATTCAATTTTGTTTTTCTGTTGTAAGCTATGATTGGGTTGGGATGGTGAAGTGGCAATTTCACGTGGGTTGTCCTACGTGGGATATGCCAATTGGTCTTTTGATTGGAAATCTTTTTTTGGAAACGTGTGTGGTAGAGGTCTGTCTAAGGAATATGTTTGAGAATCAGTACTGTTTAGTGTTATGGGAATAAACTTGAGTATAAAATTACAAATTATACTCGATACACACTCTCTTCTCAACAAACCATAATTCACTACAAAAGTAAATAGTGTTAATTATTTTTGAAATTTTGAAGTAGGATGTTATTTGTTGAAAATAAGAGTATCAATATAATTTACACTAAATTTTAATATTGTAATTTCATAGCTGTTGAGATGATAAATTATGATGTGAGTAATATTATTTTATATTTTATATTTATTTAAAGAGAAATATATTATAGATGTAAAACTTGTTAGTACAATCGATTAGGTAAAAGAAATATTATTTTGGGTGAAGGAGACAAGCCTAGTAATAGACATGTTCTTATTATCTCATACAAAATTTTGGTGTAAGAATGATGGATATATATATATATATCAGAATTTGATAAGACTTTCTGTTTGTAATTTTCCTTTATTGGCCAAAAAGTTTGCATAAGAGTTGGTCTCACGAATGTGGTGGGGAGTTACCTACCAATGACGGTTCAACAACTCCAAGCAATCACTCACAAGAGTAGATAAAAGAGACATGCAAACATTGTTAGTAGTAATATTATTTTTCATTTTTACGTTAAGTACTCGGGTGATGAGCTTATTGATATAGAGCGTGACATAAATCTGAAGATTTTGAGTTCAGTCTATAACACTGTCAGATTATGGATTTTTGAATTATCTTATGGTTATGGATATGGAATAAATTTAGTTTAACAACATATCGTGATACCATTTCTTTAATAAAAAAAAATCAATAATTTTGTAATCACAAAAATTATTATAATTTATTTCATAATTATAAGAGATAAATTGTTAATAGTAATCAATAAAATGGTATCAATAGTGATTCTATATAAGTATCACCAACAATCTACCAACTCAATCATTAAAAAAAAAATATAATAAAAAGTGTGGTGGATAGAATTCCTAGAACTAAAATATTAATTTTAAGACGTTATTTTCATAATTCTAATAAAAATGTATCATCTTGTGAGAAATATATTTTTATGTGTCACCTCAAGTATGTGAAAAAATTTGTATCCATACATTTATGGGCGGGAATATGTGGAAGAAAAGTAATGTGTGGAGGAGGTTGAAGATATTAGGTTCTTTGCATCAAGGCTGTCAGGGTTGGGCAGGGTAGGTTGGTACATGTTCTGTTTTTGAGTGTCAAGTCCAATCCCCAAAGCAGCGAATACTGGCCGCTGCTGAGCGGCTGAGCCCCACATGTGGCTTATCATGAAAACAAAATGCCCACTCAGTATTTTTGGGAAAGTTTTTATTGTGAAAATTAATATTTGTGGGAAAGAGGCTGAGGTAGGTTCGAATTTGTGATAGATATGGGAAGGAGACAAAAAATTGTAACGATCTTTGTCATGAAAACAACTTGAATTGACTACAAATTTGAGAGAATCAGAGTAATTTTACCTCCAAAACAAAATGTTCGATAAATATAATAATACATGGCATTGAAAGTTGTACATGATGTACCTACGGATGATAAAATTCACGACTGTTTTGCAATAAAATTCGTAACGGTTTTGATAACATATTATTATTAATGTAACGTTTTTTTAATAATATCATTTTTATTATATATTTATTAGAGAATTACCAGACAATTACGATCTTTGAAATTTAGTTTGGCTGCACCTAGGAAGGGAAGGGGATAAATTTTTAAAAGGTGAACAACATCAAGATTTCAATCGAGCACGATGGAGGATTTGAAATTCACCCAGTTTGAAACAAGATTTAAACATCATTATCTAAGTACTTATTACAAAACCGACCACAGCTAGCTATACACATTAAAATATATAATTATCCTAATTGAATTCTCCAAACAACTAGTTGTACAACAAAAGGTTCACGTGGTCAAGTGCCTATCAAAATAACCATCCAAGATATTATATAAGCTAACACTAACTATCCAAATAAAAAAGTCCATTCATCAATTGTCAAGTCAATACCCATTAGTCCAATATAATAACTTCAAGCAAGATTTGGACCTTGCTCAAAAATAGAAGAAGAAGCAAGATATGGACCTATATCATACGATATAGTAACTCTTTGGATCGATTAGGGTAACCAAAGAATGCTCTCATTTTAGGATTGATAGTTTATGAGGAAAAGGAAGGCTTCAATTTGAAGGTCCTCTAGAACTCCAATATTTACCAAACTCTATAAATATTTCATCCTCAGAATAGAATAAGGTTTGGCTACAAACTGGTTTGTAGCCGGTTTGCTACAACCCACTATGTGGCAACTTATAAGACCATCCACATGTATTATTTAAAGAAGTCACATGACCGATTAAATAGGTCATGTGACTAAAATACACGTGGATGATCTTATTAGTTGACACGTAGTGACTTTTAGTAAGCAGATTACAAACTGGTTTGTAGCCAAACTCTGTCCCTCAAAGTAACAACGTGATTCCCTTGCTCTATTGTAGCAATTGCTTCATATGTTGATTCCATTGTGAGATGCTCAAATTGCTTGCCCATTATATCAAGCATGTATTCCGTTTTCAAATTTATAGGCTTAGATGAGTTTAAATTATCAGAATGTGATTGTAATTTGTAAAGACACATCAATGACTATGCTATCTACAAAATGTTTAAATTTCAAGTATTTTGTATTTTAAAATTGTGTATAACATAAGAACATGTGCATGTTAAGAAGAATGGAAATGGATAATCCAACAGTGAGATTTTTAAATAGACTAAATTACATTTGTGATTTTTTAAGTTTGAGATTGTTTTTATTTTGGTCCCTCAAGTTTGAGATTTTTTTTTTTTTTTTTGGTCTAGTAAGTTAGACTATGTCTTCAAAATGGTCATTTCATCCATGTTTGTGACTAGTCTGGCCATTAAGAGAAAGAGGAAAAAAAAAAAAAAAAAAAAAACAGAAAAGAAACAATGTTGTTTTGTTGATAGTTAACAGTCAAATTTGTCATAGATACGTATATAATAACCATTTGAAAAATGGAATCAAAATTTGTGGATCGAAATAAATAATGTTGCTTTTTTTTTTTTTTTTTTTTTTTTTTATCTATCAATTTGAGAAATTAAAAATGAGGGTTTGGAAGGATGGGTTTCTCCAATACCAACGGCGCACAATTAACCATTGAGATAAAAGTTAGGAATTCACTTTGTATTGTTGGCGCTGTTGCGTTTGTTGTGGTGTCTGTCCAGTTTTGATGGGGTTGGGCATGTCCATCCCATTATCTCCACTATAGTACTGTACTCGTAAATATTTTCTTTAATTATTAATAAATTTTCTATCGTCTTAATAAATAAAAAATTCAAACAAGGTGTTAAAGTATCTTTTTCAGGGATCCCTTTCAAGCTCAAACACTAGTCCACAGATATCAACAAGAATTGAAAACTCTAGTGCCTATTGAGTATTAACCATCCCAAACTTGATCTAATGGTTCCCTGGTCGTCCAGGGGAAGGATAAGTTATTTAGTGCGTGTTTGGTACACGTGATTTGAATTTTGATTCTGGGATTCAAATCCATAATCACCGCTCCCACAAAAAAAAAAATGATGTTTGGTACACGTGATTTAAGTGAGGATTGAAATCCTAACTTGAATTTTATGTGGATCCCATGCCAATTTTGAGTTCAGCCTTTCACCTGTTTTTTAATCCAAGTCGGATTCAAATCCGGACTCAATTTCCAGTTTATTACCGTTACTGGGCCCACACATTTCTTCTTTTCTCCCAATTTTTTCTCTCTCTCTCTCTCTCTCTCTCTCTCTCTCTCTCTCTCTCCTCCAGATGCTGTGCTGCTTCTCTCTCTCTTGCTCTCAGCCATTACAGAGCCCCTTCATTACGGTGGTGGGAACCCGGAGATCTTGAACTGGTGGGAACCGTTCACTATCTCCATCATTGACGTCGACGTCGTGGTCGTTGGAGCCGAACATGGGAACCCGGAGATCTTGAACTGGTGGGAATCATTCACCGTCTCCATCATCGACGTCGACGTCGTGGTCGTCGGAGCTGAACAAGACGAAGGCGAAGCATAACCCAAATTCGCCCTGTATTTTGTTACCTACACATTCCTGTAGCTTATTGCATCTTTTAGATCAACACTGTATTTTGCTCTTCTCTCTGAGTGTTTTTGGTTTTGCTCTACATTTGAAACTAGAAATTGAATAAACTGTTTGTTGTGTGAAAGTGAAACTGAAAGAAAGTCTCAAAAGAGAGAAAGAAAAAGAGAAAGAGAAAGAGAGTTCAAAGAGGAAAGTAGTATATCCAGGGGGGATGTATCTCTGGTTGGGGAAAAGTAAAAGGAAAGGGAGGGGGGTACGTGGGTGGTGGGGGAAAAAAAAGGAAAGAAAAAAAAAAATAAAAAAGAGGTGTACGTGGGTGGTGGGGGAAAAAAGGAAAAAAAAAATAATAATGTAATGATAAAAACTAAATCTAAAAACCAAAACTATGTACCAAACACAATTTTTTTTTTTTTTAAATTGTGATTTCAGTTGTGAAACCAAAACTATATACCAAACAGAATTTTTTTTACAATCTTGAATTCAAATTAGGATTAAAGTTCTAACTTCAATAAAGTAAAAAGTCACGAAACCAAAACAGAAAACGAAAACACGTACCAAACAGGCCCTTAGGATCATTGTTTTTGTTTTTGTTTTTGTTAATGACAGTGTGCATTAAAGCCCCAGAGGTCAGGTTCGAATCCGGACTTACTCTAAAAGGAGGAGTCAGACATAAAAATAGGCCTATGAGGCCAATTGGTGCTAATTGTATTTCTATTAGTAAGAGCATTCACATTCCCTTAGGTAAACCGGTTTTTTAGCAAAAATAAAGAACACTGTTCATTAAAAGTCCTCAAATCACACTCACATCCGGTGAGCTATAATGCATATTTTTTTTACAAAATGCTACAGTAGTCGGTAAAGATACTGATTACTGTAGAGCTTATGTATTCTTAAATCTCATTTTTTTATTCCATCTTTCTCTCTCCTCATTCTCAACTCTTCTTTCAGCTCTTCTCTCTCTCACCCATCGATGTCCCTTCTCTTCTCTCTCACTCATTGGACTCTCAGCTTTTCTCTCTCACTTCTAGTTCTTTTCCGATCTGGTATTGCGGGTCGTTGGGCGTAGGCTGTGGGGTGTGGGTGAGTGGGTCATCGACTTCGAGCGTGGGTTGCCAGCATAGAACGTCTTCTGCGTTGGCCCACCGATCGAAGCTCTTGTGGGGCGTAGGCCGTGGCTTTTGATCTAGTCGGCATGGGTCAATTTTGGGTTGCTATTGTGGGGCACCGTTGGCTGGAGCAATTAGGCGTGTACACTGTTGGCTGAAGCTCTATTTGGGTTTTCATTTTTTTTTTTTGTGATTTGTGGGTATGAAAAGATTATGGACATGGGTGATTCGGATTTGTGTTTGATTTGTGGGTATGAGTTGAAGATTTGTGGTGGTTGTCGTGGTTTTCAAGATTTGTTGCCGTGGGTGATCGACTTGGGGCAATTGATGGGTTTGGGTTTGGGTGGCAATTTATAAACTGCTCTGCCTTGCGTAATCTGGCGTGAGTCTGCTGGGAGTTTTGGGTAACTGTGGGTGGTTGCCAGCGTGGGTCAACTGGTAATTTTGGGTAGCCGTGGGTGGTCGTCGGCGTGGATCAACTGGGAATTTTGGGTAGCCGTGGGTTGTGATTGGATCCGTTGCGGGTGGTTGGTTGCCGTTGGTTTTGATGTAAAGAATTAAAGAAAAATGATTAAATAATTAAAATTATAAGATTATTTTAATATGATGTATTGTAAAATAGAGAGTGAGATGTGAGGTGTGTTTAAATGTTGAGAGGTAAAATAAATAAAGTAAATTTTGAAGAGATAAAGTAACTAAAAAAATACAAAAGAGGATGCGAATGCTCTAATAGCGTCATCCATTCCTCAGGTAAATGGGTCCTAAAGTCAAATTCCGTAGGAAGTATAATTTCTAATCTCTTTTCCCTCACGCTTGCTTATGGATTTGAGGTAAGATTCTTATGTCTAGTCTTGTTTTGTTTTTAACATACTCTATGTTTCTTTAGGTAAAAAAGGAAGAAAGTATCATACTATATTTAGGAAAAGGGTAAAACTTAAGTACAGTTCCTTAGGTCAAGTATATTAAGTTTCTAATTGAATTTAAATATTCTTGAAAAATATAACATTGTTTGTGTTTCATTTGTTAATGTAGCCATGTGTTTGAATTTAATTAGGAAACCTAATGTACCTAACCTAAGGAACTGTATCTAAATTTTACCCTTAGGAAAAAAAGATAGAAAATATCATACTAGATACTACACATAGGCCCATTATGTTGGTGGGCCATTGTGTTGCTAAAAGCAATGGCCTATTATATTTCATTGATTATGTTCATTTTTTTCTTATAGAATAATTAAGATTTAAAATAGAAAAAACATTGAACAATTGGTGGAAGATAAATTAGAACATTAGTAGAATGAAGGATTTGTATTATTGTATTCTCACCTTACCTTAATTTCTTCAAGGTTGTGTATCTTTTTTTATTTTATTTATTTTATTTTTTATATTTGATAGAAATTTTAATCTAAACTTATACACACGTATATTTAGGAGATCTTGAAAATCGAACTCACGCCCTCATAGAGAAATAAGGCTTTTTGAGAAGCGTATTAAAGTTCAAACCATTGAAGCTTATCTCACTGCTTCATTCCTTCTCTGGTTCGTGTTTTCAATCAAAATAAGAAGAAGAGTTAAATGCACCGTTTAACTAAAAGAAGGGCTCAAGATTGATGCACACTGTTTCATTAAAGAGAAGAAAGCCAAGCCAATGCACTGTTTTACTAAAGAAGAAATGTCACCAACAAGCATCAATACGCGTTGTTTAACTAAAACATTTTCTGTATTAGTTAGTTTCTTTTCTTTTACACGTGTAGATAGCTAATTGGTCTTTATATTTTATGTAGTAAAGGTAGTTAGTTACAGAAACGTGTAGTGCTCTGTTTCTGTATTTTTTTTGTTTCTCTTTGGTATATAAACAGAACCAAAGTGTAATTTTATTTTCTAACATAGTGAATAGAGAATTCTCTTTTCCATCTCTTTGTGTTAGAGTTATCTTCCTTAAGAAGATAACTTCTTCCACTGTGCATTTTTAACATGGTATCAGAGCCACCCCTTGGGTGTTGCGCAAACCTCCCCCCTATTGTGGTCCACGTGTTTGGTTGGTCCGCTACACGTTAGGGGGCATATTAAAGTGGAGAGTCTTATCCTACATTGATAAAGTATTATTGGGTTGTGCAATTTATAAGTCATAAGCATCCTTCATCTCTCAAGGCGTCTTTTGAGATTGAGTTAGACCCATTGGATTTTAACATAGTATCAGAACCACCCCTTGGGTGTTGGGTAGACCTCCTCCTCTATTGTGGTCCATGTATTTGGTTGGTCCGTCATTTGTGAGGGGAAATATTAAAGTGGAGAGTCTTGTCTCACATTGACCAAGTATTCTTGGGTTGTGCAATTTATAAGCCATGGGTATCCTTCATCTCTCAAGGTGTTTTTTGAGATTGAGTTAGGCTCATTGGACTTTAACAAAGGGGGATTAACACTGAACCGAATACCCAAGTGGCCAAGGTTGTGTATCGAACAATTGGCTTTAGATTTCAAATTTCCACCTTCCTTCCTACATGTTACAAAACAGTACTACATGTCTACATGTCTTCAAATAAGGAATTATTTTTTTGTCCTTGCGATCCAAGCCAAAAATTGAAAGATGGAAAATCATACAATAATGTTGGAAAAATCCAGGCAGCATAGTCACTAGACTAGTAAACTCACTACATTATTGGACTTTAACATGGTATTAGAACCACCCTTTGGGTGTTGGGCAGACCTCCCCCTCTATTGTGGTCCATGTGTTTGGTTGGTCCGCCACATGTGAAGGGGCATATTAAAGTGGAGAATCTTGTCCCACGTTGACCAAGTATTCTTGGGTTGTGCAATTTATAAACCATGGATATCCCTCATCTCTCAAGGTGTTTTTTGAGATTGAGTTAGACCCATTGGACTTTAATAGAGAGAGATTAACATTGAACAGAATGCCGAAGTGGCCAAGGTTGTGTATCGAACAACTGGCTTTAGATTTCAAATTTCCACCTTCCTTCCTACATGTTACAAAACAGTCCTACATGTTTACATGTCTTCAAATAAGGTATTATTTTTTTGTCCTTGCGATCCAAGACAAAAAATGAAAGATGGAAAATCATAAAATAATGTTGGAAAAATCCTGGCGGCATAGTCACTAGACTAGTAAACTCACTACATTATTGATTATTTCCAAAATGTTTTTCCGGGTAAACTCAAATTTCTCAAAAATTTGTCCCGCCAATTTCTACTGTTCATGCGTGTTCTACACAGTTTGATTTCAAATATTTCATATGAGGCTGGCGTTAGCTCCGTAGAACTGTCGGCATCTTGACTTGGATAAACTTAGAGTTCGTTGTAACAGTGCGTACTCCAATGGTACAAAACCGCAGTGTACAACCTTTAAATTAAGCATGCATGGGGAGACGAGAAGAAAGATCTCGTGAAGGGCAATGAATTGAGATTGAGCGAAAAACTTAACGAGAATAGTATAATGCATGCTTGCCTCAGGGGTAGGAATTGCATTTTCATAAAGCCTACATTATGTACATTTCTCTACTAACATCCATCATCCATTTCTGACAATTACTAAAAGCATTACTCATTGTTTATCAAAAAAAAAAAAGAAAAAAAAAGCATTACTCATTAATTCGTGGAGGTTTATTTTGACCAAAGAAAGAAAAAAGGAAAAGGAAAATAATTATGGACATGCTAATTAATTGCTATATATATTTTCTAAAATTATCTTTAAATTTTATTAGTTAATGTGTTTAGTAGTTGCATGTTTCAAACAAATGTAGAAGCCTCCTTATATGGTCTCACGGATTCTTCAACCCCCACCAAAAAAAGTGACTGAATTCCGTGATCCATTAATTGTATTATACACACAAAATAAAAAACCAGAAAATATAACTTTGTAATACATTTAATTAGCTCCAGTGTGAAATTCATTACTTTTATTTTTAAAAGTCTCCTAATTATGAAACATATGAATAAATTTCCTGGAAGAAAGGAAGAGGTATTAACTTCATTGACAGCTCTTAGACTCGCTAGTGCAAATTAAGAAGAACGAGTTTCACAAAGCCATATATAGACAAACTAATTTTATTGATAGTGTCACTTTGATTAACGAATAGAGGTTAGTATGTTTTAGGCTTTTAGATCAAAATGCTCTTTGGAGGATGATGGAAATTATGTTCATATGTTGATAATCGAGTAAATTAGCACCCCCACAAGTAGTTGTATTTATTTTGGTGAGAAATGTTTAGAGATATTATGTAATTTTGTTTTTACCAATGGTCTTATAGCCTAATTAAAACTTCTCCTTCTCTCATTTAGAGAAGAGGATTTATAGAAATAAGAGATTCTTTTATGGATTCTCTTATTTAAGGAATGAGTTAATTAAGATCCATAAGAATATGAAATTCTTTGCTAACAACCGAAAATATTAAAAATAATCTCTTTATTCAAAATAAACATTGAACTCATCCCGAAAAAAGTAAATTAAGCATTTGCTAAAACTCATTAAAGTCCTACAAATCTTTTTATTTTTTTCTGGATGAATGAGAGATAATGCTATTGAATAAGAAGAACAACTAAAATAAAAAGCCTACATTTCAGTCACTTCGAAATCATCCATCCACTTCTTAGATCCATCCATCAAGCCTGGGCTCAACCTGAACATGAGAATGCAAAATTCCATCTGACTCAAAGCACCATCTCCATCAAGATCACCTTCCAACAGCATGCAAACAATTTCTTCATCTCCCATGTCATTCAATCCCAGAAGCAAACTGTTCCTCTTCAAGCTCTCAAAAGTGATCAAGCCCTTCTCACAATCCATCAGCAAACGAAACCCATTGCAAAGCTCCCCAATAAACCCTTCTGTTCCAAGCCTTGAAATCATGGATGGGAAATAGTCCTCGAACTCAACCGAGTTATCTAGTGCCATTAATTGTGCCATGTTCTTCACCAAACTTGTACGTAATTTGTACGTGAAAAAACAAGGAAAGGAGGATTTGATAGGTAGCTGATTGTAATAAGGCTGTGATTTGTGAATAGGAGTGATGGAAACTGAGGGAGTGAGTGGTGTTATTATATAAGTGATTAGTGAAGGTGAGGAAAGTGATGGAGGCGTTCGAGGAAAGGGCAGGTATTGAAAAGCCAATCGTACAGAATATGATGATAAATTTTTGTGGTTTTATTGGGTAGCTTCTTGCAGCTTTCATCGGCAAACTGCTTTCTTTATCTTTGGTTTTATGAAGAGCTAGGCTTCTCCTTCCTGGAAGTTGCATGGAGCTATGGATCTTATACGTATTATGTATTTTAACCTTGTTGGCATTAGGTGATAATTACTGCTATACCACGTGATTCTCATTATAATTATTATTATCATCATGTACTTTGGTACTTTAGGCAAGTGGTTATGTTCAAATCATTGAATCTCAACTTACACTCTATTAGATGGAAGAGATAGTCCTTATCTACTATTTTTTTTCAGTCTTATTTTGATGACATTAAACTCAAAAATCACTAAATTTTATATGACATGGTACCGTGGTGCAAATGAACAGTTCACCACCGTAGCATTGTAGTTGATAACGAAGTATAGTGTTTAGATGGGTGCCAATGAGCTTGTGTGGTCCAAATTTAATTTATTTCACATCAGTTTATATACCAATTAAATGTGGATATTTGTGAACATAAATGTTTACAATTTGTGGATTTATATCTACATTTAGGTAGTGTATGATATGAATAATGTGAGATAATATTTTTCTATGTTGGTTCAAATTTAAAACTAATTAATGCAATCTTAATGGTAGATTTTTATTTATTTATTTATTTATTTTTCTAGGCCAGTTAAAATCCGTAGGACTTCTTGTTATTGCCAAAACTTATAAGTTATAACCTGAACAAAATTAGTTTGTGCTATTGTTATTGTAATGTAGATTTTGTTAACTTGTGCAAGGATATTCATACTCTATTAATGATTTTATTATTTAATTCCTTTCAAAAATAATAAAAAAATAATCCAACTATGTACAAATGTAAAAATACACACACAAACACACAATCATTTTGAAGTTGAGGAAGATTCAGTAAATCATTCATAGATTTATTTTTTCTTTCCAGATGTATTTTATAATTCATATTCTTTGACTAGTGTTCTTAGGACACCGGTTTCCAAGAGTATGTTGTTATGTATATGTTAATTTACACCCTAAGTCAGCCCAAACATCAATTTTGAATTTTGTTTGACAACTTTGCTATTTAATCAAAGAAATTTGAAAGGTAGGAAGGAAATTACAATCGTTGGTCTGTCGGGCCATATTCGTATATCCCTATCCCTGGAGTCCTTTCATGTCCTTCAATGTCCTTCCAGTGCATGTGTAGCTCTTTTCACCTTTTATATGAATTTGAATTGTCAATTGTGTACTTGTGTGATGGAGCTCAGCTTTTAGATGAGTAAATTATAAATTAAGAAATGGAATGAAATAGAATATAAATAATAAAATGAATATATATATATATATATATATATATATATATATATTTTAAGAAGAGGTAATGAATAGAATAGAAAATGATGGAATAAATGTTTTCCTTCAATTCTTTCCAATTTTGAAAAGAATAAAAATTGAGTTTTTAAGAGAAATGGAAAGAATGAGTGTTCACTCTTAACCATTTTATCTCTTATACTTAACTTCCATATAAGAGAATTGTTTTTCCATTTCCTTCTACTTATACTCCCAAACAAAAGAATGAAATTCATATTCTTAAAATAATTTTTGTATTCTATTTATTTCCACTCAATTCCCTCATCCCAAATGAGCCCAAATTCTGATCACCAAAGAAAACCATCATGGCATCATATCAAATCCCATATCCATTTCAGTCATCTTCAAAAAGTCTTTCAATTGGAATTTGAAAATGGGTGGATCTAAACTGCCATTTTTTTTTTTGAGGGGATAAAGTCAGGCTAATTTCTAGTACTCCTTTAGTCCTTTTTGTTGAAATCACTATGATACGGGTATGAGTTAGCTGCCAATTTTCTTTGTTCTTGCCTTTTGAATTCAGTGTTATGTTTTCTTGTATTTTCTTTGATGAAATCTATTGTGATACCTTTGTTGTCTCAATAAGTTCTCATTCGTCAATTTTCTTTTTGGGAGTCCTTAATGTGATTTTCGAGATTTAATTAATATAATACTTTTGTGGCTGAAAATTTAAATAAATTGATCCATGTTTTCATCTTTATTGATGGAAAGATTTGAGATTATTGCGGTTTTGTTAATTAAATGGAGAAAGGGATCTGATGGTGATCTACAATGGGGGAGTAGTTTTCACTTTTCAATCAGCTTGGTTGTATCTCTCCGACAAAAGGAAGTTTCAGTGCAGTTTCCTTCATCCTTCTGATATGAACCTTCCCCAATTAAAGGACACACACAGTAGATATGGTGTTTGCCTTAAAATTCTTCACTTCCCTTGGCAATAATGATAAAGCACAACTCTTTTACAATATATTCATAACATTGCCTACGAGACAATCTGTACATGGTAAAAAATAAAGTGGTGTAAGTGGTTGGTCCAATTAAAAATCAATGACAACTTGACACTAAGACAATGTTGTAAAAATATTGTGTCTGTAGCATTACTCTTATTTATTCTAAATCAAGTTTGCTGGAAAAGATGGAAAGAAAAAAAACAAATATAAAAATATAAAAAACCAATTACTTTAACTATGGTTAAGATTCATAAAAAGAAAAAAGAAAAAAAACTATGTTTAAGGAAAAATGAGAGAATTTTTTTATTTTTTATTTTTTAAAAATGGAATATTGACTAATGACAATTACATTACAAACCTTAGGGCACGTTTGGTACACTGTAATAGGTCATGTAATGTAATAGTTATTCTTAAGGAATAACTATTTGGTTTTTTGGTTACACTTTCATTACAGGGAATAGCTATTTCTTAGGAATGACTATTATTCAAAATGAGGAATAGTTATTCCTTAAAAAAATGGGCGTAATAGCTATTTCTTAGATCACGTAGTAGCTAAAAAAAATTAAAAAATTCGAAAAACCATAGTTAATTACAATTTTTTTTAATTCTCTCTCTCTCTCTCTCTCTCTCTCTCTCTCTCTCTCTCTCTCTCTCTCTCTCTCTATATCTATATATATATATATATATATATATATATATATATATATATATTTATAAAATTAAAACTCAAGTCTCCATTTAAAAAAAAAAATCTATATATATATATACCCAAGTCTCCATATTTTAAAAATTTCTCTCTCTCTCTCTCTCTCTCTCTCTCTCTCTCTCTCTCTCTCTCTATATATATATATATATATATATATATATATATATATATACTCAAGTCTCCATTTTTTTTTTTTTTTAAATTGCCTCCCTCTTTCTCTCTCTACACACAAGTCTCCATTTCTTTAAATATATATATATATATACTCAAGTCTCCATTTCTTTTTTTTTTAAAATTGCCTCCCTCTTTCTCTCTCTACACACAAGTCTCCATTTCTTTTTTTAAAAAAAATTGCCTCTCTTTCTCTCTCTACACACAAGTCTCCATTTTTTTTTTTTAAATTGCCTCCCTCTCTCTCTACACACAAGTCTCCATTTCTTTTATAAATATATATATATATATATATATATATATATATATATATATATATAATATATATATATATATATATATTAAATCTCCATTTCTTTTTTTTTAAAATTGCCTCCATTTTTCTCTTTCTACACACAATTCTCCTTTTCTTTTTTAAAAAAATCGCCTCTCACACACACACACACACACATCTCTCTCTACACACAATTCTCCATTTTTTTTTTTAAATCGCCTCTCTCTCTCTCTCTCTCTCTCTCTCTCTCTCACACACACACACACACACACAATTCTCCATTTCTTTTTAAAAAAAATCGCCTCTCATACACACACACACACACACACAAAATCCAAGTCTCCAAAATGTTTTAAAATTATCAATACTCGTATAATAAGTAATACTCGTATATTAATCATATTGTAGTAAAATAAAGAATACAGATTCAGGGTTCTATTCATGTATTGTCACTAAACAGATGAATGGTAATCGTTATTACATTACAGTTTCTTTTATTCTTTGTAATATTGATTTCTATTACAGTGTAATAACCATTACAACATACCAAATATACCCTTAAGAATTTGAGTATTGTTTCCATTTCACTTTTTGGGGTCATTGTCATTCCGTCAAACTTTGAGGGAGGGAAGTTTACCCTTTAATCACTTCATAAGGGAGGAGTGATTTAAAACTTGATTCTCTTTGTAAGGGAGAGCAAACAAATTTATTGAACTAAAAGGCTCTTGGCTATAATAAAGAATTATACATGATGGTTATTTTATTACATTCATTAATTATTAACGTCACATTAAACATCAACTTCATGATTTTCTAGTTATTTGTTTGTTTGTTTTTGTTTTTATTTTTTCATGTTAGGCAGTAATCGGATCAAATAAGATAATATCTATACAAATCCCATAATATCTTCCCTACATTACATGATCATTTATGTTTTTTTGTTTGTTTGTTATGTTAGTTGGACGCAAAATAGACACCCATGATAATAACTCGTCACATTTATTAATAACTCAGGTCACATTGAAGGATAAGTCCTCGATCATATCATACCTAAAAAACATTAGACATATCTAAGAAGGGCCCTTTACTATTGCTTTTTTAAACCCTCTCTCACTAAGTCAGTACTTCAATAAAATATTAAGTTTGTGGACATCAAAATTCAAAATCTTCAATTTTTTTTTTTGAAAACGATAAAATATTTTTTTTTTCTTCTTTACAAGTGAATGAAGAAAATTAATGAATATAAGAGTGCTCTAAGGTCAGAATGACAAACACATGATTTCATTATGGACTAAAGAACAATTCGCATTGAAAAAAATTATAACATGGTTGGAGTATTTTTTTTAGTGGGTCCATACTTTGATAATTGGATACTTGGATGTGACTAATGGGAGTGTACCATATGGTAGTGATTGAATTGGCTGCCCTCCAAACATGATAGAATTTAAGCGGATTTTTGATAATTCAAGTTACAAGTGGGTGAGAAAGATTTTTGATGAGAAGTGGGTGAGAAAGATTGGAACTGATTAAAGAAAATAAATAGTGTAGTACGTACATTGTTATCAACCACTCAAAAATTGATTCAACTATTTTTTTCCTTTATTTTCTTCTTCTTGCTTTTGCTTTGCCTTTACTCAACAACAAGATCCAATCTTTCACTCCACTTGTATACATGTCGTAATTGTTGTACTGCCGTGGTATTGGTCTTTTTTCCTATCAATTTGTATTGCTCTGCCTCTGTGCAGATTGAGGTATGTTAGGGCTGCAGACAGTACATATACATATGTGCATGGATATATCATATATGGTATGCATTTAAAAACGTTTTAATGAAAAATATTATAATTTCAAAGAAATGAGTAAACTAACATCATATTAAAATTATTCAATTACTCTTTTGAATTTCTCAACGTTATATATTTTTTATAAGTAACTTTTATTCGATATATTTTTTTCATATAAGATTGTATGAAGCTCAGCAAGAAATTATCAATAATGGAAAGCATATTTTTTTCTTTTTCCTTTTATGAGATGTATCATGTTTTCATAATGGTTAATTCCTTTTAAAATTGAGAGGGCACCCTTTAAGGTAGTTCCACCTCTATCCACTTGTAAACTGGCCCAACAGACATGTGTCAGTTTGTACTTCTTTTACACTTAACAAAGTTTGAATAAAAGTTTTGTAATTCAACTGATATTGTTTATTTATTTATAACGAGGATAACCAAGATTCAAATTCCCTCTTCCACTAACTAACGAATTATCCAAAAATAATAGAAGAAAAAAAACACATGATAAAGTTTGACAATGAATCGTACCTTATAAACCGGCCCAAAACCACCCTCTCCGAGCTTATTTGCATGTGAGAAATTATCAGTTGCATTAGAAACACTTGCAAAATTGAATAATGTCACTGTTTATCATTGCCAATGTCCAAACGCAGTGGATTATCGGGCCAATCAACTTTAGACATGTGAAGAAACCTATTATCAGTATTGTTAGTGCACTGCTGAGCAGTTTTCCTCACACAGCCACTGCTCCAAGCATCTGCAGAAACAGGTTTGAAACCTTGCAAACAGCCACATGGTATGTGGCCAGTCTCATTGCATCTGCTAAAATCACCGCAGAAATCATAATACCTTAAACCTGGATGACTAACGAATGTTACCTTTAATTGATCATCTTCTGATCACGACTGGAATTTAAGCTACCCGGACACATCCTGTTAAAGTCCAATGGGCCTAACTCAATCTCAAAAGACGTCTTGAGAGATGAGGATTACCCATGACTTATAAATTGTACAACCCAAGAATACTTGGTCAATGTGGGACAAGACTCTCACTTTAATACATCCAACACCATTAATTCTTGAGATTTCAGAAGTGTCATTAATAGGCCAAGACCTATCACTTGCTAAAACACCAAAATTAGCAGATGTTTAGGTTCCCTTTGAAATATTTTATAACAAATTTTCTTAATGATTCATGTAGATAGGAGCAGAGGGATGGGGGTTAGGGGGCCATCAGCCATGGCCCCTCTGCCTTTGTCAACTTCTCCCCCTTTCATCTCTATTTTATTAATAATTTTTTTTTAAAATTATGTTCAAATATTATTTAATGCCCCCATTTAAAAAGAAATACAAACATTCATTAAAGTATTAGTGTCCATTTATTTTTTTTAATATATATATTATTTTTACCATATATAACTTATTACTTTTAGGAGCATTTAAAAAAAAACATATACTTATATAAATATATAATAAATCTATTTAAAAACTCTTTCTCTTTTCTGAAAACAAACTCCTTTTTCATTTTGTATTTAGAAAGTAAGAGACATTTGAATACATGTATGCATGTATGTTTGTTTTTTTGTTTTTTTAATTAGAAGAAAAGATATTATGATTTTTATGGTTAAAAGTTTGGGACATGGTTTACTTTATCACCCATAAAGATATACATTTTTTCATTTAGCTTTTGTCATTATTATATTTCTCTTATTTTACCTTGTATATGTAAGGGCATATAAAAGTGACTTTCAAAATTTAATTTATTTGAAATTTGTTGTTTTTTAAACAATTTATGTTTTCTAAAACTATTTTTATAATTTAATGTGTGATCTTTAATTTTTAATTTTTATGTTTTCTAAAAATATTGTTAAAATTTAATGTGTAATCTTTAATTTATTTAACAAAAAAAACCTTGATTTAAAATGTTTAAATAATATTAATGTCTCACATGATGTGAGGTGTATTTTAAAATATTTTGTGAGAAATGATCTAATTTTCCATGTATAATACTTAGTATATTTTTTAATATTGAAGGAATAAACTTCAATTGTATCTTAATAGAAAGAGGTAAAACGTAAATTGTTAAAATTAATATAACTAAAAGAGATGTCGTTCAAATCCCACTCCATCCACTTAAAATGTATAAAAAAAAATTGATGTGAGTATAAAAATCTACCTTTACAACTGATCCCTCTTGAATTTATTTTCTTATTATATTGTTTTCATATATATTGACCCCACCACCAATCATGTCATATTTTGTTATTTCGTTTCTCTATTATCTTAGGATGTAAATAGCAAATTATTAAAAAATAAAAAATATCTGAGGATATGACAGTAATGATTGATCCCTCCAGAAGTTACATTGGACAATGTTTTGTTTCATCATTTGACACAAGAGATTACTCCAAGTCTTTATATGTTGTTTTGGACTTTTGGAGGCAGTGAAAGTTTAAATTAGATTAAAATACTAAAAATTAGTAAGAAATTCCACGTTTTTTCAGAGATGTGCTTTTTTCTTTGCTTAGAACATTTTCAAGGGCCTCAGGAATTTGGTTGGGAGTAAAGGCCCAGGATTATGTTGATCTTTTTGCCTATTGGCCGAGCTCTTTCAAAGACGTGGGTTGAATGGGCCAAAAACTGTGGTTATTTTGAATGAGCTTCTAATTCTCCTTCCTAAATATGAGAACACCATTAATTCTGCAAAGTGCAATCTGTGTTGCCTCATTGAAATATGGGTAGTATAATTTTCCCTCTTATTGCATGCTTGATGTTTTTTTTCTGCCTGAATTTGCAGTCCACCAATGCTATCAGCGATGATAGTACTGATAGTATCAGTCATACTTCTAAACCAGGACAATCACTGAGAGTGGCGGAGACCATTGTATCGCCAAATGGAAACTTCGAACTGGGTTTCTTCTCTCCACAAAATTCGACAAAGTATTTCGTGGGAATATGGTACAAGAAAGTTTCTGAGCTCAATGTAGTTTGGGTTGCAAACAGAGAGTACGCATTCCCAAATTCCTCGGCTGTTCTTACCCTCAATCTGGATGGAAATCTTGTAATATCAGATGACATAATGACATACATGATGGCCAACACTTCAGCTGGCAATAGCATCTATGCCATGCTATTGGATACAGGTAATCTTATACTCACAAACAGGGCGTTGGAGGTTCTGTGACTATCCTACTCATACTCTTTTGCCCGGAATGAAACTTGGAAAACATGTTGTGACAGGACATGTTTGGTCATTAACGTCATGGAAAAGTTTAGAAGACCCTGCTCCTGGTCGTTTCTCCTTGCAGCTGCATTCTTTGACAACCCAATTAGTCCCTCAACTAACAAATAACAATAATGGAGGGGTCTACGGTATATTGGACTAGTTCACTCAATAGCTTTGGTGTTTTATCTGATGATTGGAGTTTGGGGTATGTTACTTGGCCTATTAATTACATTTCTAATCTTTCGAGAATCGTGTCCAGTGGCTGTGTGAGGGAAACTGTTCTGAATTGCACTAACAATACTAATGTTCAGAAAGATGAGTTTCTTCACATGTCTAAAGTTGATTGGCCCCATAATCCGCTGTATCTGGAGGACATTGGCAATGATAAAGAGTGCCAATCAGCTTGCTTGAACAACTGTTCTTGTGTTGCTTATGCTTATGATCAAAAGTATGATCGCAAGCTTGATGGTAACAAGCTTATTCGCTGCCTAGTATGGGATGGTTCTCTGTTGAATCTGAAACAACTATCAGCAGATGATTTATATGGAAATGATTTTTATCTGAAACTAGCCAGCCCCTCGATCAAAAATAGTAAGAAAAATAAAAAAAAGAGAGGACGTTTTCGTTATTATTGGAGTGAATAATAGGCGTTGCAAATTGGACAGCAATTTGTAACGCAAGTACAATTATTAAATTAATGATTTCTCTGTTTTCCTTTAACAGAGGCAAACTCATGGTACGGAATGGAAGCGGCAGGGTTTGAAGTAAATAAGCAACTCATTGTTATATTGATTTCTATAATTCCTCCTACAAAGCTTATTATATGGGGCATTGTTGTTTATGCAAGGAGAAAGCGAAGAAAGGTGTGAGTACAGAATTTGTCACAATGCTACTTGAGCATTCAAAAATTATATCCTTAATTAATGCCATAAACATTTGTAGATCACTACTCGGGGAGGATTTGTTACTATTAGATTTGGGCATGACCCAAAAGGAAGGAAATTTGGAGCCTTCTGAAGTAAATAAGCCTGGAGATAGTAGGAAAGATGAAGTCAAAATGCCATTATTCAGTTTTGCAAGTGTTTCTGCTGCAACTGATAATTTCTCAGATGCAAATAAGCTTGGAGAAGGTGGTTTTGGGCCTGTTTATAGGGTAAGTTTCAATGTCAAACTTTGCCATGTTAAGTCTTAAAAAAGCACAAATGGGCACATCCCAATTTTGTTGTTGTCTATGATATTAAAGCCTAGTAAGTACAATTGGGCTAACTTCTCCCTGGTGGTAATGGAACTAAGTTTAAGCAAAAGAATTTCAGGGAATATTACTAAAAGGGAATGAGGTAGCTGTGAAACGGCTTTCAAGAAGATCTGGGCAAGGTTGGAAGGAGCTAAAACATGAGGCAATGCTCATGGCCAAGCTCCAACACAAGACTCTTGTGAGACTTTTGGGCTGCTGCATTGAACGAGATGAAAAGATCTTAGTTTATGAGTATATGCCCAATATAAGCTTGGATTTCTTCCTTTTCGGTTTTTAATTTCTCATATGAAGTATACATAAAATTGTGTGTTCTATTTTTAGGACATAGTTTGGCTACAAACTAATTTGTAATCATCTTACTACAACCCACTACGTGGTAATTTATATGACCGTGCATGTGTACTTTAATTACATGATCTATTTAATGAGTCATGTAACTTGTTTAAATAATATATTTGGATGATCTCATGAGTTGCCACGTAGTGAGTTGTAACAAGATGACTAAACTGTATTCTTATTTTTATTGTCCTTTGAATGTGGTCTACTAATTGGAGTAATTATAGAATACTAATTGTTTATTCCATTTTGCTCATTTATATGAAGCAGACTCAGAAAAGCGCAAGATTTTCGTTTGGGGGACACGATTCTGAGTCATTGAAGGAGTTGCCCAAGGGCTTCTCTATCTTCATCAATATTCAAGGTTAACGATTATTCATAGAGACCTCAAGGCTAGCAACATTTTGTTAGATAGTGACATGAATCCCAAAATATCAGATTTTGGAATGGCAAAAATATTTGAAGGAAACAAGTCTCAAGCAAAATTCCAATAGAATTGTTGGCACGTAGTAAGTAAAATAAATGAAACTTTTGATTCAAGAAAGTATACATGTGCATAGACAAAGAAAAAAAAACTCCAACTACTAATATTTTTGAATTGATTATTGTTTTTAGTGGCTATATATCCCCTGAATATGCTCTAGAAGGCCTCTTTTCGATCAGGTCAGATGTTTTTAGCTTTGGCGTTTTGTTTTTAGAGATTGTGAGTGGCAAGAAGAGCACTGGTTTATATCTAACCGACTCTCTCCATCTTCTTGGATATGTGAGTATTTCTCTAGTAAAAATTAAAATCACTTTTTAATTCTGATTTTTTTACTTGGGATTTGTTGAAAAGAAATGTTTGGTCTTATTGATGAGATGAAACCTAGTACTCCGTTGTTAGTGGAAAAAATTATAGCATGCATATTTAGTCCCTTGTGCAGTTGTGCTTGATATTTAAGAATCCTGACGAAGTTTACTCTAATTTATAATTGTATTTTATTTTTTAAGATTTTAGGGCATGGGAATTATGGACAAGTGAGAGGCAATCGGACTTGGTGGATCCACTACTTGATAGTGTATCCTCTATGCATGTGGCATTGAGATGAATCAACATAGCTCTCCTCTGTGTTCAAGAAAGTGCAGCGGATAGACCTACTATGTCTGACGTTGTCGCAATGCTTAGCAATGAAAGTGCAACTCTTCCTTATCCCAAACAACCTGGTTACTCCAATGTGCGGAGTCATGTGGTGAAGGCAAACACAATTAGTAGCAGGCTGGAAATCTGTTCTGTGAATGATGCAACGTTTTCAATTACGGAAGGCTGGTAACATTTCAAATTCCAGCCATATGTGTTATACTTTCTGAGTCATAAAACACTCAAATTGTTTGCCTATGATGCAAAACATTATTCAAACATTGTATTTTTCATTTCCTCTTCATTTCAAAATCCATGTAATTGAGTCAGTTGGACATTGGATCCAGCATGCTTCTTTAGCCCCACTGGTACTTGACATTCAAAAAGAATAAGATCCACTTATCACATTGGTTAGAGGAGACAAAAAAGCATGCCTGGATTGAAATTTGAAGTATTCATATCACTTGAATGTGGCAAGACTAGTATAGGAGAGGCTCTATTTTATTTTTTATTTTTTCTTCTGTAGCAGTTTATTAGTTGCTAGAGGACGTCTTTTATGTATGTTTTTTGTTACTTACAAATTACAATCCTGTAACAAACAATTTGAAAGAGTTTTTCCCTCCCTTTTTGTAAAATGAAAGGTCGATTTTGCTTATAGTAACAATTTTCTGTATTATAATTATTCAAGGACATTTGCATTAATATTCAAGAAATTGCTGTGAATAAGACCCTTGTCTAGAAATGATTACACCTGATTCCTTGCTAAAGCTCTAACCCATTTGGATGATCATGTGTGTTTTGGTGGGAAGCATGAGTGATACAGTGGTGCACATGGTCAATTCATTTAAGGAATGTTGAGAACGTCATATGTAGAGTGTAACAGATTAATAGAAATAGGTAGCAACAGAGGCGGAATTACACGAAATCTGAGAGATTGATTTGAAACGATGAGATCATCAAAATTTAGTATTTCTGGACTTTTCATTTTCAGGCCAAATTAATCCCATCGTTTAAGCCTTGGAAAAGGCGTTTTTTTATTTTTTTGTCTTCATATCTAGCCATTTTTTGATATTTTTTCTTTAACTATTTGATATTTCCTATTTTTACAATCTAGGGTTTTAAGAGCCTTATATAAACAATGTTATGTAGCTGCCAGACAATTCAATTTTGAATGAAGATTATTTAGTTTCTCTAAAAGAGTCTCTTCTTTTTGCTCTTGGTATTCTTAGGAATTAACAAGACCATAGAAGCTTCTTGGTATTTTTTGTGTAGGAAATCGAAATCAACAAGATCTCAATTATACAAATCCGCGTGGATACAATTGTGTCTTTAGTAATCTCCTATTTGACCGGCAATATAAGTCAGTTTTTCAATTACACTACCCAAACCGGTCTCAAATTTTTTTTTCTGTAAGGTTTATAATTAAGGAATTTCTTTATTATGTAGATATTGAAATATAATTTTTCTTTTTAAAATGAATATAAGACAAGGAACATGACAAGATAACAATTTTATTCTCAACATACTCGCGCTAGGCCTAGGCTTGGTCTAAGGCCCCATTACAAAAAAAAAATGAAAAAGATTTTCTTCATCTGAATTAAATATATCCATTTTATAGATCACATTAAGTTTTACAAATATAATGATGTAGAGACCGCATGTGTGACAGTTTGTATTTTATTAAATTCAGAAAATAAAATTTTAATTGTGAGATAGACAAAATGAATAAGACTTGGAAAGGAAAAAGCCTTACATATGATAATATAACAATTTATTCTCAACAACAGGCTTGGCTCTAGGCCTAAGCCTAATGCCCCCATTATAAAAAAGGTCCTGTTACAAAATATCCCCACAGATGATAATTAGTTTCTTTTTTCTTTAGTGTAATGCTCTCGAATTATTTACAAGTGTACTCAACAGTTGCACAACCTAGATGCACTAATAGAAATTGATGAATGATAGCCAATAAGAGAGACATGTTATCTGGTGTGTGTTGTTCTCTACAACACCAATTAAAAATGCGTATAAAATAATGAAACTTTTCCTCCTTTTATACAATTCAAATGTAGGAATCTAAGGAATACAACTCTTGGTTATAGATAGTGTGGACATGTTAATTGGTAGGTGCTGCTCAATACTTCTAACAGGGGTGAGGATCCCACGTGAAAGTAGTCAACAAAGAAAAAAGGTTGTTTCCGCTCCCTTTTCATTTGAAAATCTCTCAATTTGTTTATTTCATGGTTTAGATTTTATTTTTTGGATCTAACAGTGTACAGACTACCATATCATTTAAAATTTTAAATAATGTGTTAGACGGTACATTGTTAGATCTATAACATTTAATCTAAACCATGAAATTAACTCTTTCCATTTCATTTCAAATGGAAAGAATCCGTGTCCCTCGCTGATAGACCTACCATATCTGATGTGGTCTCGATGTTCAACATGGAACTTGTTCTTCTACCTTCACCAAAACAACCCTCGTTTTCAATTGTCAGAGGTATGGAGAATTCTGGTTTATCGCTGAGAATGCCAGAACTTTATTCTGTAAATGACGTGACATTCTTAATTATGGAAGTTTGGTGACAAATTAGATTTTCGGTGATCATATTCATACCCCAATCATTAATCTTGTTAGCTAAGGATGTTAGAAATAAATAAACATTAATTATTGAACCTGAGAAACCAAATTTTACCATTACACATTGCTATGTTGTGATGTTGATGTTGCCAGGTCCTACATAAAAAGCTTCTTCCTCCTTTTTCTAATTCTGCTTTCACTTTTCCTCGACTCTATCTTGTTCTGCCTTCAGGACTGACGTGAAGGATAATGCCATGCATCTTTATGGGAAAAGAAAAAGAAAACAAAAGACCCAATGGGTTTAGTACATATATATATATTTGCTTAAGATTTTGCAATGTCATTAAAAACAATATTATTAGAATAAATACATTTATTTCCATATATTAATTATCTATTGGTGGCACAAATTATTTATGTTACAAGAATTCTTATACTTATTATTTTTTTTAAATTTATATTAGAAACAATTAATTTGATATTAACGATGGTTTTAAAAACCATTCAGGATAGAGAACCGAAAAAAGGGAGTAATTTTTGGTTTTATGATCCGACCAATAGCCGAACTGGTGACCGTCATAAATTCGATAAAATTAGACAAAATTTTTGAACATGTTTTTCACAAATTCCATTTTTTATTTTATTTTATTATTATTATTTTTTAAGGCGTGCGTTCCGGGGGTGATACAATGCTGACTACCAACTAGTAACAGTCTGGTTGACCTCTAAGTCTCCTTCCTCAATCATGAACATCCAACACAATAGATCTGCATAGTACAAAGTGTGTTGCATTGCTGCCTGATGCAAATATGGCTATTAGAATTTCCACTCTTATTGCTTCCCTGCTACTTTTTTTCTGTCTAGGTTTGCAGCCCACCAAAAGTACCACCAATGATACTGTCATGAATACTATCCAACCGGGCCAATCACTAAAAAAGTCGGAGACCATCCAATCTGCTAATGGAAACTTTGAACTTCGTTTCTTCTCTCCAGTAAATTCGACAAAGTATTACATGGTAATACGGTACAAGAATGTTTATGAGAAGAATATAGTTTGGGTTGCAAACAGAGAGCATCCAATCCCAAATTCGACCATCGAATCTGCTGTTCTTACCCTTAACCTGGAGGGAAATCTATTAATATCCGATGGCAAAATGACATACATGATGGCCAATAGTTCAGCTGGCAACGATACCTATGTCATGCTATTGGATACAGGTAATCTTATACTCACAAACAAGGTGTTGGAGGTTCTGTGGCAAAGCTTTGACTATCCTACTCATACTATTTTGCCCGGAATGAAACTGGGAAAAGATTTTGAGACGGGATATGTTTGGTCATTAACATCATGGAAAAGTGCAGAAGACTTTGCTGCTGGTCGTTTCTCCCTGCAATGGACGAGGAGGAACCAACTAACGATAATGGAGGGGTCTAAAGTATACTGGACTACTTTACTCGATAGATTTGGTGTTTTATCTTATAATTGGAGTTTGGGGTATGTTACTTGGCCTATTAATTACACTTCTAATCTTTCGAGAATCATGTTGGATGTAAACGGGCAGCTTAAACTGCAGTCGTGGTCAGAAATTGATCGAAAGTGGCATCCATTAAAGTCATCCAGATGTGGGGATTATGATTGTGGTGCTTTTAGCATATGCAATGAGACTGCCCATGTACACGATCTAGCATGTGTCTGTTTGACAGGTTTCAAACCCGTTTCTGCTGATGCTTGGAGGAAAGGAAACGCGTCCAGTGGTTGTGTGAGGAAAACTGCTCTGCAGTGCACTAACAATACTAATGTTCAGAAAGATGGGTTTCTTCCCATGTCTAAAGTTTATTTGCCCGATAATCCGCTGAGTTTGGACATGGGCGATGAGGAAAAGTGCAAGTCAGCTTGCTTAAACAACTGCTCTTGTATGGCTTATGCTTATGATACTTTCAAGTACGGTCACAATTTTTCCATGTTTCGCTGCTTTGTATGGAATGGTTCTCTGTTAAATCTGAAACAACAATCAGTCTATGATAGACATGCAAATAATTTCTATCTGAAACTTGCCCCCGCCGATTTGGTCACCAATGGTAAGAAATATATAAGGACTTTTTTTTTTTCGTAAATATATAAGGACCTTTTGGTTATTGGTGGAGTGAATAACTATATAAGCACCTAATCTTCATTTATTATTATTTGTTTGTTTTAAAATAATTGTTAAATAATTAAATTCATTATTTCTTAACGGTTTAAGTTTTCTAGGACAAGTGATTACAATCTTAAACTTGAACCCCGTCCCCACTCTACTTTTACACTTATTGGGGTCGAAAAGTTTTTAAGGGATATATAATTCTAGGCATTGTCCATTTGTAATGCAAATACAATGCAAGCATATATTTATTAATTTCTCTGATTTTCTTTTACAGACACAAGCTCAAGGAATGGAACTAGACCAGTAGTAATGTCTGCTGCGTCTGTAGAAGCTAAGCGATTAATTGCCATACTGGCTATATCTCTGCCACTTGCAACGCTTACATTGGGCCTTTTTGTCTATTGCTTAAGGAGAACACTCAGAAAGAAGGGTGAGAAAAGATGCTCATAACACTATTTGAGGCTTTTAAGCAATCAAAATTTATATCCTCTAATTATTGCCATAAATATGTGTTGTACACTGTTCAGGTGAGGATTTGGCACAGTTAGATTTGGACATGACCATAATGACTGAAAATTCAGAGCTTTCTGATGTAAATAAGCGTGGAGATAGTAGGAAACAGGAAGTCAAAATGCCATTATTCAGTTTTAAAAGTGTTTCTGCTGCAACTGATAATTTTTCAGATGCAAATAAGCTTGGAGAGGGTGGTTTTGGACCTGTTTACAAGGTATGATTGTCCTTAAACCCAATGCTTAGGATAAGGAGGTGTATATACAAGGTTAACACTTTACAAATTTGTACTTAGAGAGCACTAACAAGCACCCAAGCAAAATTTCATGTCTCTGCCCGCCAGTTTTGTTATTGTGTTTGTTATAAACCCTACACTCTGTATATCTCTATAGAGTACAATTGGGCTAACTTTCTCCATGCATGGTTGTCACGAAACTAAGTTTAACCAAAACAAATTTCAGGGAGTATTACTGAAAGGGAACTTGGTAGCTGTGAAAAGGCTTTCAAGAAGATCAAGCCAAGGTTGGGAGGAGCTAAAAAATGAAGCTATGCTCATAGCCAAGCTCCAACACAAGAATCTAGTTAGACTTTTGGGCTGCTGCATTGAACGAGATGAAAAGATACTAGTATATGAGTGCATGCCCAATAAAAGCTTGGACTTCTTCCTTTTTGGTTTGTAATATCTCATACACATACATACAATTGTGATTGATTTTATGGTCCTTTGCATGTGGTCATCTAATTGGGTACTATTAATTGCTCAAAAATGTAAAACAGATCCAGAAAAGCGTAGGCTTTTAGATTGGCATACACGGATTCGAGTGATTGAAGGGATTGCACAAGGGCTTCTTTATCTTCATCAATATTCTAGATTGAGGATTATTCATAGAGACCTTAAGCCTAGCAACATTTTGTTAGATTGTGAAATGAATCCGAAGATATCAGATTTCGGAATGGCAAGAATATCTGGAGGAAACGAGTCAGAAGCAAATACAAATAGAATTGTTGGAACTTAGTAAGTCCAAACCAACATGGTCTATATATTGTCCAAACATGGAGACAAAACACACATTTACTAATATTATTAACTTTGATAATTATTTTCAGTGGTTATATGTCTCCTGAATACGCTCTGGAAGGCCTTTTTTCAATCAAATCTGATGTTTTCAGTTTTGGTGTCTTGCTGTTAGAGATTGTGAGTGGTAGGAAGAACACTGGTTTTTATCAAACCGACTCTTTCCATCTTCTTGGATATGTGAGTATCCTATATGCACTTTATGTCATTGAAATTCAATATTCTTTTTATTTCTTATTCATAGTTGGATTTGTAGAAAGAATATAACGATTTACATCACTTTACACTCATGACATCACTTAAGTGTGAATATATATCCATAATTTGTGGGTATATGTCCACACCTAAGTGGTGTGAAACGATATTTACCCTTATAGAAAATATAGATATTATTGTTGATGAATACAAATTAATAATTGTTGGGTCAATTCTGTCTCGATTCATCCATTGAAATAGAATATTTTGATATTAGTATATTTTGTGTATTATTTCAAGGTTACTACTATAAACTTAAAATATACATATTTAACTAGTCTATAAGATATCTTATATAAAAAGAAGTTTATACTATATTAATTTAAAATCAAATGGTTATATATTTTATATAATTACACACTCAAAAATATATTTACAAGTAAAATAAATTGACATAATAAGTGAGGGAACATGGGAGGAGAAAAGAAAGAAAAAATAAAAGTGTTTGTTGAAAGATTACGGCAGGGAGAGAGAGGATTAGAGAAAAAGTATAGAAAGGACAAAAATATAAAGAGAGAACATTATCAAAAGAGAAGAAGAAGATGTGATTGAGAGAAAGAGAGAAAAGAAAGAAATAAAGTGTGTTTATAAAAAAATAAAATAAAATAAAATAAGTGTGTTTAAAGTGGAGAGAGAGAGAGAGACAGAGATAAAGTAAGTGTGATTAAATGAGGAGAGAAAGAGAGATAAAGTATGTGTGTATACATGTGGAGAGAGAGAAGAATTCTTAAATGTGATCTGATTTTTCAAAAAATATGGTAAGTTCTAGACTTCTAGTTAATATAGGTTAAGGATAGAGATTCAATGCTAAAATTCGTTTTTAATGGTTGAGATTGAAAGTTACAAAAATCTCATCTATTCAATTCAAAAATTTAAAAATTTAAAAGTTAAGAAGTGAAAAACTTAAAAAAATTGAAGTGCATGAGATCTCAATCCGTTAATATGATATAAAATAATATGCTATTCATAACTATGAAAACCAAATTTAAAAAATGCTTGTATTAGAATGATGGTGTAGAATAATATAGCTGGATGTGTGTGGGCGCTTGTTGATTTATTTATTTTTTGTCTTTAATGTTATTAGTTTGATTCCGGAGCATGCTATATTGCACAACACAATGATTATTTCTTGTTTCTTTGTTTCCGGATTTTAAGGCTTGGGATTCATGGACAAGTGATAGGGGTGAAAGAGTTGAGAACAGAGAGAGAAATGCTAGACAGAAGTGAGAAGAGATTAAGGGTGAAAATGATGAATTCAGATTAGATTTACAAGTGTACAAATTATTACAATATATAGACAGAATAATCAATACCAGATTCTGTTATGATGAACAGAATTGGTTACAAGTCTGGTAATCAGTTAATTGACAACTGTATACTCTAATATCCCCCCTCAAGCGAATGTGTAGGTGCCGAGAACATGAGCTTGGAAGTGAGCTTAAGGAAACGAGGTGTGGAAAGAGGTTTAGTAAATAGGTCAGCCAATTGATCTTCGGTAGAAATGAATTGAAGATGCAGGTCACCCCTTACAACACGCTCACGACGAAGTGGTAATCGCAACAATATGCTTCGTTCGACTGTGAAAGACAGGATTAGAGCACTAAAGATTGCACTAGTGTTGTCACACCAGATAGCAGGGGCACTTCTGTAATAAAATGCCAAGATCACGACAAGACTTGACGCTTAGGCGTTTGGCAGCTCCTGTAGCACTGTGAAAATACTCGGCCTCAGTAGAGGATTAGAAACCGTGCATCCAGGTATGGGATTATTTCCAGCGACAATTAATGCACGTAGTAGCGTCTATCATAGGGATCACCCGCCCAATAGGAGTCCGTGAAGGCAGTGAGTGTGACAAGAGCCAGCTTGGAATCAGATAGTAAGAAACAGAGGGCAGCAGCAGCTAGTGATGACAGGGCTTGTGCATATAAAATGGCCAAGATCACACAAGACTTGACGCAGCTAGGCAAGTTTGGCAGCTCCTGTAGCAAGAGCTCGATACTCGGCCTCAGTAGAGGACCGAGAAACCGTGTGCTGCTTTTTTGACATCCAGGTGATGGGATTATTTCCAAGGAAAACAGTAATGCCAGTAGTGGAGCGTCTATCATAGGGATCACCCGCCCAATAGGAGTCCGTGAAGGCAGTGAGTGTGGAAGAGCCAGCTTGGAATCGAATACCCAAATGCAAAGTACCCTGGAGATAGTGTAGAATACGCTTAGCAGCAGCTAGGTGAGTGACAGTGGGCTTGTGCATATATTGGCAGACCTGATTTACAGCATAAGTAATATCAGGCCGGGTGAAAGTGGCATACTGAAGAGCACCTACAAGGCTTCGATACTGTGTTGGGTCAGACAGTAAATCCTCAGACGAAGGGTGTAATTTGTGAGAGATGGGAAATGGAGTAGAGGCAGCTTTGCAGGTTGTCATATTGAACTTGGTAAGTAAATCAGTGACATACTTCCGTTGATTCACAAACAAGTAGTCACGGCCATAATCAATCTGAAGTCCAAGAAAATAACGCAGTGGACCCAAATCTTTTAACTCAAAAGTAGATGCAAGCTCAGTGATAAGAGAGGTTATAGCAGCAGGATGAGTACCAGTTAAAATGATATCATCAACATACAGTAAAAGATATAACAGGGTAGAACCATTGCGAAACACAAACAATGAGGGATCAGTAGTGGAAGCAGTAAAACCAATAGTGAGAAGATGAGAGGTAAAGCGTTCAAACCAGGCACGGGGAGCTTGCTTCAATCCGTAGAGAGATTTGTGTAACTTACAGAGATTTGTGTAACTTACACACAAGATGAGGAGAGGCAGAGTCAACAAAACCTGGAGGTTGAACCATGTAAACATCCTCCTTCAAAACCCCGTGCAGAAACGCATTGCTGATGTCTAGTTGGCGGAGAGGCCAACGGTTCTGAGCTGCCAAGGAGAGCACAATGCGAACGGTTGGAGGTTTTACAACTGGGCTGAAGGTCTCGTCGAAGTCCAGACCAGCTTGCTGGTGAAAGCCCTTGGCAACAAGGCGGGCTTTGTAACTAAAGACCAGGCAATAGAACCATCAGAGTGTCTCTTAAGCTTGTAGACCCAACGGCAACCGATGATATTTTGCCCAGAAGGAGGTGGAACTAAAGACCAGGTATGTTGACGGTGGAGGGCATCAAATTCAGCTTTCATGGCTGCTGTCCATTCAGGAAATTGAGAGGCAATAGTGAGGGTAGGGGGTTCGGTTTGAAGATAATCCGGTTTGGGTTTAGTGGTGGTGAAATGAAGAAGCTTCGGCTTGGAGATACCACTCTTAGAACGGGTGGTCATAGGATGGGTATTGGTAATGGGAAGGGGCGGCGCAGGAGAAGAACAGAGATTAGGTTCAGTTTCGGGTTGAAGAGGTGGACTGATGGGTTGAATAGGCAGTATGGGTATGTGTTGGGTATGGGTTTCGGGTTGGATAGATGGGCTTATAGCAAGTGTGGGTTGGGTGGGTTGTGGATTAAGAGGAGGCAGAGAAGGCTCAGGGAATGGGCTTTCAGGGAATGGGCTTTGGGCTATAGTGGAGTTAATTGGAATTGGGCAGGAAAAGGAAGAAACGGGCTGAATGGCAGTGGGCAATAGTGAACCGAAAGTGGAAGTGTTGGGTATTATAGTGGATGGATGTGGGCCTAATATGGATGTGGGAGGTAATATAGTAGAGGGATGTGGGCCTAAGAGAGATTTATGAGAGCAAGCTTGGAAAAATAGTAAATTGCTCAACCATGGATTTGAAATTGGAGATGAGGAAGATGGGAGAATAGGTGAGATTTTGTGGAAAGGAAATGTATTTTCATCAAATACAACATGACGAGATGTGTATAGACGATTGGAATTTGGATCAAGACAAAGATATCCCTTGGCATTAGTAGCATAGCCAAGAAAAATACATTGAGTGGAACGAAGGTGAAATTTGTGGGAATTATAAGGACGCAAGAGAGGATAACACGCACAACCAAAGACTTTGAAAGATTTATAATCCGGAGAATGACCAAATAAAATTTCCCAAGGGGACACATAATTGCGGATTATAGAGGGTAAACGATTTATAAGATAAACCGCCGTAGAAAAAGCATATGGCCAATATGTAAAGGGTAATGAAGAATGAGAAATTAAACAAAGAGCCACATCAACAATATGTCGATGTTTACGTTTAGCTATACCGTTTTGTTGTGACGTGTGGGGGCAAGTAAATTGATGAAGAATACCATGGGAGGAACAAAGAGATTGAAAAGCATGTTTGGAGTATTCGCCCCCACAATCAGTACGAAAAATCTTAATGGTGGAACCAAGAAGATTTTCCATGGTATTCTTGAAATGAATAAAAGATGAGAGCACTTGGGATTTATTTTTGAGAGGAAAGAACCATGTAAAACGACTATAGGCATCAATAAAAGAAACATAATAGCGAAAACCATTAAGTGAAGTAATAGGAGCAGGACCCCATACATCACTGTACACAATTTGCAAAGGAAAAGAGGCACTTGTATTAGAATTGGAAAAGGGCAATTGTGTCATTTTGCCTTGAGTACAATGTTGACAAAAATGAGAATCAAAAGAAACAGAAGGAGAAAAACGAGCATGGAGCAGATGCCGTAACACTCTGTCCTGAGGGTGACCAAAACGAGCATGCCAGAGAGTGGAGGATGACCGAACAGACTGAAGGCAAGCAGCTCGAGCAGAAGGAGAAGAAGACTGACTGGAGGATCTAAAAGGAAGAGAGAGACCGTGAAGAGGATATAAACCATCTCTACTGAGGCCTCTGTAGAGAGGTTTCCCCGAAAGACGATCCTGTATTTGGAATTGATCAGAATCAAAGTAGAATGCACAGTGATTATCACGACAGAATTTATTGACAGACAAAAGGTTAGAGGCCATAGAAGGAACACGTAAAATATTTCGGAGTTGAAAAAGATAGGAGGAAGTGTACAGTTGAGCATTACCAATGTGAGAGATAGGGAGTTGTTGGCCATTCCCAACGGAGACAAGCTGAGAGTCATTGTAGAGAGAGGAGTCAGGGAGATTGGCTAAGTCTGGGGTAAAATGGTCAGTGGCGCCAGTGTCAGAGATCCAACAGTTGGTGGAACACGAGGGAGAAGGGGCGGAGGCCATGGCAGCTAATTTGGCAGGTGGGTGGCGGCCTTGGTAGGAGTAGTTCATGCGATTGTAACAATCAAGGGCAAGGTGACCGGGTTTTTGGCAGATTTGGCAAATGGGGCGATTTGGGTTATGGGTTGAGAAGTTAGGGCTGGATTGGGAAAAATTTTGTGGGGATTGGGAAAAATTGGGGGAGGATTGGGTAAAATTTGGTGGGGATTGGGGAAAGGGCCCATTGGATTGGCTGTAACCTCCATTGGAAGGAGAATACCCGTGAGGATTGTATCCCGGAGTAAACCCACCTCGTGAAAAACCTCCCCTGTTGTTGCCTCGGCCCCGATTATGGAAGTGCCCTCTGCCCCGATTGTGAAAACCACCTCGAGATGAATTGGTGAAAGAAGCAGTGTTAACTGCCATTGCCATGATGGAATTTTCCTTGGAGTTGGCTTGAGAACTCTTGAGAAGTTCTTCTTGAGAGATCATGAGGACATGGAGTTCTTCAAAGGAAACGGATTCGTTCTTGGTAAGCATGGCAGAAGAAAAGGACTCATATTCAGAGGGTAAGCCTTTCAACACAATATGAAGTAGATCTTCATCATCTACAAGAGTACCCACGGCTGCAAGTTTGTCTATTGCCTCTTTAATGCGTTGTAAATATTGGGTTATTGTATCTGTGTTTTTCTTTACATCATGTAATTGCTTTTTCAGATTCATGATGTTCGAGCGAGAGATAGAAGTATACCTTTTGAGAAGCACAGTCCACATTCCATGAGCAGAGGACTGACCAATGACCAAGGAGTGTGCAGAAGGAGATAAGGTTGCACTGATGAGAGACATGAGAGCTTTGTCTCGAGCTTGCCACTGAGAATAGACCGGGTTGATCTGGGTTGTGAGTGCTCCGAGTTCACCAATTAGGAATTTCTGAGGACAGGTACTATAACCTTCTACATATTCAAGCAACGAGTAGGCTTCAAGAATATGAGTAATTTGGAATTTCCAGGTTAGAAAGTTGCTGTGATCCAATTTGACAGTGACATATGTGGAGATGTTTGATAGTAGGAAGATTGGGGTTTGATTGTTTGAAGGTAATGGAGAATTAGAGGTTGTAGGAGATGTGGTAGAGGAGGCAGACATTTTTGATAGGTAAGAATCTTATAGCTCTGATACCATGAAAGAGTTGAGAACAGAGAGAGAAATGCTAGACAGAAGTGAGAAGAGATTAAGGGTGAAAATGATGAATTCAGATTAGATTTACAAGTGTACAAATTATTACAATATATAGACAGAATAATCAATACCAGATTCTGTTATGATGAACAGAATTGGTTACAAGTCTGGTAATCAGTTAATTGACAACTGTATACTCTAATAAGGGGATCCGACTTGGTGGATCCACTACTTGATGATGTATCGTCTATGCATGTGGCATTGAGATACGTCAACATAGCTCTCCTCTGTGTTCAAGAAAGTGCAGCGGATAGACCTGCCATGTCTGACGTTGTTGCAATGCTTAGCAATGAAAGTGCAGCTTTACCTTATCCTAAACAACCTGGTTTCTTGAATTTGCGAAGTGTGGGGAAACCAAACCCAATTAGTAGCGGGCCAGAAATCTTTTCTGTGAATAATGCAACGGTTTCAATTATGGAGGGTCGTTAACATCTCAAATTCCAGCCATAAGCGTTACATATCCAGTAAATCATCAGAAAACTTTCAATTTCTTTTCCTATGGTCCATAATATTAGTCATAAGTATTTTTCTTTCTGTTTATGGTTTTGATATGTATCATCAAAATATTCGTTGGTACTTGACATTCGAAGGATCAGCTTCTCATGTTGCTCTAGTGGAGACAAGGAAGTGTATCTGAAAGTGGCAATACTAATATAGGAAGCTATATTATGCTGTAGAACGTATTTTGTTACAACCCACAAGTCCACATCAAACTATTTGAAAGAAAATTTTCTACCTTTTTATAAAGTGACATGTCAATCATTTTGTTTTTGAGTAACAATTTGTCTCATATAATGAATGGTTGAAAACTAGAAAATTTGCAATAATATTAAAGAGAAATGCTGTGAATATATAAGACTTTTTAAAAAAAAGTTATGCAAGGTTTTATTTTATTCCTTGCTGGAAAGCTTTGATTAGGGATAATATCTTAGTAGTTACTCTAATTAAGGGCCTTAACAAAAAATATATGGACATGATTTAACCCGTTTCAAGCTTATGTGTTTGGGTTAAATTATATTATATTAATTTCTCGAGGTTTTTTTTTCTTTCATTTGGGACTTTCGCTTACATGTTTATACCTAATAATCTCCTTCTCATATGTAACAATTATACATTGTCTTTTTGTATCCTTTGAGACTTCTCCAATGACACACAAGTTCTACTAGCACTTACTTGCTTATGATTTTTTTTCTTTAAATGTGTTTTTACATCACTTGCATACTGCATAGGCTCTCATATGATATCCATGAGAATCACGTGTCAATCTTGCATGCTCATACAAAATGAATCACACACATCTACACCAAGGGGAACCTTGCATTATTTCATTATTCTTTGATATAACAACATTTGCAATTACTTCTTTTTCCAAGATTATTCGTGTGTTCATTATAGACTTGTCTTATGTGATGCACACTTATTTTGGACACCTAGATGCATCTCGTCCCTTACTCCAGCTACGAAACGGACCTTTGTGACCTTGTCGCATACTACCATCGATTTTCCCAACCAATACGCCATTCTCTCCTTGGGTCGTTGCTCCCAGCCCGTACCTTGGCCTCTAGGGTAACATGAGACTGGGCCCCTCTTTTAGGCCCTATGGATTCGTACAAAAAGTTTAACACTCTTGGGTCCACAACCTTTTCTCACTCCAAGATAAGAGATTAACCGCATAAATACATCCGGGTAAGAAATCCCACATTTTATTAGATTGTCTTTTTTATCGGTGATAGGTGATAAGCAGCAGGTGAGTTTTGAATTCCAACTTCACTTGTTCTTACATAAAGAGAAAATGCTATTATGAAATTTTAGTCATTGTTGCTTAAACATCATTACAATTCACAACCCCACACCACACGAGTAGAAGGAGGGCAGGGCCTTGGAATTATTGTATACATGTTTGGAGGATTCACATTCAAGATCTCAAGTACTAAGATGTATTCAAGTTGGTTTATTATGTGTTCAAAAGTTCTCAGAAGACAGGCCGGCAATGTTTAGTGTGCTTTCTATGTTAACGAATGAGGAAGCAATTCTTCCTCAGCCTAAACAGCCTGGTTTCTTCAGAGAAAGAAGTTCCAGCAATGCAGACACAAAATCAAGAAATGAAGAATCATGCACAGAAAATACACTAACTATCACTATGCTAGAAGCTAGACAGGAAATTCATGAATTGCTTGCCTGAAGAGTTGTATGTGAAAGTTTTAGTATTTATCAATTAGGTTTTTGGGTGCGTTTGGGATTATATTCTTTGCAATCTTTCTTGTTTATATAAGTAAATCCTACCATTTGGGGGTCATAATTTCCACTTGCTTGTGTGTGTAAAACTAATGTGCTATTCTGTATTATCTTTAATGGGAATTGATCGACCATCATAGCTTAGTTCTTATCTAAAATCTGAATAATTAAGACGTCTACATATGGGCTTCTGTGGTGTTTATGTTGAATCTGACATAAAACCATGGATCCCATTGAATGTTTACAGAGGCTCAAGTGCAGAAGAATGATTCTATTCACATCAGCATATGATCTGTACACTACACATTTTAATAGAACCAGTGGGAGTGAAAAGCCATAACTAATTGTTAGTTACAAAACTGTTTTCAGACAGTTGTATCATTCTGCAAGTACTTTTAACTAACTGCTGCAACTAATAACAGCCCACTGTAACTGCTGATATCTTAACTCTGCAACTACTACTATCTTGACTGAGTAGAGCAATTTTCATCTGTATTGTTGACATTCCCCCTCAAACTAATGGGCACAAAAGGGCATCAGACAGTTTATCAGTACTAGAAATGAATTTAACTTCCAAATCCTTTCAAACAACTCTTTGACGGACAAAATGTGTTTGGTACCAGCATGAAAGATAAGATTTGAAGCAATGACTAGTGCAGACAAATCATCAGACCAAATGTGAGGTATATGATGAGGAAAACACCCCTCCTTTAAAACCATACAAAGCCACTTTAAAACCATACAAGGCCCACATAACTCAGCATTAGTGGAAGCTATGATTGGTATTCAACTTTAACATCATCACAACCCCACACGAGTATAAATTACAACCCCATTAAGTCCTCCTTTCTCTTTTTCCAAGTCTTTCTTTATGACTTCATAGGATCGTGGTGAAAGGGCAAAGAGACTAGCCCCCTTTTGTTAATTTAAGTCGTTGTTCACACAGACATATCTTTTGTTTTGCAGCTGCTAACTGCTAATAGTTTTTGTTGTTCTCTGCTGGAAGCAGCACTTCACAACTTTTATAGTTCTCCTTTTGGTTGAATACGTTTCTTAATTTCATTCAACCAAAGAGTAAGGGTGTTAATGGAGACATTTTCTCTTCCCACTCTCTTTTATTGTCTCATTGCTTTCTCAAAGTTCTTGGAATTCTGCATTGCAGCTGACACCATAAGTCCTGGGCAAGCAATCAGTGGTAACCAAACTTTGATTTCCTCAGGCCAAATTTTTGAGCTTGGCTTCTTTTCTTCAGACAACAACATGAGCAGGTACTTGGGCATATGGTACAAGAAGACCCCAGGTGTACTAGTGTGGATAGCGAACCAGAACAATCCACTCACTGATCCTTGTGGAATTTTCATCATCAGCAACAATGGAACACTTATTCTTCTCAACCAAAGAAACGACACTATCTGGTATTCGAATTCAGCGAGGGCAGCACAGAATCCAGTTGCTCAGCTTTTAGATTCTGGTAACCTTGTTCTTATAGACAATCTAACATTGAGCTCAGAAAGCTATTTTTGGAAGAGCTTTGATTACCCATTGAACTCATGGTTACCAGGCATGACATTAGGAAAGGACACGAGCAATGGTCTAGACCGATTTTTGACATCTTGCAGAGACTCAGATATTGCATCTCCAGGAGACTTTACATACAAATTTGATTATAAGGGGTTGCCTCAAATATTTATAAAGAGGGGATCAATGAAAAAATTCCGCACTGGACTATGGAATGGAGTTCGATTCAGCGGTCTTCCTATGCCTATAAATAATTTTTTCTTTCCCATATTAGCATCATACAAGGAATTGGTGGGATTTAAATATGAACCTAAAAACAAGTTGGTTTATACAAGGGTAACACTGAGTCAGTCAGGCATCCTCCAACGAATTGTATTTATGGAGGGAAGCTCTGAATGGACTATTATGGATGCAATTCCAAATGACCTGTGTGACAATTATGGGCAGTGTGGCGCTAATAGTGTTTGCAGGAGTTACAAATCATCAATCTGTGAGTGTTTGGAAGGTTTTATCCCCACATCACCAGAAGAATGGAAAATGCTTGTTTGGTCAAGTGGATGTGTAAGGAGAACCCCTCTAGACTGCAAGAAAAAAGATGGTTTCATAAAGCTTGCGTGGGTGAAATTGCCGGACTTGTTGGAGTTTTGGTTAAACAAGAGTATGAGCACCATGGAATGTGAGGCAGAGTGCTTGAAGAACTGTTCATGTACAGCATATGCAAATTCAGATATTACTGAGGGAGCCAATGGTTGTTTGATCTGGTTTGGGGATTTAATTGATATTAGAGGGTATAGTGAAGCAAATGAAAATAGCAGGTATATTGAAGAAAATCCTGGGCAAGACATCTATATACGACTGCCTGCTTCTGAACTTAGTAAGTGAACTTATCTGCTCTGTAACACCATCTATTGTCACATTTTTAACTCATTTAGAAGTTAGAACTTACTGAGGCCTTGGCCTTCATGGTGCTAGTAGCTTATACATCTTTATTTATGTTTTATTTATTTTCATTAGCATTGTCAACTGACTTATAATAAATCCTGACTTGTACTGTAAGAAAATATCTAATAGTTTTAACAGAAGAAATAGGAAAGTTTCAAGCAAAATGAACAGATTTTTTTCTTCTTCTTCTTATTATTATTATTTTTTTTTATTGTCTTTCTGTTCTAGAATCAATCTATCATTTAAATACGAAGAGAAGGCGGATGATCCTGCTAGCGGTATCAACGATTTCTGGAATGCTTACTTTGGGGTTGGTTTTCAGGTGTATCATTTGGAAGACAAGAAATAAAAGAGGTAAGTATATATTTATCCTTGCTGATTTTTTTCTGAAGAAAAAGATAGATTATAGTGACTTAGTGAGCATGATGCACATTAGTTGGACTACAATTAAAAGCAGTTCCTGAAAAGGTAAAATATACATTTGATAGTTCTTCAAAGAAAGAAAGAAGATGTGGGGGTACCTTTATTTGATTTTACAACGGTTGCTGCTGCTACGAACAAATTCTCTCGCGCAAATATGATTGGAGCAGGTGGATTTGGTCCTGTTTATAAGGTAGAAAAGATTATGATTTTGTTATACAGGTCACCAATATATGGTGAGATTATGCAACTTCAAAAGGAACAATGCATCTTTATCTGATGATTTGTAGGGACATCTATGTACTGGACAAGATATTGCAGTGAAGAGGCTGTCAAAGAACTCAAGACAAGGTCTTGAAGAGTTCAAAAATGAAGTAGTTATTGTTGCCAAACTTCAACATAGGAATCTTGTCAGACTTTTAGGCTACTGCATTCAGGGAGATGAAAGGATGTTAATCTATGAGTACATGCCCAACAAAAGCTTGGATTATTTCATTTTTGGTTCGGTTCTCCTGACTCTTTATTTTTTACAATTACTTTCCATCTTCTATATGTTATGTACTTGAGTGTGTTTCCTGTCATGTGTCTGAATATTTCTCCAATTGATTTTAATAAAAGGTTCACAAAAGAACTTGAAATAGTCATAGATGTAATCATGTTAACAGGAGGAAAAAATTATATGCAGAACACAGTAGAAGTGCCCTGCTAGCTTGGCCAAAGCGTTTTGACATTGTTATGGGGATTGTGCGAGGATTTCTCTATCTCCATCAGGATTCTAGGCTTCAAATTATCCACAGGGATTTGAAAGCGAGCAATATTTTACTAGACATCAACTTCAACCCAAAAATATCAGACTTTGGCTTAGCAAGAACTTTTGGAGGGGGTGAAGCTGAAGTTCAAACAGATAGAGTTGTTGGAACATAGTACGTTCATTAGAAATTTAGAATTGAACCAATTTTTTGCAATTGCGCTAATTCTAATTGCACGACACTTCCTCCTCCTATAGAATGGGTACACAGTAAAGTCTTGAGTACAAGGATAATTTTAATAATAATAAAATATATGATTTTGGTGCAGTGGCTACATGTCTCCTGAGTATGCAACTGATGGAACATTTTCTGTGAAATCTGATATCTTTAGCTTGGGTGTGCTTATGTTGGAGATAGTGAGTGGCATAAAAAATAGAGGGTTTTGCCACCCAAATCACCACCATAACCTTCTGGGACATGTAAGTGTAAAATACTCCCTCTCTCACTCTCTGTCTCTCTCTCTCCTCATCGGGTGAATTTGGTAATGTAAATTGTAATTGTTCTAGGCATGGTTGCTGTGGAAGGAGGACAGGGCCTTGGAACTATTGGATACATGTTTGGAGGATTCATGCTCAAGATCTGAAGTACTAAGATGTATTCAAGTTGGTTTACTATGTGTCCAAGAGTTCCCTGAAGACAGACCAACAATGTCATTTGTGGTTTCTATGTTGGTGAATGAAGGAGCAGTTCTGCCTCAACCTAAACAGCCTGGTTTCTTCATAGAAAGAAGTTCCCACAATGCAGATGCAAATTTAATAAATGAAGTATCACATACAGAAAATTTAGTGACTATAGCTATGTGATGCAGACTAATTCTGCAGAAAACTATATGTGGATGCAGAAACTATATTTGGATAAACTCCTGAGAGAGAAAACTCAATCTCTCAAGATGATTCTATTTAATTCATAAACTTTCACCAATTATCAACCCCTTCTCCCTCCAACCCGAGGGACTATATTCCCTTTACAACAAAACAGAAAATAACTAACAAAAGTACACCCAATACTAGATGTACAAGTGTCCATAACAAACTAACAGCATTCCCAAATAAAAGCAACAAATAATATCAAAGCAATAACATAGGAAAAGGTTGAAATGGAGAATGATTGGCATCAAATCCTCCCTCTTTGAGAACTTGGCCTCCAAGTTAAGTTGTAGGAATTCCACCATGCACATAGGGAACCAAATGTCGAACATTGAAGGAATTTGAAGTTTGTAAATGGGATGGCAACTCCACTTTGTATGCATTGTCATTGAGCCTTTGGAGAATCTTGCAAGGCCCAATCTTGCGGTCTTGAAGCTTGGAGTAAGGCCCACCCGGTTGTCTTTCCTTGGGCAAATAAACCCACACTAAATCACCCTCTTCAAAGAGAAGTTGTCGCCTACTTTGGTCAACCCGAGCCTTATACTTGGCGTTTGCATCTTGTATCTTTTGTTGAACCGCCTTATGTACTTGTTGCATGTGTTGTACCATGTCCAATGCCTTCAAATTAGACTTAGTTGGCAATGGAAGAGATATCAAATCAGCCACCCCAGCTGGTTGTAGACCATAAACCACCTCAAATGGAGAGCTTTGAGTGGTCCTATTGATGGAGGCATTAAAAGCAAACTCGGCTAAGGGTAGAATAGCTTCCCACTCTCTTGGGTTCTCTTTGATCAAGCAACGTAATAAACTTCCCAAGCTCCGGTTAACAACTTCCGTTTGTCCATCGGTTTGAGGATGAAACGAAGGTGCTATAATTCAAATTTGTGCCCAACTTCTTCCACAAAGTCCTCCAAAAGTGAGCCAAGAACTTAGAATCCCTATCCGATACAATAGATGAAGGCAATCCATGTAACTTATAGATATCCTTGAAATATAGCCCCGCAATACTAGAAGCATCATGTACCTTCTTGCAAGCAACAAAATGTGCCATTTTTGAAAACCGATCTACAACCACCATGATAGAGTCGGATCTCCTCAATGTAGGAGGCAAGCCCATAACAAAGTCCATACTCACATGCTCCCAAGGCTTGCTAGGCACGGGCAAAGGTAAGTACAATCCGGCATTGGAACTTCCCCCTTTGCTTCTTTGACACACTCCACAAGAGTTAACTAGCTTACCAACATCTTTCTTCATCCCATGCCAATGATAGTTTCTTTGCAATAGCCCAAGGGTTTTATCTATACCAAAATGCCCTTGAATGTGATGCTCAAGCACTAGTTGCTGCCTAAGTGAGCAATTTGGCACACACAACTTTCCTTCTTTGAACAAATACCCATCTTCCAACCAATAATTTGGAAAACCAACCCGGTTACCTTGTTGTAGTGCTTGAACCACCAACCATTGCTTCCCATCTTCCTTGTAACTCTCTTTAAACTCCTCAAACCCACTCACATTAGTACGCATCATCACTAGCAAGCTTTGCCTTCTACTTAGCCCATCCGCCACTTTGTTGAGTGAACCCGATTTATGCCTTATGGAGAAGTTGAATTGTTGGAGGTAACTAACCCATTTCCCATGTCTTTTGTTGAGTGTTTGTTGGCTATTTAAGTGTTTAAGGGCTTCATGGTCGGTGTTTAGGAGGAACTCTCTATAGGCAAGGTAATAGGCCCAATGCTTGATGGTTTGGACAATGGCATAGAATTCTAAGTCATAGGTGCTGTAATTGAGTTTTGGGCCATTCAACTTCTCACTAAAATAGGCTATGGGCTTCCCCTCTTGGCTTAGGACACCACCTATCCCAACCCCACTTGCATCACAATCGATCTCAAACAATTTCTCAAAGTCGGGTAAGGATAATATAGGGGCTGTAGTGAGGGCTGTTTTGAGAGTGTTAAAGGCTAGTTCGGTGGACTCTCCCCACTCAAAATTGTCTTTCTTTAGGCAATCGGTCAATGGGGCAGCAATGGCGCTAAACCCCTTGACGAACCGTCTATAGAACGTGGCTAAGCCGTGGAAGCTACGCACTTCCCCCACTGTTTTTGGAATGGGCCACTCCATGATGGCTCTAATTTTCTCCTCATCCATGGATATCCCCTCATCCGATACAATGTAACCCAAGAAAGTGACGGAGTTCACACAAAATGAGCACTTCTTCAAATTGGCATACAACTTCTTTTCTCGCAACAATTCAAATACCCTCCTAAGATGCATAACATGATCTTCCAAGGTCTTAGAATAGATGAGTATATCGTCGAAATACACCACAACACAAACTCCGATCAATGGTTGCAAGAATTGGTTCATGACCCTCATAAAAGTGCTAGGGGCATTTGTAAGCCCGAATGGCATCACAAGCCATTCAAAAAGCCCATTGTGGGTTTTAAAGGCTGTTTTCCATTCATCCCCGGGTCGCATTCGAATTTGGTGGTACCCACTCCGTAAATCCACCTTAGAAAAGATCTTGGAACCGGCTAAGTTGTCCAACATATCATCTAATCTAGGTATTGGAAACCGGTACTTGATGGTAATCTTGTTGATGGCTCTTGAGTCAATGCACATCCTCCAAGAACCATCCTTCTTGGGTGTTAGTAATGCCGGGACAGCACATGGGCTAATACTATGCCGAATGTACCCCTTGTCCAAAAGTTCTTGGACTTGACGGTGAAGCTCTTCTTTCTCTTTAGGGGCCATCCTATAGGCTGCCCTATTAGGTAACGAAGCCCCGGGTATCAAGTCGACTACATGTTGGATGTCCCTCATTGGTGGTAAGCCTAAGGGTAACTCAATTGGGGTACAATCCGCAAACTCCTCTAGTAGCTCTTTGATAGCTCTAGGAACTACACCCACACTTTCTCCCACCCCATTTTCACCATGGGCTACACACAATTCAGCCACCAACATGTATGCACAACCAAGCTCTAAGCTATCACATATAAATGTTTTTGTGGAAAGTAAGGTTTCAAGCTTTTGAGGTTTAGGGATTACCTGATGCTTCATGGGCAGCAAGGTGATCTTCTTTCCTTTGAGCTTCAAGCTATAAGTATTGCTCCTCCCATTGTGGCAAGTGTCCCGATCATATTGCCATGGTCTTCCAAGTAGGAGGTGACACACATCCATAGGAACCACGTCACAGCTTACAACGTCCTCATACTTCTTTCGGATGGAAAAAGGAACCATGCACCTCCTTGTGACTTTGATCTCTCCTCCCTTCTTAAGCCACGACAACTTGTATGGGTGAGGGTGTTCTTCCGTCTTGAGCCCAAGCTTATTCACGGCTTCTTGGCTCACTACGTTTTCACATGAGCCGCCATCAATGACCAATTGGCAAACCTTGCCCAATATGCTACATGTGGAATGGAAGATATTATCCCGCAGCCAGTCATCTTCTTCCTCCTTCCTTGGTGTCAACAAAGTCTTCTTCATGACTAGCACCACTCCTTCTTCTTCCTCATTGTCACCCCCAACCAACTCTTCATCATCCGACTCGACAACATCCTCTACTTCAACAACATCCTCAAGCATAAGAGCTCTACCCCTAGACAACAAGGGTTTGTTGCACTCATTTGCTTTGTGGCCCACCTCACCACACTTGAAACACTTAAAACCACTCACATTGCTGTTTCTTGGGGCTGACTTGTAAACATTGGGGCTGCCTTGAGTGCTTGGTTTGCTGGTTTGGTCTTGAGACCATGGTTTGGTCTGAGTTGAGGTTGTTGGTGCTTGACTGTTGGTTCTAGACCCGTAGCTTGGTGCCATTGATCTCCTGGCCAATTGCTTCTCCACCATGAGTGCTCGATTGTAAGCTTGGGACAAAGTCCAACAAGTATGGAACACGAGCTGATCCTGGATGTTCAGCTTAAGCCCACTGATGAAACGAGCTACCGTTTGCTCCTCCGTCTCCATTAAATCAATCCTCGCAATCAATTGGTAAAATCGATCCCCATACTCTTCCACAAGTCCTGTTTGCCTAAGGGTGTGGAGTGATTGATACAATTGTTGAGCATAATTGTGTGGGAGGAACTGAGCAGACAGCTTCTTCTTCATCTTGGCCCATTCTTGTACCTTGGGTTTGCCTCGACGTAACCGGTGGACTTGAACCTGTTCCCACCAAGCTGATGCTCTCCCACGAAGCTTAACACCCACAAGCTTGGTCTTCTTTTGTTCAGGAACCTCATAATACTCAAAGACTCTTTCCACTGTACTCAGCCAGTCCACGAACTCTTCTGGGTTGACACCTCCATGGAACTCAGGAAAGTCCAGACGAAAATTACTCTCCCACCGTGAGTCCGTGGTGGGTTGCTCACGAAACGGTGCCGGTGGCCAATCAACCCCGTGCCCATGACCCATACGGTTCGGTGGAGGGGGCCTGTCAAACCCCGGATGGTGGTGCTGTGGTGCTCGGCCAAAACGGTGAGGATTGAAGCCGAATTCTTGAAAAGGGGGTGGCTCGCGGTTGAAGCCGTGACCCTGGCGTGGCTCGCGCTCGAAGCCGTGACCCTGGCGTGGCTCGCGCTCGAAGCCGTGACCCTGGCGTGGCTCGCGCTCGAAGCCGTGATCCACTCCGTGAGGGTGGTGCAGATCACGATCGAAGGCTTGTTGCCGGTAAAGATTCCGATCATAGCCACTGGGTTCATGGGGAAATGGCTGGTTCGGGTCATGGTGGTCTCGATCTCGAGCAAAAGGAGCTCGGTCAAACCCAAATCTCCGGTGATTCGCTGCGTTTTGGTCTGGGCCTGGGTTCGGCCCAATCCGAAATGGGTCAGGGCTTGGGTTGTTCCTTACTTGGGCCATACGTGGTGCACGTGCCGACCCATGGGTCAACCCACCATGGTCTTCAAAAGCAACGCCTTCTTCAGCACGTTCTCGGTGGAACTCGTGTGGGTTGGAGTGAGGCTGAGTTCTGGGCATGGTGAACCGTAGCTCTACGGGTTCTCTCCCACGCCGTGAGTCGCCATAGCCACTCCGCATACGGTGGTTTCCCCATCCTTGAAACCGATAGTCTTGCTTGGCAAAGGGATTCTCGAAATCGAGATCCTCCCCTCCGTCGTGCCACCGTTGGCTTCTCAGTGCTTCGGTGAGGGTTTCCACCTCCTTCCTCAATGCTTCAAGCTCAGCATCTTTTGAGGTTTGTGGTTCCTCTTGTATGGTTTCAATTTCTTCAGGAGATTTCGGCCCTAAATCTCTGATAATGTTTTTGTTTTTGTTCCCACGCATCGGTGCCATTGTTGGAGCTTTCCGGTGGAGTCAAGAACTCTCAAGTGATCAAGACTCAAGAAAAACACTAAAGGTTCAGCTACAAGGTACGCACACTGTGCTCTGATACCAATTGATGCAGACTAATTCTGCAGAAAACTATATGTGGATGCAGAAACTATATTTGGATAAACTCCTGAGAGAGAAAACTCAATCTCTCAAGATGATTCTATTTAATTCATAAACTTTCACAAATTATCAACCCCTTCTCCCTCCAACCCGAGGGACTATATTCCCTTTACAACAAAACAGAAAATAACTAACAAAAGTACACCCAATACTAGATGTACAAGTGTCCATAACAAACTAACAGCATTCCCAAATAAAAGCAACAAATAAATATCAAAGCAATAACATAGGAAAAGGTTGAAATGGAGAATGATTGGCATCACTATGCCACAAGCTAGATAGGGTGAGGAGTTGTAAGTGAAACCTTCAATTAGGGTATAAGGGGTGCAACTTGGATTTGATTCCCTGGCCTCTTTTTATTTGTCTTTTAGAAGTTATTTCTAGCCTTTGGAGGTCAGCGTTGCTAGTTGCTTGGATATGTAAAACTAATGAGATTTTCTTTATGTTCTTTAATTTGTATATATGTGTTGGATATATTATGTGTGGCCCATGAGGCCCAAATCTAGTGTAGACCCATGTACTTGTACCTAAATCTAGTTTTAGGTTTTTATATAAACCCTACATTGGGTGTATTGTACAAGTACATGGGTCTACACTAGATTTGGGCCTCATGGGCCACACATAATATATCCAACAATATGGATCCACCATCACATACCTACTTCCCATAAAAATGCAAAGAATTGAGATCTCTAAATATGGACTGATATTTTAGCAGTGAAGCTGACTATAAAGTATAAAATAGGGAAGTTATTTGTTAGGATTTTAGTATTGGTCAATTCTATTCGACAAACCATGTGTTTAATGTAATTAAGTTAGGTTATCTATGCAAAAGGAGCTACTCGAAGATATTGAAGATTTGAAGTTTCAGTTGAGTGAAATGGATTCGATTGGTTGATCATTAAAGTCAGGCGAAAACTTTGCGGAACACTTGCTTGAGCAAGATTATGAAAACTTGATTTCTATATTGATTTGAAGCATAATTTAGCCAAATTTTTAACTTGCCTATATATTATACCCTTTGGAGCATCCAAGTGTTACAAGAGAGCCTTAGTTCACTTGAGCCTACATAGAAAAAATCTTGTGTTTATCCAACCTTGAGCCCAAATTGAAGTTCCTTAAGACCACAGAGTTCATTGGTAGAAGGCCTCTAGAGCATACACGTGGTGGCCTGTGAATGCCATCACATCTGCCAACTAAATTGCTCTCTTGAGTGCTACCCGATGTGAATCCAACCTACCCATCAGATCTAGGAACACACCATTAACTCAAAGGTTAGGGTGGAGAATTTCGCCACTTGGTTGTAGGTTTTGGAACCAACTTTGACCCCATGCGTAGAGGTCTAACTATTACAAGACTAGTTACTAGACTATAGTTCCAAAGTTAGGGTACGGACTTTGAAAAGTGTTAGGCACCCAAGTCTGCCTGATCAAATGGATCAACCTCTACGTCATACATTATATCTACTTTCTAACAAGGAGTTCACTAAGATTAATCCTTTACCAACATGTATGTTTGAAACATAGAGGAGATATACACAGCACGAGGCTCAAAGAATCACACACAGGTGTGGGTCCCACTTGCTTGTGAGGGAAATGTTGTATACAACATAAATATAAGATACTAGCTCCAAGAGGTGGGGATGACCTCTGATATAATATTGAATTATTGAATTATCAAAACTTCATTGTTTGTGTCAAAGAACACAATTTGGTGTAAAGAAAGAGCATAAGTCTACGAACACACCCATTGGAAGAAAAATACAATCTTGGTTGTGAAAATTTGAGTGTAGAATCAGTCACTTAAATAGACAGAGTAGTGTTAGATACAAATGGACTGAGATTTCAACTATTGCATAGTGCATTACTTTTGGATGACCAAGATGAAATGTTGAAATCGGCCATCCAAACAAAAGTAGCTTTTTACATTTTTTTATTATATTTATTTGGACGGTTGAGATTTGAAAAAACTACTTTTAATTGGTGATCTTGATTCAATTCGGATAACCCCACGAGACCTTGCTTTTTTCATGGTAGTTTGTGAGAAAACCTCAGGATGTGGGTTAAGCTAAAAAAACAAAGAAAAGAAGCTCATGTCATTTTCCTAGGCTCGCAAATGCAATGCATGGTAACTGGTAAGGCTTTCTATACCACTTGATCCAATTGAGGCATACCTTTTTGTTTTTTTTCGTTCTGAATGATTTGAAAGTTGGAATTTTGATTGACCATCCTTTTCCACCCTCTTAGCTGTGTTGCTCCAGTTAAGTTGACTATCATTATCAACTTTAAAACTAAGGAAAATTCCTTTGTACATTTCCATTGTTGACTATCATTATCAATATTAAAACTAAGGAAAATTCCTTTGTACATTTCCATTGTTGACTATCATTATCAATATTAAAACTAAGGAAAATTCCTTTGTACATTTCCATTGTTGACTATCATTATCAATATAAAAACAAAGGAAAATTCCTTTGTACATTTCGGTCGTTCCCTCGCTTTTCCGGATAAACGTTTCCATTCAGCATTTTAGCGTAGCCACCCTATCAAATATCAACACATAATCCATCCATCGGTTCCATTTCCAATACTTTAAAATAAAACAAAAAAGATTGATTTTTTTTTTTTTAGATTTTTAACTCAGGATGAAATGCTCTGATACTATAAAATATTATTGATTTTTCTAACAATTTAGGCCGTTAGGAACAAATGAATTTAATCATTTAATCATTATTCTAATATATAATACGTTGAACACAAGTTCAAGAAACAAAGCAAAACACACGTTCGCTGAGCTATATGTTATATTTTTTCAAGAAAATATCAGGTAATAAATGCGTTAGACTATATAAATCAGAGAACAATATTGACCCGCAACATACAAAATGAATTTATTTATCATAAAGAGGTTCGTTATTGTTGACCCTACTTCACCCCTTGAAATAAGGAGTGCTTAAATTTTTTTTTTTTTTTTTTGTGAGGCTCCACATTTAAAATAAAACTTAAATAAAAGGTCTCACAAGTCCCACATTGTTTAGATGAAGAAGTTGTTCTACTATTTTGTATAAATAAAAGCTAATGTTAGAGTCTTCATTACTTAAGATTGAAGTTTTTTTTCTTATCTCTTCATGTATAAATTGAACATTTTTATACATAATATTATAAGAAAGTCTATAATTTCTATAATAGAGCATATTCAAAACTTTCTTTTTTGTTAAACTAATTTTTATAAAAAAGATGTAGTCTATTCAAAACTTTCTTGTAAATGGTCAATTTTTTTTAATAATAAAAAGAAAAGAAAAAAGTTTCATTTATATTTTTTGCTTTAGGCCCCAAATGATTGGGCCGGCCCTGCACCTAACTAAAAAAAGAACATTGACTGTGGTTGACCTTTGACCTCTAAGTCTCCTTCCTAATCTATCTATATATAAATTAAAGTAGAAGACGTTATCATCTTTTTGCCACGTGGCATCTAAGGTAACGTCTTCTGTTTGACATGTAGCATCTTAGGTGGCACATGAATTAAATAAACTAAATTTAATATCCACTACCTCATAATAAAAACTACATCATTAATAAATTAAATACCCACTACCCAATTATATGCCCCAATTAAATGGTCTTATTAATTAATTTAGATATAAATAGATATATTCGAACAAAATTTGTTAAACACAATATATGTTGCTTCAAATATGCTTTTAAATTACAACTTGAGTATTCGTCCCAATGGTCATTCCTCTTTCCAAAAAGTCTCACCCCTATGTGAGGGCGTGGGTTCGATCTCAAGGATCCCCAAATTTATTCCTCTTATTTTCTAATATTTAATATTTAAGTGGAAATAAGAGTTTAGGCAATATAAAGTTTATATAAGTATTACCTTCATTTTCGTCTTTTGCTACAATTAGGTTGGGTTTTTTTCCAAGTTGAAAGCTAAATATCTATAAATACTTAAAGATATGTCGAAAAATGATACTTTTTTACTATATATGTTGTTTGGCCATAAAAGTTTCGTTTCCTTTTTGCATTAACAGTTAAATCAATGATGCTAGTCATTGTGTAACAATATACCTTCGTGAAGACTGAAAAGGAGCATGAGGTAGAATCTCATATTTTTAAAATATTCATTTGAATTATTATGTGAAATTCTTATGTGAGTTATATGACTCTAGCTTTAATTATGTAAAAGGATATTCTTCTGTCATGAGATACCTTAATGAATTGATCTTAAATGGTGGAATAAAACTTGTCTCATTGTTATTAGCAATCTCAATTGATTTTGATCATATGTTTTTTTTTTTTTTTTTTTTTCATGCATGCAGATGCATTAGCTGAGTTGGTCTTGAAGAGAGTGGAGGATATAGTTAGGATAAGTTTTTCTACGCAATAACTTATTGTATATCTTACATTCGAAGTATTTTTGCTTGGTTAAGTTGTAGTCCTCTATTTTTTGCAACCAATAATTTTATTTTATTTTTTTTACAATTTCTGATACTATTTAACTGCATATAAAATTTAGTTTGACTTGATTTTATTTTTTTATATACAATTGGATATATTCGAAGTATTTTTGTTTGGTTCAGTTGCAGTCCTCTATTTTTTGCAACCAAATAATGTTTTTTTTTTTTTTTTTTTTTAACAATTTCTGATACTATTTAGCTGTATATAAAATTTAGTTTGACTTGATTTTTTTATTTTTATACAATTAGATATATTCAAAGTATTTTTGCTTGGTTAAGTTGTAGTCCTCTATTTTTTGCAACCAAAAATGTTTTTTTAACAATTTATGATACTATCTAATTGCATATAAAATATAGTTTGACTCGATCAGTTTATTTTTATACAATTGGATATGCTAAATAACTTGACAACTATCTGTTTAATATATTTTTGGGGGTACGTGTTAAGCATAAATTATTTTTCAATACTCATATTAGAATTGATGAGGTAACATTCAAATTATCTGAGATTTAGGATATCAATAGACTATCATTTTAGAGATAACCAAAAGAGGCAATTGTGTAGATTTATTTATTTTTTATTTTTTTCTATGTGTTAAAGTTTCCTAAGAGATACGTTTTAGACATAAGTGACATTGTCATTTTTATCTTCGTCGACCAATTTGTTATATGATGGACTTCTAAGATCACAGATATTGTTTATGTGATTATTTATAAGTGATAAATTGCCCAAAAAAATATGAAAAGAGAAATAAAATAAAGTAAAAAAAGGTAAAGATGGGATAAATATGCGACAAATTGTATTATTTATTTGTACTATCAAAGTGTTGTAAGTTAAACAAAAATGAGAAACCTCTGAACATTTAGAATCCCTATATGGAACAATTGAGATTCACCAAAGTGATTGAAATTTACAAACGATGTGAAGTGAGTTTTTTTTTTTGCTAAGTGAATACAACCCTAGGATATAAACCCTCATTGAAAGGAATCGATACAACTAGGCTAGAAAGTTATTGGTTGTTATCTTTATAGACTTAGTATAATACATTTGATGAAATATAATAAAAATCAGTATAATACATTTGATGAGATATAATAAAAATGATCATTTCTATTTTTAAGCATAAAGAAAAATTCTTTACATTTTCAATTTTACACTTTTATTTTATTTTCTTATTTATTTTTTATTTTTTTATTTTTTACTTTTCATTATTGTTATTATTTATTCCTTCTTAGTTAGGTTGCTTTGTTAAAAATATATTTCTAGAAAAATAATGAAAAAAAGCCGCGTATTGCGCGGGTTATAGTCTAATATAAACTAAAACTCAGAGCAGAGAGAAACTTTTTTGGCTCTTTCAAATCTTGCCATATCATACTCTTTAAATTAATCCATCCTATTCCTTTAATGACCTCTTAAATTTTCTCCTCCTCCTAAGTGAATCAACATTTTTCCGTTATTCTACGAATTAATACCCCACCAATTAATATCCTGATTGTTTTGGAATCCACGTATTAATGCCCCACCAATTAATATCCACCTATTAGTGATTGTTTTTTATTGCCATTAGTCAAATGAAATTTAATTATAGTGTGATTGAATGATATATTGTAGAAAAGGAAATATATCTATAATCTAATTTGAGCAAAAAGAAAAAAAAAAAACTATAATCTAAACTAAAACTCGGAACAAAGAGAAACTTTTTTGGCTCCTCAAAATCCTGCCACATCAGATTCTCTAGATTAATCCATCTCATTCCCTTAATGGCCTCTTAAATTTTCTCCTCCTCCTAATCGAATCTACAATCTAAACTAAAACTCGGAGCAGAGAGAAACTTTTTTGGCTCCTCCAAATCCTGCCACATCAAACTCTCTATCTCCATAAAAATTCACGCCATTCCAAATTTGTTTCTAATTCTAGTTCATTCTCATCTAGATTAATCCATCCCATATCCTTAATGGCCTCTTAAATTTTCTCCTCCTCTTAATTGAATCAGCATTTTTCCGTTATTCCACCAATTAATACCCCACCAATTAATATCCTAATTGTTTTGGAATCCATGTATTAATACCCCACCAATTAATATCCACCTATTAGTGATTGTTTTGGAATGCCATTAGTCAAATGAAATTTAATTATAATGTGATTGAATCATATATTCACCTATTATTGCAGAAAAGGAAATATATCTATAATCTACAATCTAAACTAAAACTCAAAGTAGAGAGAAACTTTTTTTACTCCTCTAAATCCTGTCACATCAGACTCTCTATCTCCATAAAAATCTACGTCATTCCAAATTTGTTTCCAATTTTAATTCCTTCTCATCTAGATTAATTCATCCAATTCCCTTAATGGCCTCTTAAATTTTCTCCTCTTCCTAATTGAATCAGCATTTTCCTGTTATTCCACTATTAATACCCCACCAATTAATATCCTGATTGTTTTGGAATCCACATATTAATACCCCACCAATTAATATCCATCTATTTGTAATTGTTTTGGAATGCCATTAGTCAAATGAAATTTAATTATAGTGTGATTGAACCTATTATTATAGAAAATGAAATATATCTATAATCTATAATCTAAACTAAAACTCGGAGCAGAGAGAAACTTTTTTTGCTCCCCCAAATTTTGCCACATCAGACTCTTTATCTCCATAAAAATCCACGCCATTCAAAATTTGTTTCCAATTTTAATTTCTTCTCATCTAGATTCCATCGCATTCCCTTAATGGCCTCCTAAATTTTCTTCTCCTCCTAATTGAATCAGCATTTTTCCGTTATTCCACCAATTAATACCCCACCAATTAATATCCTGATTGTTTTGGAATCTGCGTATTAATACCCCACCAATTAATATCCACCTATTAGTGGTTGTTTTGGAATGTCATTCGTCAAATGAAATTTAATTATAGTGTGATTGAATGATATATTGTAGAAAAAGAAATATATCTATAATCTATAATCTAAACTAAAACTCGAAGCAAAGAGCAATAACTTATTGTATATCTTACATTCGAAGTATTTTTGTATTTTAAGTTGTAGTCCTCTATTTTTTAAGTTGTAGTCCAAACCAATAATTTTTTTTTTTTTTTTTATTTTACAATTTCTGATATTTTCTATTACTATATACTACATATAAGAATAGTTTGATTTTGATTTTTTTTTATTATTTTAGAAGTTTATTTTTTGGTTAAGTTGTAGCTCCTCTAGTTTTTTGCTAAACCAATTTTTTTTCATTATTTTTTAAAAATTGTTTTTTTTTTTTGAAAAGTTTTTTTTTTTTTTTTTTTTTTTTTTGCTTTTTTTTTTTTTTTTTTTTTTTTACAATTTCTGATACTATTTAGCTGCATATAAAATTTAGTTTGACTTGATTTTTTTTTTATTTTTATACAATTAGATATATTCGAAGTATTTTTGCTTGGTTAAGTTGTAGTCCTCTATTTTTTGCAACCAAAAATGTTTTTTTAACAAATTTCTGATACTATCTAACTTGCATATAAAATATAGTTTGACTCGATCATTTTATTTTTATACAATTGGATATGCTAAATAGCTTGACAACTATCTGTTTAATATATTTTTGGGGGTATGTGTTAAGTATAAATTATTTTCTAATACTCATATTAGAATTGATGAGGCAACATTCAAATTATCTGAGATTTAGGATATCAATGGACTATCATTTTAGAGATAACCAAAAGAGGCAATTGTGTAGATTTTTTTTTTTTTTTTCTATGTGTTAGAGTTTCCTAAGAGATACGTTTTAGATTTAAGATGATATTGTCATTTTTATCTTCGTGGATCAATTTGTTATATAATGGACTTCTAAGATCATATATATTGTTTATGTGATCATTTATAAGTGATAAATTGCCCAAAAAAATATGAAAAGAGAAATAAAAGAAAGTTAAAAAAGGTAAAGATGGGATAAATATGCGACAAATTGTATTATTTATTTGTACTATCAAAGTGTTGTAAGTTAAACAAAAATGAGAAACCTCTGAACATTTAGAATCCCTATATGGAACAATTGAGGTTCACCAAAGTGATTGAAATTCACAAACGATGTGAAGTGAGTTTTTTTTTTTTTTTTAAGTGAATACAACCCCGGGATATAAACCCCCATTGAAAGGAATCGATACAACTAGGCTAGAAAGTTATTGGTAATTATCTTTATAGACTTAGTATAATACATTTGATGAAATATAATAAAAATCAGTATAATATATTTGATGAGATATAATAAAAATGATCATTTCTATTTTTAAGCGTAAAAAAAAAATTATTTACATTTTCTATTTTACACTTTTCTTTACTTTTATTTATTTTTTATTTTTTATTTTTTATTGTTATTTTTTATTTCTTCTTCTTAGTTAAGTTGCTTTTTAGAAACATATTGTTAGAAACATATTTTACACTAGTGCAGTCAAATTGGACTTTTTATGAGCATGCGAGATAAACAGACTATTAGTGGGATTGGGAGTGCAAAATGACATGCCAGCTGATGCATTGGAAAATGAACAGCTTACAAACAAGGAGTCATCAACACATAGTCACATAGGCTAAAAGCTAAAGTTGGAATTTTCTTTTTTAAATCCCTTCTTTACTTTTGTTCCTAATCCTATTACTTAATTAATTGCACTTCTTGTCATCCTACACTATACTATGGAACAGGATCCTCTAATCTAAACTTCTGAGGATCCAATTCATTCATTTTAGAATAAATAAGATTACATTAGTTAGTTGAAAAAATAACTATCAAAACTTTGATATTTATTTCAATCCATTCATTTCAAAATATATGATTTTAGGAACTCAACGATTAAGCTATTCTAAAGACCCTAAATATATAATTGAATCTGTTACCTACAGAATCCAATGCAATTAATACCTACATAATACTAATAGGTTATTCTTGTGATTGTTTGAGCTGATGATAAGGAATTTGTGAAAGATTTTTCTGAGAAGAACGTCCCCCCATATGGCATAATCCCCATTTAATAACTTGCAACCAACCTGGGGTCATGGATTTATGATTTATGCTGACTTCTGTCTTCACATGCATGAACTAGAGAGTGAATCCTTATCTCATTCTTCGTTTCTTTTTTCTTTTTAAAAAACCAGAACTTCATGTTGGAAAATTATTAGACTCCCAGACTACAGCTGACATGATGCTCCACACTAATTAAAAAAAAAACTATCTCATACGAAAATATGACATAAAGCAAACTATAAAACCATGTAAAAAGTTAAATTCTGTATTAGTGTCTTCTTTTTATTGGTATGGGGTACCTATTAACTACTCCATAGTGAGTGGTTGTTGAATTGTAATGACTGTGAAAACAGGTTGCAGTCAACTTGACTTGTTAGTAAATATATTATTCCTCAAATGGGAGTGGTCCTTTTTGTTACTATAATTTATGAAAACAAAAGGTTTGTTCATTCAAGTTATTCATTTATGCAACACCAGCTTGAGCTCTCTAATGCTTCAGTCGATCACATGTAATCATCATCAGATGTGTTCCATTTGAAACTCCTGAAGCATTTTTTCTTATCCAGCAAAACTATCTTCCAAGAATTCTGTGGTTTTGAAGCCTAATGGGTCGAAGTACTCAGCTGTTTCTGCTGCTGCTGCTTTTCATCCAATGTTTGGTTATAGCACTGACAGCCAATGGTGCCACAAACAAAGACTGTAAGTTCACTTCAGTTCAATTGCTTTCTCCTTTTTCTTGGTTTGTTAATCAAGTTTTCATTGATATGTGTTCCTGAGGTTTCTTGCTTAATACCTTATGCATAATTCAGAAGTTAGGATTTGACATTAGAGTTGTAAAGTATGATTCAAGTTACTTAGCCCATGATATAATTGTGTGGATATATAATGGTTTAGGTACTTTTAGAGTTAATTTGCAGAACTTGGATGGTGCTTTCTTTTTGTTCTTTGTGTTGCTGAAATAACACAAGATTGCAACCATGTCCCTAAAATTGCATTCTCTCAAATGGGATCAACCTACTCTTAATCCTTCTCTCAGTTTATGTACATATTCGATAAAATAATTGCCAATGATCTCCACCTCAAATGACACTTCTTGCTCCCATAATATAAGTACATGTGTAACTTAACATCAATATAATCCTTGTATAGTTTTATTTGACAATTCAAATTACCTTTCCCCCCCTTTTTGGTGATTCAATCATTACAACTATTTTATAATTTCTGGTGTAGATCTACTTCTACTGTTTCTCAAGGATGAGTTGAAGAACACACTAGATTGGAAGGGAGCTGATCCTTGTGACAATTGGGTAGGGATTGTGTGCACCAATTCACGTGTGACCTCCATGTAAGTTTCAGCTTTCAATGCTTTTCTAAAGTTTTTAATTCTGTCCATTTTTGTTTTTACATTAATGTGACTGTTCTTTATTTCAGAATATTAACAAGCATGAATTTGACGGGGAAGCTATCTAGCGAAATTGGCCAGTTTTCTGAGTTACAGACTTTGTAGGTCTTCTATTTGCGCTTATCTACATCTGTTTTTATGGTAATCTATTTGACTTTTTTGTTGAGGAAATATTTGGCTACCATCTGTTTTCATAGGCTTTCAGTACTCAGATGTCTTAAGATTCAATGCTCAACATCTGAGGCAGCACATTCCTCATGCCTGGGGGCCCTATTTTTCTTTGTGACCAACCATTTCAGGGGATTCATCATAAAAATTGAAACTTTAATTTTATTTTGTTTTATTTCACAATTAGATGAAGTATTCGCCTGATTATTAGCTTTTTCATATAGGGATCTATCGTACAACAAGGGCATATCAGGACGACTTCCGAGTTCAATTGGGAATCTAAGGAACCTATCAAACCTGTAAGGAATTATCAAATGCTGTCAGAGGATTAGCTCATACATACTCAACTTATGTTTTAGATCCCTGTAGTTAATCCGTTTCTTTTTGCACTCTAGAAACCTCATTGGTTGCAGTTTCTATGGCTCTATTCCTGACACAATAGGAAATCTACAGAAGCTAACCGTTCTGTAAGGCTTTTGACTTGGTATTCTTCCATTGTTTTAAATTTTAAATGCAATGTCTACGATGAGATTACTTATGGCTCTTAAGCTATCTTCCATTTAGTACACAATGTGTTCCGATTGAAGGGTCCATTTTTGCATCATGTAAATGGTTCAATGTACACTGAATTCTGGAACTTTTCATTTGCTACCAATTGCAGATCTCTAACTGATAATAGCTTCAGTGGATCAATTCCGGCTTCTATTGGTCATCTTTCTAAACTTTATTGGCTAGACCTAGCTGAAAACCAGCTTGATGGACCCATACCAGTCTCTAATGGGAATACACCTGGTCTTGATATGCTACTTCTTGCAAAGCACTTGTATGTCAAGTCTCTGTAATTTTCAAGCTAATTAGTTCTTTTTGTCCAATTAATGACAAGCTAATATTCTTTCATCATCTACAGCCATCTCGACCATAATAAGCTCTCAGGCGAAATTCCACCTCAACTTTTCAGCTCAAAGATGGTTCTGATACATGTGTAAGTTTCTTGAAACCGTGCCATTGTCTAGAACATGTAGGTACAGCTAGGTTGCAAGCTCTCATAATACCGGCATAAATGACGTTTGAAATATGTCTAACAGATCTCTCTTTGGTTCAAGTCTTTGTTTTTATTTTTGGAGTATTGTCTCTGCATCAATTTTTCCTCTAATGCCAAATATGAGCTTAAATGTCTTTGATATGGAAGCTAAGAAAAAAATTAACTTTGATATTCTCAATTGTATAGCAAAACATTGTCAATTTACTTTTTACTTTCTATCTGCTTTTTAAATTTTAAATTTTCCTGCAGGCTTCTTAACAGCAATAATCTCATTGGCAACATCCCTGATACCCTTGGACTTGTGCAGACTTTGGAGGTGATGTAAGTATCTGGCTCACATGCTCAACTCAGTTCAGCCTGAGATTGTTGTGAGCTATAGCATCTTTCAAGTTATTATACTGAATATCTTGTATTGGCTACAGACGCTTTGATAGGAATTCATTAAGCGGGTCCATACCTTCGAACCTCAGCAATCTTGTAAATGTTAACCAGCTGTAAGAAAAGATGATTGACATACCAAATACAGCATTTATAATGCAAATTTTTTTTAGTCATCTTGTATGGGAAATTTCACTTTACAAAGAGAGCTTTTGGTGCTCTTTTTTCAGGTTCTTGTCCAACAATAATCTGACTGGTCCTATTCCCAACCTTACTGACATGAACCTCCTCAACACTATGTAAGTTGCAATAATATTACTAAGACTATGAATTTCACTTGTGGTGCTGGGGTAAGTAAGCATTGTCAGACCATTATAATTGATGCTCACTAAATTATCCTTTTTTTAACCTCCATGTTGGATACTATTTGCCACTTTCCTTTTTTCTACGTTAATTATATTGATATTATTGCTATCAATTTTGTTTTTCTTTTGACACAAAGTGTAATCTGCAGGGATATGAGCAACAATAGTTTCGATGTGTCTGAAATTCCTCAATGGTTTTCACCAACCTTAGAATCTTTGACAACACTGTAAGTTTTGTCCTCTCTCCTCCATATCCTTGCCCCCTTTCTCTCTCATCAACACATACATGGTTACATACTGCCTGCGGAGAAAAGATAGAAAACACACACAATAAAGAAATTTGTTGTTTGAAATATTTATGGTTGTGCATTCTGCTCGGTATAAGACATCATTGTTTACATAATAGCTTATTTAGTCTTCCCTCACAATTTTAACATTGCTATGCTGTAGCACCTTAAGAGTGCTTGAATTGTAATTTGCAGTTGTTGGTCTTTGCTGCACATCTGAATGAACTCAGACAACTTGGTCTACTTTGTCCTCATCTGCAGCTATTTCTAGTTTCTGGCAGATTTGTAGATTTTTGTTTATATCATATCTCATCTGCTGCCCTCTCAACAATACCCACGACTATTTATCCACACATTGCATTGACATATTTTTGACTGCCTAATGTTCTTATAGTATAATGGATGGCTTGCCTAATAGTCTTTCTTCTAAATTTCTTGGGGTTCAATATTTATGTGTTGATAATGAACCATTCCAGAAAAGGCTACTGGCTCCCACTTCATCCATCTAACTGTAAACTCTCTGCCTAACAACCTCTAGTATCTTACTAGCCAATAAATCATTGAACTGACATATTCAGCTGGATTTCTGTTAATATCTTCACCATCAATAGTATATATTCTGGTAATAAGAACATATGCTCAATATCCTCTCCTTTTAAAACAAATAAAAAATCTTTCACATCCTTCTAGTGTTGTTTACACTGCCATGTTGCATCTCTCCGTAATTTTGACCAGGCAGGTCCCTTATCTGTTCTTGTCTATTAAGTTAATGTTGTAAGCAATACAGAGCATGGTACTTATTGGGCAAACATTTGTGTTTGTTAAGGTATATTTAAGAGTTTTCACATTGTCAACCTTAAGCATCCTTCTTCTGGTTTGGGATTTCCATATGTAAGTTTTGGACCTGCATGTGAAACCAGTGGTGCTCTTCTCTCTCTGTCTCTTGGGTTTGCATGTGTTTGTGTATGTATTTAGGAATTTTCAAGCAGGGAAAAGGTTAAAGTCTTCAGCATTGATATTCAACCTTTAAATCTTTTATTGGCAGAATGATGGAAAACACGCGACTTCGAGGACAAGTCCCTGTTTCCTTATTCAACCTTTCCAATTTACAAACTGTGTGAGTATCAGCTTGATCTCAAGTAGCACCATTTTCAATATAACTGATGTTGAGGAAATCCAAATGAAAAGGCATTTAATTTTGCTAGGTTTGAACACAATGAAATCTAGTTATACACACACAATGATGTGACTGTTTTGACATGTGGAGACAGGATATTAAGGAACAACCAGCTTAATGGCACCATAGATGTTGGTACCACCTATAGCAACCAACTGCAACTTATCGATCTGCAGAACAATTCGATTGTAAGCTTCGTAGAAACAGCCAGAGGATATAACAAGACATTGATGTAAGCCATATTTAGTTATTTTGGTTGTTTCATTTTATTTGCAGTGTTGAATAAATTATTATTTCTTGTCTTGTTGATTTCTTTATTTTGGTTACAAATGAGAGGGGGGGTGGGGGGGTTTCCAATTGTAGGTTCTCCCCCATAAGAAGAATCAAGCAATACCATTGCACCATAAGACTCTTGGTTTGTTGGAGTTGAATATCCATATATGTACACTATCTTCAGTTTTCTTTTAAACCTTTTTAAAATTTTCTCACATCATTGGACTAATTATCCATAATTTTCTGCAGACTTATGGATAACCCATTTTGTCAGAATAACTACAAGATCTACTGCATAGTTCCCCAATCAAAAGGCAATAGCGCATACTCGACTCTGCCAAATAACTGTGTGCCTAAAAACTGCAATTTGGGTCAAGTTTCCAGCCCCAACTGTAAATGTGCATATCCATACACGGGAACTCTAGTTTTCCGAGCGCCTTCCTTGGGAAACTCAAGTTACTACATACATCTTCAGGAGTCCCTAATGAATTATTTTCAGTCCCAAAAACTGCCTGTGGATTCAGTGTCCCTGAGTAACGCAATCAAAGACTCATCTGAGAACCTTGAAATAAGCCTACAAGTCTTCCCGTCTGGCCAAGATCGTTTCAATCAAATAGGAATTTCTAGCATTGGGTTTGTGCTTAGCAACCAGACAGATAAGTCTCCACAAGAATTTGGACCCTTCTTTTTTATGGCTATGCCATATGGATACTTCGCAGGTAACTTCAAATTTACAATATTATAAATTAAGAAGTAATACTCGCAATATCTGCCTAGTCTTATTGTGATGCATCTCTTAAAAAAAATCTACACAATGTTCGCTTGATCTTATTATGACCTCTCTCTCTCTCCCTCTCGTGTTATTTAGAGGAATACAAAGAATCAAAAAACCCTTTAAGCATAGGCATTATTATTGGTGCAGCAGCTGGTGGCACCAAATTTCATTAGATTCAAACCCTATTCTGCTGATGCTTGGAGGACTGGAAACGCGTCCAGTGGCTGTGTGAGGAAAACTGCTCTACAGTGCACTAACAATACTAATGTTCAGAAAGACGGGTTTCTTACCATGTCTAAAGTTTATTGGCCCGATAATCCGCTACATTTGGACATGGGCGATGAGAAAAAGTGCGAGTCAGCTTGCTTAAACAACTGTTCTTGTATTGCTTATGCTTATGAATACGAATATTTCAAGAACGGTCACAATTTTTCCAAGTTTCGCTGCTTTGTATGGAATGGTTTTCTGTTAAATCTGAAACAACATTCAGTCTATACTAGATATTTAAAGGATTTCTATCTGAAACTTGCCTTCTCGGATTTTTTCACCCAAGGTAAGAAATATATAAGGAACTTTTGGTTATTGGTGGAGTGAATAACTAATTATATATTGATGTTGTTATTTCTTTTTCATTTATTTATTTTATTTGTTTGTTTTAAAATAATTTTTAAATGATTAAATTCATTATTTCTTAACGGTTTAAGTTTTTTAGGACAAGTGATTACAATCTTAAACTTGACCCTCGTCTCCACTCTACTTTTACACTTATTGGGGTCGAAAAGTTTTTAAGGGATATATAATTCTAGGCATTGTCCATTTGTAATGCAAGTACAATGCATGCATATATTTATTAATTTCTCTGATTTTCTTTTACAGACACAAGCTCAAGGAGTGGAACTAGCCCAGCAGTAATGTCTGTAGAAGCTAAGCGATTAATTGCCATACTAGCTATATCTCTGCCTCTTGCAATGCTTACATTGGGCCTTTTTGTCTATTGCTTAAGGAGAAAACTCAGAAAGAAGGGTGAGAAAAGATTCTCATAACACTATTTGAGGCTTTTGAGCAATCAAAATTTATATCCTTTAATTATTGCCATAAATATGTGTTGTACACTGTTCAGGTGAGGATTTGGCACAGTTAGATTTGGACATGACCATAATGACTGAAAATTCAGAGCTTTCTGATGTAAATAAGCGTGGAGATAGTAGGAAAGAGGAAGTCAAAATGCCATTATTCAGTTTTAAAAGTGTTTCTGCTGCAACTGATAATTTTTCTGATGCAAATAAGCTTGGAGAGGGTGGTTTTGGACCTGTTTACAAGGTATGATTGTCCTTAAACCCAATGCTTAGGATAAGGAGGTGTATATACAAGGTCAACACTTTACAAATTTATAATTAGAGAGCAGTAACAAGCACCCAAGCAAAATTTCATGTCTCTGCCCGCCAGTTTTGTTATTGTGTTTGTTATAAACCATACACTCTGTATATCTCTATAGAGTACAATTGGGCTGACTTTCTCCATGCATGGTTGTCACGAAACTAAGTTTAACCAAAACAAATTTCAGGGAGTATTACTGAAAGGGAACTTGGTAGCTGTGAAAAGGCTTTCAAGAAGATCAGGCCAAGGTTGGAAGGAGCTAAAAAATGAAGCTATGCTCATAGCCAAGCTCCAACACAAGAATCTTGTTAGAGTTTTGGGCTGCTGCATTGAACGAGATGAAAAGATACTAGTATATGAGTACATGCCCAATAAAAGCTTGGACTTCTTCCTTTTTGGTTTGTAATATCTCATACACATGCATACAATTGTGATTGATTTTATGGTCCTTTGCATGTGGTCATCTAATTGGGTACTATTAATTGCTCAAAAATGTAAAACAGATCCAGAAAAGCGTAGGCTTTTAGATTGGCATACACGGATTCGAGTGATTGAAGGGATTGCACAAGGGCTTCTTTATCTTCATCAATATTCTAGATTGAAGATTATTCATAGAGACCTTAAGCCTAGCAACATTTTGTTAGATTGCGAAATGAATCCGAAGATATCAGATTTTGGAATGGCAAGAATATTTAGAAGAAACGAGTCAGAAGCAAATACAAATAGAATTGTTGGCACTTAGTAAGTCCAAACCAACATGGTATATATATTGTCCAAACATGGACACAAAACACACATCTACTAATATTATTAACTTTGATAATTATTTTCAGTGGTTATATGTCTCCCGAATATGCTCTGGAAGGCCTCTTTTCAATCAAATCTGATGTTTTCAGTTTTGGTGTCTTGCTGTTAGAGATTGTGAGTGGTAGGAAGAACACTGGTTTTTATCAAACCGACTCTATCCATCTTCTTGGATATGTGAGTATCCTATATGCACTTTATGTCGTTGAAATTTAATATTCTTTTTATTTCTTATTCATAGTTGGATTTGTAGAAAGAATATAACGATTTACATCACTTTACACTCATGACATCACTTAAGTGTGAATATATATCCATAATTTGTGGGTATATGTCCACACCTAAGTGGTGTGAAACAATATTTACCCTTATAGAAAATATAGATATTATTGTTGATGAATACAAATTAATAATTGTTGGGTCAATTCCGTCTCAATTCATCCATTAAAATAGAATATTTCAATATTAGTATATTAGTATATTTTGTGTATTATTTCAAGGTTACTACTATAAACTTAAAATATACATATTTAACTAGTCTATAAGATATCTTATATAAAAAGAAGTTTATACTATATTAATTTAGAATCAAATGGTTATATATTTTATATAATTACACACTCAAAAATATATTTACAAATAAAATAAATTGACATAATAAGTGAGGGAACATGGGAGGAGAAAAGAAAGAAGAAATAAAATTGTTTGTTGAAAGATTACGGCAGGGAGAGAGAGAGAGAGGATAAGAGAAAAAGTATAGAAAGGACAAAAATATAAAGAGAGAACATTATAAAAAAAACAGAAGAAGATGTGATTGAGAGAAAGAGAGAAAAGAAAGAAATCAAGTAAGTGTGTTTATCAAAAAAATAAAAGAAATAAAGTAAGTGTGTTCAAAGTGGAGAGAGAGCCTAATGCCCCAGCGCATGTGCTGGAGGCTTTAGCTTTTGATGTATCTAATGCTACTCGAACTCGGTTAATTAGTTCGTAGTTTAATATAATTCCTTTCAACCAAAAAAAAAAGTGGAGAGAGAGAGAGAGACAGAGATAAAGTAAGTGTGATTAATTGAGAAGAGAAAGAGAGATAAAGTAAGTGTGTTTACACGTGGAGAGAGAGAAGAATTCTTAGCATTGTCCAGAAGAATCTGCTTTGGATGTAGCTGGATGTGTGTGTGCGCTTATTGATTTATTTATTTTTTTGTCTTTAATGTTATTAGTTTGATTCCGGAGCATGCTATATTGCACAACATTTACAATGATTATTTCTTGTTTCTTTGTTTCCGGATTTTAAGGCATGGGATTCATGGACAAGTGATAGGGGATCGGACTTGGTGGATCCACTACTTGATGATGTATCGTCTATGCATGTGGCATTGAGATACGTTAACATAGCTCTCCTCTGTGTTCAAGAAGGTGCAGCGGATAGACCTACCATGTCTGACGTTGTTGCAATGCTAAGCAATGAAAGTGCAGCTTTACCTTATCCCAAACAACCTGCTTTCTTGAATGTGCGAAGTGTGGGGAATGCAAACCCAATTAGTAGCGGGCCAGAAATCTTTTCTGTGAATAATGCAACGGTTTCAATTATGGAAGGTCGTTAACATCTCAAATTCCAGCCATAAGCGTTACATATCCAGTAAATCATCAGAAAACTTTCAATTTCTTTTCCTATGGTCCATAATATTAGTCATAAGTATTTTTCTTTCTGTTTATGGTTTTGATATGTATCATCAAAATATTGGTTGGTACTTGACATTCGAAGGATCAGCTTCTCATATTGCTCTAGTGGAGACAAGGAAGTGTATCTGAAAGTGGCAATACTAATATAGGAAGCTATATTATGCTGGAGAACGTAATTTGTTACAACCCACAAGTCCACAACAAACTATTTGAAAGAAAATTTTCTACCTTTTTATAAAGTATCATGTCAATCATTTTGTTTTTGAGTAACAATTTGTCTCATATAATGAATTGTTGATAATTTAGAAAATTTGCAATAATATTAAAGAGAAATGCTGTGAATATATAAGACTTTTTAGAAAAAAAAAGCTATGCAAGATTTTATTTTATTCCTTGCTGGAAAGCTTTGATGAGGGATAAGATCTTAGTAGTTACTCTAATTAAGGGCCTTAACGTAATATATATGGACATGATTTAACCCTTTTCAAGCTTATGGGTTTGGGTTAAATTATATTATATTAATTTCTCGAGGTTTTTTTTCTCTCTCATTTGGGACTTTCGCTTACACATTTATATTTATAATCTTCTTCTCACATGTAATACATTGTCTTTTTGTAGTATTTGAGACTTCACGAATAGCCACAAATAAGTCCTACCAGTACCTACTTGTTTATAAATATTTTCCTTTAGCTATGTTTTTACTTTACCTGCATATTGTATAGGCTCTCGTATGATATCCATAAGAATCATATATCAATCTTGCATGCTCATCCAAAAGGAACCACGCACATCTACACCATGGGACCTTTTTCTAAGATTATTTGTATGTTCATTAAAGGATTGTCTTAGGTGATGCACACTTATTTTGGACACCTAGATGCACCTCGTCCACACTCCAACTATGAAACGGACTTTATGACCTTGTTAACTTGTCGCATACTACCATTGATTTTCCCAACCAATACGCATTCTCTCCTTGGGTCGTTGCTCCCAGCCCATACCTTGGCCACTACAGCCGTTGCTTGGTTCGCAGCTATGGGTTTGATTAGGTTGGTCTAGGCCTCTAGGATATCATGAGACTGGGCCACTCTTTTAGGCCCTATGGATTCGTACAAAAAGTTTAACACTCTTGGGTCCACAACTTTTTCTCCCTCCAAGATAAGAGATTAACCGCATAAATATATCCGGATAAGAAATCCCACATTTTATTAGATGGTCTTTTTTATCGGTGTGGGATTGTAATAATCCAGCGCCACCATGTGATTTTGTTTTGTTCCATTCCATCATCAATTTTTTTTACTCATGTGGAAGGCTGACTCCACCAGAGGCGTCGGCGGCGACGGTGGTGATAGGTGATAAGCAGCGGGTGAGTTTTGAATTCCAACTTCACTTGTTCTTACATGAAGAGAAAATGCTATTATGAAATTTAAGTTATTGTTGCTTAAACATCATCACAATTCACAATCCCACACCACACGAGTAGAAATTACAACCCCATTAATATTTAGTCCTCCTTTCTTTTTTTCCAAGTCTTTCTTGATCACTTTATAGCATCGTGATGAAAGGGCAAAGAGCCTTACTGCCTTTTGTTAATTTAAGTCCTTGTTCACACACACAAAAGCACTTCAATACGTTTCTTAATTTCATTCAACCAGAAAAAAAAAACAAAAGGAAAGAAAAGTGGAGGTGAGGGTGTTAATGGAGTGACACTTGCTCTTCTCACTCTCTTTTATTGTCTCATTGCTTTCACAGAGTTCTTCGAATTCTGCATTGCAGCAGATACCTTGAGTCCTGGGCAATCGATCAGCGGTGTCCAGACTCTGATTTCCTCTGGCCAAATTTTTGAGCTTGGCTTCTTTTCTTCAGGCAACAACAATAGCAGGTACTTGTATATAGCGAACCAGAACAACCCACTCACTGATGCTTATGCAATTTTCATCACAAGCAACAATGGAACACTTATTCTTCTCAACCAAAGAAACGATACTATCTGATATTCGAATTCGTCGAGGGCAGCACAGACTCCAGTTGCTCAGCTTTTAGATTCTGGTAATTATGTTGTTATAGACAATGTTACATCGAGCTCTCAAAGCTATCTGTGGAAGAGCTTTGATTTGGGAAATAAGGGACAACTATTGATTTATGTATTCTGGCCGTTTCTCTGACAATTCTTTCTTCAGCCATCTTCATCTGTGGGATGTGCGTGAGAAAAACCAAAACCAAAGGTATGTATTTGTTACATAAAACTGACTAGAATTTTTTTTTTTGTTTTACCTTTTTGTTCTTTTACTTTTTTTACCCTTTGTTTTTTAACCTTTTTGTTTTATTAGCAACAGAAATCAGTATTTTTGCTGAACCATTGTGGCTCTTAAAGCCTCTTATGAATCATTTTAGGATTAGTTTAGAGGAACTATCTTCTTAGATCAAGCAGGGGAGGACTTGTTATCATTTGATTTTAGCAACAAGGCTACACAGCATGGACTAATCGACAAAGAATAACTTCTCTGCAACAAATAAACTGGGAGAGGGTGGTTTTGGACCTGTTTATAAGGTAAGTTTCAATAACGAAGCACATTGATCTTAGAAGAGAAATTCTGAAGTAATATATGATATTGCACAATCTAACCTTCAACACAAATATTGAAGTCCCAATACTTGTACAAAATTACAATTTGGATACAACTTATAATTATCAAGTGCTGTGTATTCTTCACAAGAATTTAATGTGAAACTTAGTTAAAAGATCCATTTTCAGGGATCCTTGCTGAATGGACAATTAGTAGCAGTAAAATGACTCTCAAGAAAATCTGGATAAGGATGGGAAGAGCTAAAAAATGAGACAATGCTTATAGCCAAACTCCAACACAAGAATCTTGTGAAACTACTTGGCTGTTGCATTGAAAAAGATGAAAAGATATTGATCTATGAGTATTTGCCCAATAAAAGCTTAGATTATTTCCTTTTTGGTATGTAGTTTAACACAATCTCAATTACTTTCAAAGTTCTCTACTTATCTTATGCTTGTTCATAGTTCAAAATCCGGTTGTAACTAAGGTTTTATACACATAATGCCTGCCAATTCTCTCACCTTATTATCTGTATGTGGTTTTGAGACAGATCCAATTAAACATGGGATAATAGATTGGGCAACCTGCATTCACATCATTGAAGGGATTGTTCAAGGGCTTCTTTCCCTCCATCAGTATTTTATGTTGCAAATTATTCACAGAAATTGAAGGCCAGCAATATCTTGTTGGATAATAAAGGCATGAATCCTAAAATATCAGATTTTGGAATGGCAAGAATTTTTGGTGGGAATGGGTCACATGCAACCAACCGAATAGTGGGGACTTAGTAAGTATAATCCATAAGTATGTATGCCCTATAGCAAATATCAGTAATAAATACAAATTCTTAATCATGAAGCTGGTGAAAAGTTTCTTTTACAATGAAATACAGTGGCTATATGTCCTCGGAATACGCTTTGGAAGGCCGCTTCTCAGTTAAATCCAACATCTTTAGTTTTGGAGTACTATTGTTAGAGATATTGAATGGCAAGAAGAATACTTGTTTCTATGATAGCGACTCTCTCAATCTTATTGGATATGTGAGTAATGGATCCCTCTTACTTTTCTGTACGTTAACGAAACTTAAAAGTATGTGTGTTAGGGTTTGAATGCTTGTGTGTCTATTATACTATCTGACTGATAGTATTTTTTCAAAGTATTTATCTTCCGAGTCAGTAATGTTTATATAAAGCTATATATTTAGTGTCAAATTGAGTTTCATATCTTTTGGTAGCCACTTTTCTAAGTGTTACCTTCCCTAGATCATTGTCATATTGTCCTTTAATTAAGTTTTGCAATTATACTTATTTGATTTGTGGTTTATACCTTGATAAAATATGAGGAACTTAAATGGTGTTTTCCATTGATTTTTATCTTAAATTTTCTTTAGGCATGGGATTTGTGGAAAAGCAATAGGGCATTCGAGTTGATGGATCCAATCCTTGGAGATACTCCTCCTGCCAATGCCTTTTTGAGATACATAAACATAACACTGCTTCGCGTGCAAGAAAGTACAGCTAAACTACCATAGATTATTGTCATATTCTCCTTTAATTTTACATTTCATAGATCACATTAAATTTTACAAATATAAAATGTATATCGTACCAAATTATCAATGACATGACCGTTTGTATATTTCTAGATTCAAACAAATAAAATTTTAATTTTGAGATAGACAAAATGTTGAAATGAAAAGGAAAAAGCCTTACATATGATAATATAATAATTTTATTCTTAGGCCTAAGCCCAATGTCCTCATTATAAAAAGGCCCCTATTACAACACGTGATGATAATTAGTTTTTATTTATTTTTTTTTTCTTTAGTGTAATGCTCTAGAATTATTTACAAGTGTACTCAACAGTTGCACAACCTAGATGCACTAGTGTTTTTTAAATTTTTATTCTTATAATTAAAATTATTAAATTAATTAGGCAAAAAGAAAAGAAAAGAAAAGATAAAGAAAGAATACATTTTCCAATCCTAAAGTTAAAACATTTTTTAATTAAGAAAACAGAATTATTAATAAGATTCATCATAAACCTGTCATGAAACCAGTTCTAGTTTTTTTTTTAGCAAAAAAAAAAAATTAAACCAGTTCCAGATTTTTTTATTTATTTTTTTATTAAACCAGTTCTAGATAGAGAAGAGGAATTGTGGGGAGACCCTTTGTCCCAACCATACTATAAGTAAAATTGAGGACCCGCCGTGACACCAGTGGTCCCTGGCAACACAACTTAAAGTGGCTAATCCCTTCAATACAATAACACTAACACCACCTAACTAAAAAAAAACATTTCTACTCTAGTAAAGAAACAAAAAAAAAAAGCATTTCTTTATATGTTATCAAAAACTTGTGGTAAAGAGCCGCTGTGGCCCCCTTGACCGTGGTTGACCTTTGACCTCTACGTCTCCTTCCTAAATTTAAGAGCATCATACATCTGCGAAGTGCAAATTGTGCATTGCATTTTTTTTTTTTTTTTTGACAATAGCAAGCTTTTACCCCATTTTGGGGATTGAACCCTGGACGTCTCCCTTGGGAGACGCCAGGAATGACCACCAGGCCACAAGGCCTGGCTTGCATTGCCTTTATGGTTTTCAGTAGAATTTCTCTGAAAAACATATAACATTGGTATTAGGTACAACTATGAATAGCAGAATTTCCTCTCTTGCTTCCCTGCTTCTTTTTTTCTGCCTGAGTTTTCAGTTCACCAAAGCTACCACCAATGATACTGTCACGAATACTCTCCAACAGGGCCAATCACTGAAAAGCTCGGAGTCCATCGTATCTGCTAATGGAAACTTCGAACTTTGTTTCTTCTCTCCAGGAAATTCGACTAAGTATTACTTGGGAATACGGTACAAGAAAGTTTCTGAACAGAATGTAGTTTGGGTTGCAAACAGAAAGTACCCATTCCCAGATTCCTCGGCTATTCTTACCGTTGATCCGGATGGAAATCTTGTCATATCCGATAGCAGCACGAAATCCACGGTGGCCAATACTTCAACTGGCAACGGTACCTATGCCATGCTATTGGACACAGGTAATCTGATACTCACAAACAAGGTCTTGGAGGTTTTTTGGCAAAGCTTTGAGTATCCTACTGATACTCTTTTGCCCGGAATGGAACTTTCGTCTTTAACATCATGGAAAAGTTCAGAAGACCCTGCTCCTGGTCTTTTCTCCCTACAGATGGATTATTTGAGCCAACTAATAATAAAGGAAGGGTCTAAAGTATACTGGACTAGTTCAATCTCTACTTTTGGCGTTTTAGCACGTGATGGGTCTTGGCCTATTAATGACACTTCTGAAATCTCAAGAATGGTGTTGGATGTGTCCGGGCAGCTTAAACTGCAGTCGTGGTCAGAAGATGATAAAAAGTGGAATTCGTCACTTGTCATCTAGGTGTGGGGATTATGCCTTGTGTGGTAATTTTAGCCTATGCAATGAGACTGCTCAAGTACCATGTGGCTGTTTGAAAGGTTTCGAACCCGTTGATGCTGATGCTTGGAGCAATGGAGACGCGTCCAGTGGCTGTGTGAGGAAAACTTCTCTGCAGTGCACTAATAATCAGAAAGATGGGTTTCTTAAAATGTTCTAGAGTTGATTGGACAAAGAATCCGCTGGGTTTGGACTATTGTAAATGATAAAGAGTGTCAATCAGCTTGCTTGAACAACTGTTCTTGTCTTGCTTATGCTTATGATCCAAAGTGTAATCGCACTAGTGTTACCAAGTCCTGCTTAGTATGGGATGATTCTCTATTGAATCTGAAACAACTATCAGAAGACGGAAATGATTTCTATCTGAAACTTGCCCCCTCGGATTTGGTCACCATTGGTAAGAACTAAGAAATATATATATGGACCTCTTGGTTATTGGTAGAGTTAAATGTTTATTTATTTTATTTGTTTATAGTAGTTATTAAATTATTAAATTTATTACTTCCTAACAATTTCAGTGTCTAGGACAAGTGATAATTTGTGATGGTATTGGTGATATATGAAATATATATATATATATGTGGACCTTTTGGTTATTGGTGGAGTTAAATGTTTATTTATTTTATTTGTTCATAGTAGTTATTAAATTATTAAATTTATTACTTCCTAACAATTTTAGTGTCAAAGACAAGTGATTATTTGTGATGGTATCTAAATATATGATGTTAAACTTGAACCCCCCCGTCTCCACTCTATCTTTACACTTAATGAGGTTGAAATGTTTTTAGGGGATAATTGGAATTATCCCATTTGTAATGCAAGTACAATGCATATATTTATTTAATTTCTCTGATTTTCTTTTACAGACACAAGCTCAAGAAATGGAGCTAGCCCAGCAGTAACGTCTGCAGCAACAGAGCAAGTGATGCCTGTAGGAGCTAAGCAATTAATCGTCATACTGACTATATCTCTACCTCTTGCAACGCTTACATTAGGCCTTTTTGTCTATTGTGCAGCGAGAAAACTCAGAAGGAAAGGTGAGAAAAGAATTGCTCAGAACGCTTTGAGCAATCAAAATTCATATCCTTAATTATTGCCATAAATATGTGTTGTTCACTGTTCAGGTGAGGATTTGGTAAAGTTAGATTTGGGCATGACCATAGTGTCTGAAAATTCGGAGATTTCTGAAGCAAATAAGCGTGGAGATAGTAGGAAACATGAAGTCAAAATGCCATTATTCAGTTTTAAAAGTGTTTCTGCTGCAACTGATAATTTTTCAGATGCAAATAAGCTTGGAGAGGGTGGTTTTGGACCTGTTTACAAGGTAAGATTTTCCTTAAACCCAATTACTCATTATCCTAAGCATTACAAAGCCAACACTTTTTGACTTCACACTTTGCTATGTTATCGAGCACTAACAAGTAACAAGCACTAGCAGCAGGGGCAGAGGCAGAGGCAGAGCTACTTATATATATATATAGGGGCACGACCTCCCCAAAACTCCTTTACATATGTAGGATTTATGATAGTTTGCTTCCTTTTGACAAATAAAAAAAAAAAATTCCCTTAGAAATGAAGACTCACAACACTTGAAAATAATCTTTTAAGTCAATTGAAACTCAATTTCCCATACCATGGTGTACTTTTTAGTCCAAAGCAAATTGGTCTTTTCACGGTACTTGAAACTCAAAGTAGTGAGTCTTATAATTTAAACTATAAAATAAAATAAAATAAAACTGAATAGTTATTTCTTATTTTCTCACAACACTAATCCCTAGCGGCTCCAACCCTCCACCAAACATTTTTCTCCTCAATCTTTTAATTCTTTCACAGTTTCAAATTCTAGGTTTGCGATAAACCCATATTTAAAATAATTAGAAGAATAGATAAAGAAATGTTGAATTTTACATAAGTTTTTAAAGAAATCTAGGCATTAAGGCACACATAAAACTTTCTAAATATATTGCTACACTCTTAGCACTTTACATTGATTTATTTTTCTCAATTTATTTTGAGTTATCAAATTACATGATTAAACTTTATGTATTAGGTTAGTTTCTTGAGTTGATTGTTATTAGCTATGAATTGATCATTTTTGTTACTTTATCTTTATATTATACTAGTCGCAAATCCGTGCGATGCACAGGAAAACTACTGAAGATGAAATCTAAAGAAATATTAGCCTAAAAAAAAAACCTTTTACATATATTGCAACCAAAATAAGACCATTTACAACTAAAATAAGAAAAGTATCTCATACTTCAATAAAATAAATTTAACCATCAGGCACATGAATGCAAATGCTACAGGCACATAACGAAACCTGAATAGTTACATTTCCTTCTCCACAAAGGAGTCTCATACACAGAAGAATTCAAAAAGCTAAAGAGTTTCTAATGGAAATATCTATAACTTTTTAGTTTTGGTTGTGATCAATACTTGACTATAAGTTCATACATCAAGTTGTGATCAGCAGCTCCAGTTGTGCAAGCTCATTTGCTGAGTAGGTATGCACTCCACTGCCAAAGGGCATAAATGTACTGAGTTTTGGAGCAGTCTAGACAAGAAATAAAAAAAAAATAATAATAATAAAATTATTTATTTATCCACAAATGCTATAGGAAATTAATTAAACCCCAATATTTACATTTCTTTATCCACAAAACAATCTCACATGCATGGAAGAATTAAAAAAACTGATGTTTTTTAACATAGAAGTGTCTATAAGTTCATATATCAAGTACCAAAAATGTTGCAAACCAACTAAGGCATGAAAGAGAACATAATTAAAAATTTCAAACCTTGCCTACGAACTCAAAGTTTGTGCTCACCAAGAATCCAACACAAATTTTTGGATTTGTGGCATGATCTTGTGTTCATGAATTAAATTGTGATCACCTCGGCTGCCTTTTTTCTTGTTTGTGTAATTAATCATCCCTGAAAGAAGCTGAGACTTCGTGTTAGTAGAGGTTGTAGGCACCACTTGAGGTGTCTGTTCAAGTGCAATGGTAGGAATGTGAAGAAGTAACATACAAGTGTAAGAAAACTGGGAGCATTGAAAGAATGTTCAGATTTGTGAGTAGTGGTGTTTCTGAATTTATAGTGTAACAAAGAAAATGAAGCAGAATCTGAACAGAACCATTACCATGTTAGTACTCAGTAAGAGATTTAGTAGGCTGTAGCTTGTAACACCAAACTTTTATGTCAACCCAAAAATTAGAAGCTTTGAGAGCATTGCAACTGTGTGTCATGTTGTTTTCTAGCAAGTTTAAACCAAAGAAAGCAGTATCTGGTGATCATGAATGATGATTACTTAATGAAGCCATCCATGAAACACAACATAACCAAGAATCCAACACAATTATATAACAGTTCAGAAACTATTAAGCATTAATATATGACTCAGGAATTTTGACGAACATATGCTGGGCATTATGCAACCAAATCAACCACCAATTATCAATTTAAACCAAATCAACCACAAATTTTAACCAAATCAAACACATAAATTAACTTTTTCTGCTATTTAATTTGGACATATATTGGTTTTCACAAACCGTACTGGTCCTTTTCACATTATGATGATCTAACAGATAAAAAAACCCAAATTTACAAAGGGAAACAACCTCCACAAAAAAAATTAGCAGAGAAACAAAAAGAGGGTGTATTGAATCGGAGAGAGGGAGAGAGGGAGGTACCACAACGTCTGCTTCGGGGTCTGCTTCTGGTTCTTTCGCAGTTGTTGGAGAGTGGGTTCTTTGCGTTCTTGAACGTGGGTCCGAGATGACTAAGGAGTGAGGAGGAGTGGATGGGGATTTTGTGTTTTGTTGAGGGTAGTTTTTGAGAAGGAGGAGTTGGAGTGGGAAAGGGTTTGTGCCTTCGTGGTAACTGGTAAGGAAGAGGGGAAGAGGACTCGAGGACTTGAGGATGCTTCGAGGAGGAGTCGGTAAAAATTAAGCAAAAATCGTGAATAAAATAAACACAGATAATTAAGAAATTAACAAAAGGTTAAAAAAAAAAAAAAAAAAACTAGGTTTTATATTATATAATAGATTTTGTATGACAATTACATAATTATTATTTATTTTATTTTTTTATTAATACCAATAAATATTTATAGGATTAATTTTGCTTCCAATTCTATATATATATATAGTATGACCTTGACCCCCAAGTAAGAATTTATGAGCCCCTAAGTATCAGTTTTACTAGTGAATATGTTATACATTGTACTCCATATATCTACAATTGGAGAAATTATTCAGTCCACCAGGTGAACCACGTCATCTATCTACCATTCCCATAATTAAACGCCACGTATGTTAATTTAATGACTCATCAATATTCACATAACCAACAAATAAGGAAAAAAACAAGAATACCCTCTTTTTCTCTCTCTATTATGGTTGTGTCAATATTGATGAGTCATTAAATTAACATACATGATGTTTAATTATTAGAATGGTAGATAGATGACGTGATTCACCTGGTGGATTGAATAATTTCTCCTACAATTGGACTAACTTTCTCCATGGTTGTCACCAAATTGAGTTTAAGCAAAGCAATTTCAGGGAATCTTACTGAAGGGGGATGTGGTAGCTGTGAAAAGACTTTCAAGAAGATCGGGCCAAGGTTGGGAGGAGCTAAAAAATGAAGCTATGCTCATCGCCAAGCTCCAACACAATAATCTAGTTAGACTTTTGGGCTGCTGCATTGAATGAGATGAAAAGATACTAGTATATGAGTACATGCCCAATAAAAGCCTAGACTTGTTCCTTTTTGGTTCGTAACATCTCATATGTTGATATATATATATTGTGATTGATTTATGGTCCTTTGCTTGCGGTTACCTAATTGGGTACTACTAATTGCTCATAAATGTAAAACAGATCCAGAAAAACGCAAGACTTTAGATTGGCAGACGCGGATTCGAGTGATTGAAGGGGTTGCACAAGGGCTTCTTTATCTTCATCAATATTCTAGGTTAAGGATTATTCATAGAGACCTTAAGCCTAGCAACATTTTGCTAGATAGCAAAATGAATCCAAAGATATCAGATTTCGGAATGGCAAGAATATTTGGAGGAGACGATTCACAAGCAAATACAAATAGAATTGTTGGCACTTAGTAAGTACAAACCAACATGGTATATATATAGCCCAAACTTAGAGATAAAACACATTGCTGCTAATATTATTAACTTTGATAATTATTTTCAGTGGTTATATGTCTCCTGAATACGCTCTGGAAGGCCTCTTTTCAATCAAATCTGATGTTTTCAGTTTTGGCGTCTTGCTGTTAGAGATTGTGAGTGGTAGGAAGAACACTGGTTTTTATCAAACCGACTCTTTCCATCTTCTTGGATATGTGAGTATCCTATATGCACTTTATGTTGTTGAAATTCAATATTCTTTTTATTTCTTAATTATAGTTGGATTTGTAGAAATAATATAATGATTGTCTCATACATTTTTATTTCACATCACTTTACACTCATGACATCACTGAAGTCTGAATATATATCCATAATTTGTGGGCATATGTTCACACATAAGTGTTGTGTGGTGTGAGACAATATTTACCCTTATAGAAAATATACATATTATTGTTTTTATTTTATTTTATGACTCTTGGGTTTCTAGAGCTAGCTTATGCGCATCTCGATTAATCCTAGAGACACGTAATATCCTACTAGCCACGTGTACCACGATAGGCGCAAGGCTTTGCCTTGGGTAGGTGGCCTTGAAGGTATTTGAACTAGTGACCATTGGGGAGCACACCTAAGACCGGACCAGTTGAGCTAACTCTTAGGGTTATATACATATTATTGTTGATGAATACGAATTAGTAATTGTTGGCAATATATATACATCAAAGTTGTCAATTTCGTCTCGATTTATTGAAACAAAATATTTCAAAATCAATATATTTCGATGTATTATTTCAAGGTTACTATTATAAACTTATATATATATATATATATAACTATTTATAGTCTACAAGTTATCTAATATAAAAGAAGTTTATACTATATTAATTTAAAATTAAATGGTTATATATTTTATATGGAAAATTATTCAGTAGTCTAGGACTACAAATAAATACTTATTCCCTCTCGCCACTTCTTAATCCCCTCCCCAAAAAGAATGGGGTGGGTCCTATCCATGAATTTAATTAATTAGCGGGAGCCATCATTTATGTGAGAGGAGGACTACGCATTTATTTGTAATTCTGGTCTTCTAGATTATTGAATAATCACTATGTGTGTGTGCGCTTATTGATTTATTTTGTCTTTAATGTTATTAGTTTGAATCCTGAGAGTGCTATTGCACAACATTTACAATTGTTTTTTGTTTTGTTTTTGGATTTCAAGGCATGGGATTTATGGATAAGTGATAGGGGATCGGACTTGGTGGATCCACTACTTGATGATGTATCGTCTATGCATGTGGCATTGAGATACGTTAACATAGCTCTCCTCTGTGTTCAAGAAGGTGCAGCGGATAGACCTACCATGTCTGACGTTGTTGCAATGCTTAGCAATGAAAGTGCAGCTTTACCTTATCCTAAACAACCTGGTTTCTGGAATTTGCGAAGTGTGGGGAAACAAAACCCAACTAGTAGCGGGCCAGAAATCTGTTCTGTGAATAATGCAACGGTTTCAATTATGGAAGGCCGTTAACATCTCAAATTCCAGCCATAAGCATTATCATATCTAGTAAATCATCAGAAAACCTTCAATTTCTTTTCATATGGTCCATAATTAGTTAGAAGTATTTTTCTTTCTGTTTATGTATCATCAAAAAATCCGTTGGTACTTAATATTCGAAGGATTAGCTTCTCACATTGCTCTAGTGGAGACAAGGAAGTGTGTCTGAAATGAGATTTGAAGTATTTCTATTTTTTGAAAGTGGCACTACCTATAGGAAGCTATATTATGCTGAAGAACATAATTTTTAGTTTTTGTTACAACCCACATCAAACTATTTGAAAGACATTTTTCTACCTTTTTATAAAGTGACATGTCAATTTTGTGTTAGAGTAACAATTTGTCTCATAAAATGAATGGTGATAATTTAGAAAATTAGAAATAATATTGAAGAGAAATGCTGTGAATTAAGACTTTTTAGAAAATTTATGCAAGGTTTTATGTAATTCCTTGCTTAAAAGCTTTGATTGAGGGATAATATCTTGGGAGACTTCAATGAGGGCCTTAACATAACATATTTTTATTTTTTATTTTTTATTTTTTTTTAATAGGGCACGATTTAATCCAAAATTTTAAGCTAAACTAGGTTAGAGTCAAATTAAGTTATATTATTTTCTCAAATGGCGTTTTTTGTTCCGCTCACTTGCAACACCTAATAATCTCTTTTTCATGTATGAGTCATGATCTCTTTGTCCGCTCAGTATTTGATTCGTCTCCAATGGCCACCAACAAGTCCTATTATGCACCCCCTTATTTAAGTCATTGTTGCTTTAACATCATCACAATTCACAACCCCACACCACACGAGTAGAAATTACAACCCCATTATCATTTAGTCCTCCTTTCTCTTTTTCCAAGTCTTTCTTTATCACTTTATAGCATCGTGATGAATGGGCAAAGAGACTTACCCTCTTTTGTTAATTTAAGCCTCCTTGTTCACACACACAAAAGCACTTCACTACGTTTCTTAATTTCATTCAATCAAAAAAAGAAAAGAAAAAAAGTGGAGGTGAAGGTGTTAATGGAGACACTTGCTCTTCCCACTATCTTTTATTGTCTCATGAGTCATGATCACAAAGTTTGTAGTATTTGATTCTTCGAATTCTGCATTGCAGCAGATACCTTGAGTCCTGGGCAATCGACCCCCTTATTTAAGTGGTGTCCAGACTTGATTTCCTCAGGCCAAATTTTTGAGCTCATCACAATTTCACAACCCCACACCACACGAGTTTTCTTCAACCCCATTATCATTTAGTCCTCCTTTCTCTTTTTCCAAGCTTTCTTTAACAAGCATCGTGAAAAGGGCAAAGAGACTACCCTCTTTTGTTAATTTAAGTCCTTGTTCACACACACAAAAGCACTTCACTACGTTTCTTAATTTCTTCAATCAAAAAAAGAAAAGAAAAAAAGTATGAAGGTTTAATGGAGACACTTGCTCTTCCCACATCTTTTAGTCTCATTGCTTTCACAAAGTTCTTCGACCATTGCCGACACCTTATATCCTGAAGTACTCGTGTTTCCTCTGGATTTTTGAGCGGTTTCTTTTCTTCAACCGGACTTGGGTATTTGGTACAAGAAGACCCAAGTACTTGTGGACGAACCGGAACAACCCACTTACAGATTTATCTGGAGTTTTCACCATCAACAACAATGGAACACTTATTCTTCTCGACCAAAGAAACGATACTATCTGGTATTCGAATTCGTCGAGGGCAGCACAGACTCCAGTTGCTCAGCTTTTAGATTCTGGTAATTTTGTTGTTAAAGACAAAGTTACATCGAGCTCTGAAAGCTATCTGTGGGAGAGTTTTGATTACCCGTTTAACACATGGTTACCGGGCATGACAATAGGAAAGGACATGAGCAATGGTCTAGACCGGTTTTTGACATCTCCTGGAGACTTTACATACAAATTTGATCACAAGGGGTTGCCTCAAATATTTATTAAAAGAGGATCAATGAAAAAATTCCGCTCTGGACCATGGAATGGAGTTCGATTCAGCGGGCTTCCTATGCTTGTACATCTGTATTTCTTTCCCATATTAGCATTCGACAAGGAAATGGTGGGATATTTATACAAAACTAAAAACAAGTTGGTTTATACAAGGATAACACTGAGTGAGTCAGGCATCCTCCAACGCATTGTAATGACGGAGGGAAGCTCTGAATGGACTATTATGGATGCAATTCCAAATGACCTGTGTGACAATTATGGGCAGTGTGGTGCTAATAGTGTTTGCAGAAGTTTCAAAGAATCAGTCTGCGAGTGTTTGGAAGGTTTCACCACTAAATCACCAGAAGAATGGAAACATCTCATTTCTTCAAGCGGATGTGTGAGGAGAACCCCACTCGAATGCCAGAGGAAAGATGGTTTCTTGAAGCTTGGACGGGTGAAATTGCCCGACTTGCTTGAGTTTTGGTTAAACAAGAGTATGAGCACAGAGGAATGCAAGGCAGAGTGCTTGAAGAACTGTTCTTGTACGGCATATGCAAATTCAGATATTACTGGGGGAGGTAATGGCTGTTTGATCTGGTTTGGGGATTTGATTGATATTAGAGGGTATAACCAAGAAAATCCCGGGCAAGATCTCTATATACGCCTGGCTGCTTCAGAACTTAGTAAGTGCACTTTCTGCTTCTATAGCACTCACTTCTCACATATTAGCTTATTCAGGCTTCATCCACCAATGCCTTGGTCAGCATGGTGCAGTGGGGCTTATAATCTGTGGTAGGATACAGTTCAGTTTAAGTTCTCGAGCCATAGTTTTGTTTATGCTTTCATTTTCATTCTCAACTGACTTATAATAAATTCTGACCAGTTTAAGCAAAGATCTAATACTTTTACAAATTAAAGAAACAGGAAAATTTTCAAGCAAAATGAATAATTTTTTTAATTGTTGTTGGCTTTAGGATCAATCCATAAATCAAACACGAAGAAAAGGCGGGTGGTCGTCCTAATGCTAGCAATCAGTTTTGGAATGCTTACCTTGGGGTTGGTTTTCTGGTGTATAACTTGGAAGACAACAAATATAAGATGTAAGTATACTCATCCAAGTGTACACATCCATCCTTGCCAATATTAAAGTGAGCATGATAAACTGTAGTTAGACTAAAATTAAAATCAGTTCCTGAAAAGGTATATATTATGCCTTCAATAGGTCGTCAAAGAGAAGAAAGAAGATGTAGAGGTACCTTTATTTGATTTTACAACGGTTGCTAATGCAACAAACAAGTTCTCTGAAGCAAATGTGATTGGAGCAGGTGGATTTGGTCCTGTTTATAAGGTAAAAGGATTTGATTTTGTCATACAGGTATCAAATTGTTTGGTGATATTATGAAAATTCAAAAGGAAAGACGCACCTTTATCTGATGATTTGCAGGGACATCTATGTAACGGACAAGATATTGCAGTGAAGAGGCTGTCAAAGAATTCTAGACAAGGTCTTGAAGAGTTCAAGAATGAAGTTGTTCTCATTGCCAAACTTCAACATAGGAATCTTGTCAGGCTTTTAGGCTACTGCATTCAAGGAGACGAAAGGATGTTAATCTATGAGTACATGCCCAACAAAAGCTTGAATAATTTCATTTTTGGTATGATTCTCCTTACCCATTATGTATTCCTTTCTTTTATATGTTGTGTACCTGAGTTTATTGCCTATTATGTATCTGAATAGTCTTTCGATTTTGATTTTCAAAAAAAGTTGACAAAAGAAGTAAATATAGTCATAGATGTAATCAAGGTAACAAGGGCCAAAATTATATGCAGAACAAAATGGAAGTGCACTGCTGGCATGGCCAAAGCGTTTCGACATTGTTGTTGGGATTGTGCGAGGACTTCTCTATCTCCACCAGGACTCTAGACTTCAAGTCATCCACAGGGATCTGAAAGCAAGCAATATTTTATTAGATATCAACTTAAACTCAAAAATATCAGATTTTGGCTTAGCAAGAACTTTTGGAGGGGATGAAGCTGAGGTGAAAACAGATAGAGTTGTTGGAACATAGTAAGTAATATAAAATGGAACTAGATTTTTGTTTGTCAAACAGTAGCAAATATTTCATCCATGTGAAGGGTAAGGTCATGGGTTAAAGATGTACTGGTAGATGTAACTTACCAACAACAACAATAAAAAAAAAACTTATATTTGATAGTTTAATGCAGCGGCTACATATCTCCTGAGTATGCAGTTGACGGAACATTTTCAGTGAAATCTGATGTCTTTAGCTTGGGTGTGCTCATGTTAGAGATAGTGAGTGGCATGAAAAACAGAAATTTTGCTCACTCAGATCATCACCATAACCTTCTAGGACATGTAAGTGGAAAATTATCTCTCTCTCTCTCTCTCTCATTTTTTGGTGAATTATGTGAGCATCTGGATTGTAATTGTTCTAGGCATGGTTGCTGTGGAAGGAGGGCAGGGCCTTGGAATTATTGTATACATGTTTGGAGGATTCACATTCAAGATCTCAAGTACTAAGATGTATTCAAGTTGGTTTATTATGTGTTCAAAAGTTCCCAGAAGACAGGCCGGCAATGTTTAGTGTGCTTTCTATGTTAACGAATGAGGAAGCAATTCTTCCTCAGCCTAAACAGCCTGGTTTCTTCAGAGAAAGAAGTTCCAGCAATGCAGACACAAAATCAAGAAATGAAGAATCATGCACAGAAAATACACTAACTATCACTATGCTAGAAGCTAGATAGGAAATTCATGAATTGCTTGCCTGAAGAGTTGTATGTGAAAGTTTTAGTATTTATCAATTAGGTTTTTGGGTGCATTTGGGATTATATTCTTTGCAATCTTTCTTGTTTATATAAGTAAATCCTACCATTTGGGGGTCATAATTTCCACTTGCTTGGGTGTGTAAAACTAATGTGCTATTCTGTATTATCTTTAATGGGAATTGATCGACCATCATAGCTAGTTCTTATCTAAAATCTGAATAATTAAGACGTCTACATATGGGCTTCTGTGGTGTTTATGTTGAATCTGACATAAAACCATGGATCCCATTGAATGTTTACAGAGGCTTAAGTGCAGAAGAATGATTCTATTCACATCAGCATATGATCTGTACACTACACATTTTAATAGAACCAGTGGGAGTGAAAAGCCATAACTAATTGTTAGTTACAAAACTGTTTTCAGACAGTTGTATCATTCTGCAAGTAATTTTAACTAACTGCTGCAACTAATAACAGCCCACTGTAACTGCTGATATCTTAACTCTGCAATTACTACTATCTTGACTGAGTAGAGCAATTTTCATCTGTATTGTTAAACATTCCCCCTCAAACTAATGGGCACAAAAGGGCATCAGACAGCTTATCAGTACTAGAAATGAATTTAACTTCCAAATCCTTTCAAACAACTCTTTGACGGACAAAATGTGTTTGGTACTGGCATGAAAGATAGGATTTGAAGCAATGACTAGTGCAGAAAAATCATCGGACCAAATGTGAGGTATATGATGAGGAAAATGATGAGGAAAACACCCCTCCTTTAAAACCATACAAAGCCACTTTAAAACCATACAAGGCCCACATAACTCAGCATTAGTGGAAGCTATGATTGATATTCAACTTTAACATCATCACAACCCCACACGAGTATAAATCACAACCCCATTAAGTCCTCCTTTCTCTTTTTCCAAGTCTTTCTTTATGACTTTATAGGATCGTGGTGAAAGGGCAAAGAGACTAGCCCCCTTTTGTTATTTTAAGTCGTTGTTCACACAGACATATCTTTTGTTTTGCAGCTGCTAACTGCTAATAGTTTTTGTTGTTCTCTGCTGGAAGCAGCACATCACTACTTTTATAGTTCTCCTTTTGGTTGAATACGTTTCTTAATTTCATTCAACCAAAGAGTAAGGGTGTTAATGGAGACATTTTCTCTTCCCACTCTCTTTTATTGTCTCATTGCTTTCTCAAAGTTCTTGGAATTCTGCATTGCAGCTGACACCATAAGTCCTGGGCAAGCAATCAGTGGTAACCAAACTTTGATTTCCTCAGGCCAAATTTTTGAGCTTGGCTTCTTTTCTTCAGACAACAACATGAGCAGGTACTTGGGCATATGGTACAAGAAGACCCCAGGTGTACTAGTGTGGATAGCGAACCAGAACAATCCACTCACTGATCCTTGTGGAATTTTCATCATCAGCAACAATGGAACACTTATTCTTCTCAACCAAAGAAACGACACTATCTGGTATTCGAATTCAGCGAGGGCAGCACAGAATCCAGTTGCTCAGCTTTTAGATTCTGGTAACCTTGTTCTTATAGACAATCTAACATTGAGCTCAGAAAGCTATTTGTGGAAGAGCTTTGATTACCCATTGAACTCATGGTTACCAGGCATGACATTAGGAAAGGACACGAGCAATGGTCTAGACCGATTTTTGACATCTTGCAGAGACTCAGATATTGCATCTCCAGGAGACTTTACATACAAATTTGATTCTAAGGGGTTGCCTCAAATATTTATAAAGAGGGGATCAATGAAAAAATTCCGCACTGGACTATGGAATGGAGTTCGATTCAGCGGTCTTCCTATAGGCATAAATAATTTTTTCTTTCCCATATTAGCATCATACAAGGAATTGGTGGGATTTAAATATGAACCTAAAAACAAGTTGGTTTATACAAGGGTAACACTGAGTCAGTCAGGCATCCTCCAACGAATTGTATTGATGGAGGGAAGCTCTGAATGGACTATTATGGATGCAATTCCAAATGACCTGTGTGACAATTATGGGCAGTGTGGCGCTAATAGTGTTTGCAGGAGTTACAAATCATCAATCTGTGAGTGTTTGGAAGGTTTTATCCCCACATCACCAGAAGAATGGAAAATGCTTGTTTGGTCAAGTGGATGTGTAAGGAGAACCCCTCTAGACTGCAAGAAAAAAGATGGTTTCATAAAGCTTGCGTGGGTGAAATTGCCGGACTTGTTGGAGTTTTGGTTAAACAAGAGTATGAGCACCATGGAATGTGAGGCAGAGTGCTTGAAGAACTGTTCATGTACAGCATATGCAAATTCAGATATTACTGAGGGAGCCAATGGTTGTTTGATCTGGTTTGGGGATTTAATTGATATTAGAGGGTATAGTGAAGCAAATGAAAATAGCAGGTATATTGAAGAAAATCCTGGGCAAGACATCTATATACGACTGCCTGCTTCTGAACTTAGTAAGTGAACTTATCTGCTCTGTAACACCATCTATTGTCACGTTTTTAACTCATTTAGAAGTTAGAACTTACTGAGGCCTTGGCCTTCATGGTGCTAGTAGCTTATACATCTTTATTTATGTTTTATTTATTTTCATTAGCATTGTCAACTGACTTATAATAAATCCTGACTTGTACTGTAAGAAAATATCTAATAGTTTTAACAGAAAGAAACAGGAAAGTTTCAAGCAAAATGAACAGATTTTTTTCTTATTATTATTATTTTTTTTATTGTCTTTTTGTTCTAGAATCAATCTATCATTTAAATACGAAGAGAAGGCGGATGATCCTGCTAGCGGTATCAACGATTTCTGGAATGCTTACTTTGGGGTTGGTTTTCGGGTGTATAATTTGGAAGACAATAAATAAAAGAGGTAAGTATATATTTATCCTTGCTGATTTTTTTCTGAAGAAAAAGATAGATTATAGTGACTTAGTGAGCATGATGCACATTAGTTGGACTACAATTAAAAGCAGTTCCTGAAAAGGTAAAATATACATTTGATAGTTCTTCAAAGAAAGAAAGAAGATGTGGGGGTACCTTTATTTGATTTTACAACGGTTGCTGCTGCTACGAACAAATTCTCTCGCGCAAATATGATTGGAGCAGGTGGATTTGGTCCTGTTTATAAGGTAGAAAAGATTATGATTTTGTTATACAGGTCACCAATATATGGTGAGATTATGCAACTTCAAAAGGAACAATGCATCTTTATCTGATGATTTGTAGGGACATCTATGTACTGGACAAGATATTGCAGTGAAGAGGCTGTCAAAGAACTCAAGACAAGGTCTTGAAGAGTTCAAAAATGAAGTAGTTATTGTTGCCAAACTTCAACATAGGAATCTTGTCAGACTTTTAGGCTACTGCATTCAAGGAGATGAAAGGATGTTAATCTATGAGTACATGCCCAACAAAAGCTTGGATTATTTCATTTTTGGTTCGGTTCTCCTGACTCTTTATTTTTTACAATTACTTTCCATCTTCTATATGTTATGTACTTGAGTGTGTTTCCTGTCATGTGTCTGAATATTTCTCCAATTGATTTTAATAAAAGGTTCACAAAAGAACTTGAAATAGTCATAGATGTAATCATGTTAACAGAAGGAAAAAATTATATGCAGAACACAGTAGAAGTGCCCTGCTAGCTTGGCCAAAGCGTTTTGACATTGTTATGGGGATTGTGCGAGGATTTCTCTATCTCCATCAGGATTCTAGGCTTCAAATTATCCACAGGGATTTGAAAGCGAGCAATATTTTACTAGACATCAACTTCAACCCAAAAATATCAGACTTTGGCTTAGCAAGAACTTTTGGAGGGGGTGAAGCTGAAGTTCAAACAGATAGGGTTGTTGGAACATAGTAAGTTCATTAGAAATTTAGAATTGAACCAATTTTTTGCAATTGCGCTAATTCTAATGGCACGACACTTCCTCCTCCTATAGAATGGGTACACAGTAAAGTCTTGAGTACAAGGATAATTTTAATAATAATAAAATATATGATTTTTGTGCAGTGGCTACATGTCTCCTGAGTATGCAACTGATGGAACATTTTCTGTGAAATCTGATATCTTTAGCTTGGGTGTGCTTATGTTGGAGATAGTGAGTGGCATAAAAAATAGAGGGTTTTCCCACCCAAATCACCACCATAACCTTCTGGGACATGTAAGTGTAAAATACTCTCTCTCTCACTCTCTCTCTCTCTCTCCTCTTTGGGTGAATTTGGTAATGTAAATTGTAATTGTTCTAGGCATGGTTGCTGTGGAAGGAGGACAGGGCCTTGGAACTATTGGATACATGTTTGGAGGATTCATGCTCAAGATCTGAAGTACTAAGATGTATTCAAGTTGGTTTACTATGTGTCCAAGAGTTCCCTGAAGACAGACCAACAATGTCATTTGTGGTTTCTATGTTGGTGAATGAAGGAGCAGTTCTGCCTCAACCTAAACAGCCTGGTTTCTTCATAGAAAGAAGTTCCCACATTGCAGATGCAAATTTAATAAATGAAGTATCACATACAGAAAATTTAGTGACTATAGCTATGCCACAAGCTAGATAGGGCGAGGAGTTGTAAGTGAAACCTTCAATTAGGGTATAAGGGGTGCAACTTGGATTTGATTCCCTGGCCTCTTTTTATTTGTCTTTTAGAAGTTATTTTTAGCCTTTGGAGGTCAGCATTGCTTGTTGCTGATATGTAAAACTAATGAGATTTTCTGTATGTTCTTTAATTTGTATATATGGATCCACCATCACATACCTAGTTCCTATAAAAATGCTAAGAATTGAGATCTCTAAATATGGACTGATATTTTAGCAGTGAAGCTGACTATAAAGTATAAAATAGGGAAGTTATTTGTTAGGATTTTAGTATTGGTCAATTCTATTCGACAAACCATGTGTTTAATGTAAATAAGTTAGGTTATGTTATGCAAAAGGAGCTACTCAAAGATATTGAAGATTTGAAGTTTCGGTTGAGTGAAATGGATTTGCTTGAGTGATCTTTAAAGTCAGGCGGAAACTTTGCGGAACACTTGCTTGAGCAAGATTATGAAAACTTGATTTCTATATTGATTCGAAGCATAATTCAGCCAAATTTTTAACTTGCTTATATATTATACCCTTTGGAGCATCAAAGAGTTCCAAGAGAGCCTTCGTTCACTTGAGCCTACATAGAAAAAATCTTGTGTTTATCCAACCTTGAGCCCAAATTGAAGTTCCTTAAGACCACAGAGTTCATTGGTAAAAGACCTCTAGAGCATACACGTGGTGTTCTATGAATGCCATCACATCTGCCAACTGAACGGCTCTCTTGAGTGCTACCCGGTGTGAATCCAACCTACACATCAGATCTAGGAACACACCATTAACTCAATGGTTAGGCCGGAGAATTTCGCCACCTCGTTGTGGGTTTTGGAACCAACTTTGACCCCATGCGCAGAGGTCTAACTATTACAAGACTAGTTACTAGACTATAGGTCCAAAGTTAGGGCACGGACTTTGGAAAGTGTTAGGCACCCAAGCCTGCTTGATCAAATGGGTCAGCCTCCACGTCATACATTATATCTACTTTCTAACAAGGATTTCACTAAGATTAATCCCCTACCAACATGTATGTTTGAAACGTAGAGAAGATATACACAACACGAGGCTCAAAGAATCACACATAAGTGTGGGTCCCACTTGCTACTGAGGGAGATGCTGTATACAGCGGAAATATAAGATACCGACTCCAAGAGGTGGGGATGACCTTTGATATAATATTGAATTATTGAATTTTCAAAACTTCACTGTCAGTTTCAGAGAACACAATTTGGTGTAAAGAAAAAGCATAAGTTTACGAACACACCCATTTTCACACCCATTGAAAGAAAAATACAATCTTGGTTGTGAAAATTTGAGTGTAGAATCAGTCACTTAAATAGACAGAGTAGTGTTAGATACAAATGGATTGAGATTTCAACTATTGCATAGCGCATTACTTTTGGATGACTGATATGAAAAGTAGAAATCGGCCATCCAAACAAAAGTAACTTTTTACATTTTTTTATTATATTTGTTTGGATGGTTGAGATTTGAAAAAACTACTTTTAATTGGTGATCTTGATCCAATTCGGTTAACCCCGCAAGACCTTGCTTTTTTCATGGTAGTTTGTGAGAAAACCTCAGGATGTGGGTTAAGCTAAAAAAAGAAAAAAAAGCTCATGTCATTTTCCTAGGCTGGCAAATGCAATGCATGGTAAGGCTTTCTATACCACTTGATCCAATTGAGGCATACCTTTTTTTTTTTTTTTGTTCTGAATGATTTGAAAGTTGGAATTTTGATTGACCATCCTTTTCCACCCTCTTAGCTGTGCTGCTCCAGTTAAGTTGACTATCATTATCAACTTTAAAACTAAGGAAAATTCCTTTGTACATTTCCGTCGTTCACCGCTTTTCCCGATAAACATTTCCATTGTTAACAATCATTATCAATATTAAAACTAAGGAAAATTCCTTTGTACATTTCGGTCGTTCCCTCACTTTTCCGGATAAACGTTTCCATTCAGCATTTTAGCGTAGCCACCCTATCAAATATCAACACATAATCCATCCATCGGTTCCATTTCCAATACTTTAAAATAAAACAAAAAAGATTGATTTTTTTTTTTTTACTTTGATTTTTAACTCAGGATGAAATGCTCTGATACTATAAAATATTATTGATTTTTCTAACAATTTAGGCCGTTAGGAACAGATGAATTTAATCATTATTCTAACACTTAATACGTTGAACACAAGTTCAAGAAACAAAGTAAAACACACGTTCGCCGAGCTATAATTTATATTTTTTCAAGAAAATATCAGGTAATAAGTGCGTTAGACTATATAAATGACAGGACAATATTGACCCGCAACTTGCAAAATGAATTTATTTATCATAAAGAGGTTCGTTATTGTTGACCCTACTTGACCCCTTGGTCTGAGTCGTTATAGCATTTTTCTTCATCATATTTATGGAGTTTTGAAAAATCCGGACATCTTAGAGATAAATAGAGAGGTAGCAACTAATTGAACGAACCGCAAGAGTCCATTGATGTGAAGGGACTGGAAAGAGAGTCGTCATAAGAAACAAAAAATGTATTTTTAAAGAACATTGAATCTGCAAGAGGCACTACAAAAAAACTTGACTTTTTTTTAGTGTCAAATAGAATTTGGCCGTACGATATTTCTCTGGTAAACAATTTTAGTGTGATTTTCATCCGCGCCTTTTTTCTTTTACTCATTTTGAAGCTGAAACTATGTTATTAACGAGGGTTGTGAAATAACCGTCGAAACACGGGGTCAAAACAAATCAAGTTTTTTGTAGCGACGTTCTTTGATTTCAGAAGAGTAATTCTGAAATTCACCAAAGAGAGAAAAAAAGAAAACTTCCCTGAAATTTTTATTAATCAAAATTTTGAATGCTCAAGAGATTACAACCACTAATTTATAGAAAATAAGTCAGGGGGGATGGCTAGGAAATTTATATAAAACTAAAGTGCGAATTAAAATTTACGTTGATGTTAAATAAAGAATCTAACTTCAAAGGTCTTGTAAACAAATATTGTAACATTTCTTCTATAGTGAATTTTCTTCGGAGTTGGATCTCTCAGAGTGGCTTTTCTTTTTAAGAGTTTCTTAGTTGATTTTTCACTTCGTCACCAAAATTTACTGTTTTTTATTTTTTTTATTTGTTTTAGATTTGGTGAATTATAACTGTCGTTGAAATAACTATTAGTTATCAAATTTTTCACTCACTTTACCATCTCGGTTAACTTTCACAACATCTCAGCTAGACACAAGGGTAGAAGTATGCAAGTCTGTTTCCAAGTCCTTTTTTACCTAGAAATGTGATGAATAAGAAAGGAAACTTGGTTCCCTTGTGTCCACGTCTAGATTTATCCAAAATCAAGGGAAAGAAAAAGTGAATAAGATAGCATGGCTCCACTGATAAGTTGTGGAAAACCTTAATCTAAAGCAAATAACAATGGAGAAATATTTAGAGAGATAGAGAAGAGATAGTGGAGGCTAGGGTTTCATGTGGTTTGGCTATGTGACCCTACGACCACAGGATGAAGCCTAATGGGTTACATCTTTATTAATATTTTCTCAGTATTATATTTTTGGATGATTACAATATGTTGTGAGGTGTCCTATTTATACATAGGACTACTAACACAACTCTCCTATCTAACCTATGTGGGATTCCTTAACATTCCCCCTCAAACTCAAGGTGTAATTTTAATGAAATCTTTGAATTTGTTTACAAAATAATAGTTAAAAAATGCGGCTCAACTTGGCTTGGCTCGTATCTCGGCTCGATGGCTCAGATCTCGGCTCAGAGGCTCGGTGGCTTGGATTATAGCTTGAAGTAGATCTTGGCTTGGACGGATCATGGCTCAATGGTTTGAATCTCGACTCAGTGGCTCAAAGGATTGGATCTTGAAATGGTCTTGGCTCGAGATCTCAGCTCAGTGGCTTAATGGCTTGGCTCAATCTCGGCTCATGAAGATAAAATCAAAAAGTATATCCCACATTTATTTTTTTTGTTGAATTTTCGAATTTTGAATTTTGAAATTCGAAATTTGATTTTTTTTTTTTTTTTTCTTACTGGTCAATACCATTTTTTTTTTTTTTGAATGTTGGAAAACAAGTAAGGCAGAAAACCTTTTAGGTTCTATGCCCCCTTTCACGCCACTTTCCCAACTTTCCCACAACTTCTTCTTTTTTTTCATTTATTTATTTTTCTTCACGCAACACAGCACCTTGGTTAAAACCAAGATCTCAAAAATAACTTCTAGTGTTTTTTTTTTTTTTTTCTCACCCACCGTCTTCTTTTATTTTTTTTAAGAATTTTCTTTTACCAAAAAACCCTAGCAGTGTGTGTTGACAACTAAACAATAGAAGTCAGTAAAACAAAATATAAAATAAAATAAAATAAAAAACCAAATATTCACCTCTTAATGAACATGGATTTAGTCAAAAACTTGAGATCTAGATTGAGATCTCCATGAGTACACACAAATAAACAAATCTGGGTGCGTGTTGCCAATCTTGATGGTGGTGATGGCGGTGCGGGGTGGTGCTAAGGAAGTTTTTTTTTTTTTGAAGATGTGGAAAAGGATGATGGTGGCTGTTGGATATGTACTGATATGTGATGATTTTTTTTGTGGTGATGATGGAGAGAGATTGTTGCGGCTAAAGGTGTAGAAGCGATGTCACCGGATTGAATTGACTCATGTGAGCTCTAGGGCTCTGATACCATGTGGAAAACCTTAATCTAAAGCAAATAACAATGGAGAAATATTTAGAGAGATAGAGAAGAGATAGAGGAGGCTAGGGTTTCACGTGGTTCGGCTATGTGAGCCTACGTCCATAGGATGAAGCCCAATGGGTTACATCTTTATTAATATTTTCTCAGTGTTATATTTTTTGATGATTACAATATGTTGTGAGGTGTCCTATTTATACATAGGACTACTAACACAACTCTTCTATCTAACCTATGTGGGATTCCTTAACATGGTTGACACAAGAAGTCCATGTTTATAAAACTGGGAACTGCTTATAGTTTGGTTGTATTGTTTTATTCTTCATTGAAAAACAAATATAAAAGAGCGTAAATTATGGAGACACTTCCTCTTCCCACTCTATTTTATTGTCTCATTGCTTTCTCAACATTCTTGGAATTCTGAAAGATTCCAAAGCATAGTTATTAAACTCGGATCAGATGTTAATCTGGTCTAGGAGTCGGGTTATTGGGTCACTAGTTTAACCAGTGGGTTACCGATCGAATCGTAGGTTCAAATAAAAAATTAAAAAAATATATAAAAATATAAAACTAAGTATCATAAAATAAATAAGAATGTCTTAAAATTCAAGAAACAAAAACATATCTCAAACTCCAAAGTTACATTCAAAGAGACATCAACAGCACATAATGCTTGCAATAATAATTCACTAGTAAATTTTTTTTTTTCCTCAGGGACTCCGGAGTCCTTGGATTTTTAGTTATTTTTTCTTTTTAAAAAAAAAACCTTGCCACGTGAAGCATTAATTTTTACATTTAGTGGTGTTAAATTAAGCCCTATTTTGTACATTTTTTTATTTATTTTTTTTTTGTTAATAACCTTCTTAACGTAAGGGAAAAAAGAAAAGAAAAGAAAGTTATGCCCATCAATTTCTTGCCCGAAGAGTTGTATGTCAAAGTTTCAGTATTTATCAATTATGATTTTGGGTGCGTTTGGGATTATATTATTTGCAATATTTTTTTTTATAGAAGTAATTTCTTCCATTTGGGGGTCAGAGTTGCCACTTGCTTGGGTGTGTAAAACTAATGTGCTTTTCAAAAATAAAACACCATCATAGCTAGTTCTTATCTAAATTCTCAATAATTAATATGTCTACATATGGGCTTCTGTGGTGTTTTATTTTTGAAACTGACATATAACCATGGATCCCATTGAAGGTTTACATCTGGCTTAAGTGCAAAAGGATGATTATATTCACATGAGCATGTAATCTGTACACAATTGGTATTTAACTATTTATATGCATTTGAATAGAACACGGGGGAGAGAAAAGCCATAACTAATTATTAGTTACAAAACTGTTTTCAAACAGTTATATCATTCTGCAAGTAAATTTAACTAACTGCTGCAACTAATAACAATCCACTGTAACTGCTGATATCTCAACTCTACAACTGCTACTTCTTGGCTGAGTGCCTGAGTGGTGTGATTGTCGTCAGTAATGTTAAGATTCCCCCTCAAATTAATGGGCACAGAAGTGAGCATTAATTAGTTTATCCTTTGATTAAATAAAACATTGAGAAGGTAAGTCCTTGGTAAAACTATCAGACAGTTGAACTTATCAAAAAAAAAAAAAAAACTATCAGACAGTTGATCAGTACTAGAAATGAATTTTACTTCCAAATCCTTTCAAACAACTCTTTGATGAACAAAATGAAAGTCAACATGGATGTGTTTGGTATGAGCACAAGAGATAGGATTTGAAGCAATGGCTAGTACAGAAAATTATCACACCAAATCCGAGGGATATGATGAAGGAAAACACCCAAGTCCTTTAAAATTATACAAAGCCAACATAACTCAGCAGTAATGGACGCAATGATTGATATTCAACTACAGTGGAAGAATGAGATACTATGGATTGTTTCTTGGCTAATCAAGTAATGGAATTATTGCTAATAAAAATAATAACCTGATGTAGAGCGTCTATCTAAGGGGTCAACAGCCCAATCAACATCTGTGAAAGCTGAGGAGAGAGAAAAAACCAAGGCTAAAAGAGAATTAACATGGTCAAGTGTTCCCCAAGATAGCGTAAGATGCATTTGGCTACATGATACTGAAGGTCAGTGGGGGAGTGCATAAAGTGGCACACAAATTTTGAACTCTTAGTAGATGTTTCGTTTATCTACCTTCCATCATTGTTATAGTGACTGCACTTTCAGTATGGCACCCTTCAACAGTTGTTGACGCATCTGCATCAGTGGAACTTCTTTCTATGAAGAAACCAGGCTGTTTAGGTTGAGGAAGTGGTGGCCCCTCATTGCTCAGCATGAATACCACAGATGACATTGCTGGCCTGTCTTGTAGAAGTTTCTGAACACATAATAGACCCACTTGAATGCATCTTAGCACTTGAGATTTAACATCCGATTCCTTCAGGCATGAATCCATTAGCTCCAAAGCTTTGTTTTCATTCCACAGCAGCCAAGCCTAATAGAATAAAAAGATTTATGGGCTTAGCATGACTCATGAAAGCTAGAGATGCATAATCTAAGCAATAGAAAGAACAATATGGTTTTAATAATTTGTACGCACATGCCCTAAAAGATTATGGTGATGATCTGGATGGGAAAACCCCCTGTTCTTTTTGCCACTGACTATCTCTAACATAAGTACACCCAGACTAAAGACGTCTGATTTGGCTGAAAATTTCCCATCAATTGCGTACTCTGGAGACATGTATCCACTGTGTAAAATAATGGAATTTCAGTACTTGGAATGATGGAAACACTTTTTAGGCAATTGTGTATATATAACTTACTATGTCCCAATTACTCGCTTTGTTTTTGCTTCCATTTGATCTCCACTAAAGATTCTTGCTATACCAAAGTCTGAAATTTTGGGGTTCAATTCACAATCAAGTAAAATGTTGCTGGTTTTAAGATCCCTATGAACAATTCTCAATCTGGAGTCTTGGTGGAGATAAAGAAGTCCCCTTGCAATTCCCATAACAATTTCAAAGCGCTTCTCCCAATCCAGTGATGCACTTCTATTCTGATCTGCCATGCATTTTGCCACCAAAAAATTAGGCTTACTTGTTATAGAAAGAAAACAGAGGCCCCTGTTTTGCATTAAGTGTACAAAGAAATAATCAGATTTAGAGTCAGACCAAAAATGAAATAGTCCAAACTTTTGTTGGGCATATACTCATAGATTAGTATCCTTTCTTCTCCTTCAATGCAACAGCCCAGAAGCTTGACTAAATTCCGATGTTGAAGCTTGGATATCATAATAACTTCATTCTTGAACTCTTCAATACCTTGTCTGGAACTATTTGAGAGCCTCTTCACTGCTATTTCTTGTCCCGAAAATAGCTCACCCTTAAAGTTTTGGTATGGAAATATTAAGTTCAAAACCCAAAGAGAGAGAGAATACAAGTTAGATTGAGCTCTATAAAGAACCATAGGGCCAAGATTATATTACCTTGTAAACCGGACCAAAACCACCCTCTCCTATCTTATTTGTGCAGGAGAAGTTATTGGTTGACCTCACAATGGTAACAAAATCAAATAATGGCATATCCAAGTCTTCCTTGGTTCTTTTTCCTATAAAATGGGAAATTTTTATAATGTAAATGGATGAGTTTAATTTCCAAAGTATATTTAGCAAATGCCAAATGAAAATAAAGAATGCATTGGGATTAACCAGAAGACATTGAACAAGACAGCAAAGCAATAATGATAAGTTTTAATTACAATAAGGAAATTGCAGGCCTCTTTGTCATCATTTATTTTTTCTGGAGTGCATGAGTATATGTGCTTACCCCTCTTCTTTGTTCTGTTCTTCCAAATTATGCAGCAGCATGCCAGACCAAGAACAAGCATCCCACAAGTTATTGATATGATCAATAGCCTCTTCTTCGTACTGGAACCACCCAATTTCTCTAGAACATATGACATTTAGGTATTAAATCATGAAAGTCAAAGCCTTTTTTCTTTTTCTTTGGCTCATTTCTCAATTTAGTTCTTTCCAGGTGCATTTGTGGCAGTCCACAAGTTAATTTACTGTTTGTTAAAGTAACAAGAATTTAACTAGAAAACCCATAACGGATACATCTTTGCTATATGATTTTTGTACATTAATGAACAGAATGTAGGGTTTATATATTAGAGAACCCCAAGCAAATCCTAGGCTAACTCTAGGGTTTGTTTGCTTGCTCGACAAGTACATATGAGCCTACAATAGAATTAGGCCTCTTGGACCATAATATCTCTATCACTGTTAATTTGGAAGATTTTTCGTATGTGGGGGGATAACTAAACTGAAAAAAGCAAATTCACTAGGTCCTAACCATTTCATTTTGAGCCTAAAAATATATAATTCAATGGTAAGGGATCTACCTCGCTGATCTGAAGGCAACAGAAAACCACTGTAGATTAAAGACTTTGGGGGCTAGTGTAATGAACTTTAGATTTGAATAGAAGTAATATGATGAAGAGTTTTCACATACCTAGTTCTGAAGCTGGCTCTCTAATATAAACATCTTGTTCCCCTTTTTCGTCCATGAACTCTCTTATGTCAATTAGATCACCAAACCACATCAAACACCCACTGCCTCCATTTCTAATATCTGAGTTAGCATAAGCAGTACAAGAGCAATTCTTCAAGCACTCTGCCTCACATTCATTAAGGCTCATGCTCTTGTTCAACCAAAACCAGATCAAATCCGGCAATTTCACACCTTCAAGTTTCAGAAACCCTTCTTCCTTGTGGCAAGTCAGTGGAGTCCTTCTCATGCAACCACCGGTCCAATTAAGCACATCCCACTCTTTTTGTTGTTTTGGAACAAAACCCTTCAAGCACTCACAAATGGGTCTTTTGCTTATTTTACAAATGCCATTAGCACCACACTGTCCATAAAAATCACACATATCATTCGGTATTGTATACATTACAGCCCATTCGCCACTCCCTTCATTCAACAAATGGCGTTGGATTGAACCCGACTCGGTCAAAGCAACTCTTGTAACAACAGAGTTATCATTAGCCTCGTACACGTAATACAGCTCATCGTTGTCATACACAATAATGGGCTTAAAAACTGCATTCATGTTCACTAAAACACCACTAAATCGTAGTCCATTCCACAGACCAGCGCGAAACTTCTTCTCTGATCCCTTGCGAAAAACAAGTTGAGGCAACCCAAAATTATCAAATTTGTAAGTAAATTCCCCCTTAGAAGGATCAGTAGCATTTTTCCAAGATGTCAATACTCGGTTAACACCAGTCTGGAAGTTCCATCCCATCTTCATGCCAGGTAACAGTGTGTCTGATGGGAAATCGAAACTTTGCCATATATAGCTTTCAGGATTAGTATTAGCCTTCTCTCTAACCACAAAGTTTCCAGACTCTAAAAGCTGTGCAACAGGAATTTCTGCTCCTGAAGAGTTGGAGGACCAAACAGTGTGATTATTTTGGTCTGTAAGGATGAGACTTCCATTTTTAGCCAAAGTTAAAGAACCATAGGAATCTGTAAGTGGGTTTTCTCTGTTGGCAACCCATACAATAATACGTCGAAAATTCTTATACCATATTCCCAGATATAGGTTCTCGAATCACCAGGAGAGAAGAAGCCTAACTCAAACCTTTGGCCAGAGGAAACTAAGGTCTCCCCATTGATGATGGATTGCATTGAAGCTATGATATCAGCTCCAGAGGAGAGTTCCAAGAGTAGAGAAAGAAAGAAGATGAATGAAAATCTCTGCATTGGTGTTTGACAACAAGAAGTGTGGATGGTTATTTGGAAATGGCAGGCAGCTTTTGATATTGAATATGTATTAGTATAATGGCCATGTTGATACTTGATAATTTTTTAAGCTTTTAGCCTACCATTATTGACTTGACTTGGCTTACTTAATTGACTAAAGCGCCGTAGAAATTACAACCAAGAGAAAGCGCTATTTGAAGTACAAGTCGTTGACGAATATCGTATAGGTAACTCTTAACATCATCATCACACATGACACACCCGCACTTATATCTCAAACCCTCACTTCCCATAAAACAAAACCACATAGAGAAATTTCCACAAACACAGAGAGTGCAAGACAGAGAGTGAGAGCTGTGACAGTGAGATGGTGAGGAAATTACCTATGGAATCAACGATTGGACCTTCTCTCTCGCCTATCATTTGCTCTCTCTCTCTTTCCATCCCTCCCCGCCATCTCTCTCTGTTACATCTTGGCAGCGGTCAATTAAACCCACTGAACAACTTGCAATTAAATTTGGGGGTTTTATAATTTTTTCCAGTGGCAATTTTTTCTGTCATTGTGGAAGCATCTGAAAAGTTGAAAACTGAAGAGTCAAAAGATGGGAGAGTGAGAGTCATAGGAAGAGTAACGATGGATTAGATTGAAATCAATATGGGAGATGAAGAGCTGGTAACGTTTTGAGGGGGAAGAGAAAGAGCCAGAGCAGTTACAGTATCAAATTAATCGGGGGAGACATGAGAGAGAAAGGATTAATTGGGAAGAGATGTGTGAGAGAGAAAGTGTGTGTAATAGAGGAAATAATGAGGTGGAATTGGGTGGGAGCAGAATTTCTGATGTGGCAAGCTTTGGAGAATGCAAAAAAATTTCTCTCAGCTTCAGATTTTAATTTATATATATTATACTAGACTATAACCTTGTGCAATGTGCGGCTCTTTTTTATTGTTTTTCTATAAATATGTTCCTAACAAAGCAACTAAACTAAGAAGAAGGAAGAAATAATAACAATAATGAAAGGAAAAAAAATTTAGAAAAAAAAAGAGTGTAAAATAGAAAATGTAAATAATTTTTCTTTGCGCTTAAAAATAGAAATGATTATTTTTCTTATATCTTATCAAATGTATTATACTGATTTTTATTATATTTCATCAAATGGGGATATTGAACATAAAGTCAATGGGGTTTATATCCCGAAGTTGTATTGACTTAGCAAAAAATAAAAAACTCACTTTACTTCATTTATGAATTTCAATCACTTTGGTGAATCTCAATTGTTTCATATAAGGATTCTAAATGTTTAGAGGTTTCTCATTTTTGTTTAACTTATAACACTTTGATAGTACAAATAAATAATACAATTTGTAACGTATTTATCCCATCTTTACCCTTTATTTTTTATTTTTTTAACTTTCTTTTGTTTCTCTTTTCATTTTTTTGGCAATTTATCACTTATTAATAATCACGTAAACAATATTTGTGATCTTAGAAGTCTATCATATAACAAATTGGTCCACAGAGATAAAAATGGCAATATCATCTTAAATCTAACCCGTATCTTAGAAAATTTAACACATAGAAAAAAAAATATTAAGATGTTATTCACTTTGAAAAGTACAAATAAATAATACAATTTGTCACATATTTATCCCATCTTTACCTTTTTTTACTTTCTTTTGTTTCTCTTTTCATCTTTTTTTGGGCAATTTATCACTTATTAATAATCACATAAACAATATTTGTGACCTTAGAAGTCCATCATATAACAAATTGGTCCACGGAGATAAAAATGGCAATGTCATCTTAAGTCTAACACGTATCTTATGAAAATTTAACACATAGAAAAAAAAAATATTAAGATGTTATTCCCTCTGCCCTGAAAAAAAAAAAAAAAAAAAAAGTTACATAGGGATTGAACCCACGCCCTCACCCTCACAAGAGGGGTGAGACTTTTTAAGAGAGAAATGACCACTGGGACGAATGTCCAAGTTGTAATTTAAATGCATATTTAAAATAACATATATTGTGTTTAACATATTTGGCTCTAATTGGAGCATATAATTGGGTAGTGGGTATTTAATTTATTAATGGTGTAGTTTTTATTATGGGATAGTGGGTATTTAATTTATTAATTATGTTATTTTTATTATGGGGTAGTAGGTATTTAATTTATTAATGATGTAAATTTTTTTTTTTAATAAATTGATACATGGCAAGCAGAAGACATTGCTTTAGATGCCACGTGGCAAAAAGATGGCAACGTCTTCTGCTTTAATTTATACTAGTCACAAACCTGTGCGATGCACAGGAAAATAATTTAATATAAGATCTAAATTAATTTTGATTCCTTTTACTTCTTTTTGTTGAATATGTATTTTTTTTTCTTTTTTGTAGTTCGAAATGTTGTAGGCAAGATCGATAAAAGAGATTTTATGGATCAGATTTAGAATAGATCTTACTTTTTGATTAAAAAAATAACTAAGAAAGTATATTTATCATAGGATAATTAAAATTTAATATAATGTAATTTTTTTTTGGCATAATTTGAATATAATCCAATTTTTATAAGACACGATTCATGTTTATATTTACCATATGGATCATGTTTCCATCCAAAAATAAAATAAAGGATACTTAAAATCAGAAGAAGGACAAATAAATACATAGACACATGATTAAATGATCAAATCTAAATAATTTTCATAACTCATTTCAAGCTCACGTGGTTTCATTATAACAAATCCATCTACCTTTCTCCATTGCCAGCAACAAAAATTAAATGAAATACATAAGAAAAAAAATGAACTTTTGATATTGTGTCTATATATGAAATATATTTTAGTATTAGACATTTATTATGATTGTGTTGTATATATGAAATAATATATTCTTTATATTAAAGAAAAATATGATGTGTCAAGATTCTAATGGAAGGTTTAATTATAGAATAAAATTTATATTCAATTAGAAAATATATATTAAAATAATGAGGTGTATTGATAATTATGATTATTATTAAAAGATATTTATATTGTGTCTATATATGGAATATATTTTAGTATTAGACATTTATTATGATTGTGTTGTATATATGGAATAATATATTCTTTATATTAAAGAAAAATATGATGTGTCAAGATTCTAATGGAATGTTTAATTATAGAATAAAATTTATATTCAATTAGAAAATATATATTAAAATAATGAGGTGTAAAATTGTGAGATTTCAAAAGCTTATGTGGCACAATATTATGAGGTCAACCAAAAGTCAAAAAAACTTCAGTTTTACATTATAGTATAGATATAGTCATATAGATTATAGATAAGGAATTTGCATGCCTCTTTGTCATCATTTATTTTTTCTAGAGTGCATGAGTATATATGCTTATCCCTTTTCCTTGTTCTGTTCTTCCAAATTATGCAACAGCATGCCAGACCAAGAACAAGCATCCCACAAGTTATTGATATGATCAATACCCTCTTCTTCGTACTAGAACCACCCAATTTCTCTAGAACAGATGACATTCAGGTATTAAATTATGAAAGTCAAAGCCTTTTTTTCTTTTTCTTTGGCTAATTTCTCAATTTAGTTCTTTCCAGGTGCATTTGTGGTAGTCCACAAGTTAATTTACTGTTTGTTAAAGTAACAAGAATTTAACTAGAAAACCCATAACGGATACATCTTTGCTATATGATTTTTGTACATTAATGAACAGAATGTAGGGTTTATATATTAGAGAACCTCAAGCAAATCCTAGGCTAACTTAATTTGGAAGATTTTTTGTATGCGGGGGATACCTAAACTGAACAAAGTAAATTCAGTAGTTCCTAACCATTTCATTTTTAGCCTAAAAATATATAATTCAAGGGTAAGGGATCTACCTCGCTGATCTGAAGGCAACAGAAAACCTCTGTAGATTAAGGACTTTGCGGGTTTTCACATACCTAGTTCTGAAGCTGGCTCTCTAATATAAACATCTTGCTCCCCTTTTTCGTCAATGAACTCTCTTATGTCAATTAGATCACCAAACCACATCAAACACCCATTGCCTCCATTATTAATATCTGAGTTAGCATAAGCAGTACAAGAGCAATTCTTCAAGCACTCTGCCTCACATTCATTAAGGCTCATGCTCTAGTTCAACCAAAACCCGACCAAATCCGGCAATTTCACACCTTCAAGTTTCAGAAACCCTTCTTCCTTATGGCAAGTCAGTGGAGTCCTTCTCACGCAACCACCGGTCCAATTAAGCACATCCCACTCTTTTTGTTGTTTTGGAACAAAACCCTTCAAGCACTCACAAATGGGTCTTTTGCTTATTCTACAAATGCCATTAGCACCACACTATCCATAAACATCACACATATCATTCGGTATTGTATACATTACAGCCCATTCGCCACTCCCTTCATTCAACAATGGCGTTAGATTGAACCTGACTCGGTCAAAGCAACTCTTGTAACAACAGAGTTAACATTAGCCTCGTACACGTAATACAGCTCATCGTTGTCATACACAATAATGGGCTTAAAAACTGCATTCATGTTCACTAAGACACCACTAAATCGTAGTCCATTCCACAGACCAGTGCGAAACTTCTTCTCTGATCCCTTGCAAAAACAAGTTGAGGCAACCCAAAATTATCAAATTTGTAAGTAAATTCCCCCTTAGAAGGGTCAGTAACATTTTTCCAAGATGTCAATACTCGGTTAAGACCAGTCTTGAAGTTCCATCCCATCTTCATGCCAGGTAACTGTGTGTCTGATGGGAAATCAAAACTTTGCCATATATAGCTTTCAGGATTAGTATTAGCCTTCTCTCTAACCACAAAGTTTCCGGACTCTAAAAGCTCCGCAACAGGAATTTGTGCTCCTGAAGAGTTGGAGGACTAAACAGTGTGATTATTTTGGTCTGCAAGGATGAGACTTCCATTTTTTGCCAAAGTTAAAGCTCCATATGAATCTGTAAGTGGGTTTTGTCTGTTGGCAACCCATACAATAATACGTGGAAAATTCTGATACCATATTCCAAGATATAGGTTCCTCGAATCACCAGGAGAGAAGAAGCCTAACTCAAACCTTTGGCCAGAGGAAACTAAGGTCTCCCCATTGATGATGGATTGCATTGAAGCTATGATATCAGCTCCAGAGGAGAGTTCCAAGAGTAGAGAAAGAAAGAAGATGAATGAAAATCTCTGCATTGGTGTTTGACAACAAGAAGTGTGGATGGTACTTTGGAAATGGCAGGCAGCTTTTGATATTGAATATGTATTAGTATAACGGTCATGTTGATACTTGATAATTTTTTAAACTTTTAGCCTACCATTATTGACTTAACTTGGCTTACTTGATTGACTTGATCTTAATTAATAGTAATACTGGTAAGACTAAAAACAGTGGGAGAAGAAATACACAAGCACCCAAAATATATGGTATTAAATTCATTGACTTGAAGGAGCTGGTATTGGTGTGTGTTATAGCCTATAGGCTGTTGGCACAAACCAAAAAAGAGCTTCTAAGAGTTCTAAAGTTCCGTTTAGAAACCAGATACCATACAAACCAGACTTTTAACTAAACCTTTGCTTCCTTTTCTCTGTTAGATTTGATTCCTTCCAAACTTTCACAGAGCTGGAGAGAGACGATAAGAGAGAGAGAAACTGAGAAAGAACTAATGAAAAAAAAAAAAAAAAAACTCACTTTCCTAAGATGCTAGTTAGATTTGACTTAACACTGTAGCAAACGGTTTTTCTGGCTAGTCAACTATTTTATTTTATTTTTTTAAACTTGGTTAACAAAATTTTAGATGGATTAACCAGATGCTAATGCTTTTATCAACGGATTTGGTTTCGGTTCAATGTTCTAGTATATTAGATTGAACATGACACGACACGTGACCAAAGAAAGAAATAATGAGGGAGAGATAGACGTTTAAAAAAAAGAAAAAACTCATTTTGCTAAGAAGCTAGTTAGATTTGACTAAAGCGCCGTTGAAATTACAACCAAGAGAAAGCGTTATTTGAAAGACAAGTCGTTGACGAATATCGTATAGGTTACTCTTAACATCATCACACATGACACCCGCACAGGAGTAGAAATTAAAAACCCATTAATTATTAGTCCTCGTTAATCTTTTTCCAATTCTTTGATCATAGAATCGCGATGAAAGGGTAAAGAGACTGACCCTTACGAAAATTTAAGTCCTTGTTCACACACACAGAGCTATTGTTTTGCAGCTTCTAACTGCTAATAGTTTTGCTGTTCACACACACAGATCATTTGGTTGAATAAGTTTCTTTCATTTCATGGAAACACTTAGATGGTGTTTGTATCCTCTATTGAAAAGAGTTTTTTTGGATTTTTATGTATAAAATACATTTTAAAAAAAAGTTGAGGTGTTTAGTTGGATTTTGACAAATGCAAAATACTATAATACATTTTGTAAATTCTCAATTCTAGAACAAAAGTCAAAATCCAAAATTTTTTAGATTCTAATTTTAGCTTTTGATTCTCATTTTTGCTAAAACAAGCAGGACTCACTGACAGAAGCATTGATTGCTCCGACGTCAATTTTTTCGCACGTTTTTGTCCTTCTCTTCTTCTACTATATTTTTCTTTCTTCTTGTGTTCTCATATTTCACATAATCTGCTACGTGTGTGGTGTAGAATTCATTTTCTTTTGCATTTTATTTTAGATCTGTTACGTGTGTGTTGAGTTTAGCAATAAAAAAATTAAAAAAAGAAGGAAAAGGGAGGGGGAGTTTACGTGTATGGTGGGGAAAAAGTGTGGGAAAAAAAAAAAAAAAAAAAAAAAAAAAAAAAAAAAAAAAAAAAAAAAAAAAAAAAAAAAAAAAAAAAAAAAAAAAACAAAAAAAAAAAAAAAAAAAAAAAAAAAAAAAAAAAAAAAAAAAAAAAAAAAAAAAAAAAAAAAATAAATTAGTTTTATTTTTTTATTGGGTCTAAAGTGTAGAATTATGAAATTATTTTAGAGAAAGTCTATGGTATTTTTTATTAGAAATGATATGTGCATCTCTATTACACAAACAATACATACTTGTCCAGGTTTTTTATCACATTGTTCAAATTTTGTAAAAATGTGCTATAGGAATGTGCACAAATCATGATCCAATTTTTTTTAGTAGACATTAATTTTAATCACAACTTAATACTCTATTTTTGAATTATTTTCATATTAATGTTGAGATGAGATTTTTTTTTTTTTTGTTAATTTTGTATTGGTAGTAAATGTATTTTTAGCCTTGTATTGAGATATTTAAAAAAAAAAAAATGTTAATTACATAATGTATACTAATAATATATTATTTAATAAGAAAAATGTATTCTCTAAAATACCAACTAAACATAATTCCTTTTAGCATAATCACTTCTTAGAAATAATTTTAGTATTTTATCAAACACACTATTTTCAGCAAAATGCATTCTCAAATGCATTTTAATAGGAATGCATTCGAAAAAGTAGAGGATCCAAACGCAGCCTTACTCTTTACCGTCTCTTTTATTGTCTCATTGCCTTCTCAAACTTCTTGGAATTCTTCATTGCAGTTGACACCATAAAAGCATTCCCAATGAATTGTCTAAAATTTAAGTTAAATTTTAATTTTAGAAACTACTTTTTCAATTTTACCTAATCACTTTTTAAAACACCCCCAACCGATTCTTTATTTTCAACTTTATTTTATTATAATATTATTTTTTTATTATTTTTTATTATATCATTCAAAGCTATATTTTACTTAAAGTTATTTTGCTTAATATGTTACTAGTCTAATAGGAGCAATTTTAGGATTCATAAACCATATTTTGGCTTAAATGGTATTTTGTTTAACCGGTTAGGAATGCTCGAAGTCCTGTGCAATCGATCAGGGGTAACCAGACTTTGATTTCCTCAGGCCAAATTTTTGAGCTTGGCTTCTTTCCTTCAGGCAACAACAAGAGCAAGCACTTGGGCATTTGGTACAAGAAGACCCCAGGCGTAATCGTGTGGATAGCGAACCTGAATAACCCACTTACAGATCTATTTGGAGCTTTCACCATCAGCAACAATGGAACACTTATTCTTCTCAACCATAGAAACGACACTATCTGGTATTTGAATTCATTGAGGGCAGCACAGAGTCCAGTTGCTCAGCTTTTAGATTCTGGTAACCTTGTTCTTGTAGACAATGTTGTATTGAGCTCTGAAGGCTATCTGTGGAAGAGCTTTGATTACCCATTGAACTTAGGGTTACCTGGCATGACGTTTGGAAAGGACATGAGCAATGGTCTAAACCGATTTTTGACATCTTGTAGAGACACAGATATTGCATCTCCTGGAGACTTTACATACAAATTTGATTATAAGGGGTTGCCTCAGATATTTATGAAAAGGGGATCAATGAAAAAATTCCGCTCTGGACCATGGAATGGAGTTCGATTCAGCGGTCTTCCTATGCCTATAAATCATTTTTTTCTCTCCCTTATTAGCATTACACAAGGAATTGGTGGGATGTAGTATGAACCTAACAAAAAGTTGGTTTATAAATGGGTAACACTGAGTCAGTTAGGCATGATCCAACATAATGTATTAAAGGAGGGAAGCACTGAATGGACTATTATGAATTCATTTCCAAAGGACCTGTGTGATAATTATGGGCAGTGTGGAACTAATAGTGTTTGCAGAAGTTACAAAGCGTCAATCTGTGAGTGTTTGGAAGGTTTCACACCCTAATCACCAGAAGAATGGACACTGCTCGTTTGGTCAAGCGGATGTGTGAGGAGAACCCGTCTAGGACTGCAAGAAGGAAAGATGGTTTCATAAAGCTTGCGCGGGTGAAATTGCCAGACTTGTTGGAGTTTTGGTTAAATAAGAGTATGAGCACCATGGAATGCAAGGCAGAGTGCTTGAAGAACTGTTGCTGTACAGCATATGCGAATTCAGATATTACTGGAGGAGGCAATGGTTGTTTGATCTGGTTTGGGGATTTGATTGATATTAGAGGGTACAGTGAAGAAAATGAAATTAGTGGGGACACTGAAGAAAATCCCGGGCAAAGACATTTATATACGACTGCCTGCTTCGGAACTTAGTAAGTACACTTATCTGCTCTGTAACACCATCCATTTGCATGTTTTGAACTCGTTTAGAACTTCTTGAGTCCTTGGCCTGCAAGGTGCAGAGTCACTTATAATCTGTAGTATGTTCAGTTTTAGTTCTTGAGCCATTGTTTTATTTATGTTTTGAGCACCATCAGTTTTGAACTCATTAGCATTGCCAACTGACTTATAAATTATAATAAATCCTAACTTGTACTGTAAGAAAATATCTAATTGTTTTAACATAGAGAAATAAGAAAGTTTCAAGCAAAATGAAAAGGTTATTAATGTTTGCCTTTCCTAGAATTAATCTATCATTTAAATACGAAGAGAAGGCAGATGATCATCCTAGTGGTATCAACAATTTCTGGAATGCTTTCTTTGGGGTTGGTTTTCGGGTGTACAATTTGGAAGACAACAAATAGAAGTGGTAAGTATATACATCCATCCTTGCTGATTTATTTTATTATTTTTAACTAAAGAAAAATATATATCGATTATAGTGAGTATGATGATGCACGTTAGTTGGACTAAAATTAAAATCAGTTCCTGAAAAGGTAAAATATGTGTTTAATTAGTTCTTCAAAGAAAGAAAGAAGATGTGGGGGTACCTTTATTTGATTTAACTACAGTTGCTACTGCCACAAACAAATTCTCTCAAGCAAATATGATTGGAGCAGGTGGCTTTGGTCCTGTCTATAAGGTAAAAAGGATTATGATTTTGTTTTACAGGTCACAAACTATATGGTGATATTATGCAACTTCAAAAGGAAATGCATCTTTATCTGATAATTTGTAGGGACATCTATGTACTGGACAAGATATTGCAGTGAAGAGGCTGTCAAAGAACTCAAGACAAGGTCTTGAAGAGTTCAAAAATGAAGTTGTTCTCATTGCCAAACTCCAACATAGGAATCTTGTCAGACTTTTAGGCTACTGCATTCAAGGAGATGAAAGGATGTTAATCTATGAGTACATGCCCAACAAAAGCTTGGATTATTTCATTTTTGGTTCGGTTCTCCTAACTCTTTATTTATTACAATGACTTTCCATATTCTATATGTTGTGTTCTTGAGTGTGTTTCCTGTTATGTGTCTGAATAATTCTCCAATAGATTTCCAGAAAAGGTTCACAAATGAACTTAAAATATTCATAGATGTAATCATGTTAACAAGATGCAAAAATTATATGCAGAACACAGTAGAAGTGCCCTGCTGTCATGGCCAAAGCGTTTTGACATTGTTATGGGAATTGTGCGGGGATTTCTTTATCTCCATCAGGATTCTAGGCTTCAAATTATCCACAGGGATCTGAAAGCTAGCAATATTTTACTAGACATCAACTTCAACCCAAAAGTATCAGATTTTGGCTTAGCAAGAGCTTTTGGAGGGGATGAAGTTGAAGTTCAAACAGATAGAGTTGTTGGAACATAGTAAGTTAATTAAAATTGAACCAAATTGTTGCAATCGCTCTAATTCAAGTGGCACTTCGGCCTCTTATAAGAATAGGTGGCGAGTAAATTCTTAAGTACAAGACTTACTAGTTGCATGTGCAACTTCTAATTATAACAATTAGAAAACTTATATTTGATTTTTGTGCAGTGGCTACGTGTCTCCTGAGTATGCAACCGATGGAACATTTTCTGTGAAATCTGATATCTTTAGCTTGGGTGTGCTTATGTTAGAGATAGTAAGTGGCATAAAAAATAGAGGGTTTTCTCACCCAAAGCACGACCATAACCTTCTGGGACATGTAAGTGGAAAATACTCTCTCTCTCTCTCTCTCTCTCCTTTTGGGTGAATTTAGTAATGTAAATTGTAATCGGTCTAGGCATGGATGCTCTGGAAGGAGGACAGGGCCTTGGAACTATTGGATACATGTTTGGTGGATTCATGTTCAACATCTCAAGTACTAAGGTGCATTCAAGTTGGTTTACTATGTGTCCAAAAGTTCCACGAAGACAGACCAACAATGTCATGTGTGGTTTCTATGTTGGTGAATGAGGAAGCAATTCTGCCTCAACCTAAAGAGCCTGGTTTTTTCACAGAAAGAAGTTCCAACAATGCAAATGCAGCTTTAATAAACGAAGTATCGCATTCAGAAACTTTAGTGACTGTAATAACTATGCCGCAAGCTAGATAGGCCAATAAGTTATTAAGTGAATTCTTCAATTTGGGTTTAAGGGGTGCATCCAGGATTTGATTCCCTGGTCTCTTTTTAATTGAGTTGGCAAATTTTAATTGGCCAGTTAAGTCAAATTGCAGGGATTGTAACTTAGTACATTGCAGGTAATAGGATCTGGTAAAACTAGTGAGCTTTTGAGTTTATGTTCTTTAATTTGTGTATATGGATCCTCCATCACATAATTCTTATAAAAAATATCCAAAGTTTTTTTTTTTTTTTTTTTTTTTTAAAGTGAAAAATTCAAAGAATTGATATCTCTAAATCTGGGCTTCTTTGACATTTTTAGCTCTGAAACTGATATATAAAATATAAACCAGGATACTTATTTGTTAAGATTTTAGAATTGGTCAATTCTATGCAACAAACCATGTTTTCAACATAATTAGGTTAGGTTATATTATGCAAAAGGAGTTGCTTGAAGATACTGAAGATCTGAAGTTTCAGTTGAGTGAAATTTTGGATTCATTTGAGCGATCATTAAAATTAGGTAGAAACTTTGTATTACATTTGTTTGAGCAAGAGTAACGAAAACTTGATTTATATTTTTATTCGAAGCTTGATTCAATCAATTTAACCTCTCTATATATAGTGTGATACACCAAATTTTGATAAATGTATGTGTTGAGTTTCACATCGGGCATATAATAGTATGAACTGGGCTTTATTAACAATTGTATGGAACTTTAATTGTAACTTGACTAATACTTTTGGGATATAATCGCAGATGTGACTAGAACTTTCCTTAGTTTGTTACAAACGGTAAATGTGTATGTGTGTTGAGTCCTACATCGTCCATAACTGGATCCCAGTTGCAACTTGACTAGTAGTTAAACTTTTGCCCCTTTTTCTACTCTTTGAAAGCACGGTAGCTCTTGACTTGTTGGAAAGAAAGACACACACACAATCTCTTTTTCTCACACAAGAGGTGGATGGATAAATATTAGGAAAAAGTGAATATCATAATATGGGTTTGTGATTAGGTTTCTGAATGGTGAAGTTACTAATTTACTGCTACTGCTACTTATTATATTTATTATTACAAATGTTAGCATATACTGTATGAATAAAATGATAAAATAAACATAAAAATTAAGTCCTTTTTGGTAAATTATACCTAAAACAACAAGTCCTTTTTGACAAATTATACCTAAAACAACAATTTTAGACCAACGTCATCCAATTGCTCAATTAACAAAAATTACACTCTTTATGTATTTTACCAATTGTTAAACTGTGGTTTTTGAAATTGTGTTTTCAAAAGGCATATTTTAAAAATTGCTATTTTTTGAAAACACACTTGTTCAAACTACTAACCCAAACAAAGCCTAACTAAAATTTAAAATAAAATAAAAATATCAAGTATCAACTTGGGCAAACTGGTCAATAGCTTAATGTTAGCTTGGTCCTACACTTAAGCAAAAGACAGTCTGGCTTGAGAAAACTCCCTTAAATTACAATGTGCTTTGTAGTTTTCCTTTCCCTGTATGTACTTTTATTTCATCAATAAAATTCCACTAATCTTATTCAAAAAAGGTATCAACCTGGGAAAAATGATCAATAGCTTAATGTTATACTAATACATTTTCAATATCGAAACATGCCTGCCAGTTCCAAAGTACCGTCCACTTCTTGTTGTCATACACCAATGCAGAGCTTTTCATTCATCTTCTTTCTCTCCCTAGTCTTAGAACTCTCATCTGCAGCTGATACCATAGCTTCAATGCAATCCATCATTAAGGGGGAGACCTTAGTTTCCTCTGGCCAAAGGTTCGAGTTAGGCTTCTTCTCTCCTGGTGATTCCAGGAACCTATATCTAGGAATATGGTATAAGAATTCTTCACATACTATTGTATGGGTTGCCAACAGAGAAAACCCACTTACAGATTCCTATGGAGCTTTAACTTTGGCTGAAAATGGAAACCTTATCCTTACAGACAGAAAAAACCAAACCGTTTGGTCCTCCAATTCTTCAAGAGCAGAAGTTCCTGTTGCACAGCTTTTAGAGTCTGGAAACTTTGTGGTTAGAGAGAAGGCTAGTACTAATCCCGAAAACTATATTTGGCAAAGCTTCGATTTCCCAGCAGACACACTGTTACCTGGCATGAAGGTGGGTTGGAACTTCAAGACTGGTCTTAACCGAGTCTTGACGTCTTGGAAAAATGTTTCTGACCCTTCTAGGGGGGAGTCTACTTATGAATTTATTACTCTTGGGTTGCTTCAAGTTGTTTCTCGCAAGGGATCAGAGAAGATATTTCGCTCTGGTTTGTGGAATGGACTACGATTTAGTGGTTCTGTTTTGACAGTGAACGCAGTTTTAAAGCCAAATGTTGTGTATGACAATGATGAGTTGTATTACACGTATGAGGCTAATGATAACTCTGTTGTTACAAGAATGACTTTGACTGATTCGGGTTCGATCCAGCGCCTTTTGTTGAATGAAGGGAGTGGCGAATGGAAAGTAATGTATACACCACCAAATGACATGTGTGATGTTTATGGAAACTGTGGCGCTAATGGCATTTGTAGAATAAACAAGAGACCAATTTGTGAGTGCTTGAAGGGTTTTGTTCCAAAACAACCGAAAGAGTGGGAAGTGCTTAATTGGATTGGTGGTTGTGTGAGGAGGATACCACTGACTTGCCAGAAGGGAGAAGGGTTTTTGAAACTTGAAGGTGTGAAATTGCCTGACTTGGTCCAGTATTGGTTGAACAAAAGCATGAGCCTTGAAGAATGTGAGGCAGAGTGCTTGAAGAACTGCTCTTGTACTGCTTATGCTAACTCAGATATTAGAAATGGAGGCAGTGGGTGTTTGATGTGGTTTGGTGATCTAATTGACATAAGAGAGTTCATTGATGAAGAAGGCGAGGAGGATTTTTATATTAGAGAGCCAGCTTCAGAACTAGGTATGTGAAAACTCTTCATCATATTACATCTATTCAAATCCTTAATCTGCAGTGGTTTTCTGTTGCCTTTAGATCAGCAAAGTAGATCCCTCACCCTTGAATTATGCATTTGAAGGCTCAAAATGAAATGGTCAGGAACTAGTGAATTTGCTTATTTCAGTTTAGTTATTCCCCTGCATTATGAAAAATCCTCCAGATTAACAGTATTACAGATGGTATTGCCAAAAAGGTCCAATTCTATTGTAGGCTCATGTACTTGTAGTGTAAACAAACTAACTCTATGGTTAGTCTAGGGTTTTCCTAGGATTCTCTATTATATAAACCATATATTAGAGTTATTGCAATGTATAAAAATCATATAGCAAGGATGTAGTCATCAAAGGCTTTCAGTGTAGACATAAGCCATTAGCTCGAACCACGTTAAATTCTCTCTTACTTAACAAACAGTAAATTAACTTGTGGACTATATCATCTGCTCTAGAGAAATTGGGTGATTCCAGTGAAAAGAAGAGACTATTGTTCATATCAATGACTTGTGGGATGCTTGTTCTTGGTCTGGCATGCTGCTTCATAATTTGGAGGAATATAACCAAGAAAAGAGGTAAGCATACATACTCATTCACCCTTGTTAATATTCTCCAAGAAAAATAAAAAATTGTTGACAAAGGCGCTTGTAAATTCCTTTTTTTGTAAATAAAACCTTTATCAATATTGCTTTGCTGTCTTGTTCAATGTCTTTTCTGGTTATGCTCGATCAAATCTTAATCTCATGCATTCTTTATTTTCATTTGGCATTTGCTACACATACTTTGGAAATTACACTCATCCATTTACGTTATAAAAATTTCCCATTTTATAGGACAAAGAACCAAGGAAGACTTGGATATGCCATTATTTGATTTTGTTACCATTGTGAGGTCAACCAATAACTTCTCCTGCACAAATAAGATTGGAGAGGGCGGTTTTGGTCCTGTTTACAAGGTAATATAAACTTGGCCCTATAGTTTTTTATAGGGTGAGATCTAACTTATATTCTCTCTCTCTCTTGGGGTTTTGAACTTAGTATTTCCATACCAAAATTTTAAGGGTGAGCTATTTTCGGGACAAGAAATAGCAGTGAAGAGGCTCTCAAATAGTTCCAGACAAGGTATTGAAGAGTTCAAGAATGAAGCTATTATGATATCCAAGCTTCAACATCGGAATTTAGTCAAGCTTCTGGGCTGTTGCATTGAAGGAGAAGAAAGGATACTAATCTATGAGTATATGCCCAACAAAAGTTTGGACTATTTCATTTTTGGTCTGACTCTAAATCTGATTATTTCTTTGTACACTTAATGCAAAACAGGGGCCTTTGTTTTCTTTCTATAACAAGTAAGCCTAATTTTTTGGGTGCAAAATGCATGGCAGATCAGAATAGAAGTGCATCACTGGATTGGCAGAAGCGCTTTGAAATTGTTATGGGAATTTCAAGGGGACTTCTTTATCTCCACCAAGACTCCAGATTGAGAATTGTGCATAGGGACCTTAAAACCAGCAATATTTTACTTGATTGTGAATTGAACCCCAAAATTTCAGACTTTGGTATAGCAAGAATTTTTCAAGGAGATCAAATGGAAGCAAAAACAAAGAGAGTAATTGGGACATAGTAAGTTATATAAACCATTTCCTAGAAAGTGTTTCATAATTTCCGAGCACTAAAATATGACTATTTTACACAGTGGATACATGTCTCCAGAGTACGCAATTGATGGGAAATTTTCAGTCAAATCAGACGTCTTTAGTTTGGGTGTACTAATGTTAGAAATGGTCAGTGGCAAAAAGAACAGGGGGTTTTCCCATCCAGATCATCAGCATAATCTTTTGGGACATGTAGGTACAAATCATTTTTTCTTTCTCATGCTTAGATTATGCATCTCTAGCTTTCAATTTCATGAGTCACACTAAGCCCATACAAATTGTAATTCTTTTTAGGCTTGGCTGCTGTGGAATGAAAACAAAAGCTTTGGAGCTAATGGATCCATGTTTTAAGGCATTATATGTTGAATCTCAAGTTCTAAGATGCATTCAAGTGGGTTTATTATGTGTTCAGAAACTTCCACAAGACAGACCAGCAATGTCATCTGTGGTTTTCATGCTAGGCAATGAGGGGTCACCACTTCCTCAACCTAAACATCCTGGTTTCTTCATCGAAAGAAGTTCCACTGGTGCAGATGTGTCAACACGTGTAGAAGCATGCCATACTGACAGTGCTGTCACAATAACAATGATGGAGGGTAGATAAAGGAAACATCAGCTGTTGCAATTGGGAAGAGTTGAGCCTCAATTGCATGTTCAGACTTCAGTGATTTTACTTGAGAAGTAGGAATTTATCTCATCTACTAACATGTTTCTGATGATATTTGGACACAATTTTGGCTGAGGGAAAAGGGAATGTAAAGTACTATTCTTGAGCAAAGGTTTCAATGAGTCAAGGACTATTGGTGAAGCAAGGGAGCTCCTTCTGTGCTCAATGTATTTTAACTCTAGTGGATTAATTTCAATATATAACTATATCCTACGACTCAAACTTTATGTTCCTTGATGAATTTTATTTGTAGTTAAATTCTTCTTTTACGCATGCTTTAGTTACATCTAATTTGTCTGCCAAAACCTGTTCCCCAAAAACACTTCAATTCCTAGACATCATCGTTTCCTTTAAATTCTACCTAGTGGCAACTAAAGCATCATGGTGACAGTGGAGAGTGCTGAAACCTACAATTGAAGATGCATTTTTTAATTATGTCTTAACAACACCCCATATCTAGAGGAAAAACATTGTTTTTTTTTTTTTTTTTTAAAATAATACAAAGCCTTCATTCAAGATCAAGAATATTACCAAACAAGCAGCCCCAAAATGCAAATACAACTTGTACAAAGATTGTGAACACTCCATTTTGCCATCCTAAATTGTTAATTTTTCCCCACGTATGGGTACCTTCAAAATTGCCCTTTGCATTTGGTTGTGACCGATATGTTGAAGATCAGGCTGACCCAACACATTTACGCGGAGGTAAAATCACAAAATAATAGCAATATTATATATATTTAAATCAAATCTCATGTTCACGAATACATTATTACGATTGAACTTGGCTTTTTTAATAGTTGAGGTTAAATTTGGTTGGTTTGTCAAATAAATGTACATAAACAAACTTTTCTCTAAACTGAGTTTGAACTTAAAAAAAGAAAAGAAAAAAAAAGGTTTAGTTCTTTTACACCCTTCGTCCACAAAAATAGGGAGCACATGGACTAAAGACACTGGACATTCCATTCAATGATTCTCATTAAGATTTTATATTGTCTAAGTCTAAAAAAACACAACAAAATTCATAATAAATTTTACAACTACCAACATAACAAATTGTGATTGATATGCTAATTGTGGTCTTATGTGAAAATGATTTTATATTAAATCACAATTTCCAATAGTAATTATCTATGAAGCACGGGTACGTTTTTGGGTACGGGTACGGGTACTAATACGGTACGACGGTACGGTAATTCTTAAAATATTAGGATACGGGTACGACGGGATATATTTTTTATTATATATATTTTTTATATTTTTATGCATACATTTTTAAACATATATGAATTTTAGAACAATTTTAAATAATAGTATAATATAATTCTTCCCCATAAATGAGAATAATAAAACTTAATATAGTACATCTTTTATAAATATAAATATAGCATAATATAGTTCACCTTTTATATAGCATAACAAGTTTATAAATTATTCCCCAAACCAAACTTCAAAAATTATAAATATAAACTTTAAGAAAGAAACAACTGATGGTACTGGTTTGGTAATAAAGATGCTTTTTTATTAATAAATTTCTACTGCCTTTGTTAAAAAATAAAAAAAGGTTAAAAAATATTACACTTTTTATAACAACCACTCATTTGCTTTTGACTTTTTCACCTTCTTATCTCTTCCCAAAATATCAGAAGCTTGTCTCTTCCTTTCTTCAAAAATAAAGAAGCTTACTTGACCCACGCCTCCCAATATCAAAAGCATTGCAGAACAAAAAAAAATATTTGCTTTGTGGTTTTGTTTCCCCCGTATGAAATCATATTCAGAAGAGAAATCAAAAAATATACCATCAGATTATAATCAGAATAGCTTTCGTCGCCGCAAGTCCACAATCGGAGCACCTTCCGTCGCCCGTCGCCGGTAAAGTGAGGAAGTGAGAGAGAGAATCGAGTGGCTCTGCCTGAGAGAGAGGAGAGAGAATCAAGTAAGAGAGGAGAAGAAATCGAGTGGAAACGACGCCGTTTGGCTTAGTTTTGGTCCCGCCCGTACCCAACCCGTTTGGCTTAGTGGCTCTGATTTTTGGGTTTCACTTGGAGCCGCCTCTTCGGTAAAAATAACTCTTTTAACTTTTTAATATTTTTTTAATATATCTATTTCACGACCGACCAAGATCAAAAGTTGAAAAAGGAAGAATCTAGATTCTAAATGGTGAGCCCCGGTTTTGACTTTTGACTCACCTGCTCTCCTTTGTAGGTACCGAGCTTTACTTTCTCTTGGAAAAAGAAGAAAAAAAAAAAAACCCAAAATTCTAGTGGACTCGGAAGCATGCACTTTGCTTTTGGGATAAAAATCTTCAGAGCCTCCCTGTGCATATGGTATATGCTGATATGCAGATTGCAGATATTACTCTTTCAAAATAGAAGAGAGAAAATCTATGGAAGCCTTTACCTATCTGTTAGTGTACTCAATCCTTTCCTCCTTCTTAAGAACCTCCATTCCAGTAGACACTATTACTCCAAGCCAATCATTCAGTGACGGTGACACTTTAATTTCAGCTGGTGGTAGATTTCAAATGGGATTCTTCAGCCCAGGTAATTCAAGAGGCCGATACTTGGGGATATGGTACACGATATCTTCTGGGACAGTTGTTTGGGTAGCCAACAGAGACACTCCGCTTAACGATCACTCAGGAGTCTTAAAGCTCACAGATAAAGTTCTTATCCTTCTCAATAGTTCAAATAGTATTGTTTGGTCATCTAGTAATTCATCAATAACTGCACAAAATCCTGTTTTAAAGCTCTTGGATAACGGAAATCTTGTTGTGAAAGATGAAAATGTTGATGACCCAGTGAATTTTTTGTGGCAAAGTTTTGATTATCCTTGTGACACATTCTTAGCGGAAATGAAGCTTGGAAGGAATTTAGTAACTGGGTTAGATAGGATTGTAACATCATGGAAGAGCCCAGATGATCCTGGTCAAGGTGAGTTTTCAATGCAGTTGGATCAGCGTGGGCTTCCACAAGTGGTGATTATGAAAGGAGACACTATAAAGGCTAGAGCAGGGTCGTGGAATGGGATTCGTCTTTCGGGTTATAATACAGCTCTAATGCTGAATCCAATATTTGAGTATGAGTTTGTGTTGAATGAGACCGAAGTCTATTACAAGTACAAACTAAAAAACAGTTCGGTTCTCACAAGATACGTTATAAATCCATCAGGAATTGCACAACGGTTCACATGGATGAGTAGGACACACCGTTGGGAGCTATTCTCAACATTCCCGGCTGATCAGTGTGCAAATTATGGCTTCTGTGGTAATATGACCCTAGTTCGTTCCGGATTATCTAGTCAGGAGTTCAACCAGTTATTTCCGAACAGAATCTATATCCGAGCAGAACTCTGATATGTTCGGACATATCCGAACATATAACACAGCTCGGTCGAGTCCGAACTATGGGGGGATGTGACTCAGTTACTTCCTCACTTCTGGTTCAGACTCAACTATTTACGAATTATTTTCCCTCCAATTACCCCCTTGCTCTGATCCTTTCAGTCTCTTCGGAAGGGTCAGAGCAAAACACGTCTTTCGAAAAGAACTTTTCGCGCCAAGTACATAAATAAGAATAAATAAAATAAATAAATAAATAAATAAAGAAAGAAACTGTCGTTTCTTATTCAAGAAACGGCGGTTCCATTTCCCAAAGCACGGATATGAAAGGTCTTTGACAGGTTTGGGGGGCGAACGGTCGGATTTATTAACGAGGGATTTATAACCTCATAAACCCAAGGCCCCCATTTTATTTTGTTTCCTCCTCTCTTCAAATTTTTCGTCCCCGTACACTTTCAGAAGCCCCAAAGAAAACCGAGTGCTCCGAACCCCCCAAAACCTGTAAGTTCTCTCCCTATCCCTCTTTAAATTCCGTTTATTTCTCGTTTTTCCTTCAATTTCACACCTTGTATTTCGCAAGAATGGCTTCTGCGCATAGATTAGCTCACCTAGTCAACTCCGAGGAGAGTATGAGGAGATTTAGGGCAAAATACCTAGTGCCGGACAACGTTAGACTTAGGTATTTTAGTAGCAAAAACCTTCCCCCTTTGAACGGCGATGAGATACTCGTTTCTGTGATGAGCGTAGTGGAGGGAGGGGTTAGGTTTTCTCTTCACCCCCTCCTCATCGAGTTTCTCCAAACTGTTAATGCCTGTCCCGACCAAATGTCCGTTAATGTATTTCGATTAGTCATGGGAGTAGTTGCCCTAAATCGGTTGCTGTGAACCAGCCTAGGGGTTAGGGATATCCTACACCTCTACTCCTATGTTTGTCCGAAATCGGATTCGGACACTTCATGCTCCCTTAAGGCCAAGAGAGTGAACACCAAACTGGTTACCGCAATGCCGAGTTCCAACAAAGGCTTCGACAACGATTGGCTCGTTGTTTCGGGGAACTGGTATTCGGGCTCGTCACGTTGCCGAAACATGTTCGGCCGTCCAGGTTAGACTTATGATTTAATTTCTAGTCTTTAGGGTTATGTCCGAATAGATATAGGTTCCTCTTGATCGAATAATATGATAGTCTGTGAGGTATTCGTTTAAGTAAATAAGAGCATTGTCTTTATGTCTAACGTTTTCCGTTCTTGTTTTATAGTTGCCTCCCGATTGAATGTACCGGCTACTTCAGCTAACCTTGAGGATATAAACAAGGTGCTGCGATCCAATATCTGCGTGGACCAGTTCGGAAATCCGAGGGCTGCCTCTTTACTGCTCGGCTACTCTCCGCTGGTCGGAAATTTCTTGGAGGGTCCTACGATTCCCCGATCTCAGGAGACCCCTGTGGAGCCTACCGTCCTGTACGTAGCTCAGCCTTCCGCAGCCGTCGACACCGCCAATCTTCCAGAGTTTATTCCAACCGGTGAAGTTTCAGAAATGGCACCTCCAGTGGACGTTTTCGAGATCCTTGGCAAAAGAAAGAAAGGGGGCTCGAGCTCTAAGGGAAAGGAGAAGGAGAAGGAGAAGGAGAAGGAGAAGGAGAAGCCCGAGGCCCCTCCTAGGTGTTCGAGGAGGATTATTTATGAAACCGCCACCCCGACTCAGCCACAGGAGGGGGCGAAGTTGAGTTCGGCACCGCAGTCCGAACAAGTCATACTTCCTCAAATCGTGGAGGAAACTGAATCCGAGCAGGCCGAGGAGCTCGTACGTCGACCCAAAAGGGCAAGAGCTGCGGCGGAGCAGGCCGATCTTCCTGGCTCCTCGTCTGTGTCCAACGTCTGGGCCCCAAAGATGGCCGTGGTAGGGGATCCTATCACCACTGCCCATACCGTCTTTGAGACTTCAGACGTAGAGTTTTCAACTAGGGTGGCCCAGGCTTTAACTAGGGCTTCCTGCCTCCATGGGGACTCCCAAGTATGGGATCAAATGTCCTCGGGCAGAATTTTCCGGCATATATCAAGGGGTTTGGTGATGGTAAGTAATATTTATATATATATTTTGTAACTTTCATTTGTCTTTAGCTTTTGTACTGATTACCTTATTTTCTCCTTGTTTCAAGGCCGCACAAGGAGTTCATGCCGCAGAGGCCAGAGTAGCCGGGCTCCACCAGGCCACGAAAGATAAAGAGGAAAGGATAGTCAGCCTCCTTCAAACCATGAAGGAAAAAGATGCCGAACACGAGAAGGTGGTCTCGGATGTGATGGCTACAGCGGCCGAGAATTATGGCAAATTGGAGAAGCGGCTCCATGAGGCCGTCAATAAACTGAAGGACGCTGAAGAGAAAGCAAGATCTGAGTCCGAACAGAGGGCGAAAACCGAAGCCGAGCTGGTTCCTTTACGGGACAGAATTCAACTTCTGGAGTCGGAGTGTTGCCAATCCATTGAAAAGGCCCGGATTGACGGTATACGCGAGGGCAAGGCCGAAGGCGAACAGAAAATTCTGGATGAAGTGGCGGACCAGTTAGATCTGGTGTATAATAGGAGCTTCAGAGACGGATGGAAAGCTGCCTTGAAGGGGGCGGGAGTTCCGACCAGCTCTGACCTGTTTCTAAGGGAGAACACACCTCTACCCTATCCGGAAGTTGACCTAAAAGCTTCAGACAACGAGGCCGAGGAAGGAGAGGGTGATGAAGGAGAAGAGGTGGAAGTCGAGGAACTCGGCGGTAGCGAAGTCGTCCCCATCCTTATTCCAATGGAGGATCTCCCGGCCCCTATCCCTGCGGTTCCTGTGGACCCGACGCCTGCCCAGACCAACGAACCTCCTGCACAGGAAGAGGCAGCTCCTCTTGTCTCGGCACCGACCGACTTGGTTCCTCCCAGTAGTTGAAGATCCCTAGTTTAGATTTGGTTTTAATTTTTAAGTTTGTTTCATTCCGGATTTGTATTCATCCTTATAGGTCTAATCTCTTAAACATTGATGTTTTTAACGGTTGTATTTGATTTAACCTTGGTTTAATGGTTTTAATTAATCTTTGATGAGTACGCTTTATATCCTACTTCCCAAATTTGTTTTTGCAATGTTGTAGTTTGACCATTCTTGATCCTTTACGTTTACCATGATTAATGCTAAATTTTATTAATTTTTTGTTGGCGTTCTACTCGGATGGTAGTTCTGTTTGGAGAATGGAGAACTTTATTTCGCATAGATAGAAACAAGGACATCCGAACACAAGGTTTGGTGGGATGAGATCGAAAGAGGTCTAATCCTAAAAACGAACCATTCACTATCTAAATTGTTCTTACGGGAGTTCTCTTTTTATCCTTGGTTGGTGTGTTTTCGTATATATATATTTCATTCTTTTACCAAATCTTGATTTTAATCATCTTGGCTTTCCCAAAACAACCATGAGGAGGATCAAACGTTGCTTACTTCATCAATATTGGTTTCAGGAAAGGATTGTTGATGGGGAGGATGAGAAATTCATCTCGGGCTTGGGACATACAATGGGTTTGAACGAATTTGTTCCGAACATCTGTTCGGACTAGGTAACAGTAAAAAGGCTCTACCCGAAGATGAATCGCAAGTAATCAGAATTCCGTTCACGCTGTATTTTTACATTTACCTTAGTATAATGAACTCGCCTAAATGTTCCCACTACCCCTATTACAGTATCACGCCTTAGGTCGGGTCTAGTTTGACTCTCCTTTTCATGGGTAAATTATTGAAATCACATATGAAAATCAGTCATAAATAAGTACCATGAAGTCATTAGTTTCGTTTGGTACGCATATTGAATCATTTATAGAATTGGCAATGACTATGGCACTAACCTTTCCTGCATTCTTCCTCCCAGCTCAGTCATCAGATCTTGTTCGGATGAATTCCACCTTTTTTGGTCACTACATTTAGGCGTGCTTTAGTTAGCTTCATCAGTTCCCTTAGGCTTCCCCCGAGCTTGATTTTCTTTCAAACTACACGAATTTTTCTTTTCTCACCCCCCTTGAGGCAGTAGATTGTTCGGACAAGGTGTTACCTTACTCACCCCCCTTGAGGTAGTAATTTTTCAGGTTTTAAAATGTTTTCCTTTACTCACCCCCCTTGAGGTAGCAGATTGTTCGGACAAGGTGCTACCTTACTCACCCCCCTTGAGGTAGTAATTTTTCAGGTTTTAAAATGTTTTCCTTTACTCACCCCCCTTGAGGTAGCAGATTGTTCGGACAAGGTGTTACCTTACTCACCCCCCTTGAGGTAGTAATTTTTCAGGTTTTAAAATGTTTTCCTTTACTCACCCCCTTGAGGTAGTAGATTGTTCGGACAAGGTGTTACCTTACTCACCCCCCTTGAGGTAGTAGATTGTTCGGACAAGGTGTTACCTTACTCAACCCCCTTGAGGTAGTAATTTTTCAGGTTTTAAAATATTTTCCTTTACTCACCCCCCTTGAGGTAGTAGATTGTTCGGACAAGGTATTACCTTACTCACCCCCCTTGAGGTAGTAATTTTTCAGGTTTTAAAATATTTTCCTTTACTCACCCCCCTTGAGGTAGTAGATTGTTCGGACAAGGTGTTACCTTACTCACCCCCCTTGAGGTAGTAATTTTTCAGGTTTTAAAAGATTTTCCTTTACTCTCATCTCCTCAACAATGATTGACCTGTCTGTAGAGAAAACACAAATGAAGATAAAAACAGTCCGAACATATATTAGCTTTTGGTATACAACAGTCAAAAGAAATACTTCCTCAGGTTACAGGTGTTCCATGGTTTGGGGATAGGTTTCCCATCCAAGTCTTCTAACCTATAGGCCCCATGCCCTGTCTGGGACAACACTTTATAAGGCCCTTCCCAATTTGGTCCGAGCTTTCCGTCATTCGGCATTCTTGCATTGGCCATAACCTTTCTCAGGACCAAATCACCAACTTGAAATGTCCTAGGCTTGATGTTCTTATTATGCTCCCTTCTCATCTGTTGTTGATATGCTGCCAGACGAACTACAGCTAAATCCCGTTTCTCCTCCACTAGGTCCAGATCCTTGCGCAGGTTTTCTTCATTGGTCTGAACAGCAAACTCAGTTGTTCGGATGGTTGGCATTCCGATCTCTAATGGAATAACTGCTTCCACACCGAATGCCAACGCAAAAGGGGTTTCGTTGGTGGACTTCCTCACTGTCGTCCGATAAGTCCACAATATACTTGGGAGCATTTCCACCCATTTTCCCTTTGCTGCCTCCAACTTTCTTTTAATCCCGCTAAGTACGACCTTGTTGGATACCTCGACTTGTCCATTCGATTGGGGATACCCTAGGGAGGAAAAGAAGTTTCTAATGCTGAGATCCGAACAAAACCCTTTGAAGAGCTTACTCTCAAACTGGGTACCGTTGTCCGAGATGACAGCCCAAGGTATGCCGAAGCGTGTGATAATGCTCTTCCAAAGGAAACGTTTTGTGTCTACGTCCCGGATGCTTGAAAGTGGTTCGGCCTCGATCCACTTGGTGAAATAGTCAGTTGCGGTAATCAAGAATCTCTTGTTCCCTGGAGCCCGAGGAAGAGGCCCCACTATATCCAATCCCCATTGAGCAAACGGCCAAGGACTGGACAGGGGATTCAATTCCCTAGTTGGTTGGTGGATCATAGGAGCAAATCTCTGACATTTATCACACTCCTGGACATATTTCAAGGCGTCTGCCTGCATGTACGGCCACCAATACCCTTGAGACAAAACTCTGTGCGCCAAAGATCTTCCTCCAGTATGACTCCCACAGATTCCTTCATGTATTTCAAAGAGGAAATCTTTCACCTTATCTGGATGCACGCAAAACAGGTATGGTCCAGTGAAGGATCGCCTGTATAATAGTCTTTCCTTGGAGACCCAAAATCTCGGGGCCTTTTGTTTGATCATCTTGGCTTCCTTCTTATCCTCGGGTAATTTATTGTCTTTGAGATAACAGAGTATGAGGTCCATCCAGCTTGGTCGGATATTGATGGAGCATACTGACACCTTCTGATGCTGAAAGCTTGGTTGTTCCAGCGTCTCTATACACACTGTCCTCTGTATATCTGATTCCAACGCCGTTGCCAATTTAGCCAAAATATCTGCATGGGAGTTGTGCTCTCTTCCGATCTGCGCAACATGAGCCGAACCGAACTCAGCTAATAAAGTCCGAGCAACAGTTAAATAGGCCAACATCCTATCATCCTTTGCCTGATACTCTCCTGAGATTTGGTTGGCCACAAGCTAGGAGTCACAAAATATCTGCAGGTGATTAGCGCCTAGCTTTCTTGCTGTCCTGAGACCGATCAACATCGCCTCGTACTCGGCTTCATTGTTTGACGCCGAGAACCTCAGCCGAACAGCTTGCTCGAGGACTAGACCCTCTGGTGATATTAACACGATTCCTGCCCCCGAACCTTTAGAATTCGAAGCTCCGTCAACAAATAACTCCCATTTTTCCGCATCGATATCAAGTTGAGTTTGGGCTGGAGTGAACAATAATGGGCTGCTTGGGTCACATTGAAATTCAACCAGAAACTCTGCTAATACTTGCCCTTTGATTGCTGTCCGAGGCTTGTATTCTACCCCAAGTGATCCCAGATATACTCCCCACCTGGTGATCCTCCCCGTGAAATCCGACCTTTGCAGGAGCATTTTTAGCGGAGGATCGCTCAGCACCGTGACCGTGCTGGACTGGAAATAGTGAGGCAATTTCTTGGCTGCTTGAAGTAATGCCAAAGCTGCCTTTTCAAGAGGCAGATATCTCAGTTCGGCTTCATCCATAGCTTTACTGACGAAGAAGATGGGCCTCTGTTCTTGTACCAATTCCCGAACCAACACAGCACTCACAGCATGGTCGGACACCGCCAGATACAAAAATAGTGGTTCCCCCGGGTTAGGAATTGAAAGGCATGGAGGAGTTGATAAATAGGCCTTGATCGCCTGAAAGGCGGCCGAACACTCTTCATCCCATTCGAATCTGCTCCTTTTGCTCAAAAGCCGAAAGAAAGGCTTGCATTTATCAGCGGATCTTGAAATAAAACGCCCCAGGGCAGCAATCATTCCAGTCAAACGCTGTACCTGTTTGACATTTCTGGGTTCCGCCAGATTTATAAGGGCTGCAATCTGATCCAGATTAGCCTCAATCCCTCTTCTGCTCACTACATGGCCCAAAAACTTGCCGGAACCAACACCGAATGTACATTTGGACGCATTGAAGCGCAGGTTGTCCCTCCTCAAGATATCAAAAACCTGCAGCAAATCAGCAATATGATTTTCTTCTCGGAGGCTTTTGACAAGCATATCATCAATATAGACCTCCACAGTCTTTCCTATCATTGGCCTGAACATTTTGGTGACCATTCGCTGATAGGTTGCTCCTGCATTCTTCAGACCGAATGACATTACCCGATAGCAGTATGTTCCACGGGGTGTGATGAAAGCTGTCTTTTCCTGGTCGGCAGGGTTCATTGGAATCTGATGATAGCCCTGGAAAGCATCCAGGAAGCTTAGCCGAGCATGCCTTGATGCCGAATCAACTAGTTGATCTATCCGAGGAAGGGGAAAAGGATCCTTAGGACATGCCTTGTTCAAGTCAGTAAAATCGATACATACTCTCCACTTTCCATTCTTCTTTCTTACTACCACAGTATTTGAAAGCCAAGCCGGGTACTGTACTTCCTAGATTGCCCCAGATGCCAAAAGGCGTTCTACTTCCTCCAAGACTATCGTGGCTCTTTCCGGAGCCAATTTACGCCGCTTCTGAACCACCGGCCTTTGTTCGGGCTTGATATTCAGCGTATGACATGCCAAGTTTGGAGATACTCCCGGAGCATCATATACCGACCAGGCGAAAATATCCTGATTGCCTATCAGGACTTGTAACAAACATTCTTTGTCCACTGGAGACAACTTCGAACCTACCAAAAAGAATTTTTCAGGAGTAGAGGGGTCGAAGAATACCTTATCTGGTTGTTCGGTCATTATTGCTTCTCCGTCCTTTAGCTCCTGGGACTGTGATTGTCATGAACCCCCTGCAGGCTGTGCATCTTCTGCAACCTTCTTCTTGGTGGCAGTCAGAACACATTGTTTCGCGGCAACCTGATCTCCATTCAACTCCATGACTCCGTCGGCAGTAGGAAACCTCAGCTTCTGATGGAGAGTAGACGGGATTGCCTTCATCCGATGCAACCAGTCATGCCCCATTATGGCATTATAGGGAGATGAAGCTTGAACCACTATAAATTCCGTTTGGAGATTGATCGGACCTGCTAGAACAGGCAGCACGATTTTTCCCAACGGTATAACTGGTTCTCCCGAGAAGCCGAATATGGGGGTTGTGAAGCTTGTTAACTGGGCCTCAATCAAGCCGAGCTTTTCATAGAGGTCCTGATACATCACCTCCGCAAAACTTCCCTAATCAATCAATACTCTTTGGACATCATAGTTCCCTATCCTTAGAGTGACTACCAACGGGTCATTATGAGGCATTTGAACATCCCTTAAATCATTATCCGAGAAGGAAATCACCTGTTCTATATTTCCTCTGCTAACCGAATACATCGGGGCCGGATGAACAGTATCTCGTATAGAGAAGGACCTCCTGAGGTGAGCAGCCTTTTGCATCTTGGATCTGTTGGACGGGGAAGAAACGGCCGAGCATAAGGGATTATGAATAACATGAATGATCCCAGCTGACGGCATGTTGGAAGATTGAGGTGCCGAGCATTTAGACCCGGCTCTTTCTTGCTAGATAAATCTCTGTTGATATACTGGTCGAGATGTCCTGCCGACGCCAGCTTCTCCAGGTGGACTTTCAGCAGATGACAGTTTTCAGTCATATGGCCTTTCTCCCTGTGATAAGAGCAGTATAGATTCCCATCTTTCAAGGCCGGGTTTCCGACCATCTTTGGAGGCCAAACGAAGAAAGGCTCCCTCTTGATCTTCTCCATGACTTTGTAGATGGGTTCCTTGAAGACAGTTTCAAAGGCCCGAAAGGTAAGAGCCACAAAATTCTTCGGGGCAGAAAGGTTTTTGGACGTGATACCAGCCCGAGCAGCAGGTTTTGCTATGGTCACCTTGGGTTGAGCTACAGTCTGACCCGTGGGGGCTTTGCGACCATCCTCCTCTATCCGGACGAACTGATCTATTTTGTACATCAATTTTCCCAAGTTCCCGGGGGGATGTTTGACAAGAGACTGGCGTAAGCCTGAATCAGCAGGCAGTCCCATCTTAAAGGTGGTGATCGCCACTTCTTCTCCACATGACTCAATATCATTGTAGGTCTCCCAGAATCTGGTGGAGTAGTCTTTCAATGTCTCGTTATCCTCTAGCTTCATTGTAAGGAGGGCGCCCATTTCCTTCCTCTTCCGACTGTTTGTGATGAATCGTGCTACGAACGCCTCAGCCAACTGATCCCAGGAATAAATTGTCCGCACCCCAAGCTGATTGAACCATCTCATTGCGACCTCTCCCAAGCTAGACGGGAAGAGCCGACACATGAGGGGATCATTATTCCGAGACAGAGCCATACTCTGTTGGTAATGGCCAATATGGGTCACAGGGTCTGTCCGACCATTATATATCTCGAAACGAGGAACCGGGTATCTTTCGGGCATCTTGGCCTTCTCTATTTCTTTGGAGAAAGGAGAGGATGATATCAAATCAAAAGCCTTCCAGACAGCATTCTGCCTCCCCGGACGAACAGTTTTTCGTGACTGATGCTTCTTTTCTGGCGGACTCCTCTCTCCATAAAGGGGAGGGCGAGAGCGGGAAGACTTCCCTAGATTTGACGGTTTATCGAAAACCACCGGTGGTGTAGGTGATCTTGATTCCGATTGGGAGCTAGAGGTCTCAGAGAGATCATTATGTTGTGACTTATGAGTCAGAGTGGGACGCTCTGGGCTTCTGCGTTGCGAGGCGTGTGTCCTTTTCGTCGGCCTTTCTTTTGCTGTGGGGTGGCCTTTATCCTTTCGTCCTCTCGCTTCTTGTTTCAATGTTTGAATTTCTCGGCGTAGATCGGCGATAATTTCCTGGCTATTCTGAGTCTGTGATGACTTAGTTGAATAGGCAAGGCTGCGCCGAGCATCACCTCTGTTGGGTTGTTCTGGAACGAGCCTTCTTGATGTGGCTCCTTCGTCTGGCCTTACGGCAGACACTTGGTTGGGGTTGGTATGTCGTGAATGGGCCAGGTTTTGTAGTGGAGCTGGCTGTTGTGGTGGGGTAGGTTGTTCTGGTGGGGTTGATTGTTGTGGTGGGGTAGGTATTATTGAGGCTCTTCCTGTCGCGACTCCACCAGCAGTCCTCTGTGGTTCCCCAGAATCACGAGAAGGCCTATAAGATGTTCCAGATGAGACTCTGGATGAACTTGCGTCCTCCACCACCACCGAGGGTGGGCGTCGTGACGCCGATGGAGCTCCAGACATTTCAGGCAAACCTCGCAAGTTTTTGGACTTCAATTTTAAAGAAAGCTCTTCCCACAGACGGCGCCAATTGGAGGAACTTAAATTAGGACGAATGAAAGAGCTGACCAGGAAATTGAATCCGAGCACTATTGAGGTCGATCCGAGCAAATTTCCTTAGGCCTGCAACACTAAATAACAAGATGGAAAGGACAATTGGTTAGAACCTTGGTCAACCCAGTGGGGGTTGGCCTTTTGCTCTCCGATGCCTGAGTCAGTTTCTGGAAAAAAGGATGATTCAAGAGTATGAAAACAACAAGATACCTTTTTTCGAGCATAAGAGTGCGTACCTTAAAACATTGGTCCTTCTTCAATTTATACTTCCTTTTTACTGGAGATATTTCATGGTGTTTGTCAATTCCCTTTCCCAATAACCTTAATTTTGTCAGCAGTCAGAGATATTTAGGCTCTCTGATCTGTTATATCTCTTTCCCGAACGTGGGTAATATCAGTTCATTTATGAGTGATCATCATTCCTTACTACAGCTAATTCTGGGTTTAAAGTATAAACGTATTCTACACATCTTTGACCAGATATTTCATGCATTTATGGATGTTAAAGTAAAAGTCAGTTCAAGGACTGCCATTCAGGTTTTAACTCATGCGGCATATTTAAGGATCTTTGCCCAGATATTTTAGGCATTTAATGCAGGGATTTAATATGACCCTAGTTCGTTCCGGATTATCTAGTCAGGAGTTCAACCAGTTATTTCCGAACAGAATCTATATTCGAGCAGAACTCTGATATGTTCGGACATATCCGAACATATAACACAGCTCGGTCGAGTCCGAACTATGGGGGGATGTGACTCAGTTACTTCCTCACTTCTGGTTCAGACTCAACTATTTACGAATTATTTTCCCTCCAGTACCCCACACCCATCAACACAATTCGCAACAAAATGCAACAAAACCAGCAACAAATTCACAAAAAAACACAAAATCAAGCCACGGTATCCCGCTATCATCCATAGCTTCAACCTAAAACAAAATTACCCATTACCACCGTCCTTTGAAACCCACAAACACACCCACAGATTAACAAGCCCACATCACCGTCGACCATGGCTAAATCATGGTGGCAAGAGAGAGAGGTGAGAGGTTCGTCTCTACTGAGTGAGAGAGAGAGCAGAACAGAAGAGAGAGAGAGCTTATGCTATTACCGTTGAAGAGAGAGAGAGAGAGAGATTTTGTACTGAAATGAAAGAAAAAAGAAAAAGATATGTGCATTTATTTACAATTATGCCACTGTTCTTTTTTGAGTTCCGTTGAAAACATTAAAAAATAAAAAAGATGTTCTCAATTTGAGTAATGTTACAGTAAATGTATTTGAACACAATTACGCCAAACATAAAATTTTTACCCCGGGCCCACCAAATTCTATATTCAAACACAGAAAATTGTGTTTGAGTTGCGTGACCAACCACGCTCCTAGATTCTAGACGGTCTAAAACTTACACCCATCTCAAATTCTCAATACCTCCAAAGGGTGAGCCCGGTTTTGACTTTAGACTCACCTGCTCCCCTCCCTTTGTGGGGACCGAACTTAACTTCCTCTTGAAAAACACACACACACACACACACACACACACAAAAAGGACCGAAAATTTGAGTGGACTCGGAAGCCTGCACTGTGCTTTTGGGATTATCCCAAAATCTTGGGAGCTTCTCTGTGCATATAGCATATGCAGATATTAGTATTACTAGAGAAAGTCAATGGAAGCCTTCACCTATCTGTTTGTGTATTTAATCTTATCCTCCTTCATACGAACATCCATTACACTAGACACTATTACTCCAAGTCAATCATTCAGAGACGGTGACGCTTTAGTTTCAGCTGGTCGAAGATTTCAAATGGGATTCTTCAGCCCAGGTAACTCAAAAAGCCGATACTTGGGGATATGGTACACGATATCTTCTGGGACAGTTGTATGGGTAGCCAACAGAGACACTCCGCTTAACGATCACTCAGGAGTCTTAAAGCTCACAGATAAAGTTCTCATCCTTCTCAATAGCACAAATAGTATTGTTTGGTCATCTAATAATTCATCAAGAACTGCACAAAATCCAGTTTTAAAGCTCTTGGATAACGGAAATCTTGTTGTGAAAGATGAAAATGTTGATGACCCAGTGAATTTTTTGTGGCAAAGTTTTGATTATCCTTGTGACACATTCTTAGCAGAAATGAAGCTTGGAAGGAATTTAGTAACTGGGTTAGATAGGATTGTAACATCATGGAAGAGCCCAGATGATCCTGGTCAAGGTGAGTTTTCAATGCGTTTGGATCAGCGTGGGCTTCCACAAGTGGTGATTATGAAAGGAGACACTATAAAGGCTAGACCAGGGTCGTGGAATGGGATTCGTCTTTCTGGTAATAATACAGCTCTATTGCTGAATCCAATATTTGAGTATGAGTTTGTGTTGAATGAGACCGAAGTCTATTACGACTACAAACTAAAAAACAGTTCCGTTCTCACAAGATACGTTATAAATCCATCAGGAACTGCACAGCGGTTCACATGGATGAGTAGGACACACCGTTGGGATCTATTCTCAACATTCCCGGCTGTTCAGTGTTCAAATTATGGCTTCTGTGGTGCACACGCTAGCTGCAATGTTGGCAAGTCTCCAGTGTGTGGATGCTTGGAAAGATTCTTACCCAAGTCTCCCAAGAATTGGGATTCATTGGATTGGACCGATGGGTGTGTTCGAAGGACTCCATTGAATTGTAGTGGTGGAGATGGGTTTTTGAAGTACGTGGGGTTGAAATTGCCTGATACATCTTCTTCATGGTTTGATAAGACTATGAGCCTCAAGGAATGTGAAGGATTGTGTATGAAAAACTGTTCTTGCACAGCTTATTCAAATTTAGATATCAGGGGAGAAGGAAGTGGCTGCTTGGTTTGGTTTGGTAACTTAGTAGATATAACGGTAATGACAGAGGGTGGACAAGACTTCTATCTAAGGATGGCAGCTTCAGAAATAGGTACCATTTTAGTTTTTCAATTTTATATCTTTTTGGATCTTTCTGGTTTTTCATTTTCTTAATGTTAAATGAGAGAAACATCCATGTCCATTGGTTTTCGCTTTTCAATTGGCTCAAATTGGCCAACTGGATTATTTGTTTTTATTCATACTTTTTTTTTCTCCATGTTTGCGGATGAAGTGGGAAGAAATTTTGGGGTTATACTAATAACCAAAATTGGTAGGCACAAAATAATATCTTTCAAAGCCTGCTTGATAAACTGTGACATAACTACAAGCTAGACAATTTGTAGTAAGTGTGAAAGTGAAAACAGATGGCTGGCTTATTATAAGATAGTTATCTGCTTCCTACCTGGCCAATAAATAAATACTTTGCTTTCAATGGAGGGGATAAAACAATTTTCTTAGAGAAGTTAGTGCAGTATTTTTTTTGTTGTTGTCTAGATACATTTAAAGTGTGGTACATAGTTGTAAGGGAACTTGGAACTGGTTTCCATTTCCCGTCCAAACTATGGCGGCAATTTGTACATTGTTAGATTCAAGAAATAAATTTTTACCATGAGTTGGACTCTCTCCATTACAAATAGAGAGATCCTATTCTGGCTATGATTCATATCCTTTCATTTCTTCATTTATGTATAATTGAGGTGTTATACTTTAAGTCACCTGCTGTTTTGATCTTTCAGAGCATGTTGCGAAAAAGAGGCACTCCAGCAAGAAGAAACAAGCAGGAATCATAGTCGGCTCTGCATTATTTGTACTGGGAATGATAATACTTGGATTGGTCTCATACATAAGGAAGAAGAAACTCAGAAACCAAGGTCATATTATAAGTCATGGACTCTGATAATTACTGATGGATGATAGTAGGCTTATAGCTAAGAAATTTAAATAAATAAGTCTTTTGACAAAGAACTGTTGAGTTTTTTCATGTTTAACCATATTCTACTATTTCAGGGATGACAAAAAGGAATCAAGAGAAGGAATATGACAATGGAGGCGGGAAGGAAGACATCGAGTTACCAGTATTTGATTTGACAACCCTTGCCAATGTGACTGATAACTTTTCAATAAACAATAAGCTAGGAGAAGGTGGCTTTGGACCAGTGTACAAGGTAAAAAAAGAACATAACTAGTTGAGTTATTTTCTTTTTCCAAAATATACTGACATTTTGATTTTAGGGTACATTGTTGGAGGGGAAAGAGATAGCAGTAAAGAGGCTATCAAAGACTTCTAGACAAGGACTGAATGAGTTCAAAAATGAAGTTCTACTAATTGCTAAACTACAACACCGCAATCTTGTTAAGCTTCTTGGGTGTTGCATTCAGGAAAATGAGAAGATATTAATCTATGAATATATGTCTAACGGAAGCTTGGACTCCTTTATATTTGGTTTGGCATTTGACCTTTCTAACTCCTTTTTGACATTCATGTTTAGTCTGATCCGTCTTTCATTAGTAAATTTTTTTTGTGTTAGAATTTGACGTGAATTTTACTAACATGAATGTGAAATTCCACAGATAAAACAAAGAGTAAAGTGCTGGATTGGGATCAACGCATCAACATAATTGGTGGGGTTGCTAGAGGGCTTCTCTATCTTCATCAAGACTCTAGACTTAGAATTATCCATAGAGATCTCAAAGCTAGCAATATCCTACTAGATAATGATATGAATCCAAAAATTTCAGACTTTGGCCTAGCTAAATCATTTGGAGGAGATCAAGGTGATGCCAAGACCAATAGGATTATTGGAACATAGTAAGTACACTTAAACTCCTTTTATATAATATGTTTAGCTGTTTTTGAAATTTTTTTTCCTTGCAATAATATTTCCTAGTGGTTACATGTCTCCTGAGTATGCGGTGCATGGGCAATACTCTATAAAATCTGATGTCTTCAGCTTTGGAGTTTTAATATTAGAGATAATGAGTGGGAAGAAGAACAGAGGATTTGGTCACCCAGAGCATCATCTTAATCTTCTTGGACATGTAAGCATGAAAAATAGCATTGTACTCATTTATGTTGTTAAACAGAACTTTTGATTAATATTAATGCTCTTTTAATGTTGATGGGCATGTTCGATTGTAGTTTGACCAACAAAAGTATGGTTTTGATTTGTTTTAGGCATGGAAACTATGGATTGAAGATAGGCCGATTGAGCTGATTGATGACTCGGTCGGTGACTTCACTGTTTCTGAAGTGCTACGATGCATTCATGTGGGTCTGTTATGTGTGCAACAAAGACCTGAAGATAGACCAAACATGTCATTTGTGGTTCTAATGTTAAGCAGTGAGAGTTTATTACCTAAACCGAGGCAGCCGGGCTTCTATACAGATTCACTTGAAGCAAATTTTTCATTAATCACACATTGTTCAGAAAATAAAATCAGCTTTTCATCGTTTGAAGCAAGGTAAAATATCAATCACTTGAGAGAAAAAGGGAAGAGATGTATGAAATTTATGTTAGCTATACAAAAAATTCAAAAAGGTATCAAGCTATTATTTTCAAGATAGAAGTCAAGAGGGATTATAAGAGGAAAGTTCAAAAGATTTGGTTTAGAACAAGGTTGCTCATACTGTACTAGTTTTGTTTATTAATCTAGTGATACATCTTTACATAGAACTATGTCATTTTAGAATCAACTCCCTTTTTAATGCAGGCTATAAGTTTACATCTACTTTTATCACCAGAAATGTAATTGAAGGACAAAATTGAAAGTTTTGGTTTATCAATGCCCTAGACCATCTTTACTGAGGGAAAATTATTCTCCAGTTTGGAACAAAAAATAAATGCTTATGTTTTCCTCTCATATAAATGGTGGATTCCACCATGAATTTAATTAGTGGGACTCATCATTCATGTAAGATGTGAGAGTATGCATTTATTGTACTCTCGGAGGGGATCATATCAGCTGCAATTTATTAAGGTGCAATGCCTGCTATGCGAATTAGTTGTTCCAATTAAAACACACCAAGTCAATTAAAATTCCAAATCAGATTCAAAGCTTGTTTCAATAAATTTAACCTACCTATATATACTGTGATGCACCAAATTCTGATAAGTTTGTGTAATTGCTGAGTTCCACATCGGGCATATATTAGGTTGAATTAGGCTTTATTAATAATTGCAATGAGCCTCAATTGTAATTTGACTAATACTTTTAGGGTATAAGTGCAGATGTGGTTAAAGCTTTCCTTAGTTTGTTACAAACTCTATCAGAGTCAACCCAATACCCCAAATTATGATAAATGTGTATGTGTGTTGAGTCCCACACCGTCCATAACTGGACCCCAATTGTAACTTGTCTAGTGGTTGAACTTTTGCCCATTTTTCTACTCTTTGAAAGCATAGTAGCGCTTGACTTGGTGGAAAGAAAGAGACACACACAATCTCTTTTTCTCACACAAGAGGTAGATGGATAAATACTAAGAAAAAGTGAATATCATAATATGTGGTCGTGATTAGGTTTCTAAATGGTGAAGTTACTAATTTACTATTACTGCTACTTATTATATTTATTATTACAAATGTTAGCATATACTGTATGATTAAAATGATAAAATAAACATAAAAAGTAAATCCTTTTTGGTAAATTACACCTGAAACAACAAGTCCTTTTTTGGCAAATTATACCTAAACAACAATTTTAGACCAACGTCATACAATTGCTCAATTAACAAAAAACACACTCTTTCTGTATTTTACCAATTGTTAAACTGTGGTTTTTGAAATTGTGTTTTCCAAACGCATATTTTAAAATTGCTATTTTTAAAAACACACTTGTTCAAACAACTAACCCAAACAAACCTTACTAAAAGTTTAGAAAACAAAAAAATATATATATATCAAGTATCAACTTGGGCAAACTGGTCAATAGCTTAATGTTAAAAAAGGTATCAACTTGGGCAAACTGATCAATCTGGGAATATGGTATAAGAATTCTTCACGTACTATTGTATGGGTTGCCAACAGAGAAAACCCACTTACAGATTCCTATGGAGCTTTAACTTTGGCTAAAAATGGAAACCTTATCCTTACAGACAGAAAAAACCAAACTTTTTGGTCCTCCAATTCTTCAAGAGCAGAAGTTTCTGTTGCACAGCTTTTAGAGTCCGGAAACTTTGTGTTTAGAGAGAAGGCTAATACTAATCCCGAAAACTATATATGGCAAAGCTTCGATTTCCCATCAGACACCCAGTTACCTGGCATGAAGGTGGGTTGGAACTTCAAGACTGGTCTTAACCGAGTCTTGACGTCTTGGAAAAATGTTTCTGACCCTTCTAGGGGGGAGTCTACTTATGAATTTGATAATCTTGGGTTGCTTCATGTTAAAGATAAAGATCACGAACTGACTACAACAACAGATATACATGGAGTCTAGTAGATATACAAGAAGTCTAAACCATATCCACTAGTGCTAGATAACAACCGGATCAAATAGGAGTAAATAAAGTCTGATTGTATCTCAATAACTTGCTGTATCTATTACTGTTTATGAATATAAATATCTCCAAGACCTTGACTTGATTTAGGCAAGGCAGAGCACTCATTGAAACTCAAGATTAAACTCTCACATGGTATCAGAGCCTCACTGACCATTGTCTACCTTTTCTTTCTCTTAGACCTTTTCTCAAACACAATGTCTACATCCTCTACCACCGACTCTGCAACCTCATCTTCCCTTCCCACCCCTCTCCCACATACCCATCATTTAATCACCATCAGATTAACCAGAGAAAACTATCTCTTATGGAAAGCACAAATCGTACCTTATTTAAGAGGCCAACACCTGTATGGTTTTCTTGATGGGTCTCGACCTACTCCAACCCCAACCGCGTCCTCTGCTGCAACTCCGGTTCAGCCCGACTCTGATCTTCAAGCATGGCAAACTCAAGACCAAATGATCTTGAGTGCTTTAATTTCCTCTCTCTCTGAAACCGTCTTGGCCCATGTGGTTAATTGCCGCACATCTCATGATGTTTGGCTCTGCCTTGAGAAGACGTTTACTTCTCAATCCCATGCACGTTAGATGCAACTTCACCATCAGATTTCTACCTTAAAAAAGGGTAATTCCTCTATAGCAGATTACTTCCACAAATTTACTACTTTGGCTGATACTTTGGCTGCCATTGAACATCCTCTCTCTGATTATCAACTTGTCTCCTTCTTCATGAGCGGACTTGGATCTGAATATGACCCCATGGTTGCTTCCATCCAAACTCACTCACGCCCATACAACCTTGATGATCTCTATGGTTTGTTTCTCTCCCATGAGCTTCGGATTGCTCAAAATCAACCCATTATGGATCTCTCACATGCCTCGGCAAATTATGCCACCAACTCTCCTTCTCCTCGAAGCAATAATAATGGTGGCAGAAGTGGTGGTCGCGGCAATTCTGGTCCAGGCCGTGGTTCCTACTCCAACTCTCAACGGAATCATCGTGGTCGTGGGCATGGCAGGAATAACTCCAATAGGCCTGTTTGCCAAGTTTGTCATAAACCTGGACATGCTGCCTTGACTTGCTACCATCGGTTTGATAATTCCTATACTGCTGAATCACCCAACATACACGCTTTATATGCAAGTCCTAATGCAGCTTCTGATCTCAATTGGTATTCTAACTCCGGTGCTACTCATCACCTCACCAATGATCTTGCCAACCTCAATGTCCATGCAGAAGAATGCACTGGCTCTGAGAGTATTCGTGTTGGTAATGGTAAATCTCTACCGGTTAAACATATTGGGACCACCCAATTCTCTACACCCAACTCCACCTTTTTATTGAATGATGTTTTGCATGTTCCTCAAATTTCTAAAAATCTGATTTCTGTCCATAAATTTACTAATGATACTAACACCTTTATGGAATTTCACCCCTCTCTTTTTAATGTGAAGGATCTGGACTCGGGGAAGCTTCTGGTACACGGGGTCAGTAAAGATGGGTTGTATCCGTTCCCAACTTCCTCCAATAAACAGTCACCTCGCTTTGCTCTTCTTGGTGAACGTACATCTCTTTAGCACTGGCATTCCAGATTAGGTCATCCTGCTTTTCGTTTAGTCTCTCATATTGTTTCCAAATTTGGTCTTCCTGTATTCAAAAATAAATCTGAACTATTTTGTTCAGCGTGTCTTAGTTCAAAAAGCAAACAACTTCCGTTTTCACTCTCTAATTCAGAAATAAAATCTCCATTGGATTTGATTTATAGTGATGTGTGGGGCCCATCGCCCATTGTTTCTCGTAATGGTTTTCGCTATTATATTTCTTTTTTGGATGCTTATAGCCGTTACACATGGCTTTTTCCCATGAAACACAAAAATGATGCCCTTCCAATTTTCATTAAATTTCAAAAGTATACTGAACGATTTTTTAACTGCAAAATTAAATCAATCCAGTCTGATTGGGGTGGTGAATACCGCTCCCTCAATAAATACTTTGACACTTGTGGCATTGTTCATCGTGTTTCTTGTCCCCACACTCACCAACAAAATGGTGCCATAGAACATAAACATCGTCATCTTGTTGAAACTGGCCTTGCTTTATTATCTCATGCCAGTGTTCCTCTTCGTTTTTGGGAAGATGCTTTTCAAACTGCATGTTATCTCATAAATCGTCTTCCCACTGCACTCATTAAAAATATTTCTCCATTTGAAAAATTATTTCACGCTGATCCTGGGTACTCTTTTCTCAAAACTTTTGGTTGTGCTTGTTGGCCAAATCTTCGCCCCTACAATTCAAATAAACTTCAACCCCGCTCCATTTCATGTGTTTTTCTAGGTTACAGTTCTCTCCATAAAGGGTACAAATGTTTTCACATTCCTTCTGGTCGTCTGTATATTTCTCGTGATGCTGTTTTTCTTGAATCCCAATTCCCATTTAAAATTCCACTGTCCCTCATTCTGAACGTCCCTCTATTCTTGGATCACCACTTGGACTGCAACCCATTCTTATGAAGCCCAACACCAGAAGAGTTCTTGAGGCCCGGTCCACTGCTTCACTTACTCCACTTTCCCCACTTGAACCCGTAACTAATGAGGACCGGCCCACTGCTCCCCTGGAACCCGCACATAGCACCTTAAGCTCCACTCCACCTCAACAACCCACCCAAGCCCATGAACCTATCTCGGCCCAAAGCCCAAATATCTTATCCTCATCTTTAGCTCCTGCTTCCTTAACCGCCGCTGAACCCCAGCTCTCTGCAACTCGCCCCTCTCCTCCATCACCTACTCAAACACATCACCAAAATCCAACCCATCCCATGACCACCCGATCCAAAAACCAAATCACCCAACCCAAACACTTCACCGACGGCACCGTTAGATACCCCATCCCCAAAGCCCTCCTTGCCGAAGCTCACCCTGAACCCGACTCTGTTGAACCCACGTGCTTTACCATTGCCAACAAGAATCCTCACTGGCGGCGTGCTATGAACCTCGAGTTTGACGCCCTTATGAAGAATGGCACCTGGGTTCTTACTTCTCCAAGCCTGAATCAAAACTTAATCGGCTGCAAATGGGTGTATCGGATCAAACGGCATGCCGATGGGTCAATCGAGCGCTACAAGGCTCGCTTAGTGGCTAAAGGTTTTCACCAACAACCGGGCATTGACTATGGTGAAACCTTTAGTCCAGTCATCAAACCCACTACGGTACGTACTATCCTCACTATTGCTCTGTCTGCGGGTTGGTCCATTAGGCAAATTGATATTCAGAATGTATTTTTACATGGTAACTTGTCTGAGGAAGTTTTCATGCATCAACCACCTGGGTACAGTCATCCTTCGTTTCCACATCATGTCTGCAAATTGAAAAAGGCTCTTTATGGCCTCAAGCAAGCCCCACGGGCTTGGTTCTCTCGATTGAGCACTCGACTAATTGAATTGGGATTCCATGGCTCACTCTCTGATACTTCCTTATTTATCTACAAGTCCAGCACATACACCATGTTTATTTTGATATATGTTGATGACATAATAATCACTAGCTCCAATTCTTCTGCTATTGATAATTTGTTGTCATCTCTACAAACTGACTTTGCTGTCAAAGACTTGGGTTCATTACATTATTTTTTGGGCATCGAAGTAATTCGAAACACTGTTGGAATTCTGCTGTCTCAAAAACGGTACATCTTGGATCTCCTCAAGCGCACAAATATGCTTGAGGCCAAACCCGTAAGCTCTCCCATGGCATCCTCTACTAGCTTATCTGCTCATGAAGGTGAGCATTTTCCAGATTAGACCTCTTCCGTAGTACAGTTGGTGCACTCCAGTATCTGTCTCTTACACGTCCTGACATTGCCTTTACTGTCAATAAACTCTCCCAGTTCATGCACAAGCCTACTCTTCTCCATTGGCAGTCAGTAAAACGTCTCTTGCGTTACCTCAAGCACACCATTACCTATGGCCTTCAAATATTTAAATCCTCCTGCTTAGATCTTCAAGCATTTTCTGATGTTGACTGGGCTGGCAACAAGGATGACCGACGATCCACTGGTAGTTTTTGTGTTTTCTTGGGCAAGAATCTCATTTCATGGAGTTGTAGGAAGCAAGCTACTGTCGCACGCTCTAGCATAGAAGCTGAATATAAAGCCCTTGCCAACGCCGCTGCTGAACTTAAATGGTTCCGGTCTTTACTGCAGGAACTTGGGTTATCACTACGGTCTCCTCCTCTCCTTTGGTGTGACAACATTGGTGCAACCTATTTATCCTCAAATCCAGTTTTTCATGCACGCATCAAACATGTGGAAATTGATTTTCACTTTGTTAGAGACATGGTTGCTGCCAAACAACTAGTAGTTCGCTTTATCTCCAGTCAGGATCAGCTAGCTGATCTGCTCACCAAGCCTATATCCTCCTCTCGGTTTGCTTTTCTTCGGACCAAGCTCAATGTTCTCCCTATACCGTTGGGGTTGAGGGGGAGTGTTAAAGATAAAGATCACGAACTGACTACAACAACAGATATACATGGAGTCTAGTAGATATACAAGAAGTCTAAACCATATCCACTAGTGCTAGATAACAACCGGATCAAATAGGAGTAAATAGAGTCTGATTGTATCTCAATAACTTGCTGTATCTATTACTGTTTATGAATATAAATATCTCCAAGACCTTGACCTGATTTAGGCAAGGCAGAGCACTCATTGAAACTCAAGATTAAACTCTCACACTTCAACTTGTTTCTCGCAAGGGATCAGAGAATATATTTCGCTCTGGTTTGTGGAATGGACTACGATTTAGTGGTTCTGTTTTGACCGTGAATGCAGTTTTTAAGCCCAATGTTGTGTATGACAATGATGAGTTGTATTACATGTATGAGGCTAAAGATAACTCTGTTGTTACAAGAATGACTTTGACTGATTCGGGTTCAATCCAACGCCTTTTGTTGAATCAAGGGAGTGGTGAATGGAATGTAATGTATACAGCACCAAATGACATGTGTGATGTTTATGGAAACTGTGGCGCTAATGGCATTTGTAGAATAAGCAAGAGCCAATTTGTGAGTGCTTGAAGGGTTTTGCTCCAAAACAACCGAAAGAGTGGGAAGTGCTTAATTGGATTGGTGGTTGTGTGAGGAGGATACCACTGACTTGCGAGAAGGGAGAAGGGTTTTTGAAACTTGAAGGTGTGAAATTGCCTGACTCGGTCCAGTATTGGTTGAACAAAAGCATGAGCCTCAAAGAATGTGAGGCAGAGTGCTTGAAGAACTGCTCTTGCACTGCTTATGCTAACTCAGATATTAGAAATGGAGGCAGTGGGTGTTTGATGTGGTTTGGTGATCTAATTGACATAAGAGAGTTCATTGATGAAGAAGGCGAACAGGATTTTTATATTAGAGAGCCAGCTTCAGAACTAGGTATGTGAAAACTCTTCATAATATTACATCTATTCAAATCCTTAATCTGCAGTGGTTTTCTGTTGCCTTTAGATCAGCAAAGTAGATCCCTCACCCTTGAATTATGCATTTGAAGGCTCAAAATGAAATGGTCAGGGACTAGTGAATTTGCTTATTTTAGTTTAGTTATCCCCTGCATATGAAAAATCCTCCAGATTAACAGTATTACAGATGGTATTGCCAAAAAGGTCCAATTCTATTGTAGGCTCATGTACTTGTAGTGTAAACAAACTAACTCTATGGTTAGTCTAAGGTTTTCCTAGGATTCTCAATTATATAAACCATATATTAGAGTTATTGCAATGTATAAAAATCATATAGCAAGGATGTATTCATCAAGGGCTTTCTAGTGTAGACGTAAGCCATTAGCTCGAACCACGTTAAATTCTTTCTTACTTAACAAACAGTAAATTAACTTGTGGACTATATCATCTGCTCTAGAGAAATTGGGTGATTCCGGTGAAAAGAAGAGACTATTGTTCATATCAATGACTTGTGGGATGCTTGTTCTTGGTCTGGCATGCTGCTTCATAATTTGGAGGAATATAACCAAGAAAAGAGGTAAGCATACATACTCATTCACCCTTGTTAATATTCTCCAAGAAAAATAAAAAATTGTTGACAAAGGCGCTTGTAAATTCCTTTTTTTGTAAATAAAACCTTTATCAATATTGCTTTGCTGTCTTGTTCAATGTCTTTTCTGGTTATGCTCGATCAAATCTTAATCTCATGCATTCTTTATTTTCATTTGGCATTTGCTACAAATACTTTGGAAATTACACTCATCAATTTACATTATAAAAATTTCCCATTTTATAGGACAAAGAACCAAGGAAGACTTGGATATGCCATTATTTGATTTGTTTACCATTGTGAGGTCAACCAATAACTTCTCCTGCACAAATAAGATAGGAGAGGGCGGTTTTGGTCCTGTTTACAAGCTAATATAAACTCGACCCTATAGTTTTTTATAGGGTGAGATCTAACTTATATTCTCTCTCTCTCTCTTGGGGTTTTGAACTTAGTATTTCCATACCAAAATTTTAAGGGTGAGCTATTTTCGGGACAAGAAATAGCAGTGAAGAGGCTCTCAAATAGTTCCAGACAAGGTATTGAAGAGTTAAAGAATGAAGTTATTATGATATCCAAGCTTCAACATCGGAATTTAGTCAAGCTTCTGGGCTGTTGCATTGAAGGAGAAGAAAGGATACTAATCTATGAGTATATGCCCAACAAAAGTTTGGACTATTTCATTTTTGGTCTGACTGTAAATCTGATTATTTCTTTGTACACTTAATGCAAAACAGGGGCCTCTGTTTTCTTTCTATAACAAGTAAAGCCTAATTTTTTGGGTGCAAAATGCATGGCAGATCAGAATAGAAGTGCATCACTGGATTGGCAGAAGCGCTTTGAAATTGTTATGGGAATTTCAAGGGGACTTCTTTATCTCCACCAAGACTCAAGATTGAGAATTGTGCATAGGGACCTTAAAACCAGCAATATTTTACTTGATTGTGAATTGAACCCCAAAATTTCAGACTTTGGTATAGCAAGAATTTTTCGAGGAGATCAAATGGAAGCAAAAACAAAGAGAGTAATTGGGACATAGTAAGTTATATAAACCATTTCCTAGAAAGTGTTTCATAATTTCCGAGCACTAAAATATGACTATTTTACACATGTCTCCAGAGTACGCAATTGATGGGAAATTTTCAGTCAAATCAGACGTCTTTAGTTTGGGTGCACTAATGTTAGAAATAGTCGGTGGCAAAAAGAACAGGGGGTTTTCCCATCCAGATCATCAGCATAATCTTTTGGGACATGTAGGTACAAATCATTTTTTCTTTCTCATGCTTAGATTATGCATCTCTAGCATTCAATTTCATGAGTCACACTAAGCCCATACAAATTGTAATTCTTTTAGGCTTGGCTGCTGTGGAATGAAAACAAAGCTTTGGAGCTAATGGATCCATGTTTTAAGGCATTATATGTTGAATCTCAAGTTCTAAGATGCATTCAAGTGGGTTTATTATGTGTTCAGAAACTTCCACAAGACAGACCAGCAATGTCATCTGTGGTTTTCATGCTAGGCAATGAGGGGTCACCACTTCCTCAACCTAAACATCCTGGTTTCTTCATCGAAAGAAGTTCCACTGGTGCAGATGTGTCAACACGTGTAGAAGCATGCCATACTGACAGTGTTGTCACAATAACAATGATGGAAGGTAGATAAAGGAAACATCAGCTGTTGCAATTGGGAAGAGTTGAGCCTCAATTGCATGTTCACAGTGATTTTACTTGAGAAGTAGGAATTTATCTCATCTACTAACATGTTTCTGATGATATTTGGACACAATTTTGGCTGAGGGAAAAGGGAATGTAAAGTACTATTCTTGAGCAAAGGTTTCAATGAGTCAAGGACTATTGGTGAAGCAAGGGAGCTCCTTCTGTGCTCAATGTATTTTAACTCTAGTGGATTAATTTCAATATATAACTATATCCTACGACTCAAACTTTATGTTCCTTGATGAATTTTATTTGTAGTTAAATTCTTCTTTTACGCATGCTTTAGTTACATCTAATTTGTCTGCCAAAACCTGTTCCCCAAAAACACTTCAATTCCTAGACATCATCGTTTCCTTTAAATTCTACCTAGTGGCAACTAAAGCATCATGGTGACAGTGGAGAGTGCTGAAACCTACAATTGAAGATGCATTTTTTAATTATGTCTTAACACCCCATATCTAGAGGAAAAACATTGTTTTTTTTCTTTTTTTTTTAAAATAATACAGAAAGCCTTCATTCAAGATCAAGAATATTACCAAACAAGCAGCCCCAAAATGCAAATACAACTTGTACAAAGATTGTGAACACTCCATTTTGCCATCCTAAATTGTTAATTTTTCCCGCATGGGTACCTTCAAAATTGCCCTTTGCATTTGGTTGTGACCGATATGTTGAAGATCAGGCTGACCCAACACATTTACGCGGAGGTAAAATCACAAAATAATAGCAATATTATATATATTTAAATCAAATCTCATGTTCACGAATACATTATTACGATTGAACTTGGCTTTTTTAATAGTTGAGGTTAAATTTGGTTGGTTTGTCAAATAAATGTACATAAACAAACTTTTCTCTAAACTGAGTTTGAACTTAAAAAAAGAAAAGAAAAAAAAAAAAAAAAAAAAAAAAAAAAAAAAAAAAAAAAGGTTTAGTTCTTTTACACCCTTCGTCCACAAAAATAGGGAGCACATGGACTAAAGACACTGGACATTCCATTCAATGATTCTCATTAAGATTTTATATTGTCTAAGTCTAAAAAAACACAACAAAATTCATAATAAATTTTACAACTACCAACATAACAAATTGTGATTGATATGCTAATTGTGGTCTTATGTGAAAATGATTTTACATTAAATCACAATTTCCAATAGTAATTATCTATGAAGCACGGGTACGTTTTCGGGTACGGGTACGGGTACTAATACGGTACGACGGTACGGTAATTCTTAAAATATTAGGATACGGGTACGACGGGATATATTTTTTATTATATATATATTTTTTATATTTTTATGCATACATTTTTAAACATATATGAATTTTAGAACAATTTTAAATAATAGTATAATATAATTCTTCCCCATAAATGAGAATAATAAAACTTAATATAGTACATCTTTTATAAATATAAATATAGCATAATATAGTTCACCTTTTATATAGCATAACAAGTTTATAAATTATTCCCCAAACCAAACTTCAAAAATTATAAATATAAACTTTAAGAAAGAAACAACTGATGGTACTGGTTTGGTAATAAAGATGCTTTTTTATTAATAAATTTCTACTGCCTTTGTTAAAAAAAAAAAAAGGTTAAAAAATATTACACTTTTTATAACAACCACTCATTTGCTTTTGACTTTTTCACCTTCTTATCTCTTCCCAAAATATCAGAAGCTTGTCTCTTCCTTTCTTCAAAAATAAAGAAGCTTACTTGACCCACGCCTCCCAATATCAAAAGCATTGCAGAACAAAAAAAAATATTTGCTTTGTGGTTTTGTTTCCCCCGTATGAAATCATATTCAGAAGAGAAATCAAAAAATATACCATCAGATTATAATCAGAATAGCTTTCGTCGCCGCAAGTCCACAATCGGAGCACCTTCCGTCGCCCGTCGCCGGTAAAGTGAGGAAGTGAGAGAGAGAATCGAGTGGCTCTGCCTGAGAGAGAGGAGAGAGAATCAAGTAAGAGAGGAGAAGAAATCGAGTGGAAACGACGCCGTTTGGCTTAGTTTTGGTCCCGCCCGTACCCAACCCGTTTGGCTTAGTGGCTCTGATTTTTGGGTTTCACTTGGAGCCGCCTCTTCGGTAAAAATAACTCTTTTAACTTTTTAATATTTTTTTAATATATCTATTTCACGACCGACCAAGATCAAAAGTTGAAAAAGGAAGAATCTAGATTCTAAATGGTGAGCCCCGGTTTTGACTTTTGACTCACCTGCTCTCCTTTGTAGGTACCGAGCTTTACTTTCTCTTGGAAAAAGAAGAAAAAAAAAAAAACCCAAAATTCTAGTGGACTCGGAAGCATGCACTTTGCTTTTGGGATAAAAATCTTCAGAGCCTCCCTGTGCATATGGTATATGCTGATATGCAGATTGCAGATATTACTCTTTCAAAATAGAAGAGAGAAAATCTATGGAAGCCTTTACCTATCTGTTAGTGTACTCAATCCTTTCCTCCTTCTTAAGAACCTCCATTCCAGTAGACACTATTACTCCAAGCCAATCATTCAGTGACGGTGACACTTTAATTTCAGCTGGTGGTAGATTTCAAATGGGATTCTTCAGCCCAGGTAATTCAAGAGGTCGATACTTGGGGATATGGTACACGATATCTTCTGGGACAGTTGTTTGGGTAGCCAACAGAGACACTCCGCTTAACGATCACTCAGGAGTCTTAAAGCTCACAGATAAAGTTCTTATCCTTCTCAATAGTTCAAATAGTATTGTTTGGTCATCTAGTAATTCATCAATAACTGCACAAAATCCTGTTTTAAAGCTCTTGGATAACGGAAATCTTGTTGTGAAAGATGAAAATGTTGATGACCCAGTGAATTTTTTGTGGCAAAGTTTTGATTATCCTTGTGACACATTCTTAGCGGAAATGAAGCTTGGAAGGAATTTAGTAACTGGGTCAGATAGGATTGTAACATCATGGAAGAGCCCAGATGATCCTGGTCAAGGTGAGTTTTCAATGCGGTTGGATCAGCGTGGGCTTCCACAAGTGGTGATTATGAAAGGAGACACTATAAAGGCTAGACCAGGGTCGTGGAATGGGATTCGTCTTTCGGGTTATAATACAGCTCTAATGCTGAATCCAATATTTGAGTATGAGTTTGTGTTGAATGAGACCGAAGTCTATTACAAGTACAAACTAAAAAACAGTTCGGTTCTCACAAGATACGTTATAAATCCATCAGGAATTGCACAACGGTTCACATGGATGAGTAGGACACACCGTTGGGAGCTATTCTCAACATTCCCGGCTGATCAGTGTGCAAATTATGGCTTCTGTGGTGCACACTCTAGCTGCGATGTTGAGAAGTCTCCAGTGTGTGGATGCTTAGAAAGATTCTTACCCAAGTCACCTAACAATTGGGATTCAATGGATTGGACGGATGGGTGTGTTCGAAGGACTCCGTTGAATTGTAGTGGTGGAGATGGGTTTTTGAAGTATGTGGGGTTGAAATTGCCTGATACATCTTCTTCATGGTTTGATAAGACTATGACCCTCAAGGAATGTGAAGGATTGTGTTTGAAAAACTGCTCTTGTACAGCCTATGCAAATTTAGATATCAGGGGGGAAGGAAGTGGCTGCTTGGTTTGGTTTGGTAACTTAGTAGATATAATTGTATTAACAGAGGGTGGACAAGATCTCTATGTAAGAATGGCTGCTTCAGAACTAGGTACCATTTAAGTTTTTCAATGTTATATCTTTTTGGTTTTTTCTGGTTTATCATTTTCTTAATGTTAAATAAGAGAAACATCAATGTCCATTGGTTTACACTTTTCAATTGTATCAAATTGGCTCAAATTGGCTAACTGGAGTATTTGTTTTTATTGACTTTTTCTCTCCATGTTTTCTGGGGTCAAGGGGGAGGAAATTCGGGGGTTTTTCTGATAACCAAAATTGGACACAAAATAATATCTTTCAAATCTTGCTTGATAAACTTGGACATAAAATACAAGCTAGACAACTTGTAATAAGTGTGATAGTGAAAACAGATGGCTTATTATAAGATAATTATCTGCTTCCTACCAATAAATAAATATATACATTGCTTTCAATGGAGGGGATAAACTCATAAATTTCTTATGCAAATATCGGATGGGAGGACGAAATGTTGGACCAGAAGTCATTGTTCCATCATTCAAGAAGTTAGTGCAGGATATTTTTTTGTTTATTTTTTTGAGTAATTTTATTTTTATTGTCCAGATGAGTTTAAAATATCGGCCAATGTTGTCAGACAACTAGGAGGTGGTATCCATTTCCTGTCCAAACAATGGCGGCGATTTGTACATTGTTAGGTTCAGGAAATAAATCTTAACTATGAAGTGAATGCTCTCTATTTCAAATGAAGAGGATCCTATTCCAGCTAGGATACATTCCCTTTCATTTCTTCATTTATGTATAATTGAGGTGTTATACTCTAAGTCACCTTCTGTTTTGATCTTTCAGAACATATTGAGAAAAAAAGGCACTCCAGCAAGAAGAAACAAGCAGGAATCATTGTCGGCTCTACATTATTTGTCCTGGGAATGATAATACTTGGATTGGTCTCATACATATGGAAGAAGAAACTCAGACACCAAGGTCATATTATAAGCCATGGACTATGTTAATTACTGACAGATGATAGTAGACTTATAGCTACGAAATTAAGACTTATAGCTAAGAAATTAAATTAATAAGTCTTTTGATAAAAGAACTGTTAAGTTTATTCATGTCATCATGTCCAACCATCTGCTACAATTTCAGGGATGACAACAAGGGATCACACAAAGGAATATGACGATGGAGGCGGGAAGGAAGACATCGAGTTACCAGTATTTGATCTGACAACCATTGCCAATGCGACTGATAACTTTTCAAGAAAGAACAAGCTGGGAGAAGGTGGCTTTGGACCTGTCTACAAGGTAAAAAAGAAAAATTTAACTAGTCCAGCTATTTTTTTTTTCCGAAATATACTGACATTTTAATTTTTCAGGGTACATTGCTGGAGGGGAAAGAGATAGCAGTAAAGAGGCTATCCAAGAATTCTGGACAAGGACTGAACGAGTTCAAAAATGAAGTTCTACTAATTGCTAAACTACAACACCGCAATCTTGTGAAGCTTCTTGGTTATTGCATTCAGGAAAATGAGAAGATGTTAATCTATGAATATATGCCTAACAAAAGCTTGGACTCCTTTATTTTTGGTTTGACATTTGACCTTTCTAACTTCTTTTCGACATTCATGTTTTTTCTTTTCATCCTCTAGTAATAAAATTGTTTGTTGAGAATTCAACATGATTTTTTACTAAAATGAATGTGAAATTCCACAGATCAAACAAAGAGCAAATTGCTGGATTGGGATAAGCGCATCAACATAATTGGTGGGGTTGCTAGAGGGCTTCTCTATCTTCATCAAGACTCTAGACTTAGAATTATCCATAGAGATCTCAAAGCTAGCAATATCCTACTAGATAATGATATGAATCCAAAAATTTCAGACTTTGGCCTAGCTAAATCATTTGGAGGAGATCAAGGTGATGCCAAGACCAATAGGATTATTGGAACATAGTAAGTACACTTAAACTCCTTTTATATATTATGTTCAGCTGTTTTTGAAATTTTTTTCCTTGCAATAATATTCCCTAGTGGTTACATGTCTCCTGAGTATGCAGTGCATGGGCAATACTCAATAAAATCTGATGTCTTTAGCTTTGGAGTTTTAATATTAGAGATAGTGAGTGGGAAGAAGAACAAAGGATTTTGTCACCCAGAGCACCACCTTAATCTTCTTGGACATGTAAGCATGAAATATAACATTCTACTCATTTATGTTGTTAAACAGAATTTTTTATTAATAGTAATTCTCTTTCAAAGTTGAAAGGCAAGTTTGATTGTAGTTCGACCCACGAAATTATGTTTTTTATTTGTTTCAGGCATGGAGACTATGGATTGAAGATAGGCCGATTGAACTAATTGATGACTCGGTAGGTTCCTTCACTGTATTTGAAGTGTTACGATGCATTCATGTGGGTTTGTTATGTGTGCAACAAAGACCGGAAGATAGGCCAAACATGTCGTCTGCGGTTCTAATGTTAAGCAGTGAGAGTTTATTGCCTAAACCGAGGCAGCCGGGCTTCTATACAGATTCATCTGAAGCAGATTCTTCATTAAGCACACCTTGTTCAGAAAATAAAATCAGCTTTACATCGTTTGAGGCAAGGTAAAATATCAATCACTTGAGAGCAAAAGGAAAGAGGTTTATGAAATTCATGTAAGAATGAATTCAATATGTTTAGCTAAATACAAAAAGGTATCATGCTATTATTTTTCACTCATGCTGTATATTCATCTAGTGATAAATTATTACCCAGAACTATGTCGTTTTAGAATGAACTCCCTTTTTAATGCATGCTATGAATTTACATCTACTTTATCACCAGGAATGTAATTAAAGGACGAAATTGAAAGTGTTGGTTAATTTAATGCCCGAAACTTGTTTTTACTAAGTGATGTTTTTGATGCTACATATTGTATCATGATTCAATTTGTAACTGTGAAACTGATGTAATTATTTATGGTAATGTCATTGATGTAATTATTTTAGTGTGTACTTTTTTTTTTTGACTTGACGATAGACACACGCACACACTAATCTATTTTAGTGCGTACTAGTTATTCTTTCTTCCTTTAATGAGAATATCCTTACTCTCGTTTGGAAATTGGAACTAGAAACTAAACCCCCATGATTTGAGATTCAAAAAGCTAAAGAGATTTGACTTATTGCACAGTGTTCACCTAACAAATCTTGGCAGTTAGTATTTTTTTGTTGTCTTTTTTTTTGTTAATAAGAGAGATTATTGAAGAGAAACAAGGAGAACAGGGGAATTGGCCAATCTGGCTCCTCTGACAAAACCCAAGAGAATGATGGGTCCTAATGTAGTGGCACACATGTCCAATTCATTTATAGAACGTTAGGATCATTGTAAGAGTGTGTTGGTCTCCATCCATTAACGCTCGCTACATCAGATCTCCAGGTCATACAAGAAGAGGCCCACCAAGCAATAGAATGGGCTAAGCCATTTTGGCCATAGGGCCCAAACAAAAAATAAAAACTAGAGAAAGAGGAGAGCAAAACATGAATATTAGCAAAAGTAGTAGCAACATCCCAAGAAGGGGAGGAGTTGAAGTTGAGAGCATCAATAACAACCTTTGCATCCCCTTCGAAAAGCACAAAATTCATGTTAAGCTTGGTGGCAGTCGAAATAGCTAATATGCAGTGTTTGCCTCAACCCATGTAGGGTATCCAAGAGTGTGGGAAGCCATCCTGACATTAAGCAGCATACTTGAGAAGTACCTGGATTTCTTAAAACAGTATCAAAGTTTATTGTTGTCCATCCTTCAAGTGAAGGGAACCAAATTTGATGCAAGATGGGTTTGAGAGAATTCCAAGCAGAAACATGTGCAATAAAGGAGTGGTTTAATTCAGTTTTGAGCATGATGGGTTGGGTGTATTTATCCTCAAAACTTTTCTTATTACGAGACCACTCGAGTTTATCAGAGGACTGATGCAAAAACAGAAATAGAACAACAATTAGTGGTTATAGAATATCCTAGAATTAGGTTTAATGTAACTTACACAACGGGTCAGTTGTAGCTGTAATTTTTTTTCCTTTTAAGCACGCTCAACTCCATATTATTTGTATAAAAATAATTGATAATTGATAGACATGTGGTACAATACAAGGGGGGAGCATGATGCATGTCTAGTTAAACAGTAGCCAACCTAATCCACATTAAACATGTACTTATTATGTGGCAACCACATATTGGTTAACCTAATAGTTATAAAGAATTTGGAATTTAAATGAAGGGAGTTAAAGCCTAATTGGGTAATTGCCCCCCAAATCGAAAAGGGCTAACAACGCATCGAGATAGATATCCCAAAAGATCCCGAAAGAGCAAGGCAAGTACGACAATGGTTTATGGTTTACCATAAATACTAGTAACCACAAAGTCTCAACTATAAATAAGTTTAACATTTTAGAAAAGAGGGGATCATTCAACACCCATATTTTGCTTCTTTATACTTGTAATTCCATTTTAGTTTAACTTTATTCTCAATTGTGGTTGTGTGATTAGGGAATGCAAATAAGTTTCCTTCCAATATCCCACTTTTCCTACAATTAGTTAATTGTAGTTTCAAATATAATTCCTTGGTGTTTCCAGTTGATCTCAAAGTAGTAGTGTTAGCCTCGAATATCTTTATCTTCCATTATGCACTTAGTTAAGGTTAGCATAAATTCTTCACCGAAAAAAAAAAAGCTTTAGCATAAATAATATTACACTAATGACTAATCATAATAATAATAATTATAAGGGATCATTCAAGAACTGAAATCCCCGGTGGCTGCCATAGGAAAATAAGAAGTATCGCAGCACTGACGAACGACAGTGGACGAGTTGGAGATCTCCTTCGCAAGCAGTGTCTCTGTGCTCATGTATTTTAACTCTCTAGTGGATTAATTTCTATATATAACCATATTCCTTGTTGAATTTTATTGGTAGTTAATTTCTTCTTTATGCATGCTTTATTCACATCTAATTTGTCTACCAAATCTGTTCCCCAAAAACACTTCAATTCCTAGATATCATCGTTGCCTTTAAATTCTACCTAGTGGCATTGGCAACTAAAGAATCATGGTGATGGTGGACAGTGCTGGAATCTAAAATTGAAGATGCATTCTTTAATTATGTCCAGGCCCGACCCAAGCTTAAAGCCACTTAAGCAATGGCTTGAGGCCCCAAAAATTGGGAGGACCTCAAAATTTTAAAAACCCATACTATATAAGCCCACTTTTAGTCAATAGTTCAATTAAAAAAAAATTTCCAGCCCACTGGTAGCAACAGCCCATTAGAATACACCATTAAATTTTTTTTCCAAGCTCACCAGCAGCAGCCCACCAACACCAACAAGGCAACAACTACCCACAGCTGTATTCAACTCCAAAGATTTTTTTTTTTCTCTCTCTGCCACACGTCACTCATCAATTCAATTTCAGAAAAAAAAAAATTTCTTCACACGTGCACCCCCTGACTCCCTCTACCCTCAAGTCCTCAACGTTTCTTTCTCCTTTTTTTTCTCCACTTTTCTCTAATTCTCTCTCAAGTGGTCCAGCCGTTCCAGCAAAATTTTGTCTCTCTCTATGTTACTACGTATTGCTCTCTGTGACTCTCTCTCTACGTATTTCTCTCTCTTTCTATGCATACCTCACTTTCTCTCTCTAAAAAGATTTATTTCTCTCACTACAAATCTACAGTCAGTAAATACTAAATATTATATATATTTTTATTTTTTCTTGGCTTCAAATTTGAGGATTTGAGTCTTGAAATCTTCTACAAAATTTGGATTCAACACATGAATAGGTAATATCAATCTTTACCCTCTTGAATAATTTTTTTTTCTTTTGCAATTAGTGTTTGTAAATTAAGATTTAATAAATTGTGAATTTGTGATATTCAATTTGTGATATTCATTGTTCAAGTATTGAACTTATATAGATCAGTAGATATTGGGATTTGGGATAAATCAGTGGGATAAATCAGTGTATCAGGTTCTATTGTTCTATACTTTTCTATTTTAATTTTATTAAATTTTACTTGTTAGTTAGGTAGTATTGCAGTATTGTTATATGTTGTTTTGGCTGTTATTTGTTTTTTAGCTGTAAAGTATTTGTTGTTATTTGTTTGTTTGTTTGTTTTTTCACTATATGGCTCCTCGAAAATATGAATCTGGGCATCAAAAACTTAAAAAAAAAAAAAAAAAAAAAAAAAAAAAAAAAAAAAAAAAAAATTGATTGAATCCTAAAAGGGAGCTCTTGAAAAATTTGTTACTAGTAATAAACAAAATATCATAGAAAAATTAGGTGATAGTTCAACAAATGAAAATAATTCTTACGATAGTCAATTGAAAGATAACAATGAAAATAATCCTAATGCTAGTCAATCAAAAGATATTAATGAGAATATTCAGAATGATAGTCAAAAGTGTAATATACCAACTTATGATAGTTAATCGAAAGATACCAATAAAAATAATCTTAATAATAGTCAATCAAAAGATACCAATGAAAATATACCGAATGATAGTCAAAATTCTAATATACCTACTTTTGATGAAAAACATGAAAAAAATTTAAAAGCAAATGAATATATTAACGAAACACTTGATTATAGGCTTTTAAATATTTATGATCATAGATATTAATTTAATTTAATATTGAATGGTTAAAAAAAAAAAAAAGTCCCAATTTAAGATTTGGCTTGAGGCCCCCAAAAAATTTGGTACGGCCCTGATTATGTCATAACTCATAACAAGCTCTTATCTAGAGGAGAAACATTGGGTTTTTTTTTTTATTTTATCTTTTTTTTTTTTTAAAATACAGAAAGTTCATTTAAGATCAAGAATATTTCAAAAACACGCAGCCCCAATATACAAATACAGCTTGTACAAAGTGTGTCAACACCCCATTTTGCCACGCTAAATTGTTAACTTTGCCCACACGGGTACCTTCAAAATTGCCCTTTTACATTTGGTAGTGCCCGATATGCTGAAGATCAAAGCTAACCGATCAGATTTACGAGGAGGTAAATCACAAAATAATAACAAATATTATATATAATTAAATCAAACCTCATGTTTAGTTCATTTACACCCCTAGACTAGAAAAACCAGGAGCAAATGGACCAAAGACATCAAACATTCAACGATTCTCATTGAGATTTCATATTGTCAAGAAGTATAAAATCACAACAAAATCCATAACAAATTTCACAACACCAACATTAATCAAGTGATTGATGCACAATACAAGTGATATCAGTTGTGGTCTCAAATAAAGTGGATCACATAATAACTTTCTGATTTATGGATTTTACTTTGAGCCACCTCTAAAAGTCAAAAGCTATGTGCCGTTTTCACTGTATTGAAATGTGGTGCAATAGTTTGAAAATTATTGTACCGTGCAAAAATTTTAAACGAGCTGAAATTGAAAATTGCCTTTTCAACTTTTTACTTTTGTCATCTAAATAAAAAATAACTTTTTAACTTTTAATACATTTTAATATATCAATTTGGTTGAAGAAACAATAATCTAGATTCTAGACGGTTTAAAACTTGCACCCATCTCAAATTCTCAATACCTCCAAAAGGGTGAGCCCCCGGTTTTGACTTTTGACTCACCTACTCCCCCCACTTTCTAGGGACCGAACTTAATTTCATATAGCATATGCAGATATTAGTATTACTAGAGAAAATCAATGGAAGCCTTCACCTATCTGTTAGTGTATTTAATCTTATCCTCCTTCATACGAACCTCCATTACACTAGACACTATTACTCCAAGTCAATCATTCAGAGACGGTGACACTTTAGTTTCAGCTGGTCGAAGATTTCAAATGGGATTCTTCAGCCCAGGTAACTCAAAAAGCCGATACTTGGGGATATGGTACACGATATCTTCTGGGACAGTTGTATGGGTAGCCAACAGAGACACTCCGCTTAACGATCACTCAGGAGTCTTAAAGCTCACAGATAAAGTACTAATCCTTCTCAATAGTTCAAATAGTATTGTTTGGTCATCTAGTAATTCATCAAGAACAGCACAAAGCCCTGTTTTAAAGCTCTTGGATAACGGAAATCTGGTTGTGAAAGATGAAGTTGTTGATGACCCAGATAACTTTTTGTGGCAGAGTTTTGATTATCCTTGTGACACATTCTTAGCGGAAATGAAGCTTGGTAGGAATTTAGTAACTGGGTTTGATAGGATTGTAACATCATGGAAGAGCCCAGATGATCCTGGTCAAGGTGAGTTTTCAATACGGATAGATCCACGTGGACTTCCACAAGTGGTGATTATGAAAGGAGACACTATAAAGGCTAGAGCAGGGTCATGGAATGGGCTTCGTTTTGCGGGTGTTCGAATGAATCCAACATTTGAGTATGAGTTCGTGTTGAATGAGACCGAGGTCTATTACAAAATTATATTAGAAAACAGTTCGATTTTCACAAGATACGTTATAAACCCATCAGGAATTGCACAACTGTTCACATTGAAGAGTAGGACACACCACTGGGAGCTAATCTCTACATACCCAGCACATCAGTGTGCAAATTATGGCGTCTGTGGTGCACACTCTAGCTGCAATGTTTGGAAGTCTCCAGTATGTGGATGTTTGGAAAGATTCTTACCCAAGTCTCCCAAGAATTGGGATTCATTGGATTGGACCGATGGGTGTGTTCGAAGGACTCCATTGAATTGTAGTGGTGGAGATGGGTTTTTGAAGTACGTGGGGTTGAAATTGCCTGATACATCTTCTTCATGGTTTGATAAGACTATGAGCCTCAAGGAATGTGAAGGATTGTGTATGAAAAACTGTTCTTGCACAGCTTATTCAAATTTAGATATCAGGGGAGAAGGAAGTGGCTGCTTGGTTTGGTTTGGTAACTTAGTAGATATAACGGTAATGACAGAGGGTGGACAAGACTTCTATGTAAGGATGGCAGCTTCAGAAATAGGTACCATTTTAGTTTTTCAATTTTATATCTTTTTGGATCTTTCTGGTTTTTCATTTTCTTAATGTTAAATGAGAGAAACATCTATGTCCACTGGTTTTCGCTTTTCAATTGGCTCAAATTGGCCAACTGGATTATTTGTTTTTATTCAGACTTTTTTTTTCTGCATGTTTGCGGATGAAGTGGGAGGAAAGTTTGGGGTTATACTAATAACCAAAATTGGTAGGCACAAAATAGTATCTTTCAAAGCCTGCTTGATAAACTCTGACATAACTACAAGCTAGACAATTTGTAGTAAGTGTGAAAGTGAAAACAGATGGGTTATTATAAGATAGTTATCTGCTTCCTACCTGGCCAATAAATAAATACTTTGCTTTCAATGGAGGGGATAAAACAATTTTCTTAGAGAAGTTAGTGCAGTATTTTTTTTTTTTGTTGTCTAGATACATTTCAAGTGTGGTACATAGTTGTAAGGGAACTAGGAACTGGTTTCCATTTCCCGTCCAAACTATGGCGGCAATTTGTACATTGTTAGATTCAGGAAATAAATTTTTACCATAAGGTGGACTCTCTCCATTACAAATAGAGAGATCCTATTCTGGCTATGATTCATATCGTTTCATTTCTTCATTTATGTATAATTGAGGTGTTATACTTTAAGTCACCTGCTGTTTTGATCTTTCAGAGCATGTTGAGAAAAAGAGGCACTCCAGCCAGAAGAAACAAGCAGGAATCATAGTCGGCTCTGCATTATTTGTACTGGGAATGATAATACTTGGATTGGTCTCATACATAAGGAAGAAGAAACTCAGAAACCAAGGTCATATTTTAAGGCATGGACTCTGATAATTACTGATGGATGATAGTAGGCTTATAGCTAAGAAATTTAGATAGATAAGTCATTTGACAAAGAACTGTTAAGTTTTTTCATGTTTAACCATATTCTACTATTTCAGGGATGACAAAAAGGAATCAAGAGAAGGAATATGACAATGGAGGCAGGAATGAAGACATCGAGTTACCAGTATTTGATTTGACAACCCTTGCCAATGTGACTGATAACTTTTCAATAAACAATAAGCTGGGAGAAGGTGGCTTTGGACTAGTCTACAAGGTAAAAAAAGAACATAACTAGTTGAGTTATTTTCTTTTTCCAAAATATACTGACATTTTGATTTTAGGGTACATTGCTGGAGGGGAAAGAGATAGCAGTAAAGAGGCTATCAAAGACTTCTGGACAAGGACTGAATGAGTTCAAAAATGAAGTTCTACTAATTGCTAAACTACAACACCGCAATCTTGTTAAGCTTCTTGGGTGTTGCATTCAGGAAAATGAGAAGATATTAATCTATGAATATATGTCTAATGGAAGCTTGGACTCCTTTATATTTGGTTTGACATTTGACCTTTCTAACTCCTTTTTGACATTCATGTTTAGTCTGATCCGTCTTTCATTAGTAAATTTTTTTGTGTTAGAATTTGACGTGAATTTTACTAACATGAATGTGAAATTCCACAGATAAAACAAAGAGTAAAGTGCTGGATTGGGATAAGCGCATCAACATAATTGGTGGGGTTGCTAAAGGGCTTCTCTATCTTCATCAAGACTCTAGACTTAGAATTATCCATAGAGATCTCAAAGCTAGCAATATCCTACTAGATAATGATATGAATCCAAAAATTTCAGACTTTGGCCTAGCTAAATCATTTGGAGGAGATCAAGGTGATGCCAAGACCAATAGGATTATTGGAACATAGTAAGTACACTTAAACTCCTTCTATATAATATGTTCAGCTGTTTTTGAAATTTTTTTTCCTTGCAATAATGTTTCCTAGTGGTTACATGTCTCCTGAGTATGCGGTGCATGGGCAATACTCTATAAAATCTGATGTCTTCAGCTTTGGAGTTTTAATATTAGAGATAGTGAGTGGAAAGAAGAACAGAGGATTTTGTCACCCAGAGCACCACCTTAATCTTCTTGGACATGTAAGCATGAATATAACATTCTACTCATTTATGTTGTTAAACAGTTTTTTGTTAAACAGAATTTTTTGTTAATAGTAATTCTCTTTCAAAGGTGAAAGGCATGTTTCATTGTAGTTCAACCCACGAAATTATCTTTTTAATTTGTTTCAGGCATGGAGACTATGGATTGAAGATAGGCCGATTGAACTGATTGATGACTCGGTAGGTTCCTTCACTGTATTTGAAGTGTTACGATGCATTCATGTGGGTTTGTTATGTGTGCAACAAAGACCGGAAGATAGGCCAAACATGTGGTCTGTGGTTCTAATGTTAAGCAGTGAGAGTTTGTTGCCTAAACCGAGGCAGCCAGGCTTCTATACAGATTCACCTGAAGCAGATTCTTCATTAAGCACACCTTGTTCAGAAAATAAAATCAGCTTTACATCGTTTGAGGCAAGGTAAAATATCAATCACTTGAGAGGAAAAGGAAAGAGATTTATGAAATTCATGTAAGAATGAATTCAATATGTTTAGCTAAATACAAAAAGGTATCAAGCTATTATTTTTCACTCATGCTGTATATTCATCTAGTGATAAATTATTACCCAGAACTACCCAGAACTATGTGATTTTAGAATGAACTCCCTTTTTAATGCATGCTATGAATTTACATCTACTTTATCACCAGGAATGTAATTAAAGGACGAAATTGAAACTGTTGGTTAATTTAATGCCCGAAACTTGTTTTTACTGAGTGATGCTTTTGATGCTAAATATTGTATTATGATTCAATTTGTAACTGTCAAACTGATGTAATTATTTATGGTAATGTCATTGATGTAATTATTTTAGTGCGTACCAGTTATTCTTTGTTCCTTTAATGAGAATATCCTTACTCTCGTTTGGAAATTGGAACTAGAAACTAAACCCCCATGATTTGAGATTCAAAAAACTATAGAGATTTGACTTATTGCACAGTGTTCACCTAACAAATCTTGGCAGTAAGTATTTTTTTGTTGTCTTTTTTTTTGTTAATAAGAGAGATTATTGAAGAGAAACAAGGAGAACAGGGGAGAATTGGCCAATCTGGCTCCTATGACAAAACCCAAGAGAATGATGGAGGAGATGGGATGGGGTCCTAATGTAGTGGCACACATGTCCAATTCATTTATAGAACATTAGGATCATTGTAAGAGCGTGTTGGTCTCCATCCATTAATGCTCGCTACATCAGATCTCAGGTAATACAAGAAGAGGCCCACCAAGCAATAGAATGGGCTAAACCATTTCGGCCATAGGGCCCAAACAAAAAATAAAAACTAGAGAAAGAGGAGAGCAAAACATGAATATTAGCAAAAGTAGCAGCAACTTCCCAAGAAGGGGAGGAGTTGAAGTTGAGAGCATCAATAACAACCTTTGCATCCCCTTCGAAAAGCACAAAATTCATATTAAGCTTGGTGGCAGTCGAAATAGCTAATAATGCAGTGTTTGCCTCAACCCATGTAGGGTATCCAAGAGTGTGGGAAGCCGTCCTGACATTAAGCAGCATACTTGAGAAGTCCCTGTGAGAAATCCGGAAGAGGCTACCTGGATTTCTTAAGACAGTATGAAAGTTTATTTTTGTCCATCCTTAAAGTGAAGGGAACCAAATTTGGTGCAAGATGTGCTTGAGAGAATTCCAAGCAGAAACATGTGCAATGAAGGAGTGGTTTAATTCAGTTTTGAGCATGATGGGTTGGGTGTATGTATCCTCAAAACTTTTCTTATTATGAGACCACCCGAGTTTATCATAGAGGACTTATGCAAAAACAGAAATAGAACAACAATTAGTAGTTATAGAATATCGTAGAATTAGGTTTAATGTAACTTACATAACGGGTCAGTTGTAGCTGTAATTTTTTTCCTTTAAGCACGCTCAACTCCATATTATTTGTATAAAAATAATTGATAATTGATAGACATGTGGTACAATACAAGGGGGGAGCATGATGCATGTCTAGTTAATCAATAGCCAACCTAATGCACATTAAACATGTACTTATTATGTGGCAACCACATGTTGGTTAAACTAATAGTTATAAAGAATCTGGAATTTAACTGAAGGGAGTTAAAGCCTAATTGGGTAATTGCACCCAAAATCGAAAAGGGCTAACAATGCATCGAGATAGATATCCCAAAAGATCCCAAAAGAGCAAGGCAAGTATGACAATGGTTTGTGGTTTACCGTAAATACTAGTAACCACAAAGTCTCAATTATAAATAAGACTAACATTTTAGAAAAGAGGAATCATTCAACACCCATATTTTGCTTCTTTATACTTGTAATTCCATTTTAGTTTAACTTTATTCTCAATTGTGGTTGTGTGATTAGGGAATGCAAATAAGTTTCCTTCCAATATCCCACTTTTCCTACAATTAGTTAATTGTAGTTTCAAATATAATTCCTTGGTGTTTCTAGTTGATCTCAAAGTAGTAGTATTAGCCTCGAATATCTTTATCTTCCATTATGCACTTAGTTAAGGTTAGCATAAATTCTTCACCGAAAAAAAAAAAGCTTTAGCATAAATAATATTACACTAATGACTAATCATAATAATAATAATTATAAGGGATCATTCAAGAACTGAAATCCTCGACGGCTGCCGTATGAAAATAAGAAGTATCGCAGCACTGACAAACGACAGTGGACGAGTTGGAGATCTCCTTCGTGAGCAGTGTCTCATGTATTTTAACTCTCTAGTGGATTAATTTCTATATATAACCATATTCCACGACTCAAACCTTATGTTCCTTGTTGAATTTTATTGGTAGTTAATTTCTTCTTTTATGCATGCTTTATTTACATCTAATTTGTCTACCAAATCTGTTCCCCAAAAACACTTCCAACTCCTAGATATCATCGTTGCCTTTAAATTCTACCTAGTGGTATTGGCAACTAAAGAATCATGGTGATGGTGGACAGTGCTAGAACCTAAAATTGAAGATGCATTCTTTAATTATGTCGTAACTCGTAACACGCTCATATCTAGAGGAGAAACATTGGTTTTTGTTTTTTTAAAATACAAAAAGTTCATTCAAGATCAAGAATATTTCAAAACACGCAGCCCTAATATGAAAATAAGACTTGTACACCCCATTTTGCCATGCTAAATTGTTAATTTTGCCCACACAGGTACCTTCAAAATTGCCCTTTTACATTTGGTGATGCCCGATATGCTGAAGATCAAAGCTAACTAAACACATTTACGAGGATGTAAAATCACAAAATAATAACAAATATTATATATAATTAAATCAAACCCCATGTTTAGTTCATTTACACCCCTAGTCTAGAAAAACCAGGAGCACATGGACCAAAGACATCAAACATTCAACGATTCTCATTGAGATTTCATATTGTCAAGAAGTATAAAATCACAACAAAATCCATAACAAATTTCACAACACCAACATTAATCAAGTGATTGATGCACAATACAAGTGATATCAGTTGTAGTCCAAGTAAAGTGGATCACATAATAACTTTCTGATTTATGGATTTTACTTTGAGCCACCTCTAAAAGTCAAAAGCTATGTGCTGTTTTCACAGTATTGAGATTTGGTGCAATAGTTTGAAAATTATTGTACCGTGCAAAAGTTTTAAACGAACTGAAATTGAAAATTGCCTTTTCAACTTTTTACTTTTGTCATCTAAATAAAAAATAACTTTTTAACTTTTAATACATTTTAATATATCAATTTGGATGATCAAGATGAAAAATTGAAGAAACAATAATCTGGATTATAGACGGTCTAAAACTTGCACCCATCTCAAATTCTCAATACCTCCAAAAGGGTGAGCCCCCGGTTTTGACTTCTGACTCACCTACTCCCCTCCCTTGGAAAAAAAAAAAAAAAAGACCGAAAATTTGAGTGGACTCGGAAGCCTGCACTGTGCTTTTGGTATTATCCCAAAATCTTGGGAGCTTCTCTGTGCATATAGCATATGCAGATATTAGTATTACTAGAGAAAATCAATGGAAGCCTTCACCTATCCGATAGTGTATTTAATCTTATCCTCCTTCATACGAACCTCCATCACACTAGACACTATTATTCCAAGTCAGTCATTCAGAGACGGTGACGCTTTAGTTTCAGCTGGTCGAAGATTTCAAATGGGATTCTTCAGCCCAGGTAATTCAAAAGGCCGCTACGTGGGGATCTGGTACACGATATCTTCTGGGACAGTTCTATGGGTAGCCAACAGAAACACTCCGCTTAACGATCACTCAGGAGTCTTAAAGCTCACAGATAAAGTTCTTATCCTTCTCAATAGCACAAATAGTATTGTTTGGTCATCTAATAATTCATCAAGAACTGCACAAAATCCTGTTTTAAAGCTCTTGGATAACGGAAATCTTGTTGTGAAAGATGAAAATGTTGATGACCCAGTGAATTTTTTGTGGCAAAGTTTTGATTATCCTTGTGACACATTCTTACCGGAAATGAAGCTTGGAAGGAATTTAGTAACTGGGTTAGATAGGATTGTAACATCATGGAAGAGCCCAGATGATCCTGGTCCAGGTGAGTTTTCAGTACGGTTAGATCCACGTGGGCTTCCACAAGTGGTAATTATGAAAGGAGACACTATAAAGGCTAGAGCAGGGTCATGGAATGGGATTCTTCTTGGGGTTTATGATCCTGCTCTTATATCGAATCCAATATTTGAGTTTGAGTTCGTGTTGAATGAAACCGACGTCTATTATGAGTACAAACTAAAAAACAGTTCGGTTCTTACAAGATCCGTTATAAACCCATCAGGAATTATACAACGGTTCACATGGATGAGTAGGACACACCGTTGGGATCTATTCTCTACATTCCCAGCAAATCAGTGTGAAAATTATGGCTTCTGCGGTGCACACTCTAGCTGCGATATTAAGAAGTCTCCAGTATGTGGATGTTTGGAAAGATTCTTACCCAAGTCTCCCAAGAATTGGGATTCATTGGATTGGACCGATGGGTGTGTTCGAAGGACTCCATTGAATTGTAGTGGTGGAGATGGGTTTTTGAAGTACGTGGGGTTGAAATTGCCTGATACATCTTCTTCATGGTTTGATAAGACTATGAGCCTCAAGGAATGTGAAGGATTGTGTATGAAAAACTGTTCTTGCACAGCTTATTCAAATTTAGATATCAGGGGAGAAGGAAGTGGCTGCTTGGTTTGGTTTGGTAACTTAGTAGATATAACAGTAATGACAGAGGGTGGACAAGACTTCTATGTAAGGATTGCAGCTTCAGAAATAGGTAACATTTTAGTTTTTCAATTTTATATCTTTTTGGATCTTTCTGGTTTTTCATTTTCTTAATGTTAAATGAGAGAAACATCTATGTCGGTTTTCGCTTTTCAATTGGCTCAAATTGGCCAACTGGATTATATGTTTTTATTCAGACTTTTTTTTTCTGCATGTTTGCGGATGAAGTGGGAGGAAAGTTTGGGGTTATACTAATAACCAAAATTGGTAGGCACAAAATAGTATCTTTCAAAGCCTGCTTGATAAACTGTGACATAACTACAAGCTAGACAATTTGTAGTAAGTGTGAAAGTGAAAACAGATGGGTTATTATAAGATAGTTATCTGCTTCCTACCTGGCCAATAAATAAATACTTTGCTTTCAATGGAGGGGATAAAACAATTTTCTTAGAGAAGTTAGTGCAGTATTTTTTTTTTTTGTTGTCTAGATACTTTTAAAGTGTGGTACATAGTTGTAAGGGAACTAGGAACTGGTTTCCATTTCCCGTCCAAACTATGGCGGCAATTTGTACATTGTTAGATTCAGGAAATAAATTTTTACCATGAAGTGGACTCTCTCCATTACAAATAGAGAGATCCTATTCTGGATATGATTCATATCCTTTCATTTCTTCATTTATGTATAATTGAGGTGTTATACTTTAAGTCACCTGCTGTTTTGATCTTTCAGAGCATGTTGAGAAAAAGAGGCACTCCAGCAAGAAGAAACAAGCAGGAATCATAGTCGGCTCTGCATTATTTGTACTGGGAATGATAATACTTGGATTGGTCTCATACATAAGGAAGAAGAAACTCAGAAACCAAGGTCATATTATAAGCCATGGACTCTGATAATTACTGATGGATGATAGTAGGCTTATAGCTAAGAAATTTAAATAAATAAGTCTTTTGACAAAGAACTGTTCAGTTTTTTCATGTTTAACCATATTCTACTATTTCAGGGATGACAAAAAGGAATCAAGAGAAGGAATATGACAATGGAGACAGGAAGGAAGACATCGAGTTACCAGTATTTGATTTGACAACCCTTGCCAATGTGACTGATAACTTTTCAATAAACAATAAGCTGGGAGAAGGTGGCTTTGGACCAGTCTACAAGGTAAAAAAAGAACATAACTAGTTGAGTTATTTTCTTTTTCCAAAATATACTGATATTTTGATTTTAGGGTACATTGTTGGAGGGGAAAGAGATAGCAGTAAAGAGGCTATCAAAGACTTCTGGACAAGGACTGAATGAGTTCAAAAATGAAGTTCTACTAATTGCTAAACTACAACACCGCAATCTTGTTAAGCTTCTTGGGTGTTGCATTCAGGAAAATGAGAAGATATTAATCTATGAATATATGTCTAACGGAAGCTTGGACTCCTTTATATTTGGTTTGACATTTGACCTTTCTAACTCCTTTTTGACATTCATGTTTAGTCTGATCCGTCTTTCATTAGTAATTTTTTTGTGTGTTAGAATTTGACATGAATTTTACTAACATGAATGTGAAATTCCATAGATAAAACAAAGAGTAAAGTGCTGGATTGGGATAAGCGCATCAACATAATTGGTGGGGTTGCTAGAGGGCTTCTCTATCTTCATCAAGACTCTAGACTTAGAATTATCCATAGAGATCTCAAAGCTAGCAATATCCTACTAGATAATGATATGAATCCAAAAATTTCAGACTTTGGCCTAGCTAAATCATTTGGAGGAGATCAAGGTGACGCCAAGACCAATAGGATTATTGGAACATAGTAAGACAGTTAAACTCCTTTTATATAATATGTTCTGTCGTTTTTGAAATTTTTTTTCCTTGCAATAATATTTCCTAGTGGTTACATGTCTCCTGAGTATGCGGTGCATGGGCAATACTCTATAAAATCTGATGTCTTCAGCTTTGGAGTTTTAATATTAGAGATAGTGAGTGGGAAGAAGAACAGAGGATTTTGTCACCCAGAGCATGATCTTAATCTTCTTGGACATGTAAGCATCAAAAATAGCATTGTACTCATTTATGTTGTTAAACAGAACTTTTGATTAATATTGATGCTCTTTTAATGGTGATGGGCATGTTCGATTGTAGTTTGACCAACAAAAGTATGGTTTTGATTTGTTTCAGGCATGGAAACTATGGATTGAAGATAGGCTGATTGAGCTGATTGATGACTCGGTCGGTGACTTCACTGTTTCTGAAGTGCTACGATGCATTCACGTGGGTCTGTTATGTGTGCAACAAAGACCGGAAGATAGACCAAACATGTCATCTGTGGTTCTAATGTTAAGCAGTGAGAGTTTATTACCTAAACCAAGGCAGCCGGGCTTCTATACAGATTCACCTGAAGCAAAATTTTCATTAATCACACATTGTTCAGAAAATAAAATTAGCTTTTCATCGTTTGAAGCAAGGTAAAATATCACTTGAGAGAAAAAGGGAAGAGATGTATGAAATTTACGTTAGCTATACAAAAAATTCGAAAAGGTTTCAAGCTATTATTTTTCAAGACAGAAGTCAAGAGGGATTATAAGGGGAAAGTTCAAAAGATTTGGTTTAGAACAAGGTTGCTCATACTGTACTAGTCGTGTTTATTAATCTAGTGATACATCTTTACATAGAACTATGTCATTTTAGAATCACTAGAATTGTAATTGAAGGACAAAATTGAATGTTTTGGTTTATCAATGCCCTAAACTGTCTTTACTGAGGAAAAATTATTCAGTATTCCAGTCTGAAACAAAAAATAAATACTTATGTTGTCCTCTCATATAAATGGTGGGTCCCACCATAAATTTAATTCGTGGGACTCACCATTCATGTAAGATGCGGGAGTATGAATTTATTGTAGTATTGAATACCCACCATTTACCGAGTGATTCTTTGGATGCTTATTAAGATTCAATTTGTAACTTTCTAACTGATGGAATTATTTATGGTAATGCTATTGAGGTAATTATTTTACTGTGTACTAGTTATTCTTTTTTTTTTTTTTTTTTTTTTTTTTTTTTTTTTTTTTTAACGTCGCATGTGGAACTAAAATCTATCCCCCATAATTTGAGATTGAAAAAACTAAATAGATTTGACTTATTACCCAGTGTTCACCTATCAAATATCGACAGTTAGTGAAATCATGTATCAATTTTTGCTTTAACTTTAAGAAATTCAAGACGCCAAGCAAAAAAAATTTCTCTAGTCTAGGGTTAGAAGCAAAGTTGTATATTCCATTTCAGCACCCGTTTCGGTTTAGTCATTGGAATGGGATATTTCGGTACCGGTCAATACCGGCTTCCGTTTCGGGTTTACCGCAAATATATATATATATATATATTGATTTACTTCTATATATTTATTCATCAAAATTTATAATTTATTAGTTAAGAATCTTTCAAATTATAAGCTTATCAATCTTAATATTAATAATAATAATAAACTTGCACTTGTATCTTGAATAATAAATAATAGAAATATGAAACTTAAAAAAAAGAAATCACATCAGCATTCAGCAGGAGTTTTAAAAAAAAATTGAATTGACCAAATTGCCCATAAACTAAAAGTCCACTTCACACCCTTATCCTAATTAAATCTCCTCCACCACTAGAAAAATGACAACTTACCCCTACTTTTACCAACCAATCACTTCCTTCTCTTTCTTCTTTTCTTCTTCTCCATCTTCACCCACGGAAATATCTTTTCTCTTTAAACTCTTTCTTCTTTCCTTCTTCTCCATCTTCACCCACGGAAATTTCTTTTCTCTTTAAACTCTTTCTTCTTTCCTTCTTCTCCATCTTCACCCACGGAAATTTCTTTTTTCTTTAAACTCCATGTCCAAAGTCCCATGACCAAACTCCATTTTCTGGATGCATTTTAAGAAGAAGAAGAAGAAGAAGAAGAAGAAGAAAGGGCGGAGAAGAAGGAGAGCAGAGAAAAAAAAAAAAAAATCCAAAAAAGTTTCCGGCCGGATTACATATACCGGCCGAAACAGGTCGAAACGGCCGAAACAGACCGAAACAGGCCGAAATTTTGGCCGAGGTGGAACATGGGGGTGCCTCGTACCGGTTTGCATGCCGGTACGAGATTTTCCGTCCGTTCCGGCCGGAACGGAACAGAATATACAACATTGGTTAGAAGCGTCTTTGCTCTCTAGCCGCCAGTAGAACCCTTTTCTTGTCTTTGTACAAGCTTCTTCCCTTCAGTGCTTCGCCATTGATAGGGCTCCTTCGTATATCTAATACCCCTCCTTTTACCCGCCTCATCCCCCCTTTATCTTTCCTTTATTTTGAAGCCTTTACTTTCGTTATGAAATCACTAGCCTCACTATAGGAGAATCTTTCTCTTTCTGACTTGGAAGGGAAAAAATTCGACCTGGACCAAGCTGTTGATTCTGAAACTGAGAGCATCCTCGCAGCGAGATTCTTAACACGCCGCCCAATGAACCTTGAGGCGGTGGCCCGCACTTTTCGTCATCTGTGGAGAGCTGAAAAGGGGTTCCGTCTCAAAGACATAGGAAAGAATATTGTGACAATTTACTTTACAGAAATGGCCGATTTAGAGAGGGTCATTTCAACTAGTCCTTGGACTTATGATAAGTCATTCATCGTCTTTCAGAGGACTGAAGACGGCATTCTAGTTACTTCTCTCGATTTCAACTTCGTGGATCTTTGGATTCAAATCCATGGGCTCCCACCACGGTATCTGAATTCATCTATTGGAAAAAAGATTGGTAGCGCATTGGGTAAGGTCCTTCCAACCATTGATTTTGAGGATGACTTTGGTTGGTGGGATTTTGTTCGAACTCGTGTGGCCGTTGACATTCGCCAACCCCTCTGCCATGGACGGAGGATTGGTTTGGGAGGTGGGAAAGAAGTTCAAGTGTCATTTAAGTACGAGAAACTTGCTAATTTTTGTTACTGGTGTGGCATGGTCACCCACAGTGATAGAGACTGTTCACTATGGCTGCGCAACCAAGGCTCCCTATCCATTATGCAACAATTCGGCCCTTGGTTGAGGGCTCAGCCAAGGTTCCCACATAAACGGAGAACGATCATGGTGGAGGGCTCTTCCTTCACCTCCCAACGCTCTAGTTTCTCCCTTACGCCTACTCCTGCATCGACAATTGACGAGGGACCAACTAGGGAGCCATTCCCGAACATAGAACAAGTTCTCAACATGGAAGGTATCTCCCTTGACCCAGTAAATCAGGGTCCTAATCACCTGATTTCGAGCAAAGATCTTCCTGAGGCCCCAATTGAATCGCATGCAGACACGACAACTATGCATGAATCACGTAAGGGATTTTCACCTCCTTTCAAGGAGAACTTTCCTTCTCCAGCTCATCCTATTAGTCAACCAGCCCACCCTTTCAATGCTACCAACCCTCCGATGGGCCCCACCATCACACGTGCTCCTTTATCTGATATTTCCAATGCTGGGCCAGGGCCTAAAGCTAAAGATCCAAAACACAAGGCTTGGAAACGGATCAATAAAAATACACTTGGACCCTTTGACAGGCCGATTTTGGTCCTTCCTCTGAAGAGAACTGGATACAACGAGAATGCCTTGAGTAGTGACCCTTCCTAGATGAAAAAACAAGTACTTTCTATTGATTGCAACTCCACTAATGACTTGGCGGTGTCTGGTTCCTAGCACCACCAACCCTAATGAGTTACTTAGCTTGAAACTGTCGTAGGCTTGGGAACCCATGCACAATTCAGGAACTTTTCCGCTTGGTGCGGGAACAAGATCCCTTAATCTTGTTTGTGGTTGAAGCAGGATTGGACGAAGCTAGACTTGAAGTACTCAGATGTCGATTACAGTTTTCCAGCAAGCTTGTGGTTTCTCGAAGAGAGCAGGGTGGCGGTTTGGCTCTCTTTTGGAAACAAGAAGCAAATGTTACAATAAAAAGTTATTCTCCAACTCACATTGATACCGTGATTAACGAAGGGGGGGAGAATGCTTGGTGGTTTGCTGGCTACTATGGGGCCCCGGAAACTCATAGAAGACACCTTTTTTGGTCTCTACTTAGCACCCTCAATCTCCAATTGCATCTACCCTAGGTCTGCATGGGAGATTTTAACGAACTCTTAAGCTTTGAGGAGAAGCAAGGGGGTGCAATCAGATGCCACAGAAAAATGCAAGACTTTCGGGATGTGATGGATGAATGTGGTTTTTTAGACCTTGGCTTTTAGGGTCCTCCTTTTACTTGGTGTAACAACAGACTAGAGCGGGCTATAGTTTGGGAGAGGCTCGACCGTGGGGTTGCAAACATCCCATGGATGAATAATTTCCTGGAAGCACGGATTTACCATCTCCATGCTTCCCAATCTGACCACTATCCCATCTGTTTGAAGCTACTCACTAACTCCGTTTCAAACATACACAGGAAGAAACTGTTTCGGTTTGAAGAAATGTGGTTGACTAACCCGGGTTGTTAGGAAAGGTAGCATCGGCTTGGTCCACAAGGAAATTTGGCACACACATGTTCAAAGTTCAAGACAAAATTCGGAACTGTAGGCATGAACTTGACAGATGGAGTCGAAATACTTTTGGTAATATTACCAAGGAATTGAAGCGCAAAATTGAACTCCTTCGGATAGCTGAAGAAGAATCCATGCGAGGTATGAACCATGTTAATGTTTATTTTTTGAAAAAGAAGTCAATGTTTTGTTATCCCAGGAAGAGAGCATGTGATGTCAGAGGGCTCGCACGGGTTGGCTCCGAGGCAGTGACCGCAATACTAGGTTCTTCCACCAAAGTGCCTCACAACGCCGCCGGAGAAATTCCATCTCAAAACTTTGTGATAGTCAAGGAACCATCCACACCTCAGAAGATGTTATTGCAGGCTTGTATGAGGACTATTTTAGCTCTCTTTTCCAATCAAGCAACCCGACAGACTTTGAGTCGGTGCTGCATGGCATTTCCTCCGTGGTCATTGAAGACATGAATTCTAATTTGGAAAAGGTCTTCACAAGACAAGAAGTTGACTATGCCATAAAACAAATGGGCCCTTTGACTGCATCGGGCCCCGATGGTATGCCTCCTTTTTTTTTATCAAAAATTTTGGGATTCTATTGGCAATGATGTAAGTTTTGTTGTCTTATCATCTCTGAACTCTGGGACAATCCTAAAATCCATAAACCATACCTACATCACCTTGATTCCAAAAATTCCCATGCCAAAGAAAGTCACCCATTTCCGCCCAATTAGCCTTTACAATGTGATCCACAAAATAATCTCCAAAGTCCTCACTAATAGATTGAAAACCATCCTCCCCCATATTATTTCTGAGACCCAAAGTGCCTTTGTTCCGGGGCGATTAATTACTGATAATATTCTTGTAGCCTTTGAGACCTTACATCATATGAAATCCCAAAATTTAGGCAAGGGAGGATCTATGGCTCTTAAACTTGATATGAGCAAAGCCTGTGATAGAGTTGAATGGGCTTTCCTCAAACATTTCATGATTAAAATGGGTTTTTCCACAAAATGGGTCTCTCTTATGATGGAGTGTATTAGTTTAGTCTCTTATTCTATTTTGATTAATGGCTCTCCTAGAGGCCTCTTAAAACCAACAAGAGGCCTTCGCCAAGGGGATCCATTATCCCCTTATCTTTTTCTCATTTGTGCTGAGGGCCTAAATGGACCGTTGAATCAAGCTGCTTCTAATAATGTAATTTGAGGTATTTCCATTAACCATGGTGGACCTCGTCTTACTCACTTATTTTTTGCAAATGATAGCCTATTGTTTTGTCGGGCCAACAGAGACGAGTGTGGAGCTATCCTTGACATTCTCCATCAATATGAACCTGTTTCGGGCCAACAAATTAACCGAGACAAAACAACTCTATTTTTTAGCAAATCTACTCCCCACCATGCCCAGGCTGAATTACTTCAATTACTTGGTGTCCCAGCTATCAAGGAGTATGAGAAGTATCTTGGTCTCCCATCCTTTGTGGGAAGATCAAGAAAAGAGAGCTTTATCAAGATTAAAGAACGTATTTGGCAGAAAATGCAGGGTTGGAAGCACAAACTATTATCACAAGCTGGGAGTGAAATCTTAATCAAATTTGTGGTACAAGCCACCCCAGCTTTTACTATGAGTTGTTTTAAACTCCTGCTGTCCCTTTGCAACGTTATTGAGGTCCTGATCAGAAAATTCTAGTGGGGTCATGGAAGCAACCAACGAAAGATTCACTGGACAAAATGGGAAAAAATGTGCACACCGAAAGGTCAAGGAGGCTTGGGATTTCGAGACATGAGGTTGTTCAATGACTCTCTGTTAGCAAAACAGGTCTGGAGACTTCTACACAATGACAATTCTTTATTTTATAAGGTTTTCAAATCCAAGTATTTTGCAAACTGCACTATCATGGATGAGAAAGTGAAAACTAATGGGAGCTACGCCTGGAGGAGCATCCTTCAAGCAAGAAGCGTGATCCACCAAGGTTCTCTATGGCGCATAGGCACGGGCACTAAGGTCAGAATCTGGGGTGACAATTGGGTCCCTGGCCTTCCTTTGGGTCAAATTTCCAGCTCGAGACATTACTACGCAGAGGATGCTTCAGTTAACAACCTCATCAACCCACTGACAAACAATTAGAAAATACAAGTTATACAGCACATCTTCTCTTCGGACGAAGCCCAAAAAATCATTGGTATCCCCTTGAGCAACCACCATCCCCAAGACAAACTGTATTGGCACCATACTCCCTCGGGAGCATCCTCCGTCCGCAGTGCCTACCGCATGTTGGTGGATAATGCGAATCGCCTGGTGCCTAGCCTTCCACATTCCAACGGAGACAAAACTCTTTGGCGTTTCATCTGGGGCATTAATGCTCCTTCGAAGATCCGACACTTCCTCTAGAGAGCGTCTAATGAGTCATTCCCAACAAAGAAAAATTTACAACTTAGACACCTCCCAATTGATCCTATCTGTTCTGATTGCAATTCCCAGGAAGATGTGTTACATGTCCTATGGAGCTGTCCCTCTGCAGCTAACTTGTGGTCTCAAATGGAGCTTTTCTGTCACCTTTAATCCTCTCAATTCCCATCCTTCAGTGATCTTCTCAAAGTGGTAGTGGATCAACTCGAAGAGACCCATCATCTCATTTTTGCGACCCAAGCATGGCTATTGTGGTTTCGGCGTAACAAAGGGAGGATAGACAACATATGGGATGACATTGGTAGTATCAGAACCTGTGCTTCCCTCATTATCCAAGACTACCAAAAGCACCAACCCCCTCTTGATTACTTCCCCCCTCCTAGGCCTTACACAAAGTGGACACCGCCGGAGGAAGAAGTGTGGAAAATCAATTTCGACTGTGCTGTGTTCCAAGATTCTGCAACAGCGGGTGTGGGAGTAGTGGTTTGCAACAACCACGGTCGTGCTATGGCGGTGCTGGCTCAAAAACTTCCTCTTCCACATGCTCCAGTAGACGTAGAAGCTCTTGCAGCTCGAACATCAGTGACTTTAGCAGTTGAGCTGCATCTAGATCGTGTCCTCTTCGAGGGTGACTTGAAAATAATTATTAACGCCCTACAGTCTTCCGAGGCCAGCTATGCATCTTACGGTCACCTTATCTCTGAGACTCAGAACATTGCAAGTCAATTTTACAGTGTTAATTTTACCCATGCTCGTCGTACAGCAAATCAGGTTGCCCATGTTTTGGCAAAGAAATCTTATTCTCTGGAAACTCGTACTGTGTGGCTTTCCCACATGCCACCTGATGTAATTTCCACTCTTCATGCTGATTTAGTTTTTTAATAAAACTTCTTACTTTATTCTCAAAAAATATATATATATATATCGACAGTTAGTGGTTTTTTTTTCTTTGTTTAAGTGAATAAGAAAGATTGTTGAAGAGAAACACGGAGACTAGTGGAACTGGCCCATCAAGCTCCTTTAACAAGACCTAGGAGGGGATGGAGAAGATGGGGTGGGGTGATGCAGTAGCGCACATGATCAACTCATTTATGGAACGTTCGGAGCATTGGATGTCGAGCGTGTAGCAAATTACTGGACAGAGGCAACGGTGGAGTTGAAATCGCATGTGTTGGTCTCCATCTATTAATGCTCGGTGCATCAGGTCCACATGTCATACAAGACGAGGCTCATAGCCCACTGGGCAATAGAATGGGCTAAGCCATTTTGGCCATGGGGACAGAACAAAAAATCAAAACTAAAGAAAGGAGGAAAGCAAAACATGAATATCAACAAAAATAGCAAAACTTCCTACAAAGGGGAGGCGTTGGAGTTGAGAGCATCAATTACAACCTTTGCATCCTTTCGAAAAGCACAAAATTCAGATTAAGTCATTAAGCTTGGCAGTAGTCGAAACAGTTAATAAAGAAGTGTTTGCCTCAACCCATGTAAGGGATCCAGGTGCATGGGAAGCAGTCCAGACATTAAGTAGCAAAATTGAGGAGTCCCTGTGAGAAATTCTGGAGAAGGTACCTAAATTTCTTACAATGGCATCAAAGTTTGTTGTTGTTCAGCCCTCAGGTGTGGAGGGAGCCGATTTTGGTGCGGGATGGGTTTGAGAGAATTCTAGGCAGAAACATGTGTAGTAAAAGAGTGGTTTATTTCAGTTGTGGCATGATGGAGTGGGTGTTTGTAACTCTGTATTCTGAAAACTTTTTTTATTGCTAGACCACCTAAGTTTATCACAGAGGATTGGTGCAAAAAGAGAAAAATAACAACAGTCAGTGGTTATAGCAATGATACCTTACCTTTTACATTAAACACCATATACTATAGATAATAATAGTTGCACCCTATACGTTGTGGTTGTATCAAGTGGATATTTCATTTGGAGAAGTAGGTATCTCATACGTTGTCACACCCATATTGTTTGTATAAAAATAATTGATAATTAATAGACATGTGGTACAATACAAGGGGGAGCATGATGCATGCCGAATTAATCAAAAGCCAACATGATGCACATTAAACATGTACTAAATGCCCCAAAAATTGAAAAGGGCTAACGACACATCGAGATAAATATCCCGAAAGATCAAGGCAAGTTATGGTAATTACTAGTAACCGCCAAGTCTCAATTATAAACAAGATTAACATGTCAGAAATAGGGGTCATTCAATAAATAATTACCTATATTCTGCTTGTTTATACTTGTAATTTTGCTTTAGTTTAAATTTATTAGTGTCAAGTATAGTTGTCTGACTGATTACGTCAATGCACATAAGTTTCCTTCCAATATCTCACTTTTCCTACAATTAGTTAATTGTATTTTCAAATATATTTCCTTGGTGTTTCTAGTTTATCTCAAAGTAGTAGTGTTAGCCTCGATTATCTTTATCTTCCATTATGCACTTTTAGTTAAGTTTAGCATAAACAATATTAAATTAATCACAAAAAAAAATAAAAAAATACATATAATTAGAATTATCGCCAATGACAATAAGAAGTATAAGCACTGACGAACAACATGTAGTTGTAGATCTCCGGTGCAAGCAGTGTCTCTGTGTCGCTACCTCCACGTCACTCTCCCAGGAGGTCCACATGAAGGAGCCACTGCCGCCAGAGCTCGTGCCCATCCCCCAAGGACGTAGTTCACTACCAGTTAGTCTAGGGTGGGCACCTGTTAATCCTAAAATTTAATAGACATAATACAAAAAATGCCAAAGCCGATATACATTATCTATATAACCAAAAAGTAATAAACAAGAAGCTTATTATAGCCTTTTACAATTGATTTCGACATGTATTTTATATTTTAAAACTATTACATTATAACTTTATTATTAATACTACGAGAAATGTCTTTCCCTATGTATACAATCAAGTTGTTATCCATCCATTGATCACTCATTCGACTTCATAATCGATTATTTACAATCTTCATAGCAGAAAATGATCTTTCCACAGTGACAGTCTCAACTAGTAAGTATATATATATATACCTAGAAAAAAAACATAACAAAAAAATTAGGGTCATTTTACAATACTCACTATTTTTGTGAGTTTGGTACCCACTCAATATGTTATTATCAGATATGATGTAGTTGTCATCATATGTGATGGTAGTGCTATCCAATGTGATGTTGGTACTCTCCAATTTTATATATATTAAATTTAAATAAATAAATAAAAATTTAGGGTATCAAATAATGTGATCATAGGTACCAACATATGTGGGGTAATTACCATCATGTGTGACACTAATACCATTAATGTGACATTTTATCTATTAAAAATACTACACGCACAAAAAAAAAAGTGTGGTATTGTAGAATTATCCAAAAAATTGAGGGTGAACATCTTATAAAATCCAATAATTTTTTATATTTTATACCTACTAATTTTTTTAAAAAAAAAAATATTTGAGGATGGGCACGTGCCCACCCTGGCCCTTGAGTGGATCCACCCATGAGTACGAAGCTTGTTACATGATGTTATTGAGTGGGAGAACTGTACTGAATAATTTCTTGTCAAATTGAAGAGTTTTCTCATTCTCTTCAAAAACCCCATTTCAGAATCAGTCAATCAGGTTTCTTGAATGACCATAATATTCAAACCCACATGACGAGTCATACAGGAAATCTGATTATAACAAGTTGGACTATTGTATTTGGAAAAGGGTCCTCAAATGATCCATTTCATGGTTCAACTCTAGGTGAGTTGTAAATTTGGATGACTTGGGTTCGAATAGCCATGGCCCCTTTGTGGCCACCCGTCTGAGGGAAGTTAATTGTCCCTTGAATTATCGAGATGTGCTTACGGAAAACTCTATGTCGAGGGCCTATGCACCCCTGAGAATAGTCCGAACAAATGTTTCGGATATCCGGTGCTAATAAAAAAATACCAAATTATTTGTTTGCTTTTCACATTAATTAATTCAGTGACCTCGAGTCTATGTCCAAATTCCACGTTGATATTTTATTCTCTAAAGTCGTCGCCACTTCATAGGAGTAATGATTCCGAAATTCCAAAACTTTCTATCCGTCTACTCATTGTGGAAACATATGAGAAGGTTCTTGAATCGTCTTCGACTATTTTAATGGAATACGTCAAGTCAACAAGCATTTGATGCGTATTCTATGCGTTACAAGTGGATTGTATATTATATGTTACTTTTTCAGAACAAACAAGCACACTATTAGACAATCAATGATCAATTTATAAGACTAATTTGCTACCAAAAGAGACTATAATGGTTCAGTTACTTTTCCATTGTATTTGTGTGCTTTAGTGCAGGAACCTCTGGTCAATGTTCAAATTCCACTCTGACTCTATTCTCTGAAGTCGTCGCCATTCCATAGCAATGATGATTCCGAAATGCCAATACTTTCTATCCATCTGCTCATTGTGTATACGTATGAGAAGGTAAGAAGACCGTGAATTACAACAAACAATAAACACAACAAATTGTCCTGTTTAGACTTCATTAAGCTTGCATTGGGATACCTGTTAAGAGAAAAATTTCATATTCTCCCAAGGAAAGATTAGAATTCCTTTGTGATAGAATGCATTGAATACGCCAACAATCAATGATGCGTATTCAATGATTGTCTATAAATTTCTGTTTGTGTACTGTTTCTTATCCTCCTTACTAACATTCTCTGCTACATTAGACTTTATCACCGCAGGTCATCCCATGAAAGATGGTGAGACTTTAGTTTCAGCCGGTGGTGGAAGCTTTGAACTGGGATTCTTCAGTCCAGGTAATTCAAAAGGCCGATACTTGGGAATATGGTATACGATATCTACTGAAACAGTTGTATGGGTAGCCAACAGAGAAAGTCCGCTTGACAATCACTCGGGAGTTTTGAAGGTCAATCAGGAAGGAGATATTCTTCTTGTCAGCAACACAAATACTACAGTTTGGTCATCCAATACATCAAGAGCTGCAGCGAATCCAGTTGCACAGCTCTTGGATTCTGGAAATCTTGTTGTGAAAGATGGAGATGACAATGGCTCGGAGAAATTTTTGTGGCAGAGTTTTGATTATCCTTGTGACACATTACTACCGGGAATGAAGATGGGAATGAACTCTGTAACAGGTCTAGATTGGTTTTTAACCTCTTGGAAGAGCACAGAAGATCCTGCTCAAGGCGAGTTTTCATTTCGGATAGATCGTCATGGGTTTCAACAGCTAGTTGTTATGGAGGGAGATAAAATAAAGGCTAGAGCAGGGTCATGGAATGGCCTTCGTTTTACAGGATATCCTGCGTTAAGACTGAACCCAGTATTTCAGTACAAATTTGTGTTGAATGAGAATGAGGTATATTATGATTTCACTCTCATGAACAGTTCAGTCTTTTCAAGACTTGCAATTAACCCATTAGGCACTGTGGGACGCTTCACATGGATGGATCAGGAGACATGGCTGGGAGCTCTTCGCTACATCCGTGACAGATCAGTGTGAAAATTATGCCTTCTGTGGTGCATATGCTACCTGCAATGCCAATAGCTCTCCAGCATGTGCATGCTTGGAAGGATTCGTGTCCAAATCTCCAAAAGATTGGAATTCAGTAGATTGGTCTGATGGTTGTGTTCGGAGGACTCAATTGGAATGCAATGATAGAGATGGCTTCCTGAAATACACGGGGTTGAAATTGCCTGACACATCTTCTGCATGGTTTAATATGACCATGAGCCTCAAGGAATGTGAGGGATTGTGCTTGAAAAATTGTTCTTGCACAGCATATTCAAATGTGGATATCAGAGGAGAAGGAAGTGGCTGCTTGCGTTGGTTCGGTAACCTGGATGATATGAGAATATACTCCCAGGGTGGGCAAGGGCAAGACCTATATATAAGGCTGGCCAATTCAGAACTAGGTACTTTTTGCTTCTCTTGGTTGTTCTCTTTAGATTTTGCTCTTTTATTATAAATAGATGACACATTCAACACCTATACAGCTTGGTTATCAATTAGTTTTTTTCTTTTTTAAATGAATCAGTAAATTGATTCAATAGAAAGAAGCACAATATATGCTCAACCTAGCAGCAACTGGGCTGCAGGCATAGTACATACCACAGAACAACCATAACAATCTCAGTATGTAGCTGCTAAGGACAAACTAAACTTCCATTTTGTCCTAATTCATATCCAACAATCGGGCCTAACCCTTACAACTCACTAATTAAAATTCTTGCTAAATACAGAGAAAGGGATTTCCCATTTACAGCATAAGTCTCTTTTTAAAATTGAGTTACTATAGCTCCCCTTCAACACCAACCAGCTTTTCCCAATATCTTCGATTTTACTGTCCTCTGATTTGAGTTGAAGGGAAAGTAGTGCTTTTCAGACATGCTATCATATGTTCCATTCCGAATTTTCTCTCTGTGTTTTCCAGGTGAAGGGGGTGGGAGATAAGAACCAACATTTGTAAAACTTAAAGAAAACCTGTTGGATGTTTGGTTGGTGAAGTCTAAGAAAACTACAACTTAGAGAATTGAAATAAAGTTTGAAAAGTATAGGAAACTATGGTGGTTTCAGTGCCATGGGAACTAGGATGTCGTGGTGTTGCGACCTACTGCTTTATCCACCTTATTTATACCATTTCTCTTTCCTATTTAAGGTCATGATAAATTCTCTTTTAATGAATTAGACTTGGCAAGCTGCAGCTACTTATGAAGATTAGTATCAAAAGCCACATATATGTTCATCTACTCTACTTCTCATTTTTTTTCAGATAATATTGAGAAAAACAGGCACTCCATCAAGATAAAACAAGCAGGAATCATAGTTAGGCTCAGCAATGCTAGTCATGGGCATTCTAATACTTGGAGTGATCTCATATTTGCGAAAGAAGAAACTTAGTTTCAAAGGTAAAGCTATAAGACCTGGACTTTTATAATTTCTGCTGCATGATAATGGATTTTACAACAAAGAAATTTTAAATTGATAGTCTTAAACTTAGAAATGCATCAGATTAGGTGGTTAGTCGATTCAATAATACCGTTCAAGTTATTCATGTCAATTCATCTCCTATTATTTCAGGAATCACAAGGAAAGATTACGACAATGAAGGTAGGAATGAAGATATGGAGTTACCCTTATTTGATTTCATGGCCATAGCTAATGCCACCTGTAACTTTTCGAGCAACAACAAGTTGGGAGAAGGTGGCTTTGGACCTGTATATAAGGTAAAAAAAAAACATTCTAACCGGGTAAGCTATCTTCTTTGGCAATTTTTACTAATCTTTTATGTTTTAGGGTACACTGCAAGAGGGGCAGGTGGTAGCTGTAAAGAGGCTTTCTAAAAATTCTGGACAAGGATTGAACGAGTTGAAAAATGAAGTTCTATTAATTGCTAAACTACAACACCGCAATCTTGTGAAGCTTCTTGGTTGTTGCATTGAAGAAAATGAGAAGATGTTAATCTATGAATATATGCCGAACAAAAGCTTGGACTCCTTTATTTTTGGTTTGACATTTGACCTTTCTAACTCTTTTTCGACATTCCTGTTTAGTCTTATCATCTTTCATTAATAAAAAAAATTTGTTGAGAATTCGACTGGATTTTTCTTAACATGAATGTAAAATTCGACAGATCAAACAAAGAGTAAATTGCTGGATTGGCATAAGCGCATCAACATAATCGGTGGGGTTGCTAGAGGGCTGCTCTATCTTCATCAAGACTCTAGATTGAGAATTATCCATAGAGATCTTAAAGCTAGCAATATCCTACTAGATAATGATATGAATCCAAAAATTTCAGACTTTGGCATAGCTAAATCATTTGGGGGAGATCAAGGTGATGCTAAGACCAATAGGATTATTGGAACATAGTAAGTACACTTAAACTCCTTATATATGTTATGTTGAGCTGTTTTTGAACTTCTTTTTCCTTGCAATGATATTTCCTAGTGGTTATATGTCTCCTGAGTACGCGGTGCATGGGAAATACTCAATCAAATCTGATGTCTTTAGCTTTGGAGTTTTAATATTAGAGATAGTGAGTGGGAAGAAGAACAGGGGATTTTGTCACCCAGAGAACCACCTTAATCTTCTCGGACATGTAAGCATGAACAATAGCATTCTACTCATTTATGTTGTTAAACTTAACTTTTGATTAATAACAATGCTCTTTTAATGGTTGTGGGCAAGTTGGATTGTAGTTCGACCCATGAAATTAAAGTACGATTTTCATTTGTTTTAGGCATGGAGACTATGGATTGAAGATAGGGCGATTGAATTGATTGATGACTTAGTAGGTGCCTTCACTCTATCTGAGGTGTTACGATGCATTCATGTGGGTTTGTTATGTGTGCAACAAAGACAAGAAGATAGGCCAAACATGTGGGTTGTGGTTCTAATGCTAAGTAGTGAGATTTTATTGCCTAAACCAAGGCAGCCAGGCTTCTATACAGATTCACCTGAAGCAGATTATTCACCTAGCACACCTTGTTCAGAAAATGAATTCAGCTCTACATTGTTTGAGGCAAGGTAAAATATCAATCACGTGAGAGCAAAAGGGAAGAGGTTTATGGAATTTATGTAAGAATGAATTCAATATGTTCAGCTAAACACAAAAAGCTATCAAGCTATTATTTTTCAGGACAGAAGTCAAAAGGGATTAAAAGAGGAAAGTTAAAAAGATTAGGTTTAGAACAAGGTTGCTTATATTGTACTCCTACTGTATATTCATCTAGTGATAAATCTTTACACATAACTATGTCATTATAGAATCAGCTCCCATTTTAATGCGTGCTATAAATTTGCATCTACTTTATCACCAAAAATATAATTACGGGACGAAATTGAAAGTTTGATTAATCAATGCCCAAAACTTGTTGTTTATCAAGTGATGCTTTGGATGCTATATACGAACTTGTTTTGATGCATTGGTTAATCAATAATTAAATTCTAACAGTTTAAACTCTTGGGATAATTGATAATTTAGAACGGTATCATATAACATATTAGGTGACTTTGAGTTCGAACTTACGTTTTGGACGCCACTTATTAAAAGGGAAATCTGAATGAGTCCTACTACGAGCACACCAGATTCTTCACACCCATACATTTTCACTTCACTTGGGTCTATTATAACACAAATCGGGGCCATCATAACAGAGTTTTATGAAAAATTCAATGAATTTACTATGACTACAGACTTAGCATGTGAGGGAAAATGTTAAAATATTGATTAAATGATCCTAAGAGTTGAAAATTTTGGCAAATTACACTAACCTCCCTTGAGGTTTAGTGAAATAACAGTGCCCCTGCCTATTTTTAAAAATGACACTCCTCCCTTGAGCTTTGTAATTGTATAACATATACACTCTTTTAACTCAAATGGATGACTAATGATAACAAAATATTCCTTTATTCTTAAAAGATTCTTAATCTAAGCTTTAACCATAGTTAAATACTTAGTTACCTTATCATTTTTTACAATTTTTTAAAGTAAAAATCATTACAATATTAAGCAATGTTTTTTAGCTAAAGGCACAACATAGGGCTGTCGAATGGGTGGGTTTGGGTGGGTATTAAATGGGTTGGGCCTTTAAAACCCAATAGTCTATTTAAGCCCATTTAATAAAGTAGATATTACCCAAACCCAACCCAACCCAATCCAATTATTTAAGCTAAAACTCAACCCACCCATTTACCTATTTATTTTATACATATATATAATTAAAATATCCTAAAACCTCTAAAATGACTAAAATACTCCTAAAACCTTAAAATTTACCAAAATACCCTTAAAGTCTATACTTTTTTTTTTTTTTGGGCTTTTGTTGATTCCCAATAAGAAACTCAATTAAAACCCAATTAAACTCAATTTAATTGGGTCTAATTGGGCTAGCACCCATTTGCCCATTTATTAAATAAGTGGGTTTGGTTGAGCAATTAGTGAGTGGGTTTGAGTGAGCTAATGAGTTTGGGCTTTTTTTGCCACCCCGAGGCACAAGTAAGAAAAAATCTCTTTAGCCAAAAAAAAGAAAAAGTGACAAGGGCCCAATTTAGTGTTGAGCAATGTGGTAGCGAAAAAACATTTGATGCAAAAAAGATTTATACAATCTAAATACAAGTAAACACAATGCATATAGTAAACATCGACGTGGGAAAAAAAAAGTACAAAGAACCAAAAATGCAATAAGCAACCAAAATCTGAATATTACTATATTTTCCCTTGTTTTAAACTTAAAAACAAAATCTTATAACCCGCATTCTTTTGGGAATGCACAAAAGCCAAACAAACTATTATCTTTCACTAATTTAAAGTATTGGAACCTCCTATTCTAAAACTTTTGTGGAACCTCCTATCCTGGTAATTAACCATGCATTTATCCTACAAAATGTTGGAGAATGGATTTAAGTTAGAAAATTTCTTTATCGAATGAATAAAAGTAAGAAAAAATCTTGATTGAGTTAAACTAATCTTATTAATTGTAAGGAAAAAATATCTTAAGGAATTATCACGATACAAAAAAAATAAAAAATAAAAATAAAATAATATGTTTGCCTTCATGTTTCTAATACTAAGTTGCTTAATTAATGAATTTTACTAAAAATAAAAATTGTAATAAGTAATAAGGTAACTAAGTACTTAATTATGGTTACAACTTAAATTAAGAATATTTTAAGAATAAAAAAATATTTTGTTACTATTAGTCATCTATTTAAGTTAAAAGTATGTATTTGTTATACATTTACAAAGCTCAATGAAAGAGTATTATTTTTTAAAATAGGAGGGGGAGTCATTTCCCTAAGTGTAATTGACTCTTAAACTTTTGTGACAATAATGTAATTTACCACCGTAAAGAATAAAATACAAAATCCTAAGGAATAGCCTCGTAATGGGACAAACTATAATATGCACTTCAAAAAGTGTAAATTGAGAGTTCGACTCCCCATGATAGTAAATCCTTTCAAGATCCCCTGTGGCAAGAGGGACGAGAGCTGCATGATATATATATATATATATATATATATATATATATATGTTAATGAGTATTTTAGGTAATGTTAAAGAAGTATTTAATACTTTTACTTTATAGGAAGTAGTGAAATTTTAATATTAAAATAATACAAAAACAACTTTTAAGGGTATTTTAGTCTTTTTATTTATTATTTTAATATTAAAAATTTATTATTTCTCGTAAAGTATAAATATTTAATGCTTCCTTAATCCATTAACTAATGACACTCTTTTAATATATATATATATATATATGGAGGCTTGGTTTTGACTTTTGACTCACCTACTGTAGGGTTGACCTCTGACTTTCCCTGAAAAATAAAAGAGGAAAGAAAGAATGGAATCGGAACTTCGGATATCCAAGGGACAAAATTTTAGCTTCATAGAGAGAAACCATTAGAGAATCAATGGAAGCCTTCACCTATCTTTTTCTGTACTCAATCATATCCTCCTTCTTAAGAACCTCCGTTACACTAGACACTATTACTCCAAGCCAATCAATCAGAGACGGTGACACTTTAGTTTCAGCTGGTGGAAGATTTCAAATGGGATTCTTCAGCCCAGGTAATTCAAAAGGCCGATACGTGGGTATATGGTACACAGTATCTTCTGGGACAGTTGTATGGGTAGCCAACAGAGGAACTCCGCTTAACGATCACTCTGGAGTTTTAAAGCTCACTGATGGAGTTGTTATCCTTCTCAATAGCACAAATAGTATTGTTTGGTCATCTAATAATACATCAAGAGCCGCAGAAAATCCAGTTTTACAGCTCTTGGATAACGGAAATCTTAGAATTACCCTGTGAAAGATGGACATGTTGATGACCCAGTGAACTTTTTGTGGCAGAGTTTTGATTATCCATGTGACACATTCCTACCGGAAATGAAGCTTGGAAGGAACTTAGTAACTGGGTTAGAAAGGTTTGTAACATCTTGGAAGAGCGCAGATGATCCTGCTGATGGTGAGTTTGTTGGAAATATGAATCACTCAATGAAAAACTCAATTTTCTGACTTGATACAAATGGGTAGTTTACATGGGTATTTATAGACTAGAGTAGATAAATCTAGCATATACATAATTATTAGATAAATGCATCACTCACTTACTCTCATACATGAACTTCATTAATTACATACCTGTATAATGCTAGATAAATTTCTAGAAAGATGTGTTCAATGTACTTATCTAAAATAATGTTTATTCTTCAACAGAGTTTTCAATACGGTTAGATACTCGTGGGCTTCCACAAATGGTTGTTATGAAAGGAGATACAATAAAGGCTAGAGCAGGGTCATGGAATGGCCTTCATTTTACCGGAACTAGATATAATACTGCTCAAATACTGAATCCAATATTTGAGTATGAATTTGTGTTGAATGAGACTCAGGTCTATTTTGAGTTCAAACTAAAAAATAGTTCGGTTCTCACAAGATACGTGATAAACCCATCAGGAATTGCACAACGGTTCACATGGATGCATAGGACACACCGTTGGGAGTTGTTCTCTACATTCCCTGCAGATCAATGTGCAAATTATGCCTTCTGTGGTGCATATACTAGCTGCAATGTTGTGAACTCTCCAGTATGTGGATGCTTGGAAGGATTCTTACCCAAGTCTCCACAAGATTGGGATTCAATGGATTGGACTGATGGGTGTGTTCGAAGGACTCCATTGAATTGCAGTGATGGAGATGGGTTCCTGAAGTACACGGGGTTGAAATTGCCCGATACATCTTCTTCCTGGTTTGATAAGGCTATGAGCCTCAAGGATGTGAAGAATTGTGTTAAAAAAACTGCTCTTGCACAGCATATGCAAATTTGGATATCAGGGGGGAAGGAACTGGCTGCCTGCTTTGGTTTGGTAACCTAGTAGATATAGTAGTATTAACGGATGCTGGGCAAGACCTCTATGTTAAGGATGGCTTCTTCAGAACTGGGTACCATTTTAGTTTCACTTTTGTCTCTTTTTGGATTTTGTTGGTTTTTTTCCCTCTTAATGTTAAATGAGATGACATATGGACAATAGCTATGTCTATTGGTTTTCATTAACTTCACAATTTCTTAACTGTTTAACTTTTTGGTACAAATAGTAGTTTATTGTGGTATAAGAGCAAGTGACCTTAAGTTCGAATCCTATCCTTTCAAGAGAAGTGGTAGTTCATGAGTTTTTCTTTTTCAATTGGCAAATTTGTTCATACTTTTTTCTCCATGTTTTCTAGGGTGAAGGGGAGGAAGTTGGTGGGTGATACTGATGACCAACATTGGTAGACACCAAAGAATATCTTTCAAAGCTTGCCTGATAAACTAAGACATAACTAAATGCTAGACAATTTGAAATAAGTGTGAAAGTGGGACATAATTGTCATCATAGTAATGCCAAGGAAACTTAGGAAGTGGTGGCTTTGGTGATGTTGAGCTAGGCTGCTTTATCCACCTCATCTGTACCCATTAACCTGTCCAAAATTAACTTTGCTTGATAAACTGCTTTCATTTCTTCAGTGATGTATAATTTGAGGTGTCATACTAAGTCACCTGCTGTTTTGATCTTTCAGAGCATGTTGAGAAAAAGAGGCACTCCAGCAATGAGAAACAGGCAGGAATTATATTTGGCTCGGCATTATTTGTCCTGGGAATGATAATACTTGGATTGGTCTCATACATTTGGAAGCAGAAACTAAGAAACCAAGGTTATATTATAAGTTGTGGACTTTGATACTTACTGATGCATTATATTAGACTTATAGCTAAGAAATTTATATAAAAAGCCTTTAACTGATCACAGAATAGGAAGTAGGAGAATGCTTTTAATAAAAGAATTGTTTAAGTTTTTTCATGTCCAATCATCTGCTACTATTTCAGGGATGACAAAAAGAAATCAAGGGCAGGAATATGACAATGGAGGTGGGAAGGAAGACATCGAGTTACTAATATTTGATCTGAAAGCCATTGCCAATGCTACTGGTAACTTTTCAAGAAACAGCAAGCTGGGAGAAGGTGGCTTTGGACCTGTCTACAAGGTAAGAAGAACTTGACTAGTTGAGCTATTTTCTTTTTCCATGATATACGGAATTTTTTTATTTTTCAGGGTACATTGCTGGATGGGAAAGAAATAGCAGTAAAGAGGCTATCCAAGAATTCAGGACAAGGATGGAAAGAGTTCAAAAATGAAGTTATTTTAATTGGAAAACTTCAGCACCGCAATCTTGTGAAACTTCTTGGTTCTTGCATTCAAGAAAATGAAAAAATGTTGATCTATGAATACATGCCCAACAAAAGCTTGGATTTCTTTATTTTTGGTTTGAGTTTTGACCCTGACTAAATATTCATGTTTAGTCTTATCATCTTTCATTAATAAAAAAGTTTGTTGAGAATTCAACTAGATTTTTCTTAAAAAGAATGTGAAATTTGACAGATCAAACAAAGAGTAAATTGCTGGATTGGCATAAGCGCATCAACATAATCAGTGGGGTTGCTAGAGGGCTGCTTTATCTTCATCAAGACTCTAGATTGAGAATTATCCATAGAGATCTCAAACCTAGCAATATCCTACTAGATAATGATATGAATCCAAAAATTTCAGACTTTGGCCTAGCTAAATCATTTGGGGGAGATCAAGGTGATGACAAGACCAATAAGATTATTGGAACATAGTAAGTACACTTAAACTCCTTACATATGTTATGTTGAGCTGTTTTTTAACTTCTTTTTCCTTGCAATGATATTTCCTAGTGGTTATATGTCTCCTGAGTACGCGGTGCATGGGAAATACTCAATAAAATCTGATGTCTTTAGCCTTGGAGTTTTAATATTAGAGATAGTGAGTGGAAAGAAGAACAGGGGATTTTGTCACCCAAAGCACCACCTTAATCTTCTTGGACATGTAAGCATGAAAAATAGCATTCTACTAATTTATGTTGTTAAACCAAACTTTTGCTGAATAAATAATGTCTCTTAATAGTGATGGGCAAGTTGGACTATAGTTCTACCCATGAAAGTTTGGTTTTGATTTGTTTTAGGCATGGAGATTATGGATTGAAGATAGACAAATTGAGCTGATTGATGACTCGGTAGGTGACTTAATTGTACCTGAAGTGTTACGATGCATTCATGTGGGTCTGTTATGTGTACAACAAAAACCAAAAGATAGGCCAAACATGTCGTCTGTTGTTCTAATGTTAAGTAGTGAGAGTCTATTGCCTAAACCGAGGCAGCCAGGCTTCTATACAGATTCACCTGAAGCAGATGCTTCATCTAGCACAATTTGTTCAGAAAATAGAGTCACCTTTACATCGTTTGAGGCAAGGTAAAATAACAATCACTTGAGTGCAAAAGGGAAGAGGTTTCTTATGAAATTTATGTAAGAATGAATTCAATATGTTTACCTAAACCAAAAAGGTCTCAAGCTAATATTTTTCAGGACTTAAGTTAGAACGGATTAAAAGAGTAAAGTTAAATAGCTTTAGTTTAGAACAAGCTGCTCATCTGATGTGTTAATGCTATATGTCCTTCTTTGATTAAATTTAAAATCAATTCCCTTTTTAATGCATGCTATAAATTTACATCAAATGTATCACCAGACATGTAATTAAAGGATGAAGATGAAAGTTTTGGTTAAGCATGAGCTCCAAAAACATTGTTGGCCTTTGAACTTGAATTCCAAGACATAATCAATGCCTTAAAACTTGTTTTTTACTTACTGATGCTTTGGGTGCTATATATTTTATTATTATCCAATTTGAAACTAATGGAATTATTTATGGTCATCCTAGTTATTGATATATCCATTTTATTCTTTACTAATTGTTATTTTTTCTTTAATCAGAATATCCTCACTCTCATGTAGAACTGAAAACTATGTGCCCATAAATTGAGTATCAAAAAACTAAAGAGATTTGACTTAATTTACTTAGTTCTCACATAACAAATCTTGCCGGTTAGTGGTTATGGCAATGAGAGCTTACCTAGTGTCGGCTCTAGCCTAAAGTGAACCAAACAGTTGCTTTAGGCCCCAACTTATTAAAAAAAAAAAAAAGGCCCTAACTTATAGTAGAGATGTAGTCTATTCAAGGTTTTTCCTTTGTTGATATAGACCGTTTGGTTGAATCACTTATTTAGTAATTTTGTAACACAAAAAAAAAAAAAATAGAAGAATAAATTTTAGGAAAAAAAGTCTCTACTTATAATAATAAAAAAAAAAAAAAAAAAAAAACTCCTTAGTTATTAAAAAAAAAAAAAAAAAAAAAAAAATCATTTAGAGTTTTGGTTTTGGGCCCCAAATTGTCTAGGGTTGACCTTGACCTTACCTTTTACATATTAACATCATATACTATATAATAACAATTGTATCCTATTTGTTGTGGTTGCATCAACTATATGCTTCATTTGGAGAAGTAGGAATCTCGTACACAATAACCCAAATTTCAAAGCATGCAAATCTATAGAATCTTTGAACACATTACAATGCTTTGAAGATCGACTTGTAATTAATCTCCTTTAATACTCCAATCCAAAATATAAAAATGCAGTATTGATAACAATCAATATATCATAGGTTTTGATGGAACAAGAAAATCAGTGGTTGCACGTCCAAATGGGTTCAGGGGTCAACTGCAAGAAGTAAGAAAGAACTTATTGTGTGGTGTGGTGTCGTCCATAGCCCCTTTGATGCCTAAGTTAGCACTATTGAACTAAAGGAAATTGGTGGTTTGCAAGTCTAGACAAGCTCTACATTGGGATTGTAATGTTGGGTTGTTTATATAGGGCATTTGTCTATATTCCCATAATTTTCACAACTCCACGGCTTATCGTGGGAGGACCTCATGGTGAGAAATTAGGAAGAGTGGGAAGGACTGCTTGTGTGGTCTCGCAAACTATAACGATGGATAGAGGCTATGGTAGGCCAGAAGGACGTGGGCCACGTGGCTCTTATACCATATTGAAACAAAGAGACAAAAGAGAAAGAATAAATCTATTTTGAATGAATGTGTATATTTTTTTGTATATCTCTACATCTTGGTACTGTAAAATGTTGTATTTATATATGGATGCAAAAGTTGATTTAGAAGGATCTCTTCATTGGAATAAAAAATAAAAAAATTATTGTTACTAGATTTTAGCCACAATCAATGGCTAACATGTTCTAAATAAGATACACTAATAACATATGCAATGTGATAGTATTAGTATGATATACTGATATACAAGCATGTACACTAACATAAATCAATGATATATATTCGGTAGATAAACGCATCTCAATTAATCTTAGGTGGATATGTAACTCTCTACTATCGTGTGAGAGGATTCAAACTAGTGATCATTAGGAAGCACATCCAATATCGGACCGGTTGAACTACCACTCAGCGTTCGAAATCAATAATTTAAACATAAAATTTCACTTACCACAACAAAAAAGTTGTAAACATTTCCAAAAGAAAAAAAAAACTGGCTGACAACAATCCGACGTCACTCAACTACTCAAGTCAAATTTGAGTCACGTGTCCAAATTTGAGTGAGATCTTACTACAAATCCTTCACTCCATCACAGCAACGACCACACTCAAATCCACACAATCTAACCATCAACGGAGCATTCAACAACTCAACAACTCAAATCCCCTGCGGCTGCATATGGCAAGAAGAACAACGATGGCAGCGCTGACGCAAGACAGTGGCGGAGTTATAGTTCACTACCGGTACCAAGCTTGCCCCTTAAACACATGGCATGATATCATTGAGTGGGAGGACAGTACTGAATAATTTATTGTCAAATTGAAGACTTTTCTCATTCTCTTCAAAACCCCATTTCAGAACCAGCCAATCAGTATATTTTTATTTTTTGAATTGGGTTGGGAAAACAGAATACTTTTCAATACCACGTGACGGGTCAGATTATAACAAGAAGTTGGACTATTGTATTTGAAAAAGAATGATCCATAGACTAATTTGCCTACCAAAAGAGACTATTATTTGAAAAACAATTCAACATGCAGATTGTGGTGGTGGACCTGGAGCCAAGTGGATGTAATAGGCAAATTGGGTTCTCTTGTCAAATTGTTTTGAAATTTTTGTTGTATTCTATATTGGTTTTGTATGAAACTTTTGCAGTAAACCTCTGGTCAATGTTCAAATTCCACACTCACATCTTAAAGTCCTCGCCATTTCATAGGAATCATGATTCCCAACTGCAAATACTTTTCTATGAGAAGGTACGAAGGCCATGAATTACAACAAATAATAACACCATGCTCTTAATTTCTTAAATAAACACAACAAATTCTCTTTGCTTGTTTAGAGTCCATTAAGCTTTCAATATGCATTGCAAGTGGATTGTTTAATATATGTTACTTTTTCAGAACAAAGAAGTATACTATTAGAGAATCAATGATAGTCTATAAATCTCTTTTTGTGTACTGTTTATTATCCTCCTTATTAACATGCTCTGTTACTTTAGACACTATCACTCCAAGCCATGCTATTAGAGATGGTGAGACTTTAGTTTCAGCTGGTGGAAGTTTTGAACTGGGATTCTTCAGTCCGGGTAATTCGAAAGGCCGATACTTGGGAATATGGTATAAGATATCTCCTGATGCGGTTGTATGGGTAGCCAACAGAGAGACTCCGCTTGACAATCACTTAGGAGTTTTGAAGGTCACCCATGAAGGAGATATTGTTCTTCTCAGCAACACAAATAGTATTGTTTGGTCATCGAATACATCACGAGCTGCTGTGAGTCCAGTTTTACAGCTCTTGGATTCAGGAAATCTTGTTGTGAAAGATGGAAATGATATTGGCCTGGAGAAATTTTTGTGGCAGAGTTTTGATTATCCTTGTGACACATTGCTACCAGGAATGAAGATGGGAAAGAACTTTGTAACGGGTCTAGAGAGGTTTTTAACACCTTGGAAGAGCACAGAAGATCCTGGTAGAGGCAATTTTTCATTACGGATTGATACTCATGGGTTTCCACAGCTAGTTGCTATGGAGGGAGATAAAATACAGGATAGAGCAGGGTCATGGAATGGCCTTCGTTTTACTGGATATCCTTGGTTAAGACCGAATCCAGTATTTAACTATGAATTTGTGTTGAATGAGAATGAGGTGTATTATGATTTCACTCTCGTGAACAGTTCAGTCTTTGCAAGAGTTGTAATTAACCCATCAGGCATTGCGGGACGCTTCACGTGGATTGATCAGACACACAGTTGGGAGCTCTTCTATGCATCACTGACGGATCAGTGTGAAAATTATGCCTTCTGTGGTGCATATGCTACCTGCAATGCCAATAGCTCTCCAGCATGTGCATGCTTGAAAGGATTCGTGTCCAAATCTCCAAAAGATTGGAATTCAGTAGACTGGTCTGATGGTTGTGTTCGGAGGACTCAATTGGAATGCAATGATGGAGATGGCTTCCTGAAATACACGGGGTTGAAATTGCCTGACACATCTTCTTCATGGTTTAATACGACCATGAGCCTCAAGGAATGTGAGGGATTGTGTTTGAAAAACTGTTCTTGCACAGCATATTCAAATGTAGATATCAGAGGAGAAGGAAGTGGCTGCTTGCTTTGGTTCGGTAACCTGAATGATATGAGAATATACTCCCAGGGTGGGCAAGGGCAAGACCTATATATAAGGCTGGCCAGTTCAGAACTAGGTACTTTTTGCTTCTCTTGTTTGTTCTCTTTAGATTTTGCTCTTTTATTATAAATAGAGGACAAATTGGACACCTATACAGCTTGGTTATCAATTTGTGCTTTCTTTTTTTGGATGAATCAGTGAATTGATTAATACACGCTCAAACTAGCAGCAACTGGTAAAACTAAACTTGCATAGAACAACTATAACAATCTCAGTATGTAGCTGCTAAGGACAAACTACACTTCCATTGTTTCCTATTTCATAGCCAACCATCAGGCCTAACCCTTACGATTCACTAATTAATATTCTTGCTAAATACAGAGGAAGGGATTTCTCATTTACAGCATAAGACTCTTTTTATAATGAGGTTACTATAGCTCCCCTTAAACACCAACCAGCTCTAACTTCCCATTTAATAGCTTGGATTTTTCCGTCCTCTGATTTGAGTTGAAGGGCATTTAGTGCTTTTCAAACATGCTATCATATGTTCGTTCAGATTTCTTTCTCGGTGTTTTGGGGGTGAAGGGGGAGCGAGTGGGAGATAAGAACCAACATTTTTAAAACAAAAAAAGAATCTGTTGGATGTTTGGTTGGTGAAGTTTGACACAACTACTAGCTAGAGAATTGAAATAAAGTTTGAAAAGTACAGGAAACTATGGTAGTTGCAATGCCATGGGAATTAGGATGTCGTGGTCTTGCGCCCTACTGCTTTATCCACCTTATTTGTACCATTTCTCTTTCCTATTTAAGGTCATGATAAATTATCTTTTCATGAATTAGACTTGGCAAGCTGCAGGTACTTATGAAGATAATAACAACAGCCGCATATATGCTCATCTACTCTACTCCTCATTTTCAGATAATAGTGAGAAAAACAGGCACTTCAGCAAGATGAAACAAGCAGGAATTATAGTTGGCTCTGCAATGCTAGTCATGGGAATTCTTATACTTGGAGTGATTTCATATGTGCGGAAGAAGAAACCTTAGTTTCAAAGGTAAAGCTATAAGACCTGGACTATTATAATTTCTGATGCATGATAATAGATTTGACAATAAGGAAATTTTAAATTGGCAATCTTAAATTTAGAAATGCTAGTCTATTCAATAATACCGTTCAAGTTATTCATGCCAATTCATCTCCTATTATTTCAGGAAACACAAGGAAAGATTATGACAATGAAGGCGGGAATGAAGATATGGAGTTGCCTGTATTTGATTTGATGGCCATAGCTAATGCCACCTGTAACTTTTCGAGCAACAACAAGTTGGGAGAAGGTGGCTTTGGACCAGTATATAAGGTAAACCAAAAACATCCTAACTAGGTAAGCTATCTTCTTTGGCAAATTTTCCTAATCTTTCCATTTTTAGGGTACACTGCAAGAAGGACATGTGGTAGCTGTAAAAAGGCTTTCTAAGAATTCTGGACAAGGATTGAACGAGTTCAAAAATGAAGTTCTACTAATTGCTAAACTACAACACCGCAATCTTGTGAAGCTTCTTGGTTGTTGCATTCAAGAAAATGAGAAGATGTTAATCTATGAATATATGCCTAACAAAAGCTTGGACTCCTTTATTTTTGGTTTGACATTTGACCTTTCTCACTCCTTTCTTTCATTAATAAAATTGTTTTTTGAGAATTCAACTTGATTTTTGCTAACATGAATGTGAAATTCTACAGATCAAACAAAGGGTAAATTGCTGGATTGGCATAAGCGCATCAACATAATTGGTGGGGTTGCTAGAGGGCTTCTCTATCTTCATCAAGACTCTAGACTTAGAATTATTCATAGAGATCTGAAAGCTAGCAATATCTTACTAGATAATGATATGAATCCAAAAATTTCAGACTTTGGCTTGGCTAAATCATTTGGAGGAGATCAATGTGAGGCCAAGACCAATAGGATTATTGGAACATAGTAAGTACACTTAAACTCCTTATATATGTTATGTTGAGCTGTTTTTTAACTTCTTTTTCTTTGCAATGATATTTCCTAGTGGTTATATGTCTCCTGAGTACGCGGTGCATGGGAAATACTCAATAAAATCTGATGTCTTTAGCCTTGGAGTTTTAATATTAGAGATAGTGAGTGGGAAGAAGAACAGGGGATTTTGTCACCCAGAGCACCACCTTAATCTTCTTGGACATGTAAGCATGAACAATAGCATTCTACTCATTTATGTTGTTAAACCAAACTTTTTGATTAATAGTAACGCTTTTTTAATAGTGATGAGAAAGGTGGATTGTAGTTCAACCCACGAAGGTATAATTTTGATTTGTTTCAGGCATGGAGACTATGGATTGAAGATAGGCCGATTGAACTGATTGATGATTCGATAGGTGACTTCATTGTATCTGAAGTGTTACGATGCATTCATGTGGGATTGTTATGTGTGCAACAAAGACCGGAAGATAGGCCAAACATGTCGTCCGTGGTTCTAATGTTAAGCAGTGAGAGTTTATTACCTAAACCGAGGCAGCCGGGCTTCTATACAGATTCACCTGAAGCAGATTCTTCATCTTGCACTAATTGTTCAGAAAATAAAATCACCTTTACATTGGTTGAGGCAAGGTAAAATATCAATCACTTGAGAGCAAAAGGGGAGAGGTTTCTTATGAAATTTTTGTAAGAATGAATTCAAGGTTCACCTGAACAAAAAAGGTCTCAAGCTATTATTTTCCAAGACAGAAGTCAGAAGGGATTAGAAGAGGAAAGTTAAATAGCTTTAGTTTAGAACAAGGCTGCTCATCTGATGTGTTCAAACTATATGCGCTTCATTGATTAATGTTAGAATCAATTACCTTTTTAATGCATGCTATAAATTTACAATTACTTTATCACTAGAAATGTAATTAAAGGATGAAATTGAATGTTTGGGTTAAACATGCACTCCAGAAACACTGTTAGCCTTTGAACTTGTATTCCCAGATATAATCAATGCCATAAACCTTATTTATATTGAGTGATGCTTTGGGTGCTATATATTCATGTGACCAAGAGTACACGTAGATGGTTGTTTGAGTTATCACATAATGAGTTGAAGGAATTTTCCTCCAAAAAGGTTCAGATGTAAACTCTGTCAATTAAAACCGTGAAAGATAGTACAATAGGGCCAAACTCACTCGGAAAATTTTAAAAATAAGAGAAGAGTACAAAAACAAAACCAGAAGGGATAATATTGATTGAAAATACTTATATGTCCAAGAAAGTTAAGATAGTGGTCTGCATGATAGAATCCTCTGTTTCTCTTACCACTTACTATCTTTGGTACCAAGAAACTGAAGCTATACACATCAGATTTTACTGAAAAGAGCCCATCATTTGCATACTTCCAGAGGCATGTAACGGCCGCAGCAAATTATTGATTAAATAAAAATATATTTATGGACAGTGGTTGCAATTACAAAATGTATGGAGATTCTTACTATGTTCCTATCACTCTGCTTGTTTTTGCTTCAGTTTGGTCTCCACCAAAAATTCTAGCCATGTAAAAGTTGCAAATTTTTGGATTCATCTCATTGTCTAGTAAAATATTTCCAGCTTTTAGATCTCTATGAATAATTCTCAGTCTGGAATCTCTATGCACCACAGTAGGCATTATTTTCACATTGATCTATCTGGGATGTATTGTAGATCTCCCAACTATGTGTCCGATCCATCCATGTTAAACGTCCCATAATGCCTGGTGGATTAAATACAAGTCTTGAAAGGACTGAACTGTTCACAAGTTTGAACTCATAATATACCTCATTCTCATTCAACACAAATTTCTACATAAATATTGGATTTGGTCTTAACCGAAGATATTTTGTAAAACTAAGGCCATTCCATGACCCTGCTCTAGCCTTTAGTTTATCTCCCTTCATAGAAACTAGCTGTGGAAACCCATGAGTATCTATCCGTAATGAAAGCTTGCCTAGAGCAGGATCTTCCGTGCTCTTCCAAGATGTTAAAAACCTGTCTAGACCTGTTACAAAGTTCCTTCCCAACTTCATTCCTGGGAAGCAATGTGTCACAAGGATAATCAAAACTCTGCCACAAAAATTTCTCCAGGTCATTTTCATTACCATCTTTCACAACAAGATTTCCTGAATCCAAGAGCTGAACCTCTGGACTTTCTGCAGTTCGTGATGTAATGGATGACCAAACAATACTATTTGTTTGCTGAAAAGAACTGAATCCAAGAGCTGAACCTCTGGACTTTCTGTAGTTCGTGATGTAATGGATGACCAAACAATACTATTTGTGTTGCTGAGAAGAAAAATATCTCCTTCATGAGTGACCTTCAAAACTCCAGAGTGATTGTCAAGCGAAGTCTCTCTGTTGGCTACCAACTGCATCAGTAGATATCTTATACCCTATTCCCAAGTATCGGCCTTTCAAATTACCTGGACTAAAGAATCCCAGTTCAAATCTTCCACCAGCTGAAACTAAAGTCTCACCATCTCTGATTGAATGGCTTGGAATGATAGTGTCTAAAGTTGCAGAGAATGTTAATAAGGAGGATAAGAAACAGTACACAAAAAGAGGTTTATAGACTATCATTAATTGCCAGACGGGGGTAGAGAGTTTTAGCATTTCAGAATTATCAGTCCTATGAAATGGCGACGACTTTAGAGAATATCATGTCAATGTGGAATTTGAACATAGACTAGAGGTTACTGCAATAATTAGTGTGACTAGCATACAAATACAATGGAAAATAAGGATACTTTTCCAAATACAATAGTCCAACTAGTTATAATCAGGTTTCCTGTATGACCCATGTGTGATTGAAAATGGTTCTGTTTTCCCAACTCAAGTTGTCAGGTCTTTCCAAAAGTCATAACATTTAGCCAAAAGTCATAACAATAGACTTTAGGAGCTTTCCAAAAATACCAAGTGCACCCAAAATAGAGGTCTTGAAGGCCTCCAAGTCCAAAGCGTTCTAAGCAACTTTAGGTGTTGGTTTCTAAGTCTATTTCATTTTTATTGTTGGTCAAATTCTTTGAATTTTTGTTATGCTTTGTCACGTTCTGTTTTGTTCTGCATCAAATCCATTACCAACTCCTTTGTTTGATTAGTCTGACCAAACAAATCCTGGAAAGACTTCTGTTGGCCTAATCTCAGTGCATGTTATATTTACAGGTTTTATAACAGGAAGTACACCCTGAGCATAAAGAACGAAAAAACCAATGGAAGGCTTTAAACTGCTCTTTCTGTCCTCTCTTTTGTTATCAATTTTAGGACTGTCCATAGCACTAGACACTATAACTCCAACACTTTCAATTAGAGATGCTGACACTATAGTATCAGCTGGAGGAAGCTTTGAACTGGGGTTTTTCAGCCCCGGAAATTCAAAGAGACGATATTTGGGAATATGGTATAAGAATATTTCTACTACAACAAGGACTGTTGTATGGGTAGCCAACAGAGAAACTCCCCTTACAGATACCTCAGGAGTTCTAACCATTACCCACCCAGGAATTTTAGTCCTCCTCAATGCCACAAATGGTATTATTTGGTCATCAAATACAACAAGAACCACTGAGAGTCCAGTTGGACAGCTTTTGGACTCAGGAAATCTTGTTGTGAAAGACGGCAATAATGAGAACCCGGATAGCTTCGTGTGGCAGAGTTTTGATTATCCATGTGACACCTTACTAGCAGGCATGAAAATTGGAAGAAACCTAGTAACCGGCTTCGATAGGTTCTTATCATCTTGGAAAAGCACAGACGATCCTGCTACAGGTGAGTTTGCAGTACGATTATATCAACATGGATATCCGCAGGTAGTTGTCACAAAGGGACAGACAATGACTTACAGAATAGGTTCATGGGATGGCATCCGTTTGACCGGGACTCGGGCCCAACCCAATCTAGCAAATGGAAATGAATTTGTGATGAATGATAATGAGATATATTACAGCTTTTTGAGGCAAAGAAGTTCGACTGTTGCAAGATTTGTTCTAAACCCATCAGGTGTTGTACAGGTCTTTGAGTGGAATGGTCACAATGACTGGCAGCTTTGCCTTACTGTACCAACAGATCAATGTGATTCTTATAACTTCTGTGGTGCATATGCTATATGCAATATCAATCACGCTCCTGCATGTGAATGCTTGGAAGGATTCATACCCAAATCTCCAAAGAGTTGGAATCAGCTAAACTGGACTGGAGGCTGTATTAAAAGAATTGCCTGCAATAATGGTGATGGCTTTAGGAAGTACACTGGATTGAAGCTGCCGGACACATCTTCCTCCTGGTATAATAGGACCATGAGCCTCAAGGACTGTGAGCGACTTTGTTTGAAAAACTGCTCTTGTGTAGCATATGCAAATTCAAATATCAGCGGAGAAGGAAGTGGCTGCTTGTTATGGTTTGACACCCTCATTGATATGAGAATCACTGACAGTTTGCAAGACATTTATGTACGGGTGGCTGCTTCAGAACTTGGTATGTTTCATACTCTATCTACTGTCCTTCCTAGTTCTTTCTTTCTTTATTCAGTAACACTTTAAGATGAATTGTATTAGAAAAGATAAAACATAAATACCATGTTAGAAAAGACCAGATATATCTTTGACACCTTGACAGTAGAAGGGGAGAGAGAAAGAAAAAGAAAGAGAGAAAACATGGAATTAATATGGGTCGGGCTTAAAGGCTATATCTACAGTGGAAAGCATTTGTTGGATACACGATTACTAGTAAGCTATTTATATATAGTAGGTTAAATTTTAGGCTAATACTACTTGACCACAAGTAAAATTAAGATTACTTTGCTTGTACTCCAATTAAGACCATAATTATTTTATTTGCACTCCAAGTAGAATTAGATACAATGAATATGGATTAGAGTTATATAACTTACTGATTGGAAATTGAAAGAAATTATATAACATACTTGTTGGATTATAGTTATAGACTATAGCTATACGATGAATATGGGTGGAAATGGAAGGAAATTATTTGGGTGCATATGTCATATAATCATTATACCACTACGTAGTGGTATAATGATTAATATTGAAATAACGGTAACATGAGCATAGATTAATATTGTGGTGCTGCCTGTAATGCCCCCATAGAACTTGGAAGGCGTGGTTGTGGTGGTGTCTGCCCTACTGCTTCATTTTACCTCTTTGGCTTTTCCCTGTTCAAACATGGCTGAAGTAAGATCCTTTTCTTTACTTGAATCCTCCTCAATAATCAAGTGTAGGTGTTAACTTCTAGGCTGCTACTAATTGGTAGAACTCCAGCTCAAATTGTATTCTAATTTCATGTTTATAAGAACAACACCAATCAACTCTAACATGACATGGTCTTTTGTTATTCCTAGTGATTTTGGGGTGCAGTGTGTCATAGGCTCTAATCTTGTGAACATACTAAAATCATTATTAGTATTTCATTTTGTTCTATATTTACCGAACTCTTTTTATATATTCCAGATCAAATTAAGAATCAAAGGCACTCCAGTAAGAAGAAAAAAGCTGTAATCATCGCCAGCTCTGTCACACTAGTCACGGGAATGGTAATCCTAGGACTCATCTTGTTTATACTGAAGAAGAAAGATCGAAAAGAAGGTAAAATAACCTAACATGGCTTAGTATGATAGTAGTTGTGTCAACAAGAAACTGCCAACGAGAAGCCTATAGAAAAGTTTACTAACTACAAAGAATGCATCATATAATTATTTGACCTGGTCCGTTGTTTGGTTCTGAATGCATTACAAATCCATCTCTAAATTTTCAGGATTTAGAAAGGATAACGTCAACAAGGGCAGGGAGGAGGATCTGGAGTTTCCAGTATTTGACTTGACTATAATACTTAATGCCACTCATAACTTTTCAAATGACAACAAGCTAGGAGAAGGCGGTTTCGGACCTGTGTACAGGGTAACATAAATATATGCTAGCTAAGATGAGTTATCTTATAATAGAAAATCTTGTAACTTTTGTTAATAATGATTCATAGGGTACATTAATGGAGGGGCAAGAAATAGCTGTGAAGAGGCTTTCAAAGAATTCAAGCAAGGAGTTGTGGAGTTCAAGAATGAAGTTCAATTAATAGCCAAGCTTCAACACCGGAATCTTGTAAAGCTCCTTGGTTTTTGCATTCAAGGAGAAGAAAAAATGTTAATTTATGAATTCATGCCCAACAAGAGCTTAGACTTCTTTCTTTTCGGTTTGAAACTCTTTGCACATTCTTTTTATTCTTATCATTCTCCAATTTGGACTCCTTCTATGAGGATTCAGTTGGACACTGAACTAATAAATTTGAAAACGTGATCAGATAAAACAAGAAGCAAATTGCTAAATTGGCATACACGCATGAATATTGTTGGTGGCATTGCTCGAGGGCTTCTTTATCTTCATCAAGACTCTAGACTACGGATTATCCATAGAGATATTAAAGCCAGCAACATTTTGTTAGACAAGGATATGAACCCAAAAATTTCGGACTTTGGCATGGCTAGAACGTTTTGGGGAGATCAAACTGAGGAAAATACTAAAAGAATTGTTGGGACATAGTAAGTATGCCTAATCTTGTTTCGTGATTTATGTTTCATTATCTGCAAACTCAATTTCACTTGCAATGTTATTTTGCAGTGGTTATATATCTCCTGAATATGCAGTTGATGGGCTCTTCTCAATCAAATCCGATGTCTTCAGCTTTGGTGTCATAGTATTAGAGATAGTAAGTGGGAAGAAGAACAGGAAATTTTTTCATGCAGACCACAACCATAACCTTCTTGGACATGTAAGAACAAGAAAGAAATCTTACTATATAGCATGTTGATAAACATGTGATAAAAGTTGCAGTTGCTTTTCACTTAGAACTTGAATTACAACTTCATAGTTGGATGCTATTCATTGAAAAATTGGACTGCTTCAGTAACTTTAACAACCATTATGAAATTTAATAACAATGACCCTTCATGCCATGATCTTTAGCGCTCTCAAAAATCTGACAAATCAGAGAGTACTCTAACATCTCCAGTCAACTAACACAATTTTGTGTGTGTTTTAGGCATGGAGACTATGGATTGAAGAGCGGCCTCTAGAGCTATTGGATGAAGTGATAAGTGACTCCTTCACTCTGTCAGAAGTGTTACGATGCATTCACGTGGGTCTATTATGTGTGCAACAACAACCCAGTGATAGGCCAGACATGTCATCCGTGGTCCTAATGCTGGGAAGTGAGAGTTTATTGCCTTCACCAAAGCAGCCAGGTTTTTATACAGAAAGGAATCCGCCTGAAGCAGATTCTTGTTCTATAAACGGAGTCAGCTATTCATTGTTGGAGGCACGGTAGATTAGTCACTACGACGAAAGGAGAGGGTTTTCTTGTGAAATAAAGTGACAAGATAAATTTAGCAGGTAAGTTAATTGTAAAGTGACAAGATAGAGAATTATTAAGGTAAGTTAATTATAAAGTACTCCCTCTTTCCCCTCCCTAGTGTAAGTGCGATATGATATTTGCCAACATGTATTGCTTGAGTTATTAAAATGTACGAATAATCATATATTGCACCCTTTGAATGATTTATATTAAAAGGCAGGCCAGTACTCTAGCAATAACGAGCGGAGAAATGGATTGCAAAATGGAGGTCTTATCTTTTGCTCTTTTTTTTTTTGGCTGAGATATACAGATTTTATTCACAACAGCTACTCAACTATACAACAGTCACTGATTACAGCACCCACAAACTATGGAGGAAACATTGATGCAAGCACAGTCACAGCCTGAGTTTTTTGTCTTCAAAGCCTATCTACTAAGCTCATGAGCTGCCATATTGGCCTGTCTATTAATCCAGCCAAATTGACAACTAGAACTAGTGAACCTACGCTGTCATACCTTAATGTCTTCAAGAATCATGGTATTCTCCCAGCATGGCTACTGATTATCTCCTCTAATTGCATCCGTGAAGTATTTATTATCCCCTTCTATAACAATGCTCTCTAACTTCTCTTCATGAGCCATTAAGAGTGCAAATTGAATTTCCTTTGCTTCAGCTGTCTCTGGTTTGCATTTTTTTAATAATCTTTGACCAAGCCTTCATAATGCAAGCTCCAACAGCAGTATCACAATTAATCTCGAAGCTTCCCAGGGGTGGACTGCACCATTTATGATCAAAGTAAGGCCTGTAATTGTCAGAAAATCCCACTAAAATCGAACTAAGTTCTTCCGCCCTGTCATTGATTTTATTTTCACTGTGGTACCTTTTCACAGTCATTCTCCATCCGTGTAGAGAGACTAGTTAAGATCTTATGATGCTCGATCCGATCTGAGAAGTTCCTCCACTGATCTTGATTTTAACAACCTTGTTGTTGGACATAAACTTATTGACTTACACTTTTAGGTTACTGTGGTGTCTCAACATATTTAATCTCTCTTTCATAAAGAGAATTTTTAAGGTTTTTTACTTTCAACTCAAAAAAATCCAAGATCGCAAAAATGAATAGTAATCATAATTGTATGGCTTTGATGGACATATATGGTTCATCAAACTCCAGAATTCCATTACTTAATGGCATTTCTACTAATTCTAATGTAATTTTGTAGCATGCATTAAAGAAGGAATTAACGAATAAAGTACCAACTACCAACACAGAATAGAACGTTCAGTTTGAGAGACATGATATAATTTTGCATAAAGTCTAATTAGATGGATGAGAAACATTACAGTAAGAGCTCCCTTGCTCAATACTAAAGCTGTTTAATCTTCAACAATGTGATGACATCTTACCGTCCCTTTAATAATGTGATGGTAATTTCATTGGCTGAACATTGTTCATGCTTTGTTGATGAAGAAGCAGCTTCAGTTAGAGCTTTTTCCGTATAGAAACCTGGCTGTCTGGGCTTAGGCAATAAACTCTCGCTGCTTAACATCAGAACCACAGATGACATGTCTGGCCTATCTTCCGGTCTTTGTTGCACGCATAACAAGCCCACATGAACGCATCGAAGCACTTGATCAGATAGAGCACACATGTCTTCTATAGATTTATCAATCAGTTCCATTGCCTGATCTTCAATCCATAATCTCCAGGCCTTAAACAGGTTGAAATCATATTTATCAGTGGTTAATACGGACTTCTATTTAGCTCCGACTATTGCTGGATTATAAGAATACCAGGGGCATTGTATGATTGATAAAGCAGGTCATTCAAATATTTGCATAGAGAAACTATGCTACTTAAAACTGCAACTTTGTTTAACACACTCAATTTAATAGAATAAAACTCTTTATGCTTACAAGTCCAAGAAGATTGAGGTGGTCATCAAGGTGACAAAATCCCCTGTTCCTTTTCCCGCTCACAATCTCTAACACTAAAACTCCAAAGCTAAAGATGTCAGATTTGACAGAAAACTGTCCATGCCCAGCATATTCAGGAGACATATAACCACTGCAAAAAAATCATAGCTAAGTGAAAGAAGCTTTAAAAAAAATATATATTGTAAACTATATAAATAGTTAAGTATACATACTACGTTCCAACAATTCTATTGGTGTTGGCCTCGGTTTGATCTCCTCCAAATGTTCTAGCCAAGCCAAAGTCTGAAATTTTTGGGTTCATACTATCATCTAGCAGGACATTGCTAGCTTTGAGATCTCTATGGATAATTCTGAGTCTAGAGTCTTGATGAAGATAGAGAAGACCCCTCGCAATGCCACCAATAATGTGGATGCGGTTACTCCAATCCAATAATTTGCTTCTTGTATGATCTGACCAATTTTATATTCATGTTAGTATTGTCCTAGCTGAATTCTCAACAAGCAATTTCATTAACAGAATATGACTATACTAAAACATGAATGTCATGGAGTTAGAAAGGTCAAATCTCAAACCAAAAATAAAGGAGTCCAAGCTTTTATTAGGCATGTATTCATAGATTAACATTTTCTCATTTTCTTGAATGCAGCAACCGAGAAGCTTCACAAGATTGCGGTGCTTGTAGTTTAGCAATTAATAAAACTTCTGTTTTGAACTCATTCAATCCTTGTCCAGAATTCTTAGAAAGCCTCTTTATAGCTACCACTTGCCCATCTTGCAGTGTACCCTAAAAATCAAAAGATTAGGAAATTTTGCCAATGAAGATAGCTTATCTAGTTAGGATGATTTTGTTTACCTTATATACAGGTCCAAAGCCACCTTCTCCCAACTTCTTGTTGCTCGAAAAGTTACAGGTGGCATTAGCTATGGTCATAAAATCAAATACGGGTAACTCGTGGTCTTCATTCCCGCCTTCATTGTCATAATCTTTCCTTGTGTTTCCTGAAATAATAGGAGATGGATTAGCATGAATAACCTGAACAGTATTATTGAATCAACTAACCACCTAATCTGATGCATCTCTAAGTTTAAGAATTTCAATTTAAAAAATTTTGTTGTAAAATCTACTATCATGCATCAGAAATTATTGTTGTCCATGTGTTATAGCTTTACCTTTGAAACTATGTTTCTTCTTCCACATATATGAGATCACTCCAAGTATTAGAATTCCCATGAATAGTATTGCAGAGCCGACTATGATTCCTGCTTGTTTTATTTTGCTGGAGTGCCTCTTTTTCTCAATATTATCTGAAAATGAGAAGTAGAGTCAAGGAACATATATTGTGACTTTTGATCATAACACCTCAAATTACAATTGAGTAGGAACCTAACTTCTGTTTTTACTAGCTTCATAAGTACTTGCAGCATGCGACGTATAATTCATGAAAAGAGAATTTATGAGCTTAAATAAGAAGAAATAAGGGTAAATACAGCAGTAGGGCGCAACTTTACAACATCGTAGTTTCAATGCAACCACCAAGTTTCCCGGACTTTTCACACTGTTATTTCAATTCTTTAGCTTGTAGTTGTGTCAGACTTCACCAATCAAACATTCAAAAGATGTTCTTTAAGTTTTACAAATGTTGGTTCTTATCCCTAACTCGCTCTCCCTTCAACCCAAAAGCACGGAGAAAAAAGTATGAATGAACATATGCTATGGCCACTCAATTTAAAAAGAGTCTTATGCTAGCTGTAAATGGGGAATCCCTTTCATTGTAGTTAGCAAGAACATTAATTAGTGAATTTAAGGAATTAAGCATGATGGTTAGTTATGAATTAGGACAAGATGGGAGTTTAGTTTGTCGTTTTCAGTGAGATACTGAGATTGTTATGGTTGCTCTGTGGAAGTACTGTGCCTGCAGCCCAGTAGCTACTAGTTCGAGCTTGTATTGTGCTTCTTTCTTTGAATCAATTTACTGATTCATCCAAAACAGAAAAGCACCATTTGAAAACAAAGTGAAATAGGTGTCTAATTTGTCCATTATTTATAATAAAAGAGCAAATCCAAAGCGAACAAACAACAGAAGTAAAAAGTACCTAGTTCTGAATTGGCCAGCCTTATATATAGGTCTTGCCCACCCTCGGAGTAGACTCTCATATCATTCAGGTTACCGAACCAAAGCAAGCAGCCACTTCCTGTTCCCCTGATATCTAAATTTGAATATGCTGTGCAAGAACAGTTTTTCATACACAATCCCTCACATTCCTTGAGGCTCATGGTCATATTAAACCAAGAAGAAGATGTGTCAGGCAATTTCACCCGCGTGTATTTCAGGAAGCCATCTCCATCATTGCATTCCAATTGAGTTCGTCAAACACAACCATCAGACCAATCTACTGAATTCCAATCTTTTGGAGATTTGGACACGAAGCCTTCCAAGCATGCACATTCTGGAGAGATATTGGCATTGCAGGTAGCATATGCACCACAGTAGGCATAATTTTCACACTGATCTACCTGGGATGTAGAGTAGAGATCCCAACTGTGTGTCTGATCCATCCACGTGAAGCGTTCATTAATGCCTGAAGGATTAAATACAAGTCTTGAAAGGACTCAACTGTTCACGAGTGTGTGCTCATAATATACCTCATTCTCATTCAACACAAATTCATACTCAAATATTGGATTTGGTCTTAACCGAAGATATCCTGTAAAACTAAGGCCATTCCATGACCCTGCTCTATACTTTATTTTATCTCCCTTCATAGCAACTAGCTGTGGAAACCCATGAGTATCTATCCTTAATGAAAACTCGCCTAGAGCAGGATCTTCCGTGCTCTTCCAAGATGTTAAAAACCTGTCTAGACCTGTTACAAAGTTCCTTCCCAACTTCATTCCTGGAAGCAATGTGTCGCAAGGATAATCAAAACTCTGCCACAAAAATTTCTCCAGGTCATTTTCATTACCATCTTTCACAACAAGATTTCCTGAATCCAAAAGCTGTACCACTGGACTTTCTGCAGCTCGTGACTTATTGGATGACCAAACAATACTATTTGTGTTGCTGAGAAGAACAATATCTACTTCATGAGTGACCTTCAAAACTCCTAAGTGATTGTCAAGCGGAGTCTCTCTGTTGGCTACCCATACAACTACATCAGTAGAGATCTTGTACCGTATTCCCAAGTATCGGCCTTTCAAATTACCCAGACTGAAGAATCCCAGTTCAAATTTTCCACCAGCTGAAACTAGAGTGTCACCATCTCTGATGGAATGGCTTCGAGTGATAGTGTCTAAAGTAGCAGAGAACGTTAATAAGGAGGATAAGAAAAAGTACACAAAAAAAGGTTTATAGACTATCATTGATTGCCAGACTAGTTAGAAAGTTTTGGCATTTCAGAATTATCAGTCCAATGAAATGGCAACGACTCTAGAGAACAAAATCATGTCAATGTGGAATTTGAACATAGACTAGAGGTTACTGCAATAATTAGTATGAATAGCATACAAATACATTGGAAAAGGTTTGAACCATGAAATGGATCATTTGAAGATCTTTTGATTCTTTTTCCAAATAGAATAGTCCAACTTGTTATAATCAGGTTTCCTGTATGACCCATGTGTGATTGAAAATCGTTCTGTTTTCCCAACCCAAGTTGTCAGGTCATTCAAGAAACCTGATTGGCTGATTTTGACATGTTTTTTAAGAGAATTAGAAAAGTCTTTATTATGACCAGTCAACTGTGACTATGAATATAATTAGTGGATTTCAAAACATAATAAATGAATGTATGAATTATTTTTTGGTGATCGGTGACACATGAATTTATAAAAGTTATGTAGTAAAATTTGTAGCATTTTCCTTTTAAAGTAAGGCTTACATGGAAATTACCTTTAACTAGACAATAGCCCGTGCAATGCACAGGATAAATTGTCAAATTGTTTCTTTAGATTTTGTTATTTTTTTTATAAAAAAAAATATATATATATATATGGAAGAAGAAAATGTAGACTTTTTAAAAATCTTATTACATAAGACCGAAGCTGGAAAAAAGAAAAAGAAAACATTATTATTGATTAAAAAGAAATTTTCCTTTTGACGGGAAGACAGAGATGGAATTTACACTCTCTAAGAGTTATAGCACCACTGTTTGAATACTCCACCTAAGGAAGATTGTGTAAAATTCATCTACTGCACATATAAAGTCTTTCTAACTCACTATCTTGCAAAAAGTGCATTAGGTAGCACATGATGTAACATGAGGTCTACTCTGTCTATGCTTAACTAAACCAGGTAACACTCAAAATTGATCGAGAATGAAAAGAATAATATCTAAATTTTTTATGGCATTAAAAGCATATCCTTAATTAACAACAACAAAGAATGAACATTGATAAAGAGCAAGTTAAAAACTAAAAGTGAGAGAATACTAAAATTGGAATAGATATGAAAAATGAAATTATGTTGTTTTGAAAAAACTGCATGACTATATAGATACACCAAGAACTCCTAAGGCCTTTGAGTCCTGTAACACCAATAGGTGGCTGATGTAAAACTGGGCATCATTTTGCTTATAGAAAGGATAAACCTCTACACACCCTTATGCAGCCTCATATAGAAGCAGTTGAAAAGAGATTTTAACTCAAGATAATCATTACTCAAACCCATATGGTTTCAGTTACATCGTATGGACAATGAAGCCTTCCCTGATTAAGAACAAAAAATTCAACAAACATCCCACTTCTCTTAGTCAAGAATTCAAGGATAAAATAATGGCATGCAATCATGTCCTTGAAAACGAAATTATTTTATAATGTGAAATGAAGAAAATGAATCATTGTGATTGAAATTTTTTTGTATAATATGAAATAACCAAAACAAAGTTGTTTTGGAAAAAAAGAACATAAATGCTCAAAATGACATAGTTTTGGAACCTGTTTGTGTATTATTCCATTGCAAAAAAGGAAGTGGCATTTTATTTTAAACATGACACATGGCAAAGCCGGGGGCAAAGAGGAAAATAGAGATTCTTGTTTTAAACATTCCCTATCAATGAGAGGGAAATTCTTAGGTCCCGCTGTGGGACCGTCCCGCCAAAGGTGTCAAAAATTGTAATATTTCTGTGTGTTCTGATAAAATGTTATGTGTGTTTTGATATATATCTGTCAGGTGTTGTAAACTGTATATAGTTTGTAGTAAAGTTAACTTTATCACAAATTTTACCAGAATTCACACATTTTATTTTTACAATAATAAACACACATTTATCAATACGGACACAACATTTACAACAAAACACACAAATTTTATCAAAATCAACAGTAATCCAGTGGCAGAACCTAAGTGTTCCTCCTCAATGAGATGGTTTTGGAAAATACAAACTACAAAATAAATAGTACAACTACTTGATTACTATCCCAACATGAGTTAGCCACACAAACCAAAAGAATTCTTTTCTTTCTTGATCTTTTTCCAAGCAACCAAATGGAAATTATCAAATCAAAGAAGTAGGGGAGAAACCCAAAAAAAATTATAAATAAAATAAAATAAAAATTAAGCTCCAGCCTTAGCAAAAGAATATATAAGCAAAATTTAGTCATGATATGTCTCATACACCAAAAACATTAAAACATTGCATACATGATAATAGTAATAACAATAAAAGAATGATTGGACACATTTACAAACATATTACTCAATAGGAATTGTTAAGCCATGTCATAAAACTAACACTTCCATATAAGTTATCATCTTCAATCACCCTTTGAAATTCAAGGGTTACATATGCTTCATACCCAGCACAATTGCACAAATTTATTTCCCCCTGCAAAGCATACAGTAAACATGAATCTGAATACAACCTCCAAAGTCAATAGTACATGTTAATTTTTTTTACTCACTTACCAGGACCACCATAGAGTGTCTATGAAATCACTTTGCAGCAGAGCTCTCTAGTTCTCCATAGTCTTTGACATATTGTTTATCACCTCCAAACTCCTTGATAAACGATTTGACTGAAATAAATTGGAACTTAAATAGATCTCATTTTTCTTTTATTTCAAGGGCTTATACTTTGCATAATGAGCATGAGAAAATCAATCCAAGAGATTCATCATAATCCTGATGGCTCATATCAATTTGGAATTTGCAAATGTGGATTTTTCTAACCAAAACTGATTTCTTATGTTAGCCTGTACATCATGTAATGCGAAGGTGAATCATATATGCCAAAGCCAGCCTGTACATAAATGTTATATACAAATCAATAGCTCTGGGGTATAAAGAAAACAGGGAAACCTTGAATACGTTCCAGTGATGGTTAGTGTCCAGGGAAGTTACTCTCGTTGTTAGTGCATAATCATATGATTTGATCTTGACATAGATGACATGCTACACAGAAACATTTAGACTTGGCAGCATATAATCAAACACTTGCCACACAAAAATATTATAACCCATTCCCAATTCCATTCAAATTGCACAAAAGATATTGGGTCTTCCACTTTATCGTTTTATCTGACAATGGTTGAGACAGTTACATGTTTTTCACTACTTTTTTTTAGTGAGATTCGAAAGAGAGATGAGAGTAAGATAAAGGAATATATGTTGATGAGAGAATGAGAACAAATAACCAAAATATCAAATTGTGGTCAATAATCAATAAACATTTTTGACAAACATATTGAGAGCAACATATAAACGTACAATTGATATTGCTAATGTGGCCCTTGATGGTCATAAGAGTAGGCTTAGCAGAGAATGAGATTGCCCATTCTGTATTGGCTCTGCCTTGGTGATTCTGCTACCAGGGATTTAATTGTGTTTTGGGCTTTGATGTGAAACAAAGATTCAAAGAAATAGTGTTTTTTGGGTCTAATAGAAGGTCCTGAGAAGAAAGGATACGTTGAGACAGTCAAGGAGTCGAAAAGAAGATGAAGAGTTTAAGGTAAAAACGGAAAGTGAATTGAGAGAGAGAGAGAGAGCGAGCGTAATGAGCAGGAAAAAAAAAAAAACAGAAAAAATAAGGAAGATGAATCGACCTATTTTTCCCCAACCCAAAACGACGTCGTTTTGGGGCCTTTTAGTATGCTTGTGTCTTCCACCTTTTTTTATTATTTATTTTTTTACTTTCTTATATCTTACCAACGTGATAACTTTTTTTTTTTTTTTTTTAACATCCTAAGTAATCAGAAAGTTTTTTTTTTTTGGGTCATTTTTGTTTCACTTTTTTTTTTTTTTTTTAACTTTTCATATCTAACTTAATTATTAAGTGTTTGTTTTTTTAGAAGTGATTTAATAATACAATAAAGGAGTCTATAATTAAATATCTTGGAATTAATAAGGCACACATATGTTTAATTATCTATATTTATTATTGACATGTGTATCTATATTTATTATTGACACGTGGCAAAGATTTTGATATGTGCAAATAAATTACAAACACGTGGCTTAATACATCTACATATACTTATAGATATGCCATGCGTCGTTCAAAAGATATTGCCATATATGACGTGGCAGAAATATGACAATATTTTCTACTTTAATAAATATATAGATAGATGGCCGGATAAAGAATAGTCAAATACATCATCCCTTTATAGTATTAAATACTGACGTGGCTAACGATTTATTTTTTATTTTAAAAATATATGATGTGACATGCCAATTCAAATTTTAATAAAAAAAAATATCCAACTTAAATTATAAATAAATAAAATCTGAATATCAAAATCTCGTCAATGGCAACGTGAGTTTTCTTGATGAACCAGAATCTAGTTAAAAATACACCAACAATCAAAATATCAGGATTGATTGTTTGATCACTTAAACAGTAGCACAGGAACAAACTATCCAGAAATTTTTAAACACAGAATACCCTTTAACCCAAAAAGGACCTGGAATGATATATAGGATTTATCACATAATCCAACCCCAAAAAAAATTTATAAATGAATAGTGAGCATTAATATGAAAACCCATATAATTCAAAAATTAAAGAAAGAAAAATAAAGAATTACGTAGATTCAATGATCAAATCAGGCAGCTATAAAAATAAAAAATTAATTAAGCAAACTAATCTAATCGAAAGAAGAAGAAGATAACACAAATAAAGAGTGAGCGAAAAAAGAGGGAGGGATAAGAAATATGTTGGGTCAGAATGATTTATACGGTACAGACAAAAGTCCCTGAGCCACTTAACAGTCAACACTACTCGCTTTTCTTTTTTTTCTTTTTTATTTTTGGAACGTTTCTGAAAATTTTGGGTTTTCTTTCTTTTTTTAATTATTTTTTGTGTCAGAAATTTAGAGGTCTATTTACGGGGGAGGGGAATGAACGGAGGTGATGGAAGTTCAGGTGATGGGAGTTCACTGTTCGTACAGATGCGGAGGAAAAAAGAAATAAAAAATTAAGATGGAAGAAGAAAAAAAATTAATATTCAGATTTTTTTTTTTTTTTTTTTTTTTTTTTTTTTTTTAATTTGAGTTGATGCACATCATTTTTAAAATTAAAAATAAACCGTTAGCCACTCAGCATTTTCCATCAACACTTAACGGCAATGACCATTTTGACACAAGGTTGAAAGGTTGAGGATCAATTTGACACAATTGAAATGTTAGGGACCAATTTAACACAAAGGCTAAAGGTTGAAGACCAAAACGGTATTTAAACCTAAACAAATTGACGTTAACAACTCAGTTCTGGTTTGCTTTCATGGTCGGCGGAGTTGATGAGGACAAAGGCGCCATGGCGAAGTTGAACGGACCACCGTCCAGGTCTGTCTCTCAACCCCCACCTCCACCTCCAATTTCTAAGGGTAATTCTTTTACTTTAATTCTTTTTTTTAATTTATTTTTTATTTTTTATTTTTTTATTTTAAGCTTTCATCGATAAAGATAAACTTTTATTTTTTATTTTTTTTTTTACACATTTATTTTATCTTTTCACAAATAATACTCTAACTTGCCTTCTCCTCCTTCTCCTCCACGACAATGATGATGATGCTACCGACATGAACCGATTGAAACAAAGGAAAAACTTAGATTAGCCATCTACCGCCCAGTGATAAATAATTCTTTTATTGTGTCGTATAGCCATATGGGGTTGATACTTTGATTTTGTATTTGCTTTTATAATTTATTTTATTTCATTTTTTTTGCTAAAACAAAGATTTTATTAACCAAGAGAACCAAGAGGAGCAAGATTATCCCAATTAGGATTTGTTAACTTAATGAAGCAGGTGTTCAATTGTAACACTGATTGGTTGTCAAGTTGTTTTCTTAAAATGTTGTTTCGTAGAAGAAATTAAAATGGTTTCAAAGGATGTGTTGGTCTTTACCAAATCAATTGTTTTACTGAAGGGCCAAATCCTCTAATAATTTAAGTTTCATGTACAAAAAAAGAAAAAAAAAAGGATGGTGAATAAGTTTTGTTCTATAAACATGGAATCCTCAAAGAAACGTGAAGGTGGAAGTAGTAGAAGTACGAAATCTAATGAGCCAATAATCACCCCTCAATCGAAAAGTTGTAAGAGAGCAAGACTAATGATATTGAAAATGGAGATTGCAAGACATGCACGGCAAAGGCGGCGTATTATCATGTACAAGAAAAGGATGGTGAATAAGTTTTGTTCTATAAACATGGAATCCTCAAAGAAACGTGAAGGTGGAAGTAGTAGAAGTACGGGATCTAATGAGCCAATAATCCTCCCTCAATCGAAAAGTTGTAAGAGAGCAAGACTAAATAGGCTAATGATATTGAATCGTTCTCGGGAAAGTTGTGCATATAGTCACTCAGTTGTTGGGCTCAATGGTGTTGTTATTAGTTATTACCACAACTACAGCTGCTCTGGAAGAAGTTGTGAGTCATCTTTTGCCTACTTCCGAGCTTGCAGGTAATGATACAATAATTTTAATACATGCTCTTATTTTGGTCATCATATATACTGCTAATCATCATATATATATATATATATATATATATATATATATTTTTTTGTCCTTTGATTTATGTATATAATTATTATGTGATGAAATGGTAAGCATTAATGAACATGTATATATCAAAATAAGAAAGTTCACTACCTACAACACCATTTTAGCAACTTCTTAAAAGATTTCTTTTGATGGTGCTACTTAGTAAATAAGTAGACCACCTATTAAATGTTGCTAATAACTGGTGTGCATGGACGTCATAGTAAGTTTTTTTCGTAAACTGTATAAACAAATTATATTATACAAGTTCGTCATGGAATTTAGTCCACATTCTTGAAAGAAGATATTTGTGCAACTTGCAAGAAGAAAACTTTAACCATATAATCAAAGACAAATATGACACCACTTTGAACGAAGACTTAAGGTATAAGGGCAAATCAAGATATCTAAGGGATAGAATTTTAGTGGTACTCATGAGATGAGGATTACTTTCTAACTTTGAAGTAAGGCTATCATATTCAATTTGCATCACTTAGAGAGAACCTTGTCATTGATTTAGAAAAGATCATCTATAGGCACAACTGCTATAGTGGCAACCCCTTGCATCTCACAAGTATGTCACTTTTTTTTTGGTAATAAGTGTGTCACTTAATAACTCAACCAACTCAGGGAGACAACCCTTTAGTTTGGAACACCTTCTTGCAGATGAACTCCCAAGCTTTTTTCTGAAGGTAGAGTGGGTAGGTACACATGATAAAAAGTAGATTCTTTGTTAGAGGGTGCATACTCACTTTGGGTTGTGATCTAAGAAGCATGGACACGGATAAACATGGATACGATACGACATACGACATACGACACGGTGACATGACAATTCTTGAAAAATTAGGACACAACACAGTGTTATTACGACAATTAATTAATTAATATTATCTTTAGCTATTTCTTATTTATTTACACCCAAATTTTATGTTTATTTTAAGTTTTAAAAATAAATAGCAACTATCAAATCTTTAAAAATATATCTAAAATCAAAGGAATTCATTTTAAATATTTTTTTTTCTCCCAATATAATGAGGATTGCATGCAGGAGTGTTCTCAACATATTCTACACGAACACGCCGGGGGTTTGTACTTTGTAATATTTGTGCTTTTTAGGTTGTGATTATTATTGTACTACCTTTGTCATTATAGGGAAAGCAAGTTTTGTATGTCCCCAAAATAATCTTGCTTATACAAAAAAAGACTTTTCTCTCAAAAAAGAAAATGTCCAATAATATTATATCATGTTTCCACTAACTAAATTTGCTCATCCATGTCCTTTAAAAGATGAATTTCAACTAAATGTGTAAAGGAAAAAAAAAAATCATACCTACATGATGATCGTTTTGTCAATTCATGTAAACAAGCAAATATGACCTTTAGTTTTCAGTTCCATATTTTTTTTCTTTTTTCTTTTTTATCTCAAAGTGTACCTCGTCCTTCTCCTTCATATATATTAAGGAGAAAAAAAAATCCATCTAAGAAGTTTTGAAGATATTGTTTTTGGGCAATTTTGTGCCAAAAGTTTAAGAGGGTTTGGCAAACCACAAAACCATATCAACTAAGAACAAAATAACTGATTTAATTGTTTTTAGTTTGATAAATTTTTTAGTTCAAAAAACTAATTCAAAATGGGACTAGATATATTCACATATAAAAAGAGTTTAACTTCGAAAAACAAACTCTCCAAAATCAAAATTTTAAATTTTAGTGTTTTGGCATACATAGTCCCACAAAACATAGTTTTAAATCTGACGACATGAATTGCATGTTAATCTGGTTCTACCACCTGAGCGCTAATCAGGAAATTCTTGGCCTGACTTGATGTCTCTACAATCCTTGGGTGAGTCACTTTGCTTACCTTGCAATCAACTCTCCAAGGGTGACTCCAAAGGGTTCTACCTTGACAAGGTACTGGAAAAATGTCTTTTAGTACAAATGTAATGAAGACCTTTATCTAGAAAACAATCAAATTATGACCTTTATGCAAATCTCTGATTAATCATGTACAATATTTTTTTTCCACAAACACCAGCAACAACTTTCAAAATCATGTACATGCCTTCCTTTCAAAATCAAAATACCACGTGCCAACTCGACTCTTGCAAGAGGAAAAGTGGAATTTATGTCCACATTCGTCATGAATTTAGACATTCTTGAAAGAAGATATTTGTGCAACTTGCAAGAAGAAAACTTCAACCATATAATCAAGACAAATATGACACCACTTTGAACGAAGACTTAAGGTATAAGGGCAAATCAAGATATCTAAGGGATAGAATTTTAGTGGTACTCATGAGATGAGGATTACTTTCTAACTTTGAAGTAAGGCTATCATATTCAATTTGCGTCACTCAGAGAGAACCTTGTCATTGATTGAGAAAAGACCACCTATAGGCACAACTGCTATTGTGGCAACCCTTTGCATCTCACAAGTATGTCACTTTTTTTTGGTAATAAGTGTGTCACTTGATAACTCAACCAACTCAGGGGGACAATGCCCCCTTTAGATTGGAACACCTTCTTGCAGATGAACTCCCAAGCTTTTTCTGAAGGTAGAGTTGGTAGGTACACATGATTAAAAGTAGATTCTTTGTTAGAGGGTGCATACTCACTTTGGGTTGTGATCTAAGAAGCATGGAGACGGATAAGCATGGATATGATACGACACACGACACAGTGACATGACAATTCTTGAAAAATTAAGACACGACACAGTCTTGATACGACAATTAATTAATTAATATTATCTTTAGGTATTTCCTATTTATTTATATAGCTACATTTTATGTTTATTTAAAGTTTTAAAAATAAATAACAACTATCAAATCTTTCAGAATATATCTAAAATCAAGGGAATTTTTTAAAAATATTTTTTTCTCCCAATTCAGGAGTGTTCCCAGCATATTCGACATGGATACGCCATGGGTTTTGTAGTATCCGTGCTTTTTAGGTTGTGATTATTATTGTACTACCTTTGTCATTATTAGGTAAAGCAAGTGTAATATAATGTACATGTAAAAATTGTATTGCTTATATAAACCAGGTACATCATGTGTAATGTTGTACATCATAAAGTAATAGTCCTTCAACTGTCTTTGTTTGAATTGGGAAACCAGATACATCATCCACAAGAGCCTCTACCACCCGAGACATAAGACTTTCTCTTTGTTCGGGGAATGTCCTGTTTTTGGGATTCTCATAAGAATTAAGCTCATGATCCTCCTTAACATTCTTCAACTGCTATCTACCAATACTTTGAGGTTATGAAATCAATATTTAGTGCAATATATTGCACATTGTTTAATCATACTAGTCGCAAACTCGCACGATGCGCGAAATCGTCTTAATTTTGGGTGCAAAATATAAGAAATTTATTTATAATGTAGACCCGTGAGCACTTGTAGCATCAACTTTTTGAATAGTTTCAATTATCATCAAATTTATGCAATGAAATATATATATATATATATATATATATATATATATATATATATATATATATATATATATATACAAAACAAAACAAATCCAATTTGACCATAACACAAAACACACAACTTCAATCACAAAACCAAGGGAAAAAAAAATACCAACCACCACAAAACTACAAACAAAGGTTCAAAACCCATAAGTCCAATAAAAAAATAAAAATAAAAACTACAATCCTAGTAATAAGACATACCACAAAATCCACAAATTAAATCAAAGAGCAAAAGAGGAAAAACATTGCATCTTTCATACACAAACCACTATAGAAGCATAGGGGGTAAAAAAAAATTTGAGCGCAGTATCACCATTTGTTGGGGCAGTGGGTAGTGGAGAGTTTAAATAGGAGATTGAGGGTGCAATCAATTGGGGAGGTGAAGAGGTGAGGGAAAACCCCATGGGAGACGAAGAGGTGAGGGAGATGAAGAGGCAAAGAGTGGAAAAACCCATATATGGGAGATGAAGAGTTGAGGGAGATGGAGAGGCGAGGGGGGGAGAGAGTGGGAGATGAAGAGGTGAGGGGGAGATGAGAGAGAGAGAGAGAGAGAGAGAGAGAGAGAGAGAGAGAGAGAGAGAGAGAGAGAGAGAGAGAGAGAGAGAGAGAGAGTGAAAAAGAGGGTAAGATGACATGGACGTTTGTGGGTGAAGAGATTATGACGTGGCGGTGTTTGGAGAAGAAATTTTTTTTTTTTCTCTCAGCTTCGAGTTTTAATTATAGATATTATAGATTTAATTGAAACATTGTGTAGTAACATTTATGATATTTAATCTTGCAACCTGGTGTAATCTGATTATCCCACTTCATTTTCGAACTTTTCAAAGTCTTCGACTTACACTATGCTGCATGTTTTCAGCTAAAGTACCACTATATAGAAAGACCAACAACATTGATATTAAAGCTAAAAAAACATCAAGAAAAGGGCAAAGCATTATTAATGCTAATTTTTAAATTTGTCATTTTCAATCAGATACTAAAATTTGTATATTTGTTTAAGTCATTAAAATGCATTTCTATGTCAAATCATTACATAACATATTGAAATTCAAGTCTAAGTAATTGTTTGGTAGTTTTGTGTTCTAATATATAACAAATGATGTTAGAAGTTGTAGCATATTTTAGACTATATGAAATTTAGTACTTCAAATACACTACCTATTCATTACATATTTGTTATTATTTTTTTGCCGTAATCATTTCATGATAGAGTATTCCACATGTTCCATGGTATTGCTACTATAAGGTCTTTCATAATATCCAAACATTCCTTTCTCTATAGGCTTCCAAATGTCCTTTCTGTAATAATGTTATTACTAATTATTTAATTTCTTAAAGTCAAGGGTTATTTTTTTAATTTAGTAATTAGGTTTGGATTCAAATCAATTAAAATTACAATCTAGTTATAGTAGTCTATATAAGCATTGCTATTACACACCTATGGAAAAAAATTATAATAAATAAAATTTCAATTGAAATTTTTTTCAATGGTGTGTTGCTTTTAGTCAACCATATATGTTGATTCTTAGGATTTTGTTTTCTTTTTCTTACTTGGTGCTCCTTCTAAGCAACTTCAGGTGTCGGTTTCTAGGTCTATTTTATTTTTATTGTTGGTCAAATTCTTTGAAATTTTTTATGCATTTTCACCTTTGGTTTTGTCATGCATCAAATCCATCATCAACTCCTTTGAAATTAGTGCAATTTCCCTGACCAAACAATCCTGGAAGACTTCTGTTGGTATCAGTTAATCTGTGCATATTATATTTACAGCTTTTATAACATGAAGTAAACCCTGAGCATAAGAACGAAAAAACCAATGGAAGGCTTTAAAATGCTCTTTTTATTCTCTGTTTTATTATCATTATCAATTTTAGCAGTGCCCACAGCACTAAATACTATAACTCGCCAGCACATTCAATCAGAGATAATGACACTATAGTATCACCTGGTGGAAGCTTTGAGCTGGGGTTTTTCAGCCCCGGAAATTCAAAGAGACAATATTTGGGAATATGGTATAAGAAGATTTCTACTACAACAAGGACAGTTGTATGGGTAGCCAACAGAGAAGCTCCCCTTACAGATACCTCAGGAGTTCTAACCATTACCCACCCAGGAATATTAGTCCTCCGCAATGCCACAAATGGTATTATTTGGTCATCAAATACAACAAGAACACTTGAAAGTCCAGTTGGACAGCTTTTGGACTAAGGAAATCTTGTTGTGAAAGACGGCAATAATCAAATTTTGCTGGAGTGCCTCTTTTTCTCAGTAATATCTGAAAATGAGAAGTGGAGTCATGGAACATATATTGTGACTTTTGATCATAACACCTCATATTACAACTGAGTAGGAACTAGGAACCTAACTTCTGTTTTTACTAGCTTCATAAGTACTTGCAGCATGCCACGTATAATTCATGAAAAGAGAATTTATGAGCTTAAATAAGAAGAAAGAAGGGTAAATATAGCAGTAGGGCGCAACTTTACAACATCGTAGTTTCAATGCAACCACCAAGTTTCCCGTTCTTTTCACACTGTTATTTCAATTCTTTAGCTTGTAGTTGTGTCAGACTTCACCAATCAAACATTCAAAAGATGTTCTTTAAGTTTTACAATTGTTGGTTCTTATCCCCCACTCGCTCTTCCTTCACCCCGAAAGCACGGAGAAAAAAGTATGAATGAACATATGCTATGGCAACTCAATTTAAAAAGAGTCTTATGCTAGCTGTAAATGGGGAATTCCTTTCATTGTAGTTAGCAAGAACATTAATTAGTGAATTTTAAGGAGTTAAGCATGATGGTTGGTTATGAATTAGGACAAGATGGGAGTTTAATTTGTCCGTTTCAGTTAGATACTGAGATTGTTATGGTTGTTCTGGAAGTACTGTGCCTGCAGTCCAATAGCTACTAGTTTGAGCTTGTATTGTGCTTCTTTCTTTGAATTTGAACATAGACTAGAGGTTACTGCAATAATTAGTGTGAATTATAGGATACAAATACAATGGAAAAGGTTTGAACCATGAAATGGATCATTTGAAGATCCTTTTCCAAATACAATAGTCAAACTTGTTATAATCACTATGGTTTCCTGTATGACCCATGTGTGATTGATAATCGTTCTGTTTTCCTAATCCAAGTTGGAAAAGGTTTGAACCATGAAATGGATCATTTGAAGATCCTTTTCCAAATACAATAGTCCAACTTGTTATAATTAGGTTTCCTGTATGACCCATGTGTGATTGATATTCGTTCTGTTTTCCTAATCCAAGTTGGAATAGGTTTGAACCATGAAATGGATCATTTGAAGATCCTTTGCCAAATTCAATAGTTGAACTTGTTATAATTAGGTTTCCTATATGACCCATGTGTGATTGATAATCGTTATGTTTTCCTCATCCAAGTTGGAAAAGGTTTGAACCATGAAATGGATCATTTGAAGATCATTTTCCAAATACAATAGTCAAACTTGTTATAATCAGGTTTCCTGTATGACCCATGTGTGATTGATAACCGTTCTGTTTTCCTAATCCAAGTTGGAAAAGGTTTGAACCATGAAATGGATCATTTGAAGATCCATTTCCAAATACAATAGTCAAACTTGTTATAATCAGGTTTCCTGTATGACCCATGTGTGATTGATAATCGTTTTGTTTTCGTAATCCAAGTTGTCAGGTCATTCAAGAAAACTGATTGGCTGATTTTGACATGTTTTTTAAGAGAAATTGAAAAGTCTTCATTATGACTGGTCACATGTGACGATGAATGTAATAGGTGGATTTTAAAACATAATAGCGTAAAATTTGTAATGTTTTCCTTTTAAAGTAAGGCTTACATGGAAATTACCTTTAATGAGCTTCATCCTCTTCTCTCATTCTTTTCAATATTATTAGGCTATAAAGCGTTTCTTACGAAGATGGCTATTTAGTTCATTGAAATGTAGGTGAGGTGAGGGAGGGAAACTCCAATGTGAAAGACTTGAACAGAAGAAATCTACAATATGTGGAAAGAGCCTTGTGAACATCAATTAGTGGTTTCAAATTTCTATTGAAAAGAAAAATAAGGTGTCGGGTCATACATGAAACTTGCTTCTAAGTTCTAACTGGTTCCTATTTGTTTTTTTCTAGGAAAGAAAGGGGGGACTCTAACCATTGGAAACATAATGTGTAGTGCGCAAATTAAGACTAAGACTGGTAAGCAAGTTACTTTCAAGAAGAAAACTAAAATCTAACCAGGTCGCTTTATACAACTTAAGTCGGCCTCACATTTGATTTTTTTTTTTTTTTTTTTGTTTTTAATGGAAAATTACAAAAACACCACAGTATGCATTTCTACCTTTGGTTTTGTCATGCATCAAATCCATTACCAAGTCCTTTGAGTTTGAGATTAGGGATAATTGCATTGACATCTCATGAGGTTTCGAATTGTACATTGATTCCCCTACTTTTCAAAATAACTTACACTCAACTCGCTTGTAGCTCAAGGGTGTCCCTGGGCAAGGACGAGGTGGGCGACCGTCCTAGGCCTCACCTCAAAATTAGATCTCATTCCAAAATTCTTTAAGACACTTATTGAAAAGCCTCAATATATTTATATACACAAAAATTAAAAAGGCCAATATATATAAAACAAGCCTTTAAATTAAGCCTAATAATAATTTATTTCTCTAACCCAAGTATGTATGAGAACAATTTTTGGTATTTATTTGATGTGAAGAAGTTTACTTTACTAAATTGTGATAATTTGAAAAAGTATTATGATAATCTTGAAGGTTTTTTAACACCTGTTAATTTTTTTGATCTTGATGATATTGATTTATTTTCAGACTTAAAAGTCTTACAAGAGATTTTACCAAAAGAAAAAACAGACAGCAACAAATATACTTAATTTTATCAAGGAATTGAATTGTTTCAAATGCATCTATTGCATATAGAATATTATTGACTATACTTGTCACAGTCACATCCGTTGAAAGAAGTTTTTCACAGTTAAAATTATAAAAATCTTACTTGTGATCAACTATGTCACAAGAAAGATTAAATGGATTAGCCATAT
>OU015765.1:36090489-36130031 GCA_907173295.1 Fagus sylvatica
TGCGTTAGACTATATAAATGACAGAACAATATTGACCCGCAACTTGCAAAATGAATTTATTTATCATAAAGAGGTTCGTTATTGTTGACCCTACTTCACCCCTTGGTCTCAGTCGTTATAGCATTTTTCTTCATCATAGTTATGGAGTTTTGAAAAATCCGGACATCTTAGAGATAAATAGAGAGGTAGCAACTAATTGAACGAACCGCAAGAGTCCATTGATGTGAAGGGACTGGAAAGAGAGTCGTCATAAGAAACAAAAAATGTATTTTTAAAGAACATTGAATCTACAAGAGGCACTACAAAAAAACTTGACTTTTTTGGAGTGTCAAATAGAATTTGGCCGTACGATATTTCTCTGGTAAACAATTTTAGTGTGATTTTCATCCGCGCCTTTTTTCTTTTACTCATTTTGAAGCTGAAACTATGTTATTAACGAGGGTTGTGAAATAACTGTCGAAACATGGGGTCAAAACAAATCAAGTTTTTGTAGTGACGTTCTCTGATTTCAGAAGAGTAATTTTGGAATTCACCAAAGAGAGAAAAAAAAAAGAAGAAAACTTCCCTGAAATTTTTATTAATCAAAATTTTGAATGCTCAAGAGATTACAACCACTAATTTATAGAAAATAAGTCAGGGGGATGGCTAGGAAATTTATATAAAACTAAAGTGCGAATTAAAATTTACGTTGATGTTAAATAAAGAATCTAACTTCAAAGGTCTTGTAAACAAATATTGTAACATTTCTTCTATAGTGAATTTTCTTCGGAGTTGGATCTCTCAGAGTGGCTTTTCTTTTTAAGAGTTTCTTAGTTGATTTTTCACTTCGTCACCAAAATTTACTGTTTTTTATTTTTTTATTTGTTTTAGATTTGGTGAATTATAACTGTCGTTGAAATAACTATTAGTTATCAAATTTTTCACTCACTTTACCATCTCGGTTAACTTTCACAACATCTCAGCTAGACACAAGAGTAGAAGTATGAAGTCTGTTTCCAAGTCCTTTTTTACCTAGAAATGTGATGAAAAAGAAAGGAGACTTGGTTCCCTTGTGTCCACGTCTAAATTTATCCAAAATCAAGTGAAAGAAAAAGTGAATAAGATAGCATGGCTCCACTGATAAGTGGTTGACACAAGAAGTCCATGTTTATAAAACTGGGAACTGCTTATAGTTTGGTTGTATTGTTTTATTCTTCATTGAAAAACAAATATAAAAGAGCGTAAATTATGGAGACACTTCCTCTTCCCACTCTATTTTATTGTCTCATTGCTTTCTCAACATTCATGGAATTCTGCATTGCAGCTGACACCTTATATCCTGGGCAATCGATCAGCGGTGTCCAGACTTTGATTTCCTCTGGCCAAACTTTTGAGCTTGGCTTCTTTTCTTCAGACAACAACAAGAGCAGGTACTTGGGCATATGGTACAAGAAGACCCCTGATGTACTCGTGTGGATAGCGAACCAGAACAACTCACTCACAGATGTATCTGGAGTTTTCACCATCAGCAACAACGGAACACTTATTCTTCTCGACCAAAGAAACAATACTATCTGGTATTCGAATTCGTCGAGGGCAGCACAGACTCCAGTTGCTCAGCTTTTAGATTGTGGTAACCTTGTTCTTAAAGACAATCTAATTTCAAGCTCTGAAGACTATCTGTGGAAGAGCTTTGATTACCCATTAAACTCATGGTTACCAGGCATGACGATAGGAAAGGACACGAGCAATGGTCTAGACCGATTTTTGACATGTTGTAGAGACTCAGATATTGAATCTCCTGGAGACTTTACATACAAATTTGATTATAAGGGGCTGCCTCAAATATTTTTAAAAAGTGGATCAAAGAAAATATTCCGCACTGGACCATGGAATGGAGTTCGATTTAGCGGTATTGATTTTCTTCAATATTTCTCTCCCATATCATCCAACAAGGAATTGTTGGGATATAAATTTGTTGATCAAACCAAGTATTATAGGGCAGTACTGAGTCATCCAGGCATTGTCAATCTCACTGAGTTGACGGCGGGAAGCACTAAATGGGCTCCTTGGGCTAAAGTTCCATCTGACCTGTGTGACCATTATGGGTGGTGTGGCGCTAATAGTGTTTGCAGAAGTTTCAATTACTCAATCTCAACCTGTAAGTGTTTGGAAGGTTTCACCCCTAAATCACCAGAAGAATGGAAACTGCTCAATTATTCAAGTGGATGTGTAAGGAGTAACCCCACTGGAATGCCAGAGGAAAGATGAGTTCATGACGCTTGAACATGTGAAATTGCCTGACTTGCTAGAGTTTTGGTTAAACAAGAGTATGAGCACCAAGGAATGTGATGCAGAGTGCTTGAAGAGCTGTTCTTGTACGGCATATGCAAATTCAGATATTTCTGGGGGAGGCAATGGCTGTTTGATCTGGTTTGGAGATTTGATTGATATTAAAGGGTTTAGCGAAGACAATGAAAATCCCGGGCAAGACATCTATATACGACTGCCTGCTTCGGAACTTAGTAAGTGCACTTGTCTGCTCTATAACACTGTCTATTCTTACGTTTTAAATTCATTTAGAACTTACTCAGGCCTTGGTGCAAAGTAGCTTATAAATCTTTAGTAGGACAAAGGTTCAATTTTGGTAGTTTATCAGTTTTCTCTTTTCGATTGGCCAGTTTATGTTGGGAAAATGCCTATAATGACTTGGTAAACTTATTGGTAGTTTATGTTGTTACAAAGGATTTGATGGCTTTGGTTCCAGGGTGGTCCCCTATGGGGAGAGGAGAAGAATCTTGAAATTAATTGTGAAATCAAGAGAGAAAAAAGAGAGATTTTCGCTTGGGAGATAACGCTTTAGCAGTGAGACACACAAAGGAAGAAAAATTTGGGGTTTTCTCAAAGGAAAAGTTTTATTTATTTATTTTTTTTGAGTTCTATAACCACATAGTTAATGTTGTGTCCAAAGTGAGTAGAGATCTAGGGAAGTTCATGTTACTTCCTAGAAGGAAGATATTATTGTATTTGGCATGATCTCAAGTGACGTAGTATGAATAGCGTGAAAGGGCTAGATTTCGTTCTAGCTAAACACAAGCCCTTAAATCCATAAGGGGTTCCTTGAATCCACAAGGAATAACTCTGAAATCCACCAGAAATAAAGAAAACCTCAATTTTATTGAATAATAATTGTTATTTTCGTTTTACATATTGCTAGCCTATTTAAAGGCTCCAAAAACCTATTTTCCAAGTAAGAATATTCTAAACATATCCTAATTGATACAGTACCATAACAAGACTCTTTATATATATATATATATATATAATATATATATTCTAAATATATCCTAATATACAACATAAAAGGACTCTAATTTGACTAGGAAAGTCATAAAAACACCTAAAATCAAGGAAATAAAATCATAACTCCTAAAATAATGAAAATTACATAAAATATTAAAAATCATCTCATAATCGTAAGATCCCCTCGCTTCTTGTCCTATGTAGGGGGTGTCAAATGGGTGGGTAATAAATGGGTTGGGTCCTTAAAAACCCAATTGCCCATTTAGGCCCGTTTAACAAAGTATGTATTGCCCATATCCAACCCAACCTATTAAAACCCAACCCACCCATTTGCCCAATTATTTTATCTATAATCTTTAAGCTGAAGCTGAGAGAAAATTTTTAGGCTTCCCCAAATATTGCCATGTAGATTTGTTGCTCCCACAATATTTCATATCATTTTTCTTTCTATTTCACTCTCTCTCTCACTTTCTCTCCCCATCGCCTCTTCATCTCCCATAGTTTTTTCACATACCCATTAAATCACCTATCCCAAATCTTCTATTTAAATCCTCCTATTTCCGTTTCTTTTTAAATCCTACTTTTTCTCATATTGCCAAAATTAAATGTATTCGATATAAAGAGTATATGCTAAAATCATTAAAGCCACAATTACTCTTTAAAAAAAAATTCCATTATTTCTATATTGAGCTACCATTATGCCATCATGCCGCTTGAGTTTTCAGTTATAAGTCTTATGACTATTCACATCCTTTCATTGATGAATGGAAGAAAAATAGTCTCTAATATTGTAACATTCTTTGAAGACATAAAGTTTCTATATGTCTAAAATCCCAAATCTCAAATCACCCTTCCACTTTAAATAGTTGAATCCAAAATCTTATATTCCACCAGTAAGTCCTCTCTCTCTCTCTCTCCACTTCAGATATAGATTTTTTTTTTCTTTAGTCGATGCCTAACGAATTTGAAAGGTATGTGAAAATTATCAAGCATTCAATACCACAGTCCGTTTATCGCTTGCAATTTAAGAGAAATTCTTTGATCCTCTCTTGAATCTTTGGTAATCAAATTTCTTTTACATATCAATCATTTTTCTTTTGTTTTCATTCCCTCTTGGTTTTTGTTAGGTATTTCAACTTTTGATTATTTTTTCAATGGTTAATCTTTTTAGTTTAGCATTAAGACTAAATGCTAATTTGCTCTAACATGTTTTGATATTTTGTTTCTAGAAGGTAGCAAACCAATCAAGCTAACTTATGTTTTATTACTAGAAGGTATTTGTTAGCATTCATTTTTCTTTATCTTTTTATTTTATTTTCTTTTTTTTTAAAAAAAATGTAGTATTATCATTCTTCTTTGTTTGTTTCATCCACATCTTTCAAAAATTTCCATTACCTTTTTCCGTCAAACACTTGATGCCTTAATAGTAAGGAACTTTTTGACATATCAGGTCTTGTTTAAAATGATAGAGACTATTTGGAAACATTCAGTAAAGGTTGAAGACTAAATGTATAATTAAACTAAAAAATAATCATATTGAATCTTCCCGCGCATCGTGCGGGTCAACGACTAGTGTATGTAAATGGTCAAAATATCTTACAACTTCTAAAATGATAAAAATGCCCATGAAAATGACAAAAATACCCTCAAATGATCAATAAGTGGGTTTGGGTAAATTTGTTAGATGCCCAATAAGAAACCCAATTAAAGCCCAATTAAACTCAACTTAATTGGGTCTAATTGGGCTAGCACCCATTTGCCCATTTATTAAATAAGTGGGTTTGGTTGAGCAATTAGTGAGTGGGTTTAGGTGGGCTAATAGGTTTGGGCTTTTTTTGTCACCCCTAGTCGTACGTCATCAAGTTAGGCATAAACTTGAGAAATATTGTAATTGGTTTTTATAATAGTGGATTTATTTAAAGTTGGTCTCATGGATTTACTGGCCATATAGGTTTCTTAACATGTCTAAAGTTGATTGGCCCTTTAATCCGCGGTGTTTGAACATTGGAAATGATAAAGAGTGTCATTCAGCTTGCTTGAACAGCTGTTCTTGTATTGCTTATGCTTATGATGAAAAGTATAATGGCACTGTTACTAAGTTTTCCTGCTTAGTATGGAATGATTCTCTATTGAATCTGAAACAACTATCAGATGATGATAAATACGGAAATGATTTCTATCTGAAACTTGCCCCCTCGGATTTGGTCACCATTGGTAAGAACTAAGAAATATATATATGGACCTTTTGGTTATTGGTAGAGTTAAATGTTTATTTATTTTATTTGTTTATAGTAGTTATTAAATTATTAAATTTATTACTTCCTAACAATTTCAGTGTCTAGGAGAAGTGATAATTTGTGATGGTATCTAAATATATGATGTTAAATTTGAACCCCCGTCTCCACTCTACCTTTACACTTAATGAGGTTGAAATATTTTTAGGGGATAATTCTAGGAATTGCCCATTTGTAATGCAAGTACAATGCATATATTTATTTAATTTCTCTGATTTTCTTTTACAGACAAAAGCTCAAGAAATGGAACTAGCCCAGCATAACGTCTGCAATGATGCGTAGGAGCAAGCAATACTCATACTGACTATATCTCTGCCTCTTGCAACGCTTACATTAGGCCTTTTTGTCTATTGTGCAGCGAGAAAACTCAGAAGGAAAGGTGAGAAAAGAATTGCTCAGAACGCTATTTGAGCAATCAAAATTCATATCCTTAATTATTGCCATAAATATGTGTTGTTCACTGTTCAGGTGAGGATTTAGTAAAGTTAGATTTGGGCATGACCATAGTGTCTGAAAATTCGGAGATTTCTGAAGTAAATAAGCGTGGAGATAGTAGGAAACATGAAGTCAAAATGCCATTATTCAGTTTTACAAGTGTTTCTGCTGCAACTGATAATTTTTCAGATGCAAATAAGCTTGGAGAGGGTGGTTTTGGACCTGTTTACAAGGTAAGATTTTCCTTAAACCCAATTACTCATTATCCTAAGCATTACAAAGCTAACACTTTTTGACTTCACACTTTGCTATGTTTTCGAGCACTAACAAGTAACAAGCACTAGTAGCGGAGGCAGAGGTAGAGCTACTTTTTTGCATGCGTGTATATATATATATATATATATAAGGTAGTTACATTATATTTGGGGTGTCAAATGGGTGGGTTTGGGTGGATAATAAATAGGTTGGGTCCTTAAAAACCCAATTGCCTATTTAGTTCTATTTAACAAAGTATGTATGGCCTATACCCAACCCAACCCATTAAAACTCAACCCACCCATTTACCCAATTATATATATATATATATATAGGTAGGGGTGTCAAATGGGTGGGTTTGGGTGGATAATAAATAGGTTGGGTCCTTAAAAACCCAATTGCCTATTTAGTCCTATTTAACAAAGTATGTATGGCCTATACCCAATCCAACCCATTAAAACTCAACCCACCCATTTACCCAATTATTTTATGTATGTAAATGGTCAAAATATCTTATAACTTCTAAAATGATAAAAATGCCCATAAAAATGACAAAAATATCCCCAAATGATCAATAAGTGGGTTTGGATAAATTTGTAAATTTGTTATCCTCTATTTCGATGCTCCTGCTAATGCATTCTCGAGAATACATTCTTTAGAATGAATTTTGCCTGAAAAGAATTGTGTTTGGTTGGTATTTTAAAGAATGCATTCTTTCTATTAAATAATATATTCTTAGTATGCTTATGTAATTAACATTTTTTTTTTATTAAACAAGGCTAAAAATACATTTATTACTACAAAATAATTGAAATAAAGTATTACGTTGTGATTTAAATTAATGCTAATAAAAAAAAAATAGGTCATGATTTGCACCCATTTTTTATAAAATTTGAACATTAATAAAAAAATTAAAAATGTGTAAGTGAGAGATTACACAAACCCTTTATGATAAAAAATATCATAGTTCTAAATAAATTTTCACAATTCTATACTTTGGACAATAAAACCAATAGTGATAAAAGAAAGAAAGAGAAAAAATGGAACATATCAAAAAAAGAGAAAAAGTAAGGAACAAAAGAGAGGGAAGGAAACTAAAAGAAAGAAAGAGAAAAATGGGTGTTCGATTAATGGGTTCCCATTTACTTTAGCAAAAATTAAAAGGCTTTTTTTGCCACCTAGAAATGAGAATTTGCGTAATATAGATTTTTTGGAATAAATTATATGCATAAAAATCCGTAAAATCCTTTTAAGTAGAGGATCCAAACCAGGCTTAAAAGTAATCTTAAAGTCCAATTAAACTACTTATTGGGTCTATGGGCTAGCACCCATTTGCCCATTTATTAAATAAGTGGGTTTGGTTGGACAATAGTGAGTAGATTTGGATGAACTAATAGGTTTGGTTTTTTTTTACCCCAGTAATATAGGGGCACGACCTCCCCAAAACTCCTTTACATATGTAGGATTTATGATAGTTTGCCCCCTTTTGACAAATAAAAAAAGAAAATTCCCTTAGAAATTAAGACTCAAAACACTTGAAAATAATCTTTTAAGTCAATTGAAACTCAATTTCCCATACCATGGTGTACTTTTTAGTCCAAAGCAAATTGGTCTTTTCACGGTACTTGAAACTCAAAATAGTGAGTCTTATAATTTAAACTATAAAATAAAATAAAATTGAATAGTTATTTCTTATTTTCTCACAACACTAATCCCTAGCGGCTCCAACCCTCCACCAAACATTTTTCTCCTCAATCTTTTAATTCTTTCACATTTCAAATTCTAGGTTTGCGATAAACCCAAATTTAAAATAATTAGAAGAATAGATAAAGAAATGTTGAGTTTTACATAAGTTTTTAAAGAAATCAAGGCATTAAGGCACACATAAAACTTTCTAAATATATTGATTAGCACTTTCTTGAGTTATCAAATTACATGATTGTTATTAGTTAGTGATTGTTATTGTTATTATTATTTGTTACTTTATTTTTATATTATATTTTGTATGACAAGTACATTATTATATAATTATTTATTTTATTTTTTTATTAATACCGATAAATATTTATACGATTAATTTTGCTTCCAATTGTGTCTCTTAATCATGCCTCTCCTAAACTGAAATCCTAAACCCGCCACCGTATGTGTGCGTATATATATATATATTATTGTATGACTTGACCCTCAAGTAAGAATTTATGAGCCCCTACGTATCAGTTTTACTACTAAATATTTTATAAACCCTACTCTGTATATCTAAAATTGGGCTAACTTTCTCATGGTTGTCACTAAACTGAGTTTAAGCAAAGCAATTTCAGGGAATCTTACTGAAGGGGGATGTGGTAGCTGTGAAAAGACTTTCAAGAAGATCGGGCCAAGGTTGGGAGGAGCTAAAAAATGAAGCTATGCTCATCGCCAAGCTCCAACACAATAATCTAGTTAGACTTTTGGGCTGCTGCATTGAACGAGATGAAAAGATACTAGTATATGAGTACATGCCCAATAAAAGCCTGGACTTGTTCCTTTTTGGTTCGTAACATCTCATATGTTGATATATATATATTGTGATTGATTTATGGTCCTTTGCATGCGGTTACCTAATTGGGTACTACTAATTGCTCATAAATGTAAAACAGATCCAGAAAAACGCAAGACTTTAGATTGGCAAATGCGGATTCGAGTGATTGAAGGGGTTGCACAAGGGCTTCTTTATCTTCATCAATATTCTAGGTTAAGGATTATTCATAGAGACCTTAAGCCTAGCAACATTTTGCTAGATAGTGAAATGAATCCAAAGATATCAGATTTTGGAATGGCAAGAATATTTAGAGGAAACGATTCACAAGCAAATACAAATAGAATTGTTGGCACTTAGTAAGTACAAACCAACATGGTATATATATAGCCCAAACTTAGAGATAAAACACACTACTACAAATATTATTAACTTTGGTAATTATTTTCAGTGGTTATATGTCTCCTGAATACGCTCTGGAAGGCCTCTTTTCAATCAAATCTGATGTTTTCAGTTTTGGCATCTTGCTGTTAGAGATTGTGAGTGGTAGGAAGAACACTGGTTTTTATCAAACTGACTCTTTCCATCTTCTTGGATATGTGAGTATCCTATATGCACTTTATGTTGTTGAAATTCAATATTCTTTTTATTTCTTAATTATAGTTGGATTTGTAGAAATAATATAATGATTGTCTCATACATTTTTTATTTCACATCACTTTACACTCATGACATCATTGAAGTCTTGAATATATATCCATAATTTGTGGGCATATGTTCACACATAAGTGTTGTGTGGTGTGAGACAATATTTACCCTTATAGAAAATATACATATTCTTGTTTTTATTTTATTTTATGACTCTGGGTTTCCAGAGCTAGCTTATGTGCACCTCGATTAATCCTAGAGGGACACGTAATATCCTACTAGTGATCATTGAAGATACTCGAACTAGTGACCATTGAGGAGCACACCTAAGACCGGATCAGTTGAGCTAACTCTTAGGGTTATATACATATTATTGTTGATGAATACGAATTAGTATTTGTTGGGAATATATATACATCAAAGTTGTCAATTTCGTCTCGATTTATTGAAACAAAATATTTCTAAATCAATATATTTCGATGTATTATTTCAAGGTTACTATTATAAACTTTTTTATATAATATATATATATATATATATATATATATATAATATATATATATACTATTTATTAGTCTACAAGTTATCTTAATATAAAAGAAGTTTATACTATATTAATTTAAAATTAAATGGTTATATATTTTATATGGAAAATTATTCAGTAGTCCAAGACTACAAATAAATACTTATTCCCCCTTTTGCATGAATGGTGGATTCTACCATGAATTTAATTAGCGAGACCCATCATTTATGTGAGAGAGGGACTACGCATTTATTTGTAGTTTTGGACTAATGAATAATTACTATGTGTGTGCACTTATTGATTTATTTTTTGTCTTTAATGTTATTAGTTTGAATCTAAAGAGTGCTATTGCACAACATTTACAATTGTTTTTTGTTTTGTTTTTGGATTTCAAGGCATGGGATTTATGGACAAGTAATAGGGGATCGGACTTGGTGGATCCACTGCTTGATGATGTATCGTCTATGCATGTGGCATTGAGATATGTTAACATAGCTCTCCTTTGTGTTCAAGAAAGTGCAGCAGATAGACCTACCATGTCTGACGTTGTTGCAATGCTAAGCAATGAAAGTGCAGCTTTACCTTATCCCAAACAACCTGCTTTCTTGAATGTGCGAAGTGTGGGGAATGCAAACCCAATTAGTAGCGGGCTAGAAATCTCTTCTGTTAATAATGCAGCAGTTTCAATTATGGAAGGTCGTTAACATCTCAAATTCCAGCCATAAGCGTTACATATCCAGTAAATCATCAGAAAACTTTCAATTTCTTTTCCCATGGTCCATAATATTAGTCATAAGTATTTTTTTTTTCTGTTTATGTATCATTAAAAATCCGTTGGTACTTAATATTTGAAGGATTAGCTTCTCACATTGCTCTAGTGGAGACAAGGAAGTGTGTCTGAAATGAGATTTGAAGTATTTCTATTTTTTGAAAGTGGCACTACCTATAGGAAGCTATATTATGCTGAAGAACATAATTTTTAGTTTTTGCTACAACCCACATCAAACTATTTGAAAGACATTTTTCTACCTTTTTATAAAGTGACATGTCAATTTTGTGTTAGAGTAACAATTTGTCTCATAAAATGAATGGTGATAATTTAGAAAATTAGAAATAATATTGAAGAGAAATGCTGTGAATTAAGACTTTTTAGAAAATTTATGCAAGGTTTTATGTAATTCCTTGCTCAAAAGCTTTGATTGAGGGATAATATCTTGGGAGACTTCAATGAGGGCCTTAACATAACATATATGGGAACGATTTAATCGAAAATTTTAACCCTATAGGTTTGAGTCAAATTAAGTTATATTATTTTCTCAAATTTTTTTTTGTTCCACTCGCACGTTTACACCTAATAATCTCTTTTTCATGTATGAGTCATGATCTCTTTGTAGTATTTGATTCGTCTCCAATCAGTGGCGGAGCCATGTTGTACCTGGGCTGGGCTGTAGCTATAGTTTTTTTTTTATTATTATATATTTTAAAAAAAAAAAAAAAAACCTTAAATTAACCAATTAGCCTAGTCCAGAATTTTTTTTTTTCACAATTAGCCCACCATAAAATTTTTTTCTGCCTTCGCCCCTGTCTCCAATGGCCACCAACAAGTCCTATTATGCACCTGCTTACTAATGGATTTTTTCCTTAACCGGATTTTTACATCATCTACATAGGCTCTTGTATGCCATCCATGAGAATCACGTACCTGCCTTGCATTCATCCAAGGGAACCACAAACAATAAATGTAGACGTGATAAATGTGCTAACCACATACACGGTGGGTCGTAGAGTTGGATGGTGTTGTCGGTGCCACCAGAGGCTGCGGTGGTTTCAGTCGTGATAGGTGATGTATTTAAGTCATTGTTGCTTTAACATCATCACAATTCACAACCCCACACCACACGAGTAGAAATTACAACCCCATTATTATTTAGTCCTCCTTTCTCTTTTTCCAAGTCTTTCTTTATCAACTCATCAAAAAAAGAAAAAGAAAAGTCTTTCTTTATCACTTTATAGCATCGTGATGAAAGGACAAAAGCACTTTACTACGTTTCTTAATTTCATTCAATCAAAAAAGGAAAAGAAAAAAAGTGGAGGTGAAGGTGTTAATGGAGACACTTGCTCTTCCCACTATCTTTTATTGTCTCATTGCTTTCACAAAGTTCTTCGAATTCTGCATTGCAGCTGACACCTTATATCCTGGTCAATCGATCACCGGTGTCCAGACTTTGATTTCCTCTGGCCAAATTTTTGAGCTTGGTTTCTTTTCTTCAGGCAACAACAATAGCAGGTGAATTATGTGGAAAATTATCTCTCTCTCTCTCTCTCTCTCTCCATCTCTCTCATTTTTTGGTGAATTATGTGAGCATCTGGATTGTAATTGTTCTAGGCATGGTTGCTGTGGAAGAAGGGCAGGGCCTTGGAATTATTGTATACATGTTTGGAGGATTCACATTCAAGATCTCAAGTACTAAGATGTATTCAAGTTGGTTTATTATGTGTTCAAAAGTCCCAGAAGACAGGCCGGCAATGTTTAGTGTGCTTTCTATGTTAACGAATGAGGAAGCAATTCTTCCTCAGCCTAAACAGCCTGGTTTCTTCATAGAAAGAAGTTCCAGCAATGCAGACACAAAATCAAGAAATGAAGAATCATGCACAGAAAATACACTAACTATCACTATGCTAGAAGCTAGATAGGAAATTCATGAATTGCTTGCCTGAAGAGTTGTATGTGAAAGTTTTAGTATTTATCAATTAGGTTTTTGGGTGCGTTTGGGAATATATTCTTTGCAATCTTTCTTGTTTATATAAGTAAATCCTACCATTTGGGGGTCATAATTTCCACTTGCTTGGGTGTGTAAAACTAATGTGCTATTCTGTATTATCTTTAATGGGAATTGATCGACCATCATAGCTAGTTCTTATCTAAAATCTGAATAATTAAGACGTCTACATATGGGCTTCTGTGGTGTTTATGTTGAATCTGACATAAAACCATGGATCCTATTGAATGTTTACAGAGGCTTTAGTGCAGAAGAATGATTCTATTCACATGAGCATATGATCTGTACACTACACATTTTAATAGAACCAGTGGGAGTGAAAATACATAACTAATTGTTAGTTAAAAAACTGTTTTCAGACAGTTGTATCATTCTGCAAGTAATTTTAACTAACTGCTGCAACTAATAACAGCCCACTGTAACTGCTGATATCTTAACTCTGCAACTACTACTATCTTGACTGAGTAGAGCAATTTTCATCAGTATTGTTAACATTCCCCCTCAAACTAATGGGCACAAAAGGGCATCAGACAGTTTATCAGTACTAGAAATGAATTTAACTTCCATAGTGTGACAATTATGGGCAGTGTGGCGCTAATAGTGTTTGCAGGAGTTACAAATCATCAATCTGTGAGTGTTTGGAAGGTTTTATCCCCACATCACCAGAAGAATGGAAAATGCTTTTTTGGTCAAGTGGATGTGTAAGGAGAACCCCTCTAGACTGCAAGAAAAAAGATGGTTTCATAAAGCTTGCGTGGGTGAAATTGCCGGACTTGTTGGAGTTTTGGTTAAACAAGAGTATGAGCACCATGGAATGTGAGGCAGAGTAACTGTTCAAGTACAGCATATGCAAATTCAGATATTACTGAGGGAGCCAATGGTTGTTTGATCTGGTTTGGGGATTTAATTGATACTAGTCGTTAACCCGTGCGATGCACGGGATAGTTAAATACAAATAACATATATTTATTTTGGTTAAAGTTACAATGTTAATCTCACAATGCCACTTGAAAATAAACTTTGATCATCATAGGTAAGAAATACATATAGAGAAATATCATTAATCAACCTCACGCAATTCATCTAAAAGTAATGGAATTAAAACAAATGAGTAGTTGCACTAAAGATAACATTATAATAAAGGAATCTACATGCTTAGTGTATGACAGTTATGCTTGGAAAGGCTCTTAGACTGCTGGAAGAACATAATAATATTATGAATTTACTCAATAGAGGATCATCCAAATGGAAAGTGATACACAAATCCTGAATCAAACTTTTGCCTAGAAAACATCAACAATTCCATATCAAAAGTATAATAAAGAAGATCTAATATAAATAAAAATGTTTAGATCCCAAGCAGAGAAAAAGAATTAGAAATTATACCATCCAAATGCAAAGCCTTGGCTTGCCAGATCTCTAAAATTAAACCTTTGTTACAATTTCAAGCAGAGCTGGAACACCAACATAAAAAGCATAAATAGCCACAATATAGATCTAAAATTGTTTACCAGAGTTTTGAACTTGAAATTAACATTCTAAAATGTACATCACCTTGGGCAGCACATTAATTTTATATAGCAATGCCTGAGACACAATGTCTATTACACCTTTGGCACATATAGGCAAATAGATTCACTTAAGGAAAACTACCCATGGATCGAGGCCCCAACCCCAATTCAAAAAATTATCAAAATATGCTACTAATACCATGATTTCTCCACAAATAAAGAGAGTAGTTTATTAATTTCATGATAACTATTTTCTAAGATAAGGAATTAACTTCTTATAAATACTCTCCTTAAGATTCACATTTGTATAATTGCTAAGTCAGTATATAGCATATGCAGATTCTAGTGTAATTACTAATGCCAAATAATGGTTAGCAATTCGTTTGGCGATTGAATAAAAAAACAGAGAAGTATGATAATAAATATCTCAATATGACTTAGCCTAATTGGTTTGCTACCTCTTAGAAACAAAACATCAAGCATGTGGTGAGCAAATTAGCATTTGGTCATAAAACGATTAAGCATTCAAAAAGTAATTAGAGCTTGCATTACAAACAAAAATTAAGTGAGAATTTAGCATTGTGAATCACCTAAACAAAAAAAAAAATACTGATACATAAAAGAAATTAGATTACCAAAGATTCAAGAGAAGATTGAGAATTCCTCCAATATAGCAAGCAACAAACCGGGTGTGGTATTGAATGCTTGATAGGTTCCAGTCACCTTGGGTCGCTGCCTGCTAAACATTCAATGAGTGGTCTGCCACACGAAACAAATGTCACAAAGAACAAAAAAGATTAGTGTTTGTGTGTGTGTGAAGAGAGATGTTTGGGGACAGTGTGATTTTATATTTTTAATTCTAGGGATGTGGCAACTGAAGAAGATGAAGAGCTGATTTTAACAGAGCAGTTATGGTATCCAATTAAATGGGAAGGATGAAAAAAAACCATACAATCTTAGAAACTACTTTTCTTCCATTTATCAATTGAAGGATGTGAATAGCCGTAACTAAAAAGGTGTGAGAGAGAGTGGCAGAGAGTTAGAGGCGTTAGAAAGCTATAGGGAAGCTGGAAAGTCTGGAAGCATTAAAGAAGAAGATGAATAGATAGACAATGGAGACAACTTTTATTAAATGATAATGAAGAGGTTAAAACGGCAGAATGACTTTTGGGATGTTTAAGCCTGTGTTTGGATCCTCTACTAAAAAGTGATTTCACGGATTTTTATGTATAGAATGCATTCTGTAAAAAATCTGAGGTGTTTGGTTGGGATTTTGGAAAATGCAAAATGCATTCTGCTTAGAATGCATTTTGTAAATTCTCATTTCTAGAGTAGAAGTCAGAATCCAAAATATTTTGGATTCTGATTCTAGCTTCTATTTTTAATTTTTGCTAAAGTAAATGGGACCCACTTACAACAATTTATTACTCGAATGACTCTTTTTTCCCTCGTTTAATTTTTCTCTTTCTTTCTTTTATTTTCCTTCCCCCTCTTTTGTTCCCTACTTTTTCTCTTTTTTTGATATGTTCCCTACTTTTTTTCTTTCTTTCTTTTATCATAAATGGTTTGTATATATCTTGATTGCACACACAATACACATTTCTCTATATTTTTTTATTACATTGTTCAAATTTTATAAAAATGTGTGCAAGGAGATGTGCACAAATCATGACATTTTTTTTTTTTTAGACATTAATTTAAATCACAACGTAATACTTTATTTCTTTATTACATTGTTAATTCTGTATTGGTAGTAAATGTATTTTTAGCCTTGTATTGAGATATTTAAAAAAAAAAATGTTAATTACATAATGTAATATATTATTTAATAGGAAAAATGCATTCTTTAAAATATCAACCAAACACAATTTTTTTGTGTATAATCATTTCTTATAAATAATTTTAATATTTTACCAAACGCACTATTTTCAGTAAAATGCATTCTAGAGAATGTATTATCGAGAATGCATTTTAATAGGAATGCATTCTAGAGAATGCATTCCCAAAATAGAGGATCCAAACGCAGCCTAAATTGGTTATTAATAGGTGAGAGGGCAATAGTTAAACGTCAGAATCAATTAGCATTTATCTGAAATCAATTAGCGTTAGGCGTGAGAGAGAGAAGGATGACTTAGACTCCTGTGGGTGCAGGGATTCTGACGTGGCAGTGTTTGGAGGAGGGCAAACACTTTCTCTCTGCTTCGAGTTTTAATTTATACTAGAAAATTAAGTAAACAGATATTACATTATTGCAAGTAAAACGATCTAGCTGACAAATGCATGCGGAATTATAAAGAAGTGCAACTACATCACACACGTTTTTATTTTGTGTAGAGCTCTAAATTAGATAACCTTGGTGTTGGAATTGCAACTATTGGCTTCAGTTTCTTTAAAACGACACCGAATAAGTCTGAAGAATCCATCTCCGTACCCTGTGGCAATTTCCATTCGAACGAGTGCACGAAGGAAGCTATGATGTACAAGTAATTCCTCACCGCTAGTGGAGTCCCTGCGCATATTCTTCTCCCGGATCCAAATGGAAGATACTCAAAATTGTTTCCAGCAAAATCGAATTTGCCAGGATCATTGAGGAACCTCTCTGGTTGAAATTCCAAGGGATTCTCCCAAAGCTTTGGGTCCCTATGTATAGCCCAAACATTTAACATGACCCTAGTATCTTTGGGTACATAGTACCCACCAATAGTGGTAGATTGGCTTGGAGCACGGGGTAATAGGAAAGGTAGTGGCGGGCGCAAGCGGAATGTCTCCTTAATGACAGCATCTAAATAGTGTAATTTGGGCAAATGGGATTCTTCAACTAAGTTGTTTAAGCCTACAATTTCTGCTAATTCTTCATAGACTTTTCTCATTACCTCTGGATGATACAGCAGCTCCATCATCACCCATTCCACTGCGGTTGTTGTGGTATCCGCTCCACCCACCAGTACGTCCTGTTAAAAACATGAGTAAGATACTAATTTTAACTTTTTAAGTGACAAGCGAAATATAAAAGCACTTTTTGTGTTTGAGAAAAGTTATACCAGAAATTAATAAATATCTATGCTATGCAGTATATATGCATTGTGCACCCTGACTATAACCTCCAAAAATAAATAAATGAACAAAATAATTAAAAAGGGGATACCAAGAATTTGATACTATAAAATATTGAAGCTGGATCTCTCAGTCCAGAAAGAAGACTCAAAATTAAATGAGCTTAGTCTAACAAGGTATTAGTCAAAATTTGAAGGCCTAAGTTGAGTTATTCTTGTTGGCGTTAAGGGATCAAGATCCTCTAGAGTTTCTAGGGTACTTATTTTTTTTTAGAAAAAAAGTTGTTGTTGGTGTATTCATATATCTAGTCCACTTAAAAATGAGAAAAAAAGAAAAGAAAAGAGAGAGTAGAAAATTGGACTTACAAAAAGCAAGACCTTCACTTGGTTTCTGGTAAGTGATGTTGCACCATCTTCTTTTTTCCCTATCTCCAGGAGAAATTGCAAGAAGTCCTTCCGATCAATCTTTCCTGTCCCCTCTTCTTGGCTCTTGTCTGAATTCGTCCGTTTTTCAATGGCAGACTCATGAATGTCTCCCAGCCATTGAGAAATCTTCATTGTCTGCTTCTCAATCCCTTGTAAATCAAACCTTGCAAGCACCGGGAAAAAGTCCGAAATATTTGGTTTTCCCATTAGCGTCGTTATTTCCCCCAGCGATTTTTTAAACTCAGACGAAAACTTAGCCCCTTCCTCTCCTTGTAGCGTGTCACCCCACGCCAAGCTCATGAGAACGTTTACCACTGTCATAAACGCCAATTCCCCGATATCAATGGGGGTCCCAATTTTGTCATAGACATATCTAATAGACTTCTTAATCTCTCTGTTTCTTATGGAGTAAGAATTATTAAGATTTGCATTACTTAGCAACTGTTTCACAAATATCTTGCGCAATGTCCTCCAATCAGGACCATATGCTGAGAATGGAATATCAATTCCTCCAAAGGAGGCAATCAGTGCAGCTATGGGAGGGCCACGGTTCGCAAATATTGTGTCTTGGTCACGTACCACTTCTTTCACTAGTGATGGTGAGTTTACCACTACACATAATTTTTGTCCAAGCCAAACCTTGTAAATAGGGCCATAGACCCCTGCCAGTTCCTCAAATTTCCTATGAAGGTCGGTACCTAGAAAGGGAAGGTACCCAACTATTGGCAAGCCACGAGGACCTGGTGGCAATGGAGGCATTATCTTCCTTGATTTCTTGGCTGCCCATAAGAGCCATACCAACACCGAGAATATAGAGACCAAAGCAGTGAGGGTTGCTCGAGAAAGTTCATCTTTCTCGTTGCTACCACCCCACCACCATGACCACATTGCAAAAACTGTATTCAACATGTTGGGCTTTGTGAATGTAGATTAAAAGGAAAGGTAAGAACTAAGAATAAGAAGTCTCTCAACTTGAAATGGTTTGTGCAGAAGATCTGTAATTTCTTACAGTATATATAGAATTTGCATTTGCTAGACGAAAAGTCTAATTTGAAAAGCATGCATGATGTTAGTATTATTGACTAATTAAGAGAAGAATTTCACAGAGATAATAAATGAACCAAGTGGAAAAAAAGAAAATTACTATCAATTCAAGAAAAAACATACGCATTGAAATTTCAAATATGGACTACTGGACTTCATTTGACTAGTCGACTAATTAAATATACTAGAAACAATTAGGTGGCACCCCACAGTACACTGGCTTCTGCCATTTGCAGGAAAAGTTTTTTTTTTTTTTGATGAATCATTTGCAGGAAAAGTTAATTAAGAATTAAAAAAGCACCATACCTGAGGTGCATATACACAACTAAGTGTGCAACTATGAGCCCTCCAAAAACAAAGCTACCTACAAAGATGCTTCCACTGCCTGGCCTTCCACAACCATTGTAAGTATACAATATAAGCAGGATACTCACTTTAAGAATTTTTAATCATACATTATATAAGAACCCCAACCCATCCAAAAATTGAAAAACTATATGAAAAGTTAACATATGAATTCAAAGCTAATAATGACATAGACTGAGCAACTCACTTTCAACTAACAAAAACAAAAGGTATCATGCATCGTTGAACCATAACTATCATATTGTAATCATCCACAAATAATAAAAAACAATCCATGAATTAACAAAATGTGAAGCAATTTTATCAAATAAACCATGAAGTTTACTTAAAACTAATGCAACAATGAATGAGACATTTTGTCAAACACACGGTGTGCATATCCCAAAATGAGAATGAAAAAAAAGCATTGCTACATGAATCCACCAAAAAATTACACCCAAGACAAACTCCACATCTAAGGACATTACAACTGAACATCAAATAGCACTCAGGAAAGCATCATGCAGATTCACAAATTAAAAAAAAATAAATAAAAAAAAAAATCGAAAAGAAACAACCAATGACTTACAGCATCAATTTCGCGGTCAGAGGCTTATCTAATTACCATGGGACCTGAAATGGACTTTTGTGTTTTGCTTGTACTTTGGTGAGTCTTGCGAGGTTGAGAGAACCAAAGAGCAGCTGGAAATTTATATAAAAAATTGAATCAATGGGTTTTAATTTCAAAGGGGCAAAAATTGAAGGCAACAATGGGAAGCAGAAGGGGCATGAGAGAAAGCGTTAGAGAAAGGCAGAAACGGTGGAATGCAAAGAAAGTGAAACATATAAAATTGAATCAGTGGGTTTTAATTTCAAAGGGGCGAAAATTTAAGGGAACAATAGGAAGCAGAAGGGAGAGAGAGAGACGTGAAGCAAAGAGAGAGAGTGGAGAACGTGTGTGAGAGAAAAAATTAAGCAGGGAGAGAGACAGACGTGAAACTGAATGAGTCTGGAGAGAGAAATAACTTAGACTTTTGTAGATATAGGGATGCTGATGTGGCAATATTTGGAGGAGGGTAAACACTTTCTCTCTGCTTCATCTTTTAATTTATATTATAGATTATAGATTATAGATTATAGATTATAGATTAGAGGGTAAGCGAATGAAAATAGGAGGTATATTGAAGAAAATCATTGGCAAGACATCTATATACGACTGCTTGCTTTTGAACTTAGTAAGTGAACTTATCTGCTCTGTAACACCATCTATTGTCACGTTTTTAACTCATTTAGAAGTTAGAACTTACTGAGGCCTTGGCCTTCATGGTGCTAGTAGCGTATACATCTTTATTTATGTTTTATTAGCATTAGTTTAGAGGAACTATCTTCTTAGATCAAGCAGGGGAGGACTTGTTATCATTTGATTTTAGCAACAAGGCTACACAACATGGACTAATCGACCTCTGCAACAAATAAACTGGGAGAGGGTGGTTTTGGACCTGTTTATAAGGTAAGTTTCAATAACGAAGCACATTGATCTTAGAAGAGAAATTCTGAAGTAATATATGATATTACACAATCTAACCTTTAACACAAATATTGAAGTCCCAATACTTGTACAAAATTACAATTTGGATACAACTTATAATTATCAAGTGCTGTGTATTCTTCACAAGAATTTAATGTGAAACTTAGTTAAGAGATCCATTTTCAGGGATCCTTGCTGAATGGACAATTAGTAGCAGTAAAATGACTCTCAAGAAAATCTGGATAAGGATGGGAAGAGCTAAAAAATGAGACAATGCTTATAGCCAAACTCCAACACAAGAATCTTGTGAAACTACTTGGCTGTTGCATTGAAAAAGATGAAAAGATATTGATCTATGAGTATTTGCCCAATAAAAGCTTAGATTATTTCCTTTTTGGTATGTAGTTTAACACAATCTCAATTACTTTCAAAGTTCTCTACTTATCTTATGCTTGTTCATAGTTCAAAATCCGGTTGTAACTAAGGTTTTATACACATAATGCCTGCCAATTCTCTCACCTTATTATCTGTATGTGGTTTTGAGACAGATCCAATTAAACATGGGATAATAGATTGGGCAACCTGCATTCACATCATTGAAGGGATTGTTCAAGGGCTTCTTTCCCTCCATCAGTATTTTATGTTGCAAATTATTCACAGAAATTGAAGGCCAGCAATATCTTGTTGGATAATAAAGGCATGAATCCTAAAATATCAGATTTTGGAATGGCAAGAATTTTTGGTGGGAATGGGTCACATGCAACCAACCGAATAGTGGGGACTTAGTAAGTATAATCCATAAGTATGTATGCCCTATAGCAAATATCAGTAATAAATACAAATTCTTAATCATGAAGCTGGTGAAAAGTTTCTTTTACAATGAAATACAGTGGCTATATGTCCTCAGGAATACGCTTTGGAAGGCCGCTTCTCAGTTAAATCCAACATCTTTAGTTTTGGAGTACTATTGTTAGAGATATTGAATGGCAAGAAGAATACTTGTTTCTATGATAGCGACTCTCTCAATCTTATTGGATATGTGAGTAATGGATCCCTCTTACTTTTCTGTACGTTAACGAAACTTAAAAGTATGTGTGTTAGGGTTTGAATGCTTGTGTGTCTATTATACTATCTGACTGATAGTATTTTTTCAAAGTATTTATCTTCCGAGTCAGTAATGTTTATATAAAGCTATATATTTAGTGTCAAATTGAGTTTCATATCTTTTGGTAGCCACTTTTCTAAGTGTTACCTTCCCTAGATCATTGTCATATTGTCCTTTAATTAAGTTTTGCAATTATACTTATTTGATTTGTGGTTTATACCTTGATAAAATATGAGGAACTTAAATGGTGTTTTCCATTGATTTTTATCTTAAATTTTCTTTAGGCATGGGATTTGTGGAAAAGCAATAGGGCATTCGAGTTGATGGATCCAATCCTTGGAGATACTCCTCCTGCCAATGCCTTTTTGAGATACATAAACATAACACTGCTTCGCGTGCAAGAAAGTACAGCTAAACTACCATAGATTATTGTCATATTCTCCTTTAATTTTACATTTCATAGATCACATTAAATTTTACAAATATAAAATGTATATCGTACCAAATTATCAATGACATGACTGTTTGTATATTTCTAGATTCAAACAAATAAAATTTTAATTTTGAGATAGACAAAATGTTGAAATGAAAAGGAAAAAGCCTTACATATGATAATATAATAATTTTATTCTTAGGCCTAAGCCCAATGTCCTCATTATAAAAAGGCCCCTATTACAACACGTGATGATAATTAGTTTTTATTTATTTATTTTTTTTCTTTAGTGTAATGCTCTAGAATTATTTACAAGTGTACTCAACAGTTGCACAACCTAGATGCACTAGTGTTTTTTAAATTTTTATTCTTATAATTAAAATTATTAAATTAATTAGGCAAAAAGAAAAGAAAAGAAAAGATAAAGAAAGAATACATTTTCCAATCCTAAAGTTAAAACATTTTTTAATTAAGAAAACAGAATTATTAATAAGATTCATCATAAACCTGTCATGAAACCAGTTCTAGTTTTTAGCAAAAAAAAAAAATTAAACCAGTTCCAGATTTTTTTTTATTTTTTATTTTATTAAACCAGTTCTAGATAGAGAAGAGGAATTGTGGGGAGACCCTTTGTCCCAACCATACTATAAGTAAAATTGAGGACCCGCCGTGACACCAGTGGTCCCTGGCAACACAACTTAAAGTGGCTAATCCCTTCAATACAATAACACTAACACCACCTAACTAAAAAAAGCATTTCTACTCTAGCAAAGAAACAAAAAAAAAAAACATTTCTTTATATGTTATCAAAAACTTGTGGTAAAGAGCCGCCGTGGCCCCCTTGACTGTGGTTGACCTATGACCTCTAAGGCTTCGTTTGGGAGTTTAGAGGGGAATGGAATGGAATGGAATGAATAAATTATAAGGGAATGGAATGGAATGGAATTATTTTAATGAATGGAATGGAATGGAATGGAATAGAATGGAATGGAATGGAATGAAACTAAGTAATCTTGTTTGGATGTTTTAAAATAGAGGAATGGAATGTAAGTAACCTTGTTTGGGAGTAATATCAGAAGGAATGGAAAGGAATCATTTTATAATAACATTACTATAATACCCTTTATTTTTATAAAATGTAGGATTAATCAATATAAGACAACAGGTGGTATAAAATCTGCTTAATTATAAACAAGCACAAAATGTAAGCAATATAAACTAAAATATAATCCCAATAAATGAAAATTTGAAATTCATTGTCAACAAAATAACCTTTTAAAAGAAAATTGAAATTGTTAAGGGACCATGCATGGTAAACAAAATACCTCCAATAAGTAATTGTCAAAACAAAATATCATAATAAAATAACGCAAATCTAAAGTTTGCCATGAAATCCCACACTTCTTAATTCTTGGACTTGGACATCAACTTCAGTAGGAGGTCTTTACGGCCAGACACTGGGCAACCAAAGAACATATCCTTATATTTCGCATTATCCATCAGAAATATGTAGGCATCGGTCACCAAAGTTGGCTCAAGGTCCAATACCTGCAAAGCTGCATAGATTTCTGTCCCAGATATTTTCATAAAGCATTTTTCCATAACCTCAGTTGCCCTATCCATTGCCATGGATATATTATCAAAGGAACGAGAAATTACATTATCACGTTCACCATCTTCTGGCACTTTTTTTTTTTTGCTTTTAGAAGAGAATGCCTCTTGTGACGGCGCTCGAGAACGTACAACATTAATTTCAGGTGACTTCATTTGATCACTTTCTTCAACTTCAAAGTTCTCCAAAGAAACTTCATTTTGGGATACCATCAAGTCAATGCCATCAATAGTGGTCGATGTAGCATACCTAGCACGTTTCTCCTTTGCAGTTTCAGCATGATCACCTGTTGCTCTATCTTTGGCCCAAAGTTGTGCCATCTTAAAGTAGTTAGGAATAGGTGTTGCCATCCACTTCTTAGCAGCAGGTTTAGACTAGTACAAATCAAAGAAAACAAAAAAACAAAAATAATGAGTGACAAAGATAGAAACATGTATTTAATCTTAATGTAAAACATAAAACTCATGAACATATTGTAATTTACCATTATGAGTGGCTCCCAAACTTCAGGTTCAGCTGTCCACATACTCAAAGAATCATTCCAGCCAAATCCACTCAAACCTTCCTTGAAGATGTCATAGCATTCTCCAAAAAATTTTTTTAGTGTCTTTTGTCGATTTTTCACCTTATCTTTGTTAATGTCCATATCAAATTTTGCAACTAGCTCCTTCACGACCTCATCATATGCTCTAGAGTTAAAAGTTCCATTGACTCTTGCACCTATACTTAATTGATATAACAACGCATCTACTAAAGCATCATCCATAACACTGGTCCATTGTACTTCTTTGCTTGGATCTCCACCATCCTTCTTTGATTTCTTACCCATGCTATAATTAATAGAACAAAATACATATATGTAAAATTAACCATACATATTAATGTTGATTACCAAACAGATAAAGACAAATATCCAATTTTAAAGAGAAATTTGCATAACATGTATGGCTAAATGAATGTGTTCCACAAGAATAGTAAAATAGTACTCCAAATGCTTATAAAATTATAATAAAATCCTGCCAAATAATAACATTTCAACATAAAAATAAATGATGATAATAACACATCAAATGGGCTATCACATTGTGTCATAGTCTTGCCACATGGCTAAAGCTATAGAATCTCTTAAAATTTCTCCTTGCCTAGCATCCTCATCATCTTCTCTTGGAGCATGGGCTTCAGTTTCATGATGAGACTGTTGTAAAAGCTCTTCATCAACTTCAGCAATAAGTCTTTCATCAGGATCCACGCCCATTAAATAATTATGAATTATGCAGCATGCCAAAATAATTTCAGTTTGTGTGTCAACAGAATAAGTAGGCTCTGTAGTGCTTCCTATGATAGGAAATCTCTTTTTCAATACACCAAATGCTCTTTCAATAGCATTGCGCAATGATGCATGTCGTAAGTTGAACAATTCCTTAGCATTTTGTGGGGGACGAGTGGAGTATTCTTTTAAATGGTAACGCACTCCTCTATAAGGTGCGATCAAACGACCTCTATTCATATAACCCGCATCTACGAGATAATATTTACCTATTAAACAATAAAATTTGTTAATTATATATTTTTGGTTTTTAAATTATATATATAAACAATATAACTAGGATTTATTTGAATTAAAATTACCTTGTGGGATTTTCAAATTATCATTCCTAGTTAAAGCATTCTTTATTATTCTCGAATCTGAAGCAGTCCCTTCCCAACCTGGTAAAATGTACGTGAATTTCAAGTCAAATAGGCATGCAGCCAAGACATTTTGTGTCGGATAACCCTTCCTTCCCCGATATCTTGGTGCATCCTCGTTACTAACTTTCACACGAACGTGTGTTCCATCAAGTGCCCCAATACAATCCTGGTAGTAAAATATATCTCAAAAAATTATTTGTGTGTTCACTAGATAACTATCAAATGTAAAATATAGATATGATATATTTACCTTAAAATATGGGTAGAACCTACTACTGTGTAGTATTTCAGTTGGCACTTGGGATCCATCAGGTTGTAGAAGAAATTGATCTTCTAATTTAATTACTGATCTTAACACTCTATGAAAATGGCGGCTAACTGTCTCACCAGAACGGCGGAAAAAAAAGGAAATTGTACGATTCTTCACATTATGGGATATAATGTGAAGAAATTTTGCAACTTGTTCTTCAACTGAAGCCCGTTGTGTGTCTTGAAGACCACCATCCCTTCGTAAAATGTCACAAAAACCTTGGAATGCGTGTGGACGCATGCGTACTATATTATAACATTTGTCACTCATTCTAAGGTAATTCATTAATTCATCACGTACTCTTTCTCTTTCTATGGTTGATTGTATAGGAGGATGGTGAACACGACTTCTAAGTTGTTGCCTTTGTTTCGTAATATAGTACATATAACGACTGGAAGCATAAACTACGGCTAATCGTCGCTTATAGTTTGTGAAAGCTACGGTCTTAAGTACTTCATCGTCCAAATCCATCTAGGTAAAAAAAATATTTCCAGTTATTAATCGTACTTAATTAAATAAAGTACTCCGAAGACTAAAAAAAAACTACAGATTGAATAGCACCTACTGCTTCAACTATAAATAAAATATATATTGACCACACTTTCACCATCATACATAGCCTATATACTGACCATCACCTTCACCATGTAACTAATAAGTGACAAACATTAAAAGTGTACCAAAAATCATCCACACATTTTAAATGTTTGTAGAAACCATCAATTGTTCAAACATATCAAACTTGACTACTTTGACGTACTACTGAAGAAAGCAATTAAAGAGAAAGAGAGGAATCAGTTATTAAATCTCCATCTATGTGGGAAGTGACTCTGAGAGAAATCTTTCTGTTTTTTCTTTTGTTTAGCCAGAGACTAGAGAGAGAAGGTACAGTACAGTACTCTATCTCTTCCTTCTAAGTTCTTTTTTTTTTGAGTTTTCTTCCTTCTAAGTTCTAAGTACTATGTTCCTAAATTGTCTAAAAAAAAAACATTTGAATATTCAAATTACACCTGTTTCATTTTACCTGTAAATAGAAAAGGCAAAATAAAAAATAATTTTCTTTGATATTTTCTTGGCCATTCAATCAAATTCCTGCCTTGGCCTGTAGTGCTTGTATTTGCACCTTTGGTAGCCTTGAAATCAAGACAAGCATAAGAAAAAGATTCTTGCAGTGATCAAAACTTTCACCAGAACGTACAACGTAACTTTAACCAATCAAAGTTCCTTTTTTGGCAACGTAACTATGTTATCTACCAATATACATACAACTTTCACCAGAACGTAACAACGTAACTATGTTAAGCATGTTGATTCAACGTAACTTTAACCAATCAAAGTAAGCAAATACAACATATCAAGAAAACAGATCAAGAAATACGTTTGTGACAATTTAATCTCGAAGAAAAAACTTACAGGTTTGAAGAGAGAAGCAGTAGCACAAAGAAGTTGGTAGCAACGGCTGGTTGAAGGTGCGGCTGGTTTATGATAAAAGAAATAAACGTGAACTGAAGAAAAGGTCAAATCTATAAGGGTAATTTAGGATTTTACAAAAATACTAAGGACATTTTGGGACTTTTGGTGAAAAATTCATTAAACCTAAATCCATTCCTTCCTATTCCTCCCAATTTTGGGGGGAATGAAAATTTGGGGTTTGGAGGGAATAGGGGGGAATGAGTGTTCCATTCCATTCCCTTCACTTAAACTCCCAAACAAGGGAATGAACTTTCCATTCCTTTCCATTCTCTCCTAATTAAACTTCCAAACAAGGGAAAGGAGAGAATATTCTTAAAATATTCTTTTTTTTCCATTCCATTCCATTCCTTTCCTCTCTCCCAAACGGAGTGTAAGTCTCCTTCCTAAATTTAAGAGCATCATACATCTGCGAAGTGCAAATTGTGCAGCATTGCTTTATGGTTTTCAGTAGAATTTCTCTGAAAAACATATAACATTGGTGTTAGGTACAATTATGAATAGCAGAATTTCCTCTCTTGCTTCCCTGCTTCTTTTTTTCTGCCTGAGTTTTCAGTTCACCAAAGCTACCACCAATGATACTGTCACGAATACTCTCCAACAGGGCCAATCACTGAAATACTCGGAGTCCATCGTATCTGCTAATGGAAAATTCGAACTTTGTTTCTTCTCTCCAGGAAATTCGACTAAGTATTACTTGGGAATACGGTACAAGAAAGTTTCTGAACAGAATGTAGTTTGGGTTGCAAACAGAAAGTACCCATTCCCAGATTCCTCGGCTATTCTTACCGTTGATCCGGATGGAAATCTTGTCATATCCGATAGCAGCACGAAATCCACGGTGGCCAATACTTCAACTGGCAACGGTACCTATGCCATGCTATTGGACACAGGTAATCTGATACTCACAAACAAGGTCTTGGAGGTTTTTTGGCAAAGCTTTGAGTATCCTACTGATACTCTTTTGCCCGGAATGGAACTTTCGTCTTTAACATCATGGAAAAGTTCAGAAGACCCTGCTCCTGGTCTTTTTTCCCTACAGATGGATTATCCGAGGCAACTAACAATAAAGGAAGGGTCTAAAGTATACTGGACTAGTTCAATCTCTACTTTTGGCGTTTTAGCACGTGATGGGTCTTGGCCTATTAATGACACTTCTGTAATCTCAAGAATGGTGTTGGATGTGTCCGGGCAGCTTAAACTGCAGTCGTGGTCAGAAGATGATAAAAAGTGGAATTCGTCACTGTCATCTAGGTGTGGGGATTATGCTTTCTGCGGTGCTTTTAGCATATGCAATGAGACTGCTCGAGTACCATGTGGCTGTTTGAAAGGTTTCGAACCCGTTGATGCTGATGCTTGGAGCAATGGAGACGCGTCCAGTGGCTGTGTGAGGAAAACTTCTCTGCAGTGCACTAATAATCAGAAAGATGGGTTTCTTAAAATTTCTAGAGTTGATTGGACAAAGAATCCGCTGGGTTTGGACTTTGTAAATGATAAAGAGTGTCAATCAGCTTGCTTGAACAACTGTTCTTGTCTTGCTTATGCTTATGATCCAAAGTGTAATCGCACTAGTGTTACCAAGTCCTGCTTAGTATGGGATGATTCTCTATTGAATCTGAAACAACTATCAGAAGACGGAAATGATTTCTATCTGAAACTTGCCCCCTCGGATTTGGTCACCATTGGTAAGAACTAAGAAATATATATATGGACCTCTTGGTTATTGGTAGAGTTAAATGTTTATTTATTTTATTTGTTTATAGTAGTTATTAAATTATTAAATTTATTACTTCCTAACAATCTCAGTCTAGGACAAGTGATAATTTGTGATGGTATATATATATATATGTGGACCTTTTGGTTATTGGTGGAGTTAAATGTTTATTTATTTTATTTGTTCATAGTAGTTATTAAATTATTAAATTTATTACTTCCTAACAATTTTAGTGTCAAAGACAAGTGATTATTTGTGATGGTATCTAAATATATGATGTTAAACTTGAACCCCCCCGTCTCCACTCTATCTTTACACTTATTGAGGTTGAAATGTTTTTAGGGGATAATTGGAATTATCCCATTTGTAATGCAAGTACAATGCATATATTTATTTAATTTCTCTGATTTTCTTTTACAGACACAAGCTCAAGAAATGGAACTAGCCCAGCAGTAACGTCTGCAGCAACAGAGCCAAGTGATGCCTGTAGGAGCTAAGCAATTAATCGTCATACTGACTATATCTCTGCCTCTTGCAACGCTTACATTAGGCCTTTTTGTCTATTGTGCAGCGAGAAAACTCAGAAGGAAAGGTGAGAAAAGAATTGCTCAGAACGCTTTGAGCAATCAAAATTCATATCCTTAATTATTGCCATAAATATGTGTTGTTCACTGTTCAGGTGAGGATTTGGTAAAGTTAGATTTGGGCATGACCATAGTGTCTGAAAATTCGGAGATTTCTGAAGCAAATAAGCGTGGAGATAGTAGGAAACATGAAGTCAAAATGCCATTATTCAGTTTTAAAAGTGTTTCTGCTGCAACTGATAATTTTTCAGATGCAAATAAGCTTGGAGAGGGTGGTTTTGGACCTGTTTACAAGGTAAGATTTTCCTTAAACCCAATTACTCATTATCCTAAGCATTACAAAGCCAACACTTTTTGACTTCACACTTTGCTATGTTATCGAGCACTAACAAGTAACAAGCACTAGCAGCAGGGGCAGAGGCAGAGGCAGAGCTACTTATATATATATATAGGGGCACGACCTCCCCAAAACTCCTTTACATATGTAGGATTTATGATAGTTTGCTTCCTTTTGACAAATAAAAAAAAAAAAATTCCCTTAGAAATGAAGACTCACAACACTTGAAAATAATCTTTTAAGTCAATTGAAACTCAATTTCCCATACCATGGTGTACTTTTTAGTCCAAAGCAAATTGGTCTTTTCACGGTACTTGAAACTCAAAGTAGTGAGTCTTATAATTTAAACTATAAAATAAAATAAAATAAAACTGAATAGTTATTTCTTATTTTCTCACAACACTAATCCCTAGCGGCTCCAACCCTCCACCAAACATTTTTCTCCTCAATCTTTTAATTCTTTCACAGTTTCAAATTCTAGGTTTGCGATAAACCCATATTTAAAATAATTAGAAGAATAGATAAAGAAATGTTGAATTTTACATAAGTTTTTAAAGAAATCTAGGCATTAAGGCACACATAAAACTTTCTAAATATATTGCTACACTCTTAGCACTTTACATTGATTTTTTTTCTCAATTTATTTTGAGTTATCAAATTACATGATTAAACTTTATGTATTAGGTTAGTTTCTTGAGTTGATTGTTATTAGCTATGAATTGATCATTTTTGTTACTTTATCTTTATATTATACTAGTCGCAAATCCGTGCGATGCACAGGAAAACTACTGAAGATGAAATCTAAAGAAATATTAGCCTAAAAAAAAAACCTTTTACATATATTGCAACCAAAATAAGACCATTTACAACTAAAATAAGAAAAGTATCTCATACTTCAATAAAATAAATTTAACCATCAGGCACATGAATGCAAATGCTACAGGCACATAACGAAACCTGAATAGTTACATTTCCTTCTCCACAAAGGAGTCTCATACACAGAAGAATTCAAAAAGCTAAAGAGTTTCTAATGGAAATATCTATAACTTTTTAGTTTCGGTTGTGATCAATACTTGACTATAAGTTCATACATCAAGTTGTGATCAGCAGCTCCAGTTGTGCAAGCTCATTTGCTGAGTAGGTATGCACTCCACTGCCAAAGGGCATAAATGTACTGAGTTTTGGAGCAGTCTAGACAAGAAATAAAAAAAAAATAATAATAATAAAATTATTTATTTATCCACAAATGCTATAGGAAATTAATTAAACCCCAATATTTACATTTCTTTATCCACAAAACAATCTCACATGCATGGAAGAATTAAAAAAACTGATGTTTTTTAACATAGAAGTGTCTATAAGTTCATATATCAAGTACCAAAAATGTTGCAAACCAACTAAGGCATGAAAGAGAACATAATTAAAAATTTCAAACCTTGCCTACGAACTCAAAGTTTGTGCTCACCAAGAATCCAACACAAATTTTTGGATTTGTGGCATGATCTTGTGTTCATGAATTAAATTGTGATCACCTTGGCTACCTTTTTTCTTGTTTGTGTAATCAATCATCCCTGAAAGAAGCTGAGACTTCGTGTTAGTAGAGGTTGTAGGCACCACTTGAGGTGTCTGTTCAAGTGCGATGGTAGGAATGTGAAGAAGTAACATACAAGTGTAAGAAAACTGGGAGCATTGAAAGAATGTTCAGATTTGTGAGCAGTGGTGTTTCTGAATTTATAGTGTAACAAAGAAAATGAAGCAGAATCTGAACAGAACCATTACCATGTTAGTACTCAGTAAGAGATTTAGTAGGCTGTAGCTTGTAACACCAAACTTTTATGTCAACCCAAAAATTAGAAGCTTTGAGAGCATTGCAACTGTGTGTCATGTTGTTTTCTAGCAAGTTTAAACCAAAGAAAGCAGTATCTGGTGATCATGAATGATGATTACTTAATGAAGCCATCCATGAAACACAACATAACCAAGAATCCAACACAATTATATAACAGTTCAGAAACTATTAAGCATTAATATATGACTCAGGAATTTTGACGAACATATGCTGGGCATTATGCAACCAAATCAACCACCAATTATCAATTTAAACCAAATCAACCACAAATTTTAACCAAATCAAACACATAAATTAACTTTTTCTGCTATTTAATTTGGACATATATTGGTTTTCACAAACCGTACTGGTCCTTTTCACATTATGATGATCTAACAGATAAAAAAACCCAAATTTACAAAGGGAAACAACCTCCACAAAAAAAATTAGCAGAGAAACAAAAAGAGGGTGTATTGAATCGGAGAGAGGGAGAGAGAGGAGGTACCACAACGTCTGCTTCGGGGTCTGCTTCTGGTTCTTTCGCAGTTGTTGGAGAGTGGGTTCTTTGCGTTCTTGAACGTGGGTCCGAGATCACTAAGGAGTGAGGAGGAGTGAATGGGGATTTTGTGTTTTGTTGAGGGTAGTTTTTGAGAAGGAGGAGTTGGAGTGGGAAAGGGTTTGTGCCTTCGTGGTAACTGGTAAGGAAGAGGGGAAGAGGACTTGAGGACTTGAGGATGCTAATCGAGGAGGAGTCGGTAAAAATTAAGCAAAAATCGGGAATAAAATAAACACAGATAATTAAGAAACTTAACAAAAAGTTAAAAAAAAAAAAAAAAAAACTAGGTTTATATTATATAATAGATTTTGTATGACAATTACATAATTATTATTTATTTTATTTTTTTATTAATACCAATAAATATTTATAGGATTAATTTTGCTTCCAATTCTATATATATATATAGTATGACCTGACCCCCAAGTAAGAATTTATGAGCCCCTAAGTATCAGTTTTACTAGTGAATATGTTATACATTGTACTCCATATATCTACAATTGGAGAAATTATTCAGTCCACCAGGTTAACCACGTCATCTATCTACCATTCCCATAATTAAACGCCACGTATGTTAATTTAATGACTCATCAATATTCACATAACCAACAAATAAGGAAAAAAACCAGAATACCCTCTTTTTCTCTCTCCATCATTTCATTAAATTAACATACGTGATTCACCTGGTTGAATAATTTCTCCTACAATTGGACAACTTTCTCCATGGTTGTCTGAGTTTAAGCAAAGCAATTTCAGGGAATCTTACTGAAGGGGGACGTGGTAGCTGTGAAAAGACTTTCAAGAAGATCGGGCCAAGGTTGGGAGGAACTAAAAAATGAAGCTATGCTCATCGCCAAGCTCCAACACAATAATCTAGTTAGACTTTTGGGCTGCTGCATTGAATGAGATGAAAAGATACTAGTATATGAGTACATGCCCAATAAAAGCCTAGACTTGTTCCTTTTTGGTTCGTAACATCTCATATGTTGATATATATATATTGTGATTGATTTATGGTCCTTTGCTTGCGGTTACCTAATTGGGTACTACTAATTGCTCATAAATGTAAAACAGATCCAGAAAAACGCAAGACTTTAGATTGGCAGACGCGGATTCGAGTGATTGAAGGGGTTGCACAAGGGCTTCTTTATCTTCATCAATATTCTAGGTTAAGGATTATTCATAGAGACCTTAAGCCTAGCAACATTTTGCTAGATAGCAAAATGAATCCAAAGATATCAGATTTCGGAATGGCAAGAATATTTGGAGGAGACGATTCACAAGCAAATACAAATAGAATTGTTGGCACTTAGTAAGTACAAACCAACATGGTATATATATAGCCCAAACTTAGAGATAAAACACATTGCTGCTAATATTATTAACTTTGATAATTATTTTCAGTGGTTATATGTCTCCTGAATACGCTCTGGAAGGCCTCTTTTCAATCAAATCTGATGTTTTCAGTTTTGGCGTCTTGCTGTTAGAGATTGTGAGTGGTAGGAAGAACACTGGTTTTTATCAAACCGACTCTTTCCATCTTCTTGGATATGTGAGTATCCTATATGCACTTTATGTTGTTGAAATTCAATATTCTTTTTATTTCTTAATTATAGTTGGATTTGTAGAAATAATATAATGATTGTCTCATACATTTTTATTTCACATCACTTTACACTCATGACATCACTGAAGTCTGAATATATATCCATAATTTGTGGGCATATGTTCACACATAAGTGTTGTGTGGTGTGAGACAATATTTACCCTTATAGAAAATATACATATTATTGTTTTTATTTTATTTTATGACTTTGGGTTTCTAGAGCTAGCTTATGCGCATCTCGATTAATCCTAGAAAGACACGTAATATCCTACTAGCCATGTGTACTACGATAAGGGCAAGGCTTTGCCTTGGATAGGTGGTCTTGAAGGTACTCGAATTAGTGACCATTAGGGAGCACACCTAAGACCGGACCAGTTGAGCTAACTCTTAGGGTTATATACATATTATTGTTGATGAATACGAATTAGTAATTGTTGGCAATATATATACATCAAAGTTGTCAATTTCGTCTCGATTTATTGAAACAAAATATTTCAAAATCAATATATTTCGATGTATTATTTCAAGGTTACTATTATAAACTTATATATATATATATATATATAACTATTTATTAGTCTACAAGTTATCTTATATAAAAGAAGTTTATACTATATTAATTTAAAATTAAATGGTTATATATTTTATATGGAAAAATTATTCAGTAGTCTAGGACTACAAATAAATACTTATTCCCTCTCGCCACTTGAATATTTGGCCCAGTGGTAATCCCCTCCCCAAAAAGCCCTCCTCTATGAGGGTGTGGGTTCAATCCTGGGATCTTCAAAATATACGTGTATGTGAGTTTAGATTAGAATTTCTATCATATTAAAAAAAAAAAAAAAATACTTATTCATTACATGAATGGTGAGTCCTATCATGAATTTAATTAGCGGGACCCATCATTTATGTGAGAGGGGGATTACACATTTATTTGTAATTCTGGTCTTTTGGACTACTGAATAATTACTATGTGTGTGTGCGCTTATTGATTTATTTTGTCTTTAATGTTATTAGTTTGAATCCTGAGAGTGCTATTGCACAACATTTACAATTGTTTTTTGTTTTGTTTTTGGATTTCAAGGCATGGGATTTATGGATAAGTGATAGGGGATCGGACTTGGTGGATCCACTACTTGATGATGTATCGTCTATGCATGTGGCATTGAGATACGTTAACATAGCTCTCCTCTGTGTTCAAGAAGGTGCAGCGGATCGACCTACCATGTCTGACGTTGTTGCAATGCTTAGCAATGAAAGTGCAACTTTACCTTATCCCAAACAACCTGGTTTCTTGAATTTGAGAAGTGTGGGGAAACCAAACCCAACTAGTAGCGGGCCAGAAATCTGTTCTGTGAATAATGCAACGGTTTCAATTATGGAAGGCCGTTAACATCTCAAATTCCAGCCATAAGCGTTATCATATCCAGTAAATCATCAGAAAACCTTCAATTTCTTTTCATATGGTCCATAATTAGTTAAAAGCTTTTTTCATATGGTCCATAAAAAATCCGTTGGTACTTTAATCATTCGAAGGATTAGCTTCTCACATTGCTCTAGTGGAGACAAGGAAGTGTGTCTGAAATGAGATTTAAAGTATTTCTATTTTTTGAAAGTGGCACTACCTATAGGAAGCTATATTATGCTGAAGAACATAATTTTTAGTTTTTGTTACAACCCACATCAAACTATTTGAAAGACATTTTTCTACCTTTTTATAAAGTGACATGTCAATTTTGTGTTAGAGTAACAATTTGTCTCATAAAATGAATGGTGATAATTTAGAAAATTAGAAATAATATTGAAGAGAAATGCTGTGAATTAAGACTTTTTAGAAAATTTCTGCAAGGTTTTATGTAATTCCTTGCTCAAAAGCTTTGATTGAGGGATAATATCTTGGGACACTTCAATGAGGGCCTTTTTTTATTTTTTATTTTTTATTTTTTATTTTTTTTTAATAGAAATTCTAATCTAAACTCACACACACGTATATTTGAACCTATGGCGTCCGCTCATGATTTTTTTTTTTATAGAAATTCTAATCTAAACTCACACACACGTATATTTGAACCTATGGCGTCCGCTCATGATGGTTGCTCTTACCATCAGGCCAAGACACCAATTTGTTTTTTGGTGTAGGCGGGATTTGAACCCAGGTCCCTTGCTCGACAACAAGAGACTTTACCAGTTGAGCTAACTGGAACCCACCTTCAATGAGGGCCTTAACATAACATATATGGGCACGATTTAATCCAAAATTTTAAGCTTATAGGTTTGAGTCAAATTAAGTTATATTATTTTCTCAAATTTTTTTGTTCCACTTGCATGTTTACACCTAATAATCTCTTTTTCATGTATGAGTCATGATCTCTTTGTAGTATTTGATTCGTCTCCAATGGCCACCAACAAGTCCTATTATGCACCCCCTTATTTAAGTCATTGTTGCTTTAACATCATCACAATTCACAACCCCACACCACACGAGTAGAAATTACAACCCCATTATCATTTAGTCCTCCTTTCTCTTTTTCCAAGTCTTTCTTTATCACTTTATAGCATCGTGATGAAAGGGCAAAGAGACTTACCCTCTTTTGTTAATTTAAGTCCTTGTTCACACACACAAAAGCACTTCACTACGTTTCTTAATTTCATTCAATCAAAAAAAGAAAAGAAAAAAAGTGGAGGTGAAGGTGTTAATGGAGACACTTGCTCTTCCCACTATCTTTTATTGTCTCATTGCTTTCACAAAGTTCTTCGAATTCTGCATTGCAGCTGACACCTTTAGTCCTGGGCAATCGATCACCGGTGTCCAGACTTTGATTTCCTCTGGCCAAATTTTTGAGCTTGGTTTCTTTTCTTCAGGCAACAACAATAGCAGGTACTTGGGTATTTGGTACAAGAAGACCCCGGAAGTACTCGTGTGGATAGCGAACCGGAACAACCCACTTACTGATTTATCTGGAGTTTTCACCATCAACAACAATGGAACACTTATTCTTCTCGACCAAAGAAACGATACTATCTGGTATTCGAATTCGTCGAGGGCAGCACAGACTCCAGTTGCTCAGCTTTTAGATTCTGGTAATTTTGTTGTTAAAGACAAAGTTACATCGAGCTCTGAAAGCTATCTGTGGGAGAGTTTTGATTACCCGTTTAACACATGGTTACCGGGCATGACAATAGGAAAGGACATGAGCAATGGTCTAGACCGGTTTTTGACATCTCCTGGAGACTTTACATACAAATTTGATCACAAGGGCTTGCCTCAAATATTTATTAAAAGAGGATCAATGAAAAAATTCCGCTCTGGACCATGGAATGGAGTTCGATTCAGCGGGCTTCCTATGCTTGTACATCTGTATTTCTTTCCCATATTAGCATTCGACAAGGAAATGGTGGGATATTTATACGAAAACTAAAAACAAGTTGGTTTATACGAGGATAACACTGAGTGAGTCGGGCATCCTCGAACGCATTGTATTGACGGAGGGAAGCTCTGAATGGACTATAATGGATGCAATTCCAAGTGACCTGTGTGACAATTATGGGCAGTGTGGTGCTAATAGTGTTTGCAGAAGTTTCAAAGAATCAGTCTGCGAGTGTTTGGAAGGTTTCACCACTAAATCACCAGAAGAATGGAAACATCTCATTTCTTCAAGCGGATGTGTGAGGAGAACCCCACTCGAATGCCAGAGGAAAGATGGTTTCTTGAAGCTTGGACGGGTGAAATTGCCCGACTTGCTTGAGTTTTGGTTAAACAAGAGTATGAGCACAGAGGAATGCAAGGCAGAGTGCTTGAAGAACTGTTCTTGTACGGCATATGCAAATTCAGATATTACTGGGGGAGGTAATGGCTGTTTGATCTGGTTTGGGGATTTGATTGATATTAGAGGGTATAACCAAGAAAATCCCGGGCAAGATCTCTATATACGCCTGGCTGCTTCAGAACTTAGTAAGTGCACTTTCTGCTTCTATAGCACTCACTTCTCACATATTAGCTTATTCAGGCTTCATCCACCAATGCCTTGGTCAGCATGGTGCAGTGGGGCTTATAATCTGTGGTAGGATACAGTTCAGTTTAAGTTCTCGAGCCATAGTTTTGTTTATGCTTTCATTTTCATTCTCAACTGACTTATAATAAATTCTGACCAGTTTAAGCAAAGATCTAATACTTTTACAAATTAAAGAAACAGGAAAATTTTCAAGCAAAATGAATAATTTTTTTAATTGTTGTTGGCTTTAGGATCAATCCATAAATCAAACACGAAGAAAAGGCGGGTGGTCGTCCTAATGCTAGCAATCAGTTTTGGAATGCTTACCTTGGGGTTGGTTTTCTGGTGTATAACTTGGAAGACAACAAATATAAGATGTAAGTATACTCATCCAAGTGTACACATCTATCCTTGCCGATATTAGAGTGAGCATGATAAACTGTAGTTAGACTAAAATTAAAATCAGTTCCTGAAAAGGTATATATTATGCCTTCAATAGGTCGTCAAAGAAAGAAAGAAGATGTAGAGGTACCTTTATTTGATTTTACAACGGTTGCTAATGCAACAAACAAGTTCTCTGAAGCAAATGTGATTGGAGCAGGTGGATTTGGTCCTGTTTATAAGGTAAAAGGATTTGATTTTGTCATACAGGTATCAAATTGTTTGGTGATATTATGAAAATTCAAAAGGAAAGACGCACCTTTATCTGATGATTTGCAGGGACATCTATGTAACGGACAAGATATTGCAGTGAAGAGGCTGTCAAAGAATTCTAGACAAGGTCTTGAAGAGTTCAAGAATGAAGTTGTTCTCATTGCCAAACTTCAACATAGGAATCTTGTCAGGCTTTTAGGCTACTGCATTCAAGGAGACGAAAGGATGTTAATCTATGAGTACATGCCCAACAAAAGCTTGAATAATTTCATTTTTGGTATGATTCTCCTTACCCATTATGTATTCCTTTCTTTTATATGTTGTGTACCTGAGTTTATTGCCTATTATGTATCTGAATAGTCTTTCGATTTTGATTTTCAAAAAAAGTTGACAAAAGAAGTAAATATAGTCATAGATGTAATCAAGGTAACAAGGGCCAAAATTATATGCAGAACAAAATGGAAGTGCACTGCTGGCATGGCCAAAGCGTTTCGACATTGTTGTTGGGATTGTGCGAGGACTTCTCTATCTCCACCAGGACTCTAGACTTCAAGTCATCCACAGGGATCTGAAAGCAAGCAATATTTTATTAGATATCAACTTAAACTCAAAAATATCAGATTTTGGCTTAGCAAGAACTTTTGGAGGGGATGAAGCTGAGGTGAAAACAGATAGAGTTGTTGGAACATAGTAAGTAATATAAAATGGAACTAGATTTTTGTTTGTCAAACAGTAGCAAATATTTCATCCATGTGAAGGGTAAGGTCATGGGTTAAAGATGTACTGGTAGATGTAACTTACCAACAACAACAATAAAAAAAAAACTTATATTTGATAGTTTAATGCAGCGGCTACATATCTCCTGAGTATGCAGTTGACGGAACATTTTCAGTGAAATCTGATGTCTTTAGCTTGGGTGTGCTCATGTTAGAGATAGTGAGTGGCATGAAAAACAGAAATTTTGCTCACTCAGATCATCACCATAACCTTCTAGGACATGTAAGTGGAAAATT
>OU015765.1:36130131-36157631 GCA_907173295.1 Fagus sylvatica
TTTTATATGGCTGTTTATGATTCGATTTGTTTTCCTTTCATAATTCTTTTTTTTTCGATTTGTTTTCCTTTCATAATTCTTAATACATTATAATTAATAATTATACTTTATTGCATTCTTAAATTATTCCTAAAAATTCTCTCATATACATCTTTACGTCTAGATTTTGGTTTGTGACTTAACTCACCATTTCAAAACATTAGTGTCATTTCATTTGCCTCAATTACTTTGTTTGTCTCAAAACAATAATTGACTTTTTGTTTGCCTCATAGATTTTGTTAGATTGAAGAGTTTCAATTTTCAAAACGTTTAGGCTTCTAGACTTCTCCACTCATTGTCTTCTCAACTCCTCCATTTAAATCCCCCATTTATTAATTGGTTTTCGTTTTATATAGCACCACCATGAACATATCTGGAAATTAGCTTTCTCTCATAGTCTCTCTCTCTCTTGCTCACATTGGAATTTCAATAAGCATGTAACTAAAAATCTATTGAAACTTGAAAGCTAATACTTATTTGACGAGCTGATTGGTTTTTTTTTTTCCCCTATTAGTGTGTGAAGGTGTGGCAGTGAGCCGTTGATGAATTCGCAACAATCAAATATTTGAGGCTTGCAATCAAGAAGAAAGTGAACACATGGGGCAGTCCAAGATGGGTCATGGTCAAGTTTCATGGTTATTTTTCTCTGTTCTGTTTTTTTTTATAGTAAGTTTTTCTCTATACATAACAAAAGATGATATATATGTGATGAGAGAGTATTGTCATCACATGCAACATGACTAGCTAAAAACAAAAATTAGATGGAGAAAAATTCTAATATTAAAATGTTTTGTTTGGTTGTTTCATGAATATATATATATATTAAATGTATCCTCCCAATCTGTGTTTTTTATTTCAATGAAAGAAGTTGATTTTCTTCTCCAATCCTTCACATACAATACAAGAAAAAAATAAAAATAAAAATTAAAAGATGGAGAGACAATATCTTCCACCTCATATGTACATGTATTATAGATATATACCTAAAGCAAGTCAAGCTCTAGAATGACAATGACGAAAAGAAGGGTTTTATTGAGCATGCACAAGTTTTTGATTACTTATGATATTGGAATTTAGAATTTGATTGAGATTTTGTTCTTTGTGGAATTTCAATTTTTTTTTTTTTCCTATTTGCTGGACCTATATGTGAAATTGACTTGTCATTTTGGAATTAATACTGAATTTTGTAGAGTAGAATTGGAGGAGATCTTCATTCATATTTTGTGTTTGGTTCCTTTTAATCCTAATGGATATTCGAAATCAACTTTAATTGTATATTCCGCAATAAGAGGAAGACTACGAAATTTGATTTTTTAACTAAACTCTAGCTTCAAAGAATCAAAGTTGGGTCGAGTTACTCAATGAAATGTTATGCTTGGGTATGACCTGGAGTTGGTGTACATTGGAATACTATGTTAAATAATGTGATGTAACACAATCACGGTTCACGGATTTCTCTTCTTTTTTTTTGATAATGGGTTCGCGGATTTCTCTTATTGGTATTGAGTGCATACATTATATATATATTGCACAAATTCTTATATTTTTATTATGTGATTTACCTATTAGTATGAAGCGCATACATTATATTCTATTTGAGATATGCCAAAACAAGTTCACCTTTGGTGCTTACTAATGCCATCGAGGGTGAATGTGGTGTTGGTGGTTGGTGGTGACCTGACACACGCAACGAGACCCCACTTGGCGTCGCATTGATTTAGTTTTCATTCATAGAAGGAGTATTGTGTCACCTTGACCTTAAACATGTACAACCTTATTTAAATGGAACTATGGTGGTACCCATACAACTTTAGATATACTCTATCGTTCATATGATTTCTTTTTGCATTTTAGTATAAAAATTTGGAATTTGTGACAATTCATTCTTGGGGCCATGTATTATCTCATTCATTGAAAGTGCTTGATTGTTAAAACAAATTGAAGTTAGTAGAGAATGAAATAGTTTTGCTTAGCCTTACTATTGGATTGGCATGATTTTCATTTAAGTTATAACAAAATTTTTATATTTTTTCTCTTCAAAATGAATAATAATACAAAAGCACCCGTGCATTGCATATAATTACATGCAATCAAGAATATTAAAAAGAATTGTGCATTTAACTTAGTGTAAATAATTAAATATCTGTCAATTCACTCAAACAATGTAATTTTAACAATTTGGATTTAATGGGACAATTCAAAATGTTAATAAAATTGAATTAATTTTGTTCCCCAAGTTTTGTAACACAATAAGTTTTATTTATGGACCATAAAATAATGTTTTTGCAAAATATTTCAAAATGCACCACACCTAAACACTGTCACGTCAGATTCTCTACACCCACTCTATTCCACCTCACCCATCACTCTATTTCACTTTCTCTCACCATGTCTCCTACTCTTAATTATTCTCATATGCTCTCTCTCTCACCTCGCCTCTTCATCTCCCATGAGGTTTTCTTTGTTACAAACTAATGCTAATTGATTTCAGATAAATGTAAATTGATTGCCATATTAATCAGGCCACCTCTCCACTATTTGATAATTCCATTTAAATTATATTTGGTGGTTTGTTTCAACTGCACTGTGTGGAAATTGTTACAAGCATATGTTCTTCATCTTAGTTCTATTTTTAATTTCAAGAAAAAAAGGTCGCAACTCTCCAACATTGTGGTATTTAACTACGAATGAGCTGGATTCTCTATCAATGTAAATACGTATTTCCTTCTATAATCAACATTTGATGTTAGATTGACTTTTAGCTTATGCAACATAATAAATTACTTAAAGCTATTCACTTATATTCTATTTGTTATGGATGTCTACTACATCTATAACTGTAGATACATGAGAGGAAGGCTAATATTGGAGAAGGTGAATGCAGCTATTAATAACACGATAACTTATGCTAAAGCAAATGCTCAACTTATTGCAGGCTTTTGATGCTTACTGATTTACTATTGAGGTAAATAATGAAGATTAGAATTCTATAGAAATTAAGTTTATTTGTTTAAGTTTGTGACAAAATTAACTACATTATACATTTATTCAAATTTTTCTGTGCATCGCACGGGTTTGGGACTAGTATACTCTAAAACCTCTAAAATAACAACAAAAATCTCGAAAACATTCAAAGTCACTTAGATCAAGCCCCTTGAAAGTTGAAACCTCAAAAATAGTCATAGTACCCCTAAACCCTAGCAAAAGAGACTAAAATATCCATAAAACCACTTAAATGACTTAAAATACTATCAAAAACTACAAAGTGATAGAAATACCCCTAAACCCCCAAAATGGTAGAGAAAAACAAATTTCCAAAACCTCCAAAATGACTAAATAAACCTTAACAATCCCTAAAGATGAAAATACATATGAAACTTTCAAAACGACCAAAATCTTAAAAGAAGAAAAAATACAGTTAATTGCATGAAAGGAATTGAATATATTAAAGAAGAAAAAAAAATGAAGAAAATAGAAATAGCATTAATCTTTTGATAAATTAAAACAAATAATCCAACTCATTCAGTGAAATTGTCAAATAGCATTATTTTGAGTCAACTCATTCAGTCAAATTGTCGAAACTACCGTATCCTCCATGTTTTAAAATTAATAAATTATACATGTCATCACATCCACTACTATGTATATCTTACAAGGATAAATCAATCTTTTACACCAATTATATGGTCTTAGGTATGCCATCTAGTTTTGTTGTTTATTATAGTCTCTCACTATGCAAGTTCACCTAATTTTGGTGATGATATGGTAATTTGCTGACTGCTTGTCTTTGAATCAGAGCTGCAATTGCTATCATTCTTTATCAAACATAAAAAATAGATAGAACTTAGATTGGATGAGCACCAATGAAATAAACCAATCCATTTATGACACTAAAAAGGCTAATGAGTACTCTTAACTAAGCATATCAATCAACCTGTATTATTAAGTTTACAATAAACAATATAAGCTTATCTAATCAGGGGTATAACTGTCCAGTTCTAGAGGAAGAAACTGAACAAGTCAAAATAATTTTTGTTTTGTTTACTTTAAGAGAGGTTTCCACAGGAGAGGAATGAAAAAAATAAATAAAATAAGAAGAAAAAAGAAGCAAAACCAAAACTATACACAACAAGGAAAGTGAAAGGGTAGCTAGGGTCTGGATGTGGACATGACAGGAGGAATCTTTAATTAATGTATCCCAGCCCAACAACAAAGACGGGTGAGCTAATGTAATCTTGTAATCCTTAATGGGCTACAACAGCCCGGTTGAATGCTTTTGTCAGCAAGCACTAGAATTCTGATCCAATTGTGGTGGAGATTTTTTTTTTGAACCACATATAGACATAGTCAACATCAAGATCTCTTGGCAACACAATATAAATCAAAGGATATCTTATAAATAAAGACAATTATTATAAACAATTGAGGGATAGAGCACATAAGGGTTTTTCTGAATTCCACAAACAAGATATAAAAGGAAGAGTAAGTTACAGGTATAACAATTTTCACATTTTTCTTAATCGTTCAATTGACTGCTATTTATTAGTTTTTATCTGGACTAACCAACATCACTTTATTATCTATCATTTATAACTTGACACATTGACAATTGTGAAATATTTTGTAAAAATTGTTGTGCCTCAAGACTTATTGTAAATTGCAATACGTTCCCTCTTTAAATATTGCGTTCATTTGAATTCCTACTCTAATGTATAAATAGAGCAATATCCCCATAGATGTATTGAAAATATACAAATAGCCCATATTGTCTAATTTTCTGTTAAATTCAAGTACAAGTAACAAAATCTTTTTATGTATTTTATCAATTGCAAGTCATAATATTCAAAATCTATCATTACATATTAATACATCATAAAAAGATTTCGTTTGTTTTGTTTGGCTTTAACTGAAAATGAGACGTTGGGAAGGTATTTGCATATTTCTGATACATTAATGAAGACATTGTTTAATTTTATAGATTATAAGGTGGATTGAAGTGGATCCAATAATTAAAGAGAAAAATTACAATTTGCCCAAGAATATATTAAACATTAGATATCTTGACCCATGAGTGTGTTTTTAGTAGATAGTTGAAATTAAACGTGATACTTCTACAATACTCACAGCCATAGTTACTCTTTGCAACTAAGCTCCAACCACCATGAGTGATATCATCCTAAGTCAAAGAGTGACCAATTTTCAAAACCAAGAGAAATAATTACACAAACAAACTAGTAAAATAAAACCAATTACAAATCCTAAGTCAATTAAAAGATCAACAAGGCAACATGATAAACATTATCCATTAAGAGATATAATCCTTGATATGTGTAATTTAATATGCTATTGTGCGCATGACTGTTGTTGAAACCCAAGATTATTACTGTTGAACATGCTGAAAGGGAATGTGAATGTCATAACTTATTTGTTGAAGGTGTGATTAGTGAATGATTATTAAGTAATCTAGGACTACAAATAAATGCGTAGTCCCTTTTTCACATGAATAGTGAGTCCCACAAAAAAACTCATAGTAGGACCGACCCACCACTCTGTGAGAGGGGACTACGTATTTATTTGTAGTTCGGGACAATTGAATAATTTTCCATGATTGGCTCGTACGAACTGTATTGTTATGTTAAAGTGGGTAACTAGGGAATTTTGAGTCAACTATTATCTCAATTGGATGTAAGAAAATGATTTTTTTTAATATTAACGGGTTTCAACCGCAATGTAATTGTCAAAGAAGGATATAAAAGTAAATAATTTAATCTAATATATAAATATATACTAACTCTTTCGAAAAAAAAAAAAATACTAACAATTATATAATAAAATTATAATAAATGATTAAAAAAATAAAAGAGTAATGGTTCAACTTTTGACTCTTTACCAATTCAAAATACGGTATCTTTTAATAAGTGTTCACCAATTCAAAATACAACCATGTAAGAACTTGCATTTCATTGGAGACCCTTTATGTTTTCCTTCAAGCTTCCAATAATTCTGCACCCCTTGCATTTCATTTTGTCAATGCCATTCTTGTAAGTTAGTTTGTATAATAAGGTCCACTTGGATGAGAAGCATGAGGCAAACCATGAAAGCCTTTATGGTACTCTACTTTTTGTGTTGTGCATTCTCCATCTTTGTAATCTCAACTGCAATAGACACCATTGTTGCAACTCAGTCAATAAGAAATGGTGAGACTATAGTTTCATCTGGTGGGAATTTTGAGCTAGGATTCTTTAGCCCAAGTAATTCTAACAGTTGTTATATAGGAATATGGTACAAGAAGATATCTACAAAGACAGTGGTATGGGTTGCCAATAGAGATACCCCACTTAACCCTACATCAGGAGCTTTGAAACTTGTGGACCAAGGAATTCTTGTCCTTAAGGATGGTGCTAACAATACCATTTGGTCTTCCAATTCATCAGGATCAGCAACCAACCCGATTGCACAGCTTTTGGATACAGGAAACTTTATAGTGAAAGATGGAAAAGAAAATAATGCAGAAAATATCCTTTGGCAGAGTTTTGATCATCCAGCTGATACGTTTCTTCCGGGTATGAAGTATGGATTTAACTTGGTAACAGGCTTAAATCTGGTACTAACGTCATGGAAGAGCGCTGATGACCCTTCAAGAAGTGATTATACTAATCAGCTTGATCCTAATGGATTGCCACAATTTCTTCTAAGGAAGGGTCCAACAGTGGTATACAGGACAGGACCATGGAATGGTCTCCATTTCACTGGTATGCCTAATTTGCAACCCAACACAATTTATACATATGAATATGTTTCCAATCCGGAGGAGACTTATTATACTTATCAGCTTATTAACGACTCGGTTGTTTCAAGGATGGTATTAACTCCTGATGGCAAACTGCAGCGGTTCATATGGATCGATAGAACACAGAGTTGGAGCGTCTACTTAACTGCACAAGTGGATAACTGTGACAGGTATGCATCGTGTGGTGCATATGGTAGTTGCAACATTAACAATTCCCCAGCTTGTGAGTGTTTGACAGGATTTGTGCCAAAATTTCCACATGATTGGAATGGGGGGGATTGGTTACATGGATGTGTACCAAAGACGCCTTTGGATTGTGGGGGTGGTGAGGGTTTTCTAAAACACTCTGGCATTAAATTGCCAGACACACGGAACTCCTTGTATAATAGGAGCATGGACCTTATTGAATGCAAGAATATGTGCTTGAAGAACTGCAACTGTACAGCTTGTGCTAGTTTGGACATCACAGGAGGAGGAAGTGGGTGCATACTTTGGTTTGGAGAACTCATTGATATAAGAGAGTACACTGAATATGGGCAAGACATTTACATAAGAATGGCTGCCTCTGAATTAGGTATGGTTCATTTATCTTAGTCTTAATTTTTTTATTTTTGTTTTAGTCAAAATTTAAATGAGACCAATTGAAATATAAGCATAAGGAAACATTGTGGACAATTAGGAATTAGTCCAACTCAAATATGTGAGAAAATGATAAAATGATTTGAGACAATAATTTTTTATAATGCCAATGCAGATTTCTTATATTGAATTCATGATTGCAGCAGCATATGGAAGCTTGAAAAGGAAGAAACAAGTGAGGATCATAGTTATCTCTGTATTATCTTGTGGAATGGCTCTCCTTGGCCTATGCTTGCTGATATATGTCTTGAAGAAGAAGCCTAAAAGAAAAGGTTACTCAATTTAAAAGATGCCAAAATCAAGTTTGATCAAGTGAAAATTTGTATTAAAAGGAAGGATGACTGATCTTACAACCACCACCCCAAATAAATCCTTTTTCATATTTAAAGTTATAATTTCTTTTCTGACCTCATCTTGGCAATCATTTTTAGTATTTTTCTGTTTCTTTTACCATATTTGCATCAATCAGTGGGGAGCATTCAGCATTGTGTAAACTCCCCTTCTAGATGTGGTTCTCTACTTTGCAATTGATATCCACTAGGAAGAGTCATAATAAGGATGTAGGGATTATAGCTTGTCAATGAGCACCAGTTTGGCACACAATGACTGGAAGAATCCAGCATATAAAGTGTTCCATGGTTGGTTAAAACTTCCAACATTCCTAAAAATATGTATACCTTCTTTAGTTCATATGTGCTACATTCTTTGCAGGAAATATCTTGTACAGTCCAGAAGGACCAAAACAAGACATCACCAAGGGAAGTGAGAATGATGATTTAGAGCTACCATTGTTTGGTTTTGCTATAATTGCTTCTGCCACGGATAACTTTTCGGTTACAAATGTGCTTGGAAAGGGCGGCTTCGGAGAAGTTTACAAGGTATCTAAATAGAAAGACTGCTATACAGTTCCATTAATATAGTTGAGACTCTCCACTCTGCATGGAACCAAATTCAAACACCAAAATAGTATTTCTTCCCATGAATTTTAGCCCTTATTCCCTGGTTTCCTTGATAACTTCTGCTTAGTAAAGCAAACTATCTTTGTGAACTTGCATAATTTTTCAGTAGCAGTTTGCTTTCTGAAAGAAAGTATCAACTTATGAATTTGTTCATGTGAAATTCAAAAGAAAGTAACTCTTTGCATGTTCCAATATTGGAATTTAACCAAAAGGGATGACTTCTTTTGCAGAAATATTTACTTAATGTCTGCACAAACTATATTTTATTATATTTTTCACGAAGTCATGCAGGTGGGGGGATAAGTAATCTTTCCTACAGAAAAAAAATTTCAGCCATTGATAAATGAATGCATAGATACAAATTACAAACAATATATAGAAGTACAATATCCCTTATATCTGAACATTTGTGACTGATAAAAATTAATAATGATATACAGGGCATTCTAAAGGAGGGACAAGAAAATAAAGAAATAGCAGTTAAGAGGCTGTCAGTATATTCAAGACAAGGACTCCACGAATTCAAGAATGAAGTTTATAGCATTGCCAAACTTCAGCATCGTAACCTTGTGAAGCTTTTAGGATGCTGCATTCAAGAAGAAGAAAGGATGCTGATATATGAATACATGCCCAACAAGAGCTTGGACTCCTTCATTTTTGGTTTGGTTCCATCAAGACCTTAGCTTAGATTAAAATTTCTCTACATGAGCTTCAAAGTACTCAAACTTCTTGTTGAATTGATGTTTTGACCAGTCATAGTTTTGTACATGATTACAATGGAAGTTAAACCAAACAGCAATTTCCTTACTGTTCCTTTTGAACCAATATTTTTATACAAACAGTCAGTACAATTTTTAGCCATCATTGTTAACTTTGCTGTCCCAGCATGAATTAACTTGGAGATAATACTTGCAGATCCAAACCGAAGCATATTAGTAGATTGGTCTAAGCGCTTCCACATTATCAATGGGATTGCTCGGGGTCTACTTTATCTTCATCAAGATTCTAGACTGAGAATTATCCATAGAGATCTAAAAGCTGGAAATATTTTATTGGACTATGAGATGAATCCAAAAATTTCAGACTTTGGCATGGCTAGAATTTTCGGAGGAGACCAAACTGAAGCAAAAACAAGCAGAGTGGTTGGAACACAGTAAGAATCTCCATATATATTGTAATTGCAAATTTGCAACCACTATCCATAATATGTTCATTTAATCAATAACTTTTTGCAGCGGTTACATGCCTCCGGAGTATGCAATTGATGGGATCTTTTCAGTAAAATCTGATGTGTACAGTTTTGGCGTTTTGGTACTAGAGATTGTGAGTGGTAAGAGAAATAGGGGATTCTATCATCCAGACCACAATCTTAACCTTCTTGGACATGTAAGTGATGTCAACAAATATAAACTTCTTTTTTCTTTTGAGTTTTGCCCCTTTTTTTTGGTACCTTTCACGGTTTCAATGGACAGAGTTTATCTCCAAACCCATTTGGAAGAAAATTCCTTCAAACCACTACATGATGACCCAAACGACCATCTATATGTACTTTTAGTAACATGATCTATTTAATTATTCATGTGACTTGCATGTGAATGGTTTTATGAATCTTTACATAATGAGTTTGAGAAAGACTTTGCCGGGTTTCAATATATTCCCTTTCTCCCTAAACATACTTTTTAAAAATGACCTAATTTATTTCAGGCATGGAGGCTCTATAAGGAGGACAGACATTCGGAACTAATTGATAAATCAGTAAATGAGTCGTGCAATCCAACTGAAGTGTTACGATCAATTCATGTGGGTCTATTATGTGTGCAACAATGTCCAAAATATAGACCAACCATGTCCACAGTGGTTTTGATGTTGAGTAGTGAGACTGAACTGCCTGAGCCTAAAGAGCCTGGTTTTCTGACTGGAAGGTATTTTTCAGACGTGGATTCTTCACCAATAATGCAAGAAGGATATTCAACCAATGGACTAACAATTACGTTGTTAGATGTTCGATAAAGGATATGACTAAAATCATGTAATCCTTTTACAAAAAAATCTTTACACATCTGCTCTATTGCTTTTATTTCATTGTTAATGTAATGTATGAGTATAGTTAGTTGGTGAAGTACATTCAACGATTGCAACTTTCCTACCTGATTCCCAACTAACAAATTTTACATTTTTGAAAAATTGTTTTCCACCCTAACTATCAAAAAAATAAAAAATAAAAAATCTTAAACAAAGTTTTATACTTCTGCATAATATTATGAAAAAAATCATGTCATTGATTCCCATGTAAACCTAAACAAAAGCCTCAAGCCAAAAACATCCCATGGTGGTGCATAGGAGCACTAAATTGTGAATGTAATTTTTTTTCTTCAATAATTTAAAAAATGAGAGGAGGGGTCTAATAATACCCTAAACAAACTAAAGAAGCATTAGCAACATTTACTCTTTATCCTAACGAGACTAATCACAATTGAAGCATCTCGTAATCATTTATACAATCCAATTAAATTGAGTAAGTACATGCCCAATTTAGAAAGCAGCATAAGCCTGTTCATTACCTTAACAATTCCAATCCAACCACAACAGTACATCAACATTGACAAGAGAATGGCTAGTCATTCTAATATTTTTCATTGATTGCCTATTTGCCACTGATCAGGATATTGATTGAAGCACTACAAGTGATTTAACTAGCCTCTTAACGAGTCTCTTTACACAGACGGAGAATGACTGAGAAAAGGCATCACAGTGAACAAGTACATAGATAGAAGCAAAAGATAAGCCCTCCATTTTGCAATCCATTTCTACGCTCGTTATTGCTAGAGTATTGGTCTGCTTTTAATTTAAATCATGCAAAGTATGCAATATATGATTATTCGTACATTTAGTAGCTCAAGCAATACAAAGTGGCAAATATCATATCACACTTACTCTATAGGGAACTAGTAGGCAGGGGAAAGAGGTGATAACTTTACAATTACCTGAATAATTGTTTATCTTGTCACTTCATTTCACAAGAAAATTGTCCGCTTTTGGTCGTAGTGACTATTCTACCGTCCCTTAAACGATGAAAAGCTGAGTCCGTTTAGGGAACAAGAATCTGCTTCAGGAGGATTACTTTCTGTAAAAAAAACCTGGCTGCTTTGCTGAAGGCAATAAACTCTCATTCCCCAGCATTAGGATCACACGACATGTCTGGCCTATCACCGGTGTAACATCCCTGGCTCTGATACCAACCGACGCACTACTCAATATTGTCCTCTTTGCGTCCCCCATGTGTAGAACCTTGGACCCTTAAGTCCATTGAATTCTACACATGAGTACCATTAAGGGTCCAAGGTTCTACACATGGGGGACGCGCCTGGGGCTCTGGGAGGAGCTATTCCCCGGGACAAAACCTTGAGGGACTGCTGTGTGTCTTTCTCAAAGAGAACAATATTGAGTAGTGCGTCGGTTGGTATCAGAGCCAGGGACGTTACAACCGGGGTGTTGTTGCACACATAATAGACCCACGTGAATGCATCGTAATGCTTCTGACAGAGTGAATGAGTCACTTTGCACTTCATCCAATAGCTCTAGAGGCCTCTCCTCAATGGCTCAATCCTTAGTCTCCATACCTAAAACACACACAAAAATGTGTCCATTGATACCTTACAAAAATGTCTCCACGCCTATAACGAATTATAAGAATCACATTAATCCATTGTAATGGATGCTCTTAAGGTAATGGTTAAGGAGTATTAAATACTTATACTTTATTGGAAATAACGAATTTTTAATATTAAAATAATAAATGAAAAGATTGAAATACCCTTAAAAACTGTTTTTGTATTATTTTAATATTAAAATTTCACTACTTTCTATAAAGTAAAAGTATTAATGCTTTCTTAACCATTACCTTAAGGACACTCATTAACATGATCCTTCTTTTATAGACCCTCGTATACCTTTTGCAATAATCTACCATATTTGTCTGGAATTGTGACACATCCTCTTATAGAAAAGTCGGGTGTAAGTAATGGTTGATTACTTTATAATTAAAAACTTAAAAATAATAGTAATTTGCATCTAAGCATTTTCATTGGAACTGGCACTCTCCACACGTCTAAGAGACGTAACAATTTAGTAAAGGCAATAATTAATATTCATTAACAACAGGGGCGGCCCTGAGAGTTGGGTTGCCTTAGCCCCATCCTAATTTTGGTTGCCCTATCCCCTACTTATTATTTAATATTAAAAAAAATAACATAAAGTCCAAAAAAAATTTTTGGACTTTATATTAAAAATATTACATTATATTAAAAATATTACTAGCTGGATTGAGAATTACATTACCTATGTCATATGTGTCCGTTCAATCCTTATCACAATAGTTTGGTAGTTAAGTGTTTATCAAAAATAAAAAAATAAAAAAATTTGGTAGTTAAGGCCCCAGCATCATTCCAAACAAGAAACAAGATACAAAAGATGCACTCCCACTCTACATGTAGATGTATTTGGATTGGATTTGGCGGGCCTGAAGCCTCTAACCCATTATAAGTACTGGGCCAGTTTGGACCCAAAAGTCTTAAATTCATCAATGGATATGATATGTACACATGTAGAAAGATAAGTGGGTAGTAGAATGTGGTGCCCACAAAATTCAAAAATGGCATTTCTTCCTCCTTTCTCGTTTTGTTCAGGAGCGCGTAAACTTTTTTGCGCCTGAACAGTCGTGAACGGAAACAGAGAAATAAAGAAACAACAAAAAAAAAAAGATACTATTAATATAGCCGTTACTTTACACTATACTACGTCTCTCTCTGCAAATTTTTTTTTTCCCCGCAATTTTTTTTTTCCCAATTGGTTGCCCTGGGGTGGGGGGTTGCCCTAGCCCAGGGGCTTGCTGGGCTTACCCCAGGGCCGGCCCTGATTAACAATGATTCTAAAAGGAAATCTATACTATAATGTAAAATCAAAACTTTTTTTATTTTTGGTTAACTTCATAATATTGCGCCACATAAGCTGGTTCCACAATTTTACACTTCATTATTTTAATATACTAGTCGCAGACTCGCGCGATGCGCGGAATATGTAATTACTTTATTATATGAATTTAATTTGTAATGAGTTTAGTTGATATTGTTGCAAAGGATATAATTTTTTTCATATCTTATTCTACTTTGCTTCAAAAATATAAATCATTTTCTAAATATGGGGTAATTCTACAATACCCACGTGGGTATGGTACATCTAATACATAAAATCTCACATTGATGGCATTTATGTCACACATGATGGTACCTACCTCATATATGATGGTACTTACCATCATATTGCTTGGTACCCTAAATTCTTATTTATTTTTTAAATTTAATATATATAAAAAATCATATAGTACCAATATTACATATGTTGGTACTTATATCACATTTGATGGTACCAATTGAGTGGGTACCATACCCATAAAAGGAGTGTGGGTATTGTAGAATGACCCTCTAAATATGATATTGTATAGATAAAATACCTAAATGTCAAATATTCACATTTTCTGCATTTGGGTGTTGCTAAATCATTTAAGGTATGGTGTCCAAGATACTCTTTTAAAGCAAAACTTTCAATTAACTTTAGGCTACGAGTATGATTTGTATCGCATCATAAAGTCCTAGTAAAATGGAGTACTTCATGTCTACAGGAAAGAAACGGTTCTATCTGTTTAGAACTGCATGTCGTTTTAGAAGAAAATGTTTTTTTTTTTTTAGTTCACACAGGCTACATATCTCCCCCAACTTATTTTGCCCCTGCATTTCCGTTTCTGCCTGTTGTGTGGTGATACTGATTTTCTTGACTTGCAAAATCCTTTTTTATTTCTTTAATCTTTTCTTTTGTTCTATACTATAGTTTATTCTTCTAAAACCACAAACCTTGTTGATGATAGGTTGTGCACATTAACCTGCCTTATGAAAGTAGTTTAAAGGATCACAAATTTTTAACCACAAATGAGCTTTTAATATCATCCCTTAATTTTGAAAAATAAATTCATGTCTGCTTTTACTGTAAGATTGAAAAGAAACTTTTTTGTTTTTTAAAAAAATAACCCGTTTTAAAAAGCAGAACACATTCCTTTGGAAGCAGAGAACCTAAAATTTATAGTTATATTCATTACATTTGTAATAATGCATTTTGCAAGCGATAATGGCTAATAAGTCATTCTTACAGAAACTTGGGAATCACCATCTCAATTCTGGATTGCCTATAAACATCAAGTATTCTACAATCTGTGTCTACATTGACTCTTTTCATCATACCAAAAAAAGAAGAAAAAAAATAATTTGTGTTGAATGAGTTTCTAATTTTCTATGTCGTGAAACAAAGCAAGTGTGGTCTTCTAAAAATTGAGAGCTTGCCACATCGACAATTTGATCAAGAATGTAAAAGCCCTTTCAATCCTTTCAACTGTAAAAAGAAAAAGCCAAAAATTGAAGCCAGAAGTACAATAAAAATAAATGCATCCACATTACCTCAAAGCCCATCTTTTGGTAAAGTTCTTGAGCAGACTTGTTGCTTCTATTCACATGCACATATACTTGTTCCACGCCTACCATAGAAAGAACAAATCAGAATATAAACATTTCTTATTTTAATCATTTGCACTATATTAGACATTTTATAAGTTTATATTGTTAAGGAAAGATGAAAGTTAATAAAAAAAAAAAAAAAAAAATGATGATAGAAACAAACCAACAAAGCCAATCGGAAATAGAAAGGACAAAAGTGCACATTCATGAACCACATGGAGTCTAGGAAAATCACACAAAAGTGTTTAAATAGGAGATTGGGGTGCAATCAATTGGGGAGATGAAGAGGTGAGGGAGTTCAAGAGGTGAGAGCGAAAGGTAGATGAAAAGGTGAGGTTGAGGAAGAGGAAAAGCTTATACAAAGGAGAGAATTAAATAGATATAATAAGGGTTAAAAGGAGAGAGAGAGAGAGAGAGAGAGAGAGAGAGAGAGAGAGAATTAATTAGAGGTATGGGTAAGGTAAAAGGGTATGAGAATAGGAAATCCAATATGGCATCTTTAGGGAGAAGGCTAAAGCTTCACCTATTAGTTTATACTAGTCGCAGACCCGCACGATACGCGGAGAATTTGATGTAGTTATTTTAAAGGGAGCATAATTGAAATGGTATATATTATAGATTTTGTAATTTAATAAAAAAGTCAACTTTATTTGAAATAGCATTTTAAATTTCAAGTTTTTTGTAGCGGAACATAATGTATTTTGTAGTCATATATCATATATAAGAGAACATTATTTTGCATTTTTTGGAGAAGGTTTTGAACATTTAGTAAAGGCTATGTTTTATTTTACAGCGTCAAAACTATTAAAACAAAGAAAGTACGAGTGTGTAAGCATATTTGTTTGGTTCCATTTAAAACAATTGCAATTGCAATCTCAAATTTATATTTGACATAATTAATTTTAGATAGGCTGGTTCCATCAAGAACTTTTTTTTTTTTTCATAATGGATTCTAAATTTCTAAAAGGTTTAATAGGTCTGTTGTATATTACTTTCTTCCTTTTCTTTTATCTCCAAAAATTTTAGTTGTATGGGGGAAGTATAGAGACATTAAATCAAAAATTTTGTAAGTTGTTTCAAGGAGGGCTTTGCAAAGTGGGAGAACCACTAAACACTTCATCTGAAAAAACTAACAAATCCCACAATATTCATTCAAAATTCAACAAAGAGCAATCAATCAAAAGAATATTAACAAATCCAACAATGTATACCGCTTAAATATAAAAATTTGACAAATTGAATGGATAATAGATTGCCTGGCATTGGCATATAAACTCTACAATGATTATAGAATAGTTACACAAAACTATTCAATGCATGACTGTTCAAAACTTTATACAAATAAATTCATCCGACTACTCCAATATGGATTTGTGCACACCTAAGACTGGCATCACAAAGACCAATGACTTAATCTTTGAAACCAGCCCTATTGAGATGTCTGTGGCGGAGCACTTAACAAAAGAAAAGTTATAAACCCATTTTCTTGGCTGGCACCGCCACAAAACCAAGAGTGAGGCATTAAGACAATCCACAGCAACCGCACCTCCTCAGCCTCAAATACACTATGACTATCTCCATTAAAAGATATACATATAGGTGTCAAAACTATTTTCTAGTTTCTATACACCCATCGATGTGTTCTTGGCAAAAAATGGGTCAATGCGTATAATCTGCACTCACAAAATCTCTTTGAAAATGTCCAGTCATATATAAATCCCCACCATTGTAGAAATTTCGAAAAGTCAGTAAGATTCAAATTTTCCTAAAATGCTGCCTGTGATATTTGGCACCATAGGCATTGGGTAAGTTGTTCTCAAAATCCATGCTTTATCTGGTGCTAACTGTTGTAAGAGAATTTCTGCAATTGCATATTTGCAAAGTGGGGAAAAAACACACAAAGATTAATTAAAAATATTAAATGAAGTAAGCAAGTACTGCATACATGTAAGATTTAAGCAGAGAAAGTAAAAGCTTACCAAGAAAGCACGGATCAATTTTAATAATAACAATATTAAAAACGTGTGCATTACTTCATCAATAAATTCTGTGGTGAATCTAAACCCAAAGGATTGGTCTCTAGAGTCGTGGAACTTCTTATTGATGCCATAAAAGGTATCTTTAGCATTAAAGATTAATGGGTTCAATCTGATTTTGTGAGTTTACCATGTTTACTTACCAAGTTGAATTCTTTGATGCAGAGTTCAGTTATATGAATCATCGGCCATCTATTCTTGCGGCGGTTGTGGTATTAGTAGCAGTTGATGCTAACTTAACAAAAGCAGCAGTGGAGCTCAAGATGAGTCTGATCACATTGTGGGGGTCTCCACAAAATGTGAGTTTTCTTAATCTTTTACTGAATGCATTTAATCTTGTGTATTGAAAAATGGATATCTTAGAATTTTAGAATTAAAGAACAAAACAAAGTTTAGTTCTTTATGTGTATTTTGTTTACAATTGATTTACATTTCATATTGCATTGCAACAGGAACATATATTTTCCTGTTATAATATAATGCAGGACTTACAGAAGCGAAATATTAAGACACCCCAATCAGTAGTTACCCAGAATTTACCATCAATGGCTTCGAGTTCAAGCAACATTTCGCAAATCTGACGAATGAGATGCAAAATATTTGTAATATAACCACAAAAAAAAAAAAAATGTAGAATAGAGAATAACATGTCAAATGTCTTATAGGAATTCTACCAAACACATGAGATGCAACAATAACAAAAATTGGAACACAGAAGATTTTGTGAATTTTCAAAACCAATACCACTAAAAAATATTCAAATAAAAACGAAACACCCAAAAATTTCATTATCAATTAGTTTCAAATCAACATCAGCAAATTCCACAACAACGATGGGCCAAAACAAATTCCACATCATGTGGTTACAAATTTTCAAGCCAAACACACAATTCATGTTCTTTTTTTTTTTTTGGCAAAATAATCAATGTGCAAGCCAAAGCAGCATATTAAAAGAAAACATCACATCCAACTTTTTTTTTTCTTGCTCTCTCTCTTCTATTTTCCTAAATTTTCAAGGGAACCAAACAAAAATTAGCCTAAGAAAAATAAATTATAGAAAAAAATTTGTAACATAAAAAACTTACCTTGGAATTTGAGTTTTGTAGTTTGAATGTTGAGATGATCCCCATTCCATGTTTATGTTTTAAGACATAAAAACAACGAACACTATCAAAAAATGAACAAAATCGCAGAGAGAGGGAGAGAGAGAGAGAGGGACCTGGGGTTGCTGCGTGCAAAACTTCAATGAATGGGGAGATTTGGGTGATTTGCTTCCAACTTTGCCACGGGAAAACAAATGTAGAAATGGATTTTCTGTTTTGGGTAAATATAGTGATTGATTTTGGTTTTTTTAGGATTAATACAGAGATGGTTTTTTGATGGGAAGTGAAATTTGAGGATCTACATGGAAATTCACATACAAAGAAATTAAAAACTTAATCCATGACCTTACCTTGGTGTGGTTGAGCAGATGAGTTTTTTTTGGTTGAGAAGCTTAAATAAAGATTGATGAGAGAGGGAAGGCTGTGAATTTTAGAAAGAGTAGATGCTGTAACAGTCAAAGAACAAAGAGCCGCAAGGGGAATAAATCCAAGGGTAACGCCTGAAGATGGGGAGATGGGGAACGGCTGAAGATGGAGAGAGAGAAAAGAGGGAGGTGAGGAGGCGTACGTGAAATAGAGAGAGAGAGAGAGTGGAGAACGTGTGAGAGAGAGATCATTAATTTTGAGATGTGTGGGTGAGAATTGAATTAAACAGAGGAAGGATGACCTAGACTTATGTGGATGCAAGGATTCTGATGTGGCAGTGTTTGGAGGAATCTAAAAACCTTCTCTCAGCTTGGCCTTTTAGTTTATATAATAGATAATAGATATATTTTAATTGAATTTAAATTTTATTCTATAATTAAACATCTCATTAGAATCTTGACACATTATATTTTCTTTAATAGAAATAATATATTGTTCCATATATATAAACACAATCATAATAAATACCTAATACTATAATATATTTTTTATATAAATACAATAATAATAAACGTCTTTTAATAATTATCAATTTTCATATTTAGACAAAATATAAAAGAAAAAAAAAATCATATTTAGACCAGTAATAGATTTCATTTTAAGTAACTTTTTCATGCGTTGCATGGGTTTGCGACTAGTAATAATGTATTACCTATTTTCAATTAAGTGCAGACAAATGGCCACGTTGGATTTTAGTAAAGGAAATATTAACTTAATATTCAATTGCAATTAAGTGGAGAGAAATGGCCATGTTGAATTCGGGAGCATATCAGCTACAATTGCTAAATATGCAATCTCTGCAATGTGCTGAGGTGGTCCAATAAAAAAATGCTAACTCATTAAAAATAACACATCATCATTGACTCGGCAATACCCAAACAACCCAAACAAAAATCAGCTATTCCTACATCCAAACAACCTCAATCCACCATCACTGCCGTTGCTGGCAACCACTCACCGCCGCCACCCTTTTCCATTGGTTAGCAACCCATAAGACCACCACGCCGCTGATCACCTCCATAGAGAGAGATATATGGAGAGATTGAGATAGTGAGAGAGAAAGAGCTGAGATGGCAAAACCCAGCATCATCTTCAGTGGAAAAACCACCGGCGTTACCTTCAGAGCCGCTCTTGTCCACCACGAGGATAAGATCCCTCGAAGATCCACAAACTTGACTCCCCGCATCAGTCCCTCACTGTTGTTACCAGAGTCAGCGTCATCACTGATTAGAGATGGCCATATTCTCCGGTGTTGCCATGTTTGCCAATTATAGATGGATGAAAAAAGAAAATAGAAAAAAGAAAAAAAAAAGAAAAAGAAAAGAAGAATGGAAGAGAGAAGAGTGGTTTTGTGGTGGTTGTGGCGAGTTTGTTGGTTATGGATTGTGGAGTTTTGCAGGTTGGCGGCCTATTGGGGATTTGTTACAATCGGCGTGGGTAGGATGGTGTTGGGGATGTGGGATTGTTTGGATATAGATGTAGGGAAGATGGATTAATGTGAGTTGGCTTTTAACTGCTTAGGTGGGTTTTTTAATTGATGTGTTATTTTTTTATTGGGCCACATCTTATGCATTGTAGAGATTGTATATTCAGTAATTGCAGCTGATATGCTCCTGTTGAATTCTATTAAGTGGAGACAAATGGTTTGGATGTTACAATTTAGTAAAGGTAATAATTAAGATTCATTTATCATGATTCTAAAAGGAAATATTAACATAAACTTCCTTTTACAAAATGAACTAAATTCTTTCAGGCGTGGAGACTATATAAGGAGGACAGAGCAAGAACGATATTGAACCCATGGTCTGACAATTACATTGCTAGATGCTCGGTAAAGCATGTGTAAAAACATGTATTTTTTTTTAAAGAATTTTTATACATCAGCTCTATTGCTTTCATTTCAATTTGTTTTTTTTAATAAAAAAATAGCTATTTTATTGAGAAACATCCTAAAATACAAAAGGTGAAATAGAAACAGTACACTTTTCAAGCAACACCTACTCTAAATTTGAGGACAGAGTCTTTGTAACCAAAGCTTTTGCATGTTACAATGGGGATTTATAAAATTGAAGTCTATTAACAAGAAGTTGGCAGCTAAAATTTTAATGTCATCTACAAGCACTCCAAGCTGGGCAAGACACTGGTTAACGCTTTGGATGTCGCCTGAGTCTCAATTTGGAATTGATCACCTGCCAAATGAAGTGTGCAACACATAGCAGCCATGACAAAAACGGTGTGTACCCGAATTAAAACACTTATTCCAGCCAACCGCTATGCCACATGAATAGAGGTAGCAATATTCACTTTGTACCTATCTTGGCTAGGGGGATTCCATGTCTGAGGTCTAAAGACCCTAGGAACATGAAAGGTTTCGTTCTGAATGAATTCGCCATTATCACCGATATATGTCTCACCTAATCCATAATGTATTCTTATAGATTTGGAGAAGTACACTATATACAATACTAAATAATTCCATTTTTCACAATTTGAGGATCAAACCAAAATTATAGTTGTAGTGATTCATGCAATATGTATCATTCTAATTTATATATGCATAGTTTTAGGGAATAGTTAAATACTCGAAAAGTTTTGAACACTCTCATTAGAAAAAATAAATAAAAAATAGTGAAGTATATTCAATGATTGCAGCTTTTATACGTGGTTGCCAACTAACAAATTTTTAAATTTCAGAAAAATTTAAAAATAACGCTTAATTGGGAAAATGTAATTTCGTAAACAAATTTAAAACCAACTCTACACTATATTATGAAAAAAATATCATTACATTGATTCCCAGGTAAACCTAAAGAAAAGCCTGTAAGATTTATTTTGTGAGCAGCATCCTTTTGTGTCAAAAACGAATTGATAGGATGCCCCGTATGACAAAGAGTTGACCAGTAAAGCCCCTTAAGTTTAATGTGATCATATATTGTTTATTGGGCTTTGGTGCACCTTAGCTACATTTGATAATGTAGGACATGGGTATTTTAATGTGTGGGCCTAAGTTGGGTAAATCCTTTATGGGTTTAGGGTTTACATTTAAGGCCTTATATTTATAATATAAATATAGGGTTATAGGGGTCCCTGCTCTCACTCTAACCTACCGTCACTTTGAAGTCTCCCCATTAGACTTGAACTCAAGAGAGTAAGAGAGCAGAAGACGCCCTATTGCTTCTATTAATTTCATCAATGAATTCAGGTATGTTCTCCCAATCACATCCGATAATATATTGTTGTTTATATGCTCATGCTATGATCATGTACTCGAATAGAGGATAAGTTTTACAGTTGGTATCAGAGCAATCATGCTCATACATGGGCTATGCAATAGTATATTGTTTTTCTATTATTTTACTGATTGAAAGATTTAGGTTTGTTTAAAAAAAAGAACCATGAATATGATTATTCATATTGCCGGCCATATAAATATGGTTTGATTCATAAATTAATTAGTTGCTGTGAGATATTTATTCTGAAACATATCTGACGATTTGATTAAGTTATTAGCATATATATGGTTTGTTATATATTACTGCTATATTAATCAATTCCTATTTGATATGGCTATTCTCAAATTCGGTTTGTTATATGTTGGTTTGTTATATGTTGTTGTTGTGTTAATATAACAAATTTTTGAGCTTCACTTTTTCAATAACAAACTTTCTGGAACAATTCCAACCACGATTGGAAATTTGACCAAGCTCACCCAGTTAAAAGGATTTCACTAAAATTGTTGGTTAGGAAATTCTTTGAAAATGTTGTAGTTTGCTCTTTACTTCAATAGAAATAGGACCTATAGGACCTATATGGCTATATTCGCACCCTAATAAAAGCGCTGAAGCACTATATTATTATTGGCTATATATACTTGCTAAGCATACAGAGAAATACTCCTCTTGACTACAATGATGGCATTTTCTCAAAATTGAATTATGATGTATACTATATTGCACTTAGTATTTCGTCAATTAGGTCTTACATGTGACCTGTTGGTATTGTGCGAGGAGCAAACCATAAGCGGTCCACGGTTTGAGGACCAGTATACTGTGACCAATTTGAAAGCTTACCAATTTCATACGACGTGGGCTTTTCTAGTGTTTTTTATACATATTTGATTGAACTTAATTTGTTCAATAATTTACTGCTATTGCAACACTGAATTGGAATAAAGAATGAAAAATAGTCCTAGCAACTATAGTAGCCTATGGTTCCTGACTTCTACAAATTAGTCTAAGTTAATAACCAATGCATATTTTATTTGTTCTCCACAATTTGGAGATAATTTTGTCACTAAAATTTGTTTTTCAAAAACTGTTATGATATTTTCAACTTTTGATGACAGTGTATACTTGCACTATAATTTTAGTGTGATTCAATTTTATTTTCTCATAGTTTGTGCATAATATTTGTTTATGAATTATGCAATATTTAATTGTAAATTAAATGAGAAAATTTGTATACATGCTGAAAATATTTTGTTGGATATTGTGATGCATCCAAAGATTCATCGGTTTTCGTAGGGCTGGATGACTATGTTTCCACGCAGTGGGCATACCATTAAGGTTGACGACAATTGTTGAATTCTTTATAATGTTTTATCATTATTAATTGTTCTTGGATTGCAATGGCATTGGGGTTCAGACGGGCAGAGCCGGCCCTGGGGTAAGCCCAGCAAGACATTGGGCTGGGGCAACCCCCTCCATAGGGCAACCACAGGGGAAAAAAAAATTAGATCTTGTGCTAGTGTCGCTTCTTCTTCTTTCTCTGTGTTATTATGGGTTTCTCAATGACTGAATAAGAAATTGGGCTCTTCTTTCTCTGCGTTATTCTGGGTTTCTCAATGACTGAATAAGAAATTGGGTTCTTCTTTCTCGGCGTTATTCTGAGTTTCTTAGTGACAAATAAGAAACTGAGCTCTCCTTTCTCTGCGTTGTTTTGGGTTTCAGAGTGACTCAATAAAAATCTGGGAGCACAAAGGCCAATGCCACAAACTACTTACTTGATTTGCTTTTCTAGTCACCACGTGAATTGCTTTTCATCTTTTTTAATTATTATTTTTCTATTCAACTATTTCTACATACACTTGTCAAATTTTCCATGGTTGGTTTGTCTTGTCACGCACCACTTTCTTTTTTTTAGTTCACTGCCAATTGTTTTCCATTTTCAATGTTGTTTAACTTGTATTCTTGATTTATTTATTTTTATTGGATGTTATAATTTTTATTTTATTTGTTTAGAGATACTGATATTATGGGCTTAGAAATAATTTGTATTTGACTTTAATCTTTTAAAAGAGCAATACTTGAGCCTAATTTAATATATATAATATTCACACATATATATATATATATAGAGCGATAATTTCAAAATGTTATACCGGTATTGATCGGTACCGAAAATTTTCATTTCCCTTACTAAACCAAAACGATCTCCAATACGGTATTGATTATTTTGCTTAATTTCCTCGGTTTTTTTGTCTCTCTTTATTCTTTTTTCTTTTTTGAAAAGACATCCTCTCCTTCATTCTCAAGTACAACTCAAAAATCTTTTTTTTTTTTTTTTCATTCAGTCACTTGACCAATCCACAAGACAACAAGAGAGTCAAGAGCCACTCACCATCTCCAACTTTGGGTCTTAGTTTTTTAGTTTTTATTTATTTTTTTATATAATTTTTCATTCAATTTTTTTTTTTCTTTTTGTACTCACAAATAATTGTAATTATATTAGCTTGATGTAACTAATTGTGTATAAGAAGTAGTTTTAGTTTAATATTTATAAGGTAATGTAACCTTGATTTTGCTTAATTTTTTTTTTTTTTTTTTAAATATTAAACACTAAGGGGGCAACCAAAATCGGGACGGGCTTGGGCAACCCAAAGCTCGGGGCCGGCCCTGCAGACGGGTAATGATTATCTCCTTAAGAGGGTCTTTACTTGGTGGAATTTCCGATGGGGTTAAGTAAATGTATGGATGCCAAAATTTAGAATAATTCTTCTGCCCCAAAGGTGTTGAACTCTTCAAAAATTTTGTCATCAGTATATTTAGCTTTTCCACTTGTTTGTGAGGCCTTGTGGCATATTATGGTCTTTGCTCCAAAAGCAGATCCTAATGATGCATTAGGACTCTTGTCAGATTTGTGTTTATATGGTTTACTCTGACAAATCTGAATAAATTTTTAATGAAATATTAATTTGCATATAGCCTGTTTACATATGCAATTTTGGTGAGCTTAAATATCTCATATTTTATCAGCCTTGGATACCCCTTCCAAAAGCCTCTTTCCAAAGCCTGTTTACAAAGCCTCTTTCCAAAAGCATCCCAGATGGTGCATAGGAGACTAGCTACAGTTTAAATCTTCCATTTCCCCTCCAAATATGGGAATGAATTCTTATTGCTTAACCAACTTGTACATTCCAGCAGAAGACAGAGTTAACAAAACAATATCTTGATAGTGATCAACAGAATAACTAACTCTATAACCAATCACAAAACAACATCTTGATAGTCACGTGATTCATTAAACATTCACGTGGTGGAACAAAATAAATAAGATACGCTATGCGACTTGTAGTATAGCTGAAGTTACCAAACGGCAGGACCATGTCAACAACATGCTTCTTCACTTTCATTGCCGCACACTTGTATTCACTGCTCTTAAGTTTCAATGCTGCTCCTCACGGCTGCATATCTTGTAATAAGAGGTATATGCCGTTTCATGCAAACAAGAACCTTTCAATTTTTCTTCCTATCCCTTCTCTTAACTAGTCTCTTTACACGGATGAAGAATGACTAAGGAGAGTTACACAGTAAAAATAAAATCAATGCCAGAGCAGAAGAACTTAGTTCGATTTTAGTGGGATTTTCTGACAATTCCAGGCCTTACTTTGATCCTAAATGGTGCAGTCCACCCCTGGGAAGACTCGATATTAATTGTGATACTGCTGTTGGAGCTTGTATTATAAAGGCTTGGTCAAAGATTATTTAAAACCAGAGATAGCTGAAGCAAAGGCAATTCAATTTACACTCTTAATGGCTCATGAGGAGAAGTTAGAGAGCATTGTTATAGAAGGGGATAATAAATACTTATTGGATGCAATTAGAGACGATAATCAGTAGCCAAGCTGGGAGAATAGCATGATTCTTGATAACATTAAGGTATGGCAGAGTAGGTTCACTAGTTCTAGTTGTCAGTTTGGCTGGATTAATAGACAGGCCAATACGGCAGCTCATGAGCTTAGTATATAGGCTTTGAAGACAAAAAACTCTGGGCTGTGCACTGTGCTTGCATCAATGTTTCCTCCAAAGTTTTTGGGTGCTGTAATCAGTGACAGTTGTATAGTTGAGTAGCTGTTGTTAATAAATTCTGTATATATCTCAACCAAAAAAAAAGAAAAAAAGCAAAAGATAAGACCTCCATTTTGCAATCCATTTCTCCGCTCATATTGCTAGAGTACTGGCCTGCCTTTTAATATAAATCATGCTAAGGGTGCAATATATGATTATTCGTACATTTAATAGCTCAAGCAATACATGTTGGCAAATATCATATCAAACTTACACTATAGGTAGGCCAAAGAGGTAAATACTTCATAATTAACTTACCTTAAAAATTCCCTATCTTGTCACTTTATTTCACAAGAAAACCCTCTCCTTTCGTCTTAGTGACTAATCTACCGTGCCTCCAACAGTGAAAAGCTGACTTCATTTATGGAACAAGGATATGCTTCAGGCGGATTCCTTTCTGTATAAAAACCTGGCTGCTTTGGTGAAGGCAATAAACTCTCACTCCCCAGCATTAGGACCACGGATGACATGTCTGGCCTATCACTGGGTTGTTGTTGCACACATAATAGACCCACGTGAATGCATCGTAACACTTCTGACAGAGTGAAGGAGTCACTTATCACTTCATCCAATAGCTCTAGAGGCCGCTCTTCAATCCATAGTCTCCATGCCTAAAACGCACAAAATTGTGTCAGTTGATTAGAGATGTTAGAGTACTCTCTGATTTGTCAGATTTTTGAGAGTGCTAAAGATCATGGAATGAAGGGGCATTGTTATTAACTTTCATAATGGTTGTTAAAGTTACTGAAGCAGTCCAATTTTTCAATTAATAGAATCCAACTATGCAGTACAATTCAAGTTCTATGTGAAGAGCAACTGCAACTTTTATCACATGTTTATCAGCATGCTATATAGTAAGATTTCTATCTTATTCTTACATGTCCAAGAAGGTTATGGTTGTGGTCTGCATGAAAAAAATTTCTGTTCTTCCTTCCACTTACTATCTCTAATACTATGACACCAAAGCTGAAGACATCGGATTTGATTGAGAAGAGCCCATCAACTGCATATTCAGGAGATATATAACCAATGCAAAATAACATTGCAAGTGAAATTGAGTTTGCAGATAATGCAACATAAATCACGAAACAAGATTAGGCATACTTACTATGTCCCAACAATTCTTTTAGTATTTTCCTCAGTTTGATCTCCCCAAAACGTTCTAGCCATGCCAAAGTCCGAAATTTTTGGGTTCATATCCTTGTCTAACAAAATGTTGCTGGCTTTCATATCTCTATGGATAATCCGTAGTCTAGAGTCTTGATGAAGATAAAGAAGCCCTCGAGCAATGCCACCGACAATATTCATGCATGTATGCCAATTTAGCAATTTGCTTCTTGTTTTATCTGATCATGTTTTCAATTTTATTAGTTCAGTGTCCAACTGAATCCTCATAGAAGGAGTCCAAATTGGAGAATGACAAGAATAGAAAAAGAATGTGCAAAGAGTTTCAAACCGAAAATAAAGAAGTCTAAGCTCTTGTTGGGCATGAATTCATAAATTAACATTTTTTCATCTTCTTGAATGCAAAAACCAAGGAGCTTTACAAGATTCCGGTGTTGAAGTTTGGCTATTAATTGAACTTCATTCTTGAACTCCACA
>OU015765.1:36162631-36224296 GCA_907173295.1 Fagus sylvatica
ATTGTTTTAATACAGCCTTCAGTCCTGTCTAGCTGATTCCAACTCATTGGAGATTTGGGTATGAATCCTTCCAAGCATTCACATTCTCCGTGCTTGGTATTGCATATGGCATTTGCACCACAGAAGTTATAAGAATCACATTGATCTGTTGGTAAAGTAAAGTAATTCTGCCAGTCAATTTTGTGACTATTCCACAGACGCCCCTGTACAAGGCCTGATGGGTTTAGAACAACTCCTGGAAAAGTAAATCTGCCAGTCAAAAAGCTGTAATATATCTCATTATCATTCATCACGAATTCATTTACTTTTGGTAGACTGGTTCGAGCCCCAATCCTGGTAAAAGAGACGCCATCCCATGAACCTATTCTGAAAGTCATTGTCTGTCCCGTTGTGACAACTAGCTGCGGAAATCCATGTGTGTTAAAGCGTAGTGTAAACTCACCTGGAGCAGGATCGTCTGTGCTTTTCCAAGATGATAAGAACCAATCGAAGCCAGTTACTAGGTTTCTTCCAATTTTCATGCCTGGTAGTAAGGTGTCACATGGATAATCAAAACTCTGCCACACGAAGCTAACCGGGTTCACATTATTGCCATCTTTCACAACAAGATTTCCTGAGTCCAAAAGCTGTCCAACTGGACTCTCCATGGTTCTTGTTGTATTCGATGACCAAATAATACCATTTGTGGCATTGCGGAGGACTAATATTCCTGGGAGGGTAATGGTTAGAACTCCTGAGGTATCTGTAAGGGGAGCTTCTCTGTTGGCTACCCATACAACTGTCCTTGTTGTAGTAGAAATATTCTTATACCATATTCCCAAATATCGTCTCTTTGAATTTCCGGGGCTGAAAAACCCCAGCTCAAAGCTTCCACCGGCTGATACTATAGTGTCACCATCTCTAATTGAAAGTGTTGGAGTTATAGTGTCTTGTGCTGTGGCCAGTCCTAAATTTGATAACAAAAGAGAGAATAAAATTGATAAAAAGAGAATTTTAAAGCCTTCCATTGGTTTTTTCATTCTTTATGCTCAGGGCGTACTTCATGTTATAAAAGCTCTAAATATAATATGCACAGATTAATTGAGACCAAAAGAAGCCTACCAGGATTGTTTGGTCAGGGAAATTGCACTAATTTCAAAGGAGTTGATGATGGATTTGATGCATGACAAAACCAAAGGTGAAAATGCATAAAAAATTTCAAAGAATTTGACCAACAATAAAAATAAAATAGACCTAGAAACCGACACCTGAAGTTGCTTAGAAGGAGCACCAAGTAAGAAAAAGAAAACAAAATCCTAAGAATCAACATATATGGTTGACTAAAAGCAACACACCATTGAAAAAAATTTCAATTGAAATTTTATTTATTATAATTTTTTTCCATAGGTGTGTAATAGCAATGCTTATATAGACTACTATAACTAAATTGTAATTTTAATTGATTTGAATCCAAACCTAATTACTAAATTAAAAAAATAACCCTTGACTTTAAGAAATTAAATAATTAGTAATAACATTATTACAGAAAGGACATTTGAAAGCCTATAGAAAAAGGAATGTTTGGATATTATGAAAGACCTTATAGTAGCAATACCGTGGAACATGTGGAATACTCTATCATGAAATGATTACGGCAAAAAAATAATAACAAATATGTAATGAATAGGTAATGTATTTGAAGTACTAAGTTTCATGTAGTCTAAAATATGCTACAACTTATAACATCATTTGTTATATATTAGAACACAAAACTACCAAACAATTACTTAGACTTGAATTTCAATATGTTATGTAATGATTTGACATAGAAATGCATTTTAATGACTTAAACAAATATACAGTTTTTAGTATCTAATTGAAAATGACAAATTTAAAAATTAGCATTAATAATGCTTTGCCCTTTTCTTGATTTTTTTTAGCTTTAATATCAACTAGTCGTAGACTCGCGCGATGCGCGGAATATATAATTTGTCATGGGCTTAATTGATGATGTTGTTTATGGTACTAAAGTTTTAAAAGATGATATTGTGAATATAAATACACCACACCTTGTCTAGAGTTTGGCAAGGCAGTACAATTCTAAATCTCTACAATTACATAACCTTTCACGGTATTAGAGACATTAAAAGACTAATGTCATTACCTTTCTTTGTTTCTCACAAACCTTTCATCAAACACCTCAGCTACAATGTCTTCTGCTACCACTGACTATGCATCTTCACCTGCACCTCTACCCATGTCTCTTCCCACAATCACTAACATTGCCACAATCGCAGGGCACCCAAAACAGAGAAAAAAAAAATAGAGGAGAGTAATAATACATTGTAATCTAAATTGAGTAAATCTTGGGTAAATCCCAAGACCCAATCTTGTTTCCTTTTCTTTTCCCACAATTTCCAGCAAGCAAATAAAGGGAAAAAAAAAAAAAAAAAAGAGCAATATATAATTATCTACCTCGTTGAAGAAGATTGATGGTCTATATAAAACTGTAGACAATCCATCAAAATTGCACCAAGAAAACAAAAGAAGATGAGGGAAAAAGAAAAGAGAACACTCACCTCAAAGGGACTCTTCAATTCCGATTTGCACGAAATCTACACCATTCTCATTTGGAAATTGGTTTAGGGTTTCAATCCAAATCATCTATAATAATAAAAAACACAAATCAAAAGGCAATCAGAAAACCAAAATCACAAAACAACCCATGGTTCAGAACCTACATCAGGGTTTAAATAAGAGATTGGGAGTGCAATCAATAAGGGAGATGAAGAAGCGGGGGAGTTGAAGAGGTGAGGGAGATAGAGAGGTAGACAAAGAGGTGGCAGAGAGAAACAGCCGAGGGGAGAGAGAACATCAAAAGTCAAAACAGCCGAGGGGAGAGAGAGAGAGAATTACCATGTGAGAACATGTGTGAGAGAGAGAATTAAATGAGAGAATGAAATAAATATAAAGAAGAATGATGTAGAATGGTGTGGGAGAAGCAAATCTGACGTGGTGGTCTTTGGAGGAGGCAAAAAAAATTCTCTCAGCTCTAGCTTTTAGTTTATAGTATAGATGTTGTTGGTCTTTCTATGTAGTGGTACTTTAGCTGAAAACATGCAACATAGTGTAAGTCGAAGACTTTGAAAAGTTCGAAAATGAAGTGGGATAATTAGATTACACCAGGTTGCAAGATTAAATATCATAAATGTTACTACACAATGTTTCAATTAAATCTATAATTTATAATCTATAATCTATAATATCTATAATCTATAATCTATAATATAAATTAAAACTCGAAGCTGAGAGAAAAAAAAAAAATTCTCCTCCAAACACTGCAACGTCATAATCTCTTCACCCACAGACGTCCATGTCATCTTACCCTCTTTTTCACTCTCTCTCTCTCATCTTTCACCTTTTCATCTCCCCCTCACCTCTTCATCTCCCACTCTCTCCCCCCCTCGCCTCTCCATCTCCCTCAACTCTTCATCTCCCATGGGTTATTCCACCTTTTGCCCCTTCATCTCCCATAAGGTTTTCCCTCACCTTTTCACCTTCCCAATTGATTGCACCTTCAATCTCCTATTTAAACTGTCCACTACCCACTGCCCCAACAATTGGTGATGCTGCGCTCGAAATTTTTTTTACCCCCTATGCTTCTATGGTGGTTTGTGTATGAAAGATGCAATTTTTTCCTCTTTTGCTCTTTGATTCAATTTGTGGATTTTGTGGTATGTGTTATTACTAGGATTGTAGTTTTTATTTTTATTTTTTTATTGGATTTATGGGTTTTGAACCTTTGTTTGTAGTTTTGTGGTGGTTGGTATTTTTTTTTTTCCCTTGGTTTTGTGATTGAAGTTGTGTGTTTTGTGTTATGGTCAAATTGGATTTGCGACTAGTATGATTAAAAAATGTGCATTATATTGCACTAAATATTGATTTCATAACCTCAAAGTATTGGTAGATAGCAGTTGAAGAATGTCAAGGAGGATCATGAGCTTAATTCTTATGAGAATCCCAAAAACAGGACATTCCCCGAACAAAGAGAAAGTCTTATGTCTCGGGTGGTAGTGGCTCTTGTGGATGATATATCTGGTTTCCCAATTCAAACAAAGACAGTTGAGGGACTATTACTTTATGATGTACATCATTACACATGATGTACCTGGTTTACATAAGCAATACAATTTTTACATTTACATTATATTACACTTGCTTTACCTAATAATGACAAAGGTAGTACAATAATAATCAAAACCTAAGAAGCACGGATACTACAAAACCATGGTGTATCCATGTCGAATATGCTGGGAACACTCCTGAATTGGGAGAAAAAAATATTTTAAAAAATTCCTTTGATTTTAGATATATTCTGAAAGATTTGATAGTTGTTATTTATTTTTAAAACTTTAAATAAACATAAAATGTGGCTATAAATAAATAGGAAATACCTAAAGATAATATTAATTAATTAATTGTCGTATCGACACTGTGTCATGTCTTAATTTTTCAAGAATTGTCATGTCACCGTGTCATGTGTCGTATCGTATCCATGCTTATCCGTCTCCATGCTTCTTAGATCACAACCCAAAGTGAGTATGCACCCTCTAACAAAGAATCTACTTTTTATCATGTGTACCTACCAACTCTACCTTCAGAAAAAGCTTGGGAGTTCATCTGCAAGAAGGTGTTCCAATCTAAAGGGGGCATTGTCCCCCTGAGTTGGTTGAGTTATCAAGTGACACACTTATTACCAAAAAAAAGTGACATACTTGTGAGATGCAAAGGGTTGCCACAATAGCAGTTGTGCCTATAGGTGGTCTTTTCTCAATCAATGACAAGGTTCTCTCTGAGTGACGCAAATTGAATATGATAGCCTTACTTCAAAGTTAGAAAGTAATCCTCATCTCATGAGTACCACTAAAATTCTATCCCTTAGATATCTTGATTTGCCCTTATACCTTAAGTCTTCGTTCAAAGTGGTGTCATATTTGTCTTGATTATATGGTTGAAGTTTTCTTCTTGCAAGTTGCACAAATATCTTCTTTCAAGAATGTGGACTAAATTCCATGACGAACTTGTTGCTATGGTGCCATACTTGTCTTCATTAATTTGTACTAGACTTTTCCTCTTGCAAGAGTCAAGAGTTGGCATGCACGTGGTATTTTGATTTTGAAAGGAAGGCATGTACATGATTTTGAAAGAGTTGCCATTATTGTTTGATGTTTGTGGAAAAAAAATATTGTACATGATTAATCAGAGATTTAGAAAGGGAAGAAGAAAAAAAGAAAAGCATAAAGGTCATAATTTGATTGTTTTCATGGATAGATAAAAGGATTGGCACACTGTTGAATAGTCTACTATGATTGAAAGATAAAAGGTATCAAACATTTTCTCAAGGAAAAAAAAAAAGCAAAACCAGTACCAATTGAAAGGCAGAGGAGAAAAGAAAATGAACACTCCCTTATTTAGTGAGTACCAAAAAAACAAAACCAGTTTTTTTTTTTTTTTTTTTAATGTGGGAACCTCATCAAGGTAGAACCCTTTGGAGTCACACTTGGAGAGTAAACCCTTGATTGTATGCACCAACCACACAAAAGTTTCCCTACATGCAACAAGGTAAGTCAAAGTGACTCACCCAAGGATTGAACTAGAGACGTCAAGTCAAGCCAAGAACCTCGCGCCTCCTGGCCAACAAACTCGGCTAGCGCTCAGGTGGTAGAACCATTTTTGATTAACATGCAATTCATGTTGTCAGATTTAAAACTATGTTTTGTGGGACTATGTATGCCAAAACACTAAAATTTAAAATTTTGATTTTGGAGAGTTTGTTTTTGAAAATATTAAAGTTAAACTCTTTTTATATGTGAATATATCTAGTCCCATTTTGAATTAGTTTTTTGAACTAAAAAATTTATCAAACTAAAAACAATTAAATTAGTTATTTTGTTCTTAGTTGATATGGTTTTGTGGTTTGCCAAACCCTCTTAAACTTTTGGTACAAAATTGCCCAAAAACAATATCTTCAAAATTCTTAGATGGATTTTTTTTCTCCTTAATATATATGAAGGAGAAGGACGAGGTACACTTTGAGATAAAAAAGAAAAAAGAAAAAAAATATGGAACTGAAAACTAAAGGTCATATTTGCTTGTTTACATGAATTGACAAAACGATCATCATGTAGGTATGATTTTTTTTTTCCTTTACACATTTAGTTGAAATTCATCTTTTAAAGGACATGGATGAGCAAATTTAGTTAGTGGAAACATGATATAATATTATTGGACATTTTCTTTTTTGAGAGAAAAGTCTTTTTTTGTATAAGCAAGATTATTTTGGGGATATACAAAACATGCTTTCCCTATAATGACAAAGGTAGTCAATAATAATCACAACATAAAAAGCACTGATATTACAAAGTACAAACCCCACTACGAGAAATTTGGCCTTTAGCGACGACACAAAATCGTCGCTAATACTCTAAAAGTTGTCGCTAATCGTCATTACTATTGCTCCATCACTATTAGAAATTCAGCAACGATATTCTGTCATTGCTATTATACTACCAACAGCGACGACATTTTTCAGAAAGGGGGTTTCGGCTAGGGAGGTTTGAAGGGTTTGGGGTTGTTGGTTCAGTCGGGGTTGGGAACCGGCGAGGAGGAGAGAGAACCAGATGGAGGAGAGAGAGTCCGTGGAGGAGACTACACAGTGGAGAGATGGAGAACGGAGGAGAGAGAAAATAAACGTTTAAGGTTAACGGGGTTAAGGGGTGTTAATTTGTCATGTGCAATGCACATGACCAGGACACATGTCAAGTATTGAATGGAGAGTTTGGAGGAATGGCTTCAACCCGGGTTGAAGCCAAACTTTGTCCGGAGAGAAATGGCCATGTTGAATTGTAGTAAGCGGAGACAAATGGTTTGGACGTTACAATTTAGTAAAGGTAATAATTAAGATTCATTTATCATGATTCTAAAAGGAAATACTAACATAGACTTACTTTTACAAAATGATCTAAATTCTTTCAGGCGTGGAGACTTTATAAGGAGGACAAAGCAAGAACGATATTGAACCAATGGTCTGACAATTACATTGCTAGATGCTCGGTAAGGCATATGCCTAAAAACACGTATTTTTTTTTTAAAGAATTTCTATGCATCTGCTCTATTGCTTTCATTTCATTTTGTTTTAATAAAAAAATAGCTATTTTATTGAGAAATATCGGAAAGTACAATAGGTAAAATATAAACAGTGCACTTTTCAAGCAACACCTACTCTAAATTTGAAGACAGAGTCTCTGTAACCAAAGCTTTTTCAGCCTTGTTACAATGGGGATTAATAAAATTGAAGTCTATTAGCAAGAAGTTGGCAGCTAAAATTATAATGTCATCTACAAGCACTCCAAGCTGGGCAAGACACGGGTTAACGCCTTGGATGTCGCCTGAGTCTCAATTTGGAATTGATCACCTGCCAAAGGAAGTGTGCAGCACATAGCAGCCATGACAAAACCGGTGTGTACCCGAATTAAAACACTCATTCCAGCCAACCGCTGTGCCATATGAACAGAGGTAGCAATATTCACTTTGTACCTATCTTGGCTAGGAGGATTCCATTTCTGAGGTCTAAAGGCCCTAGGGACATAAAAGGTTTCGTTCTGAATGAATTCGTCATTATCACCGATATATATCTCACCTAATCCATAATGTATTCATGTAGATTTGGAGAAGTACTGAAGTACACTATATACAATACTAAATAATTCCAGTTTTCACAATTTGAGGATCAAACCAAAATTATAGCTGTATTGACTCATGCAATATGTGTCATACTAATTTATGTATGCGCAGTCTTAGGGAATAGTTAGGTACTCGAAAAGTTTTGGACACTTATTAGAAAAAATAAATAAAAATAGTGAAGGATATTCAATGATTGCAAATTTCCTACGTGGTTGCCAACTAACAAATTTGTAAAGTTCAGAAAAATTAAAAAATAATGCTTAATTGGGAAAATGGTAATTTCTTAAACAATTTTTTTTTTTACTTGAAAACCAACTCTGCACTATATAATGAAAAAATATGATGACATTGATTCCCATGTAAACCTAAAGAAAAGCCTCTTTCCAAAAGCATCCCATGATGGTGCATAGGACACTAGCTACAGTTTAAATCTTCCTTTTCCCATCCAAATATGGGAATGAATTCTTATTGCTTAACCAACTTGTACACTCGGGCTCTGCTTTTATATAGGATAGCAGAAGAAAGAAACTAACAAAACTAAATCCTAACGGCTAATCTACAGTGATAAACAGAATAACTAACTCTATAACCAATCACAAAACAACATCTTGATAGTCACGTGATTCATTAAATATTCACGTGCGGGAACAAAATAAATAAGATATGCTATGCGAGTTGTAGTATTGCTGAAGTGACTAAAAGGCATGAGCATACGACACGTCGTCTTTTTGGTGGAGACAAAAAACGACTAGTCGTAATTCAACAAAATGCTTCTTCACTTTCATTGCTGCATACTTGTATTCACTGCTCTTAAGTTTCAATGTTGCTCCTCACGGCTGCATATCGTATAATAAGAGGTATATGCAGTTTCATGCAAACAAGAACCTTTCAATTTTTCTTCCTATCCCTTCTCTTAACTAGTGTCTTTACACGGATGGAGAAGGACTAAGAAAAGTTATCACAGTAAAAATAAAATCCATGGCAAGGCAGAAGAACTTAGTTCGATTTTAGTGGGACTTTCTGAGAATTCCAGGCCTTACTTTGATCCTAAATGGTGCAGTCCACCCCTGGGAAGACTCGATATTAATTGTGATGCTGCTGTTGGAGCTTGTATTATAAAGGCTTAGTCAAAGATTATTTAAAACCAGAGATAGCTGAAGCAAAGGCAATTCAATTTGCACTCTTAATGGCTCATGAGGAGAAGTTAGAGAGCATTGTTATAGAAGGGGATAATAAATACTTCTTGGATGCAATTAGAGGCGATAATCAGTAGCCAATCTGGAGGAATAGCATGATTCTTGATAACATTAAGGTATGGCAGAGTAGGTTCACTAGTTCTAGTTGTCAGTTTGGCTGGATTAATAGACAGGCCAATACGGCAGCTCATGAGCTTAGTAGATAGGCTTTGAAGACAAAAAACTCTGGGCTGTGCACTGTGCTTGCATCAATGTTTCCTCCAAAGTTTTTGGGTGCTGTAATCAGTGACAGTTGTGTAGTTGAGTAGCTCTTGTTAATAAATTCTGTATATCTCAACCAAAAAAAAAGAAAAAAAGCAAAAGATAAGACCTCCATTTTGCAATCCATTTCTCCGCTCATATTGCTAGAGTACTGGCCTGCCTTTTAATATAAATCATTCAAAGGGTGCAATATATGATTATTCGTACATTTAATAGCTCAAGCAATACATGTTGGCAAATATCATATCAAACTTACACTATAGGTAGGCCAAAGAGGTAAATACTTCATAATTAACTTACCTTAAAAATTCTCAATCTTGTCACCTTATTTCACAAGAAAACCCTCTCCTGTCGTCGTAGTGACTAATCTACCGCGCCTCCAACAATGAATAGCTGACTCCGTTTATGGAACAAGAATCTGCTTCAGGCGGATTCCTTTCTGTATAAAAACCTGGCTGCTTTGGTGAAGGCAATAAACTCTCACTCCCCAGCATTAGGACCACGGATGACATGTCTGGCCTATCACTGGGTTTTTGTTGCACACATAATAGACCCACGTGAATGCATCGTAACACTTCTGACAGAGTGAAGGAGTCACTTATCACTTCATCCAATAGCTCTAGAGGCCGCTCTTCAATCCATAGTCTCCATGCCTAAAACACACAAAATTGTGTCAGTTGATTAGAGATGTTAGAGTACTCTCTGATTTGTCAGATTTTTGAGAGTGCTAAAGATCATGGAATGAAGGGGCATTGTTATTAACTTTCATAATGGTTGTTAAAGTTCCTGAAGCAGTCCAATTTTTCAATTAATAGAATCCAACTATGCAGTACAATTCAAGTTCTATGTGAAGAGCAACTGCAACTTTTATCACATGTTTATCAACATGCTATATAGTAAGATTTCTTTCTTATTCTTACATGTCCAAGAAGGTTATGGTTGTGGTCTGCGTGAAAAAAATTTCTGTTCTTCCTTCCACTTACTATCTCTAATACTATGACACCAAAGCTGAAGACATCGGATTTGATTGAGAAGAGCCCATCAACTGCATATTCAGGAGATATATAACCACTGCAAAATAACATTGCAAGTGAAATTGAGTTTGCAGATAATGCAACATAAATCACGAAACAAGATTAGGCATACTTACTATGTCCCAACAATTCTTTTAGTATTTTCCTCAGTTTGATCTCCCCAAAACGTTCTAGCCATGCCAAAGTCCGAAATTTTTGGGTTCATATCCTTGTCTAACAAAATGTTGCTGGCTTTCATATCTCTATGGATAATCCGCAGTCTAGAGTCTTGATGAAGATAAAGAAGCCCTCGAGCAATGCCACCAACAATATTCATGCGTGTATGCCAATTTAGCAATTTGCTTCTTGTTTTATCTGATCATGTTTTCAAACTTGTTAGTTCAGTGTCCAAACTGAATCCTCATAGAAGGAGTCCAAATTGGAGAATGATAAGAATAGAAAAAGAATGTGCAAAGAGTTTCAAACCGAAAATAAAGAAGTCTAAGCTCTTGTTGGGCATGAATTCATAAATTAACATTTTTTCATCTCCTTGAATGCAAAAACCAAGGAGCTTTACAAGATTCCGGTGTTGAAGTTTGGCTATTAATTGAGCTTCATTCTTGAACTCCACAACTCCTTGCCCTGAATTCTTTGAAAGCCTCTTCACAGCTATTTCTTGCCCCTCCATTAATGTACCCTATGAATCATTATTAACAAAAGTTACAAGATTTTCTATTATAAGATAACTCATCTTAGCTAGCATATATTTATGTTACCCTGTACACAGGTCCAAAACCACCTTCTCCTAGCTTGTTGTGATTTGAAAAGTTATGAGTGGCATCAAGTATTATAGTCAAGTCAAATACTGGCAACTCCAGATCCTCCTCCCTGCCCTTGTTGACGTTATCCTTTCTAAATCCTGAAAATTTAGAGATGGATTTGTCATGCATTCAGAACCAAACAACTGACCAGGTCACATATTTATATGATGCATTCTTTGTAGTTAGCAACCTTTTCTATAGGGTTCTCGTTGGCAGTTTCTTGTTGACCCAACTACTATCATATTAAGACATGTTAGGTTAGTTTACCTTCTTTTCGATCTTTCTTCTTCAGTACAAACAAGATGAGTCCTAGGATTACCATTCCCGTGACTATTGTGACAGAGCTGGCTATGATTACAGCTGTTTTCTTCTTACTGGAGTGCCTTTGATTCTTAATTTGATCTGGAATATATAAAAAGAGTTGGTAAATATAGAACAAAATGAAATACTAATAATGATTTTAGTATGTTCACAAGATTAGAGCCTATGACACACTGCACCCCAAAAACACTAGGTAGAACAAAAGACCATGTCATGTTATAGTTGATTGGTGTTGTTCTTATAAACATGAAATTAGAATACAATTTGAGCTGGAGTTCTACCAATTAGTAGCGGCGTAGAAGTTAACACCTTCACTTGATTGTTGAGGATGATTCAAGTAAAGAAAAGGATCTTACTTCAGCCATGTTTGAACAGGGAAGAGCCAAAGAGCTAAATGAAGCAGAAGGGCAGACACCACCACAACCACGCCTTCCAAGTTCTATGGGGGCATTACAGGCAGCACCACAATATTAATCCATGCTCATGTTACCGTTATTTCAATATTAACCGTTGTACCACTACGTAGTGGTATAATGATTATATGACATATGCACCCAAATAATTTCCTTCCATTTCCACCCATATTCATTGTATAACTATAACTATAATCCAACAAGTATGTTATATAATTTCCTTCAATTTCCAATCAGTATGTTGTATTAACTCTAATCCATATTCATTGTATCTAATTCTACTTGGAGTGCAAATAAAATAATTATGGTCTTAATTGGAGTACAAGCAAAGTAATCTTAATTTTACTTGTGGTCAAGTAGTATTAGCCTAAAATTTAACCTACTATATATAAATAGCTTACTAGTAATCGTGTATCCAACAAATGCTTTCCACTGTAGATATAGCCTTTAAGCCCGTCCCATATTAATTCCATGTTTTCTCTCTTTCTTTTTTTTCTCTCTCCCCTTCTACTGTCAAGGTGTGAAAGATATATCTGGTCTTTTCTAACATGGTATTTATGTTTTATCTTTTCTAATACAATTCATCTTAAAGTGTTACTGAATAAAGAAAGAAAGAACTAGGAAGGACAGTAGATAGAGTATGAAACATACCAAGTTCTGAAGCACGTCTTGCCACCCAATGAGGGTGTACATAAATGTCTTGCTGATATTTGAAAACTACACAAGAGCAGTCAGTGATTCTCATATCAGGAGGAAATGAGCTTCAATCCAGGTACTTCCTGTCAAACCATTCTTTTAACAGCCTCCAGCAGTTTAGATTCCAACCTTTGGAGATTTGGGTATGAACTTCCTTGCAGGAGCGTGATTGATATTCATATAGCGCACCACAGAAGTTATGAATCACATATCTGTTTTGATCTGCCATTTGCATCCACCCATTGTCCTGTACAACGCAAATGGGTTTACAGTCTTGCAAGACTTCTTCGCAGTAATATATCTTTTTCAAACAAAGTCGCTTGTAGATTGGGTGGAGCCGGCAGCCCGGTAAAACAGCCATCCCATCCTTGTAAATCAGGCTCACTCCCTGGAAATCCATCAAGGTTTAAGCTATTATGGAGCAGGATCGTCTGTGCTTTTCCAGGAACCAATCCAAGGAAGTTTCTTCCAATTTTCATGCCTGGTAGCAAGGTGTCCGATAATCAAAACTCTGCCACACAGCTAACCTTCATTGCCATCCAGATTTCCTGTCCAAAACTCCAACTCCTATGGTTCTTGTTGTAAGACCAAATAATACCATCACGGAGGACATTCCTGGGTTATTGAACTCCAGGCAATTCTTTTAATACTGTCCTTGTTGTAGTAGAAATCTTCTTATACCTCCAGTCCATTTCTGGGGTTGAAAAACCCCAGCTAGCTTCCTCCGGCTGATATTATATCACCATCCTAATTGGAAGTGTTGGAGTTAAGTGTCTCGTGCTGTGGCCTCTAAATTTTAACAAAAGGAGAATAAAATTTAAAAAGGAATTTTAAAGTATGTTTTATCATTCTTTATCCTTCCATGTTATAAAAGCTGTATAATTCAGATTGAGAACATGTCTTCCATTTGTTTGGGAGACTAATCAAATAATTTGTGATTGACCTCTTATATTGTTTCTCAAATTATATAGATCTCTTATACTTTTCATATGCACCACAGTATCTTAACACTCTTAAAGCTAAATACCATTTTTCTTCACTTTTAAAACCAATTTTTCTTTTTATAAGACATTTTACTCTCCAATCCTATATAACTTTTCTCCACTTTTCTCATTTTTTTTTAAATAGGAGTGGAGAAAAGTTGTATAGTACTAGAGGGTAAAATAAGAAATTGTATAAAATCAGTGTTGTACACGCAAGGCCGGCCCTGGAATTATACTTGGGACGGTGTAAAAAAAGGCTTTCTATCTTTAAAAATAAAAAAATCATTAAAAAAACTCTTCTGTTTCTACCAGTACTAATTAAACTTTTATATTCAATATTTTCTAACAAATCTTGTTCAATAGATAATATGGACCATTTAATTCTTGTGACATAGTTGACACAAGTAAGATTTTTATAATTTTAACTGTGAAAAACTTCTTTCAACGGATGTGACTGTGACAAGTATGTCAATAATATTCTATACAACATTTGAAACAATTCAATTCCTTGATAAAATTAAGTATATTTGTTGCTGTCTGTTTTTTCTTTTGTAAAATCTCTTGGTTTAGTCTGAACAAATCTTGCAAAAGTCGAACTTCTTTCTTAATTTAAAGGCCTTGTTTTATATATATCCTTTTTAATTTTTGTGTATATAAAAAAGGCTTTTCAATAAGTGTAAAGAATATATCTAATTTTGAGGTGAGGCCTAGGACGGTCGCCCACCTCGTCCTTGCCCAGGGACACCCTTGAGCTCAAGCGAGTTGAGTGTAAGTTATTTTGAAAAGTAGGGGAACAATGTAAATCGAAACCTCATGAGATTGTCCAATGCAATTATCCCTAATCTCAAACTCAAAGGACTTGCTAGATTGACAAAACCAAAGGTTGAAATGCATACTGTGGTGTTTTTGCCAAAAAAAAAAAAATCAAATGTGAGGCCGACTTAAGTTGTATAAAGTCTGGTTAGATTTTAGTTTTCCTTGAAAGTAACTTGTACCAGTCTTAGTCTTAATTTGCGCGGACATTATGCCAATGGTTAGAGTCCCCCCTTTCTTTCCTAGAAAAAAACAAATAGGAACAGTTAGAACTAGAAGCAAGTTTCATGTATGACCCGACACCTTATTTTTCTTTTCAATAAATTTGAAACCACTAATTGATGTTCACAAGGCTCTTTCATATTGTGATTTCTTCTGTTCAAGTCTCACATTGTTTCCCTCCCTCACCTCACCTACATTTCAATGAACAACTACCTGCGGATATCCATGTTGATATAATCGTACTGCAAACTCACCTGTAGCAGGATCGTCTGTGCTTTTCCAAGATGATAAGAACCTATCGAAGCCGGTTACTAGGTTTCTTCCAATTTTCATGCCTGGACAAATTAAACTAGTAAGGTGTCACATGGATAATCAAAACTCTGCCACACGAAGCTATCCGGGTTCTCATTATTGCCGTCTTTCACAACAAGATTTCCTGAGTCCAAAAGCTGTCCAACTGGACTCTCAGTGGTTCTTGTTGTATTTGATGACCAAATAATACCATTTGTGGCATTGAGGAGGACTAAAATTCCTGGGTGGGTAATGGTTAGAACTCCTGAGGTATCTGTAAGGGGAGTTTCTCTGTTGGCTACCCATACAACTGTCCTTGTTGTAGTAGAAATCTTCTTATACCATATTCCCAAATATTGTCTCTTTGAATTTCCGGGGCTGAAAAACCCCAGCTCAAAGCTTCCACCAGGTGATACTATAGTGTCATTATCTCTGATTGAATGTGCTGGCGAGTTATAGTATTTAGTGCTGTGGGCACTGCTAAAATTGATAATGATAATAAAACAGAGAATAAAAAGAGCATTTTAAAGCCTTCCATTGGTTTTTTCGTTCTTATGCTCAGGGTTTACTTCATGTTATAAAAGCTGTAAATATAATATGCACAGATTAACTGATACCAACAGAAGTCTTCCAGGATTGTTTGGTCAGGGAAATTGCACTAATTTCAAAGGAGTTGATGATGGATTTGATGCATGACAAAACCAAAGGTGAAAATGCATAAAAAATTTCAAAGAATTTGACCAACAATAAAAATAAAATAGACCTAGAAACCGACACCTGAAGTTGCTTAGAAGGAGCACCAAGTAAGAAAAAGAAAACAAAATCCTAAGAATCAACATATATGGTTGACTAAAAGCAACACACCATTGAAAAAAATTTCAATTGAAATTTTATTTATTATAATTTTTTTCCATAGGTGTGTAATAGCAATGCTTATATAGACTACTATTGTAATTTTAATTGATTTGAATCCAAACCTAATTACTAAATTAAAAAAATAACCCTTGACTTTAAGAAATTAAATAATTAGTAATAACATTATTACAGAAAGGACATTTGGAAGCCTATAGAGAAAGGAATGTTTGGATATTATGAAAGACCTTATAGTAGCAATACCATGGAACATGTGGAATACTCTATCATGAAATGATTACGGCAAAAAAATAATAACAAATATGTAATGAATAGGTAGTGTATTTGAAGTACTAAATTTCATATAGTCTAAAATATGCTACAACTTCTAACATCATTTGTTATATATTAGAACACAAAACTACCAAACAATTACTTAGACTTGAATTTCAATATGTTATGTAATGATTTGACATAGAAATGCATTTTAATGACTTAAACAAATATACAAATTTTAGTATCTGATTGAAAATGACAAATTTAAAAATTAGCATTAATAATGCTTTGCCCTTTTCTTGATGTTTTTTTAGCTTTAATATCAATGTTGTTGGTCTTTCTATATAGTGGTACTTTAGCTGAAAACATGCAGCATATATAGTGTAAGTCGAAGACTTTGAAAAGTTCGAAAATGAAGTGGGATAATCAGATTACACCAGGTTGCAAGATTAAATATCATAAATGTTACTACACAATGTTTCAATTAAATCTATAATATCTATAATTAAAACTCGAAGCTGAGAGAAAAAAAAAAAATTTCTTCTCCAAACACCGCCACGTCATAATCTCTTCACCCACAAACGTCCATGTCATCTTACCCTCTTTTTCACTCTCTCTCTCTCTCTCTCTCTCTCTCTCTCTCTCTCTCTCTCTCTCTCTCTCTCTCTCATCTCCCCCTCACCTCTTCATCTCCCACTCTCTCCCCCCCTCGCCTCTCCATCTCCCTCAACTCTTCATCTCCCATATATGGGTTTTTCCACTCTTTGCCTCTTCATCTCCCTCACCTCTTCGTCTCCCATGGGGTTTTCCCTCACCTCTTCACCTCCCCAATTGATTGCACCCTCAATCTCCTATTTAAACTCTCCACTACCCACTGCCCCAACAAATGGTGATACTGCGCTCAAATTTTTTTTTACCCCCTATGCTTCTATAGTGGTTTGTGTATGAAAGATGCAATGTTTTTCCTCTTTTGCTCTTTGATTTAATTTGTGGATTTTGTGGTATGTCTTATTACTAGGATTGTATTTTTTATTTATTTATTCATTGGACTTATGGGTTTTGAACCTTTGTTTGTAGTTTTGTGGTGGTTGGTATTTTTTTTTCCCTTGGTTTTGTGATTAAAGTTGTGTGTTTTGTGTTATGGTCAAATTGGATTTGTTTTGTTTTGTATATATATATATATATATATATATATATATATATATATATATATATATATATATATATATATATTTCATTGCATAAATTTGATGATAATTGAAACTATTCAAAAAGTTGATGCTACAAGTGCTCACGGGTCTACATTATAAATAAATTTCTTATATTTTGCACCCAAAATTAAGACGATTTCGCGCATCGTGCGAGTTTGCGACTAGTATGATTAAACAATGTGCAATATATTGCACTAAATATTGATTTCATAACCTCAAAGTATTGGTAGATAGCAGTTGAAGAATGTTAAGGAGGATCATGAGCTTAATTCTTATGAGAATCCCAAAAACAGGACATTCCCCGAACAAAGAGAAAGTCTTATGTCTCGGGTGGTAGAGGCTCTTGTGGATGATGTATCTGGTTTCCCAATTCAAACAAAGACAGTTGAAGGACTATTACTTTATGATGTACAACATTACACATGATGTACCTGGTTTATATAAGCAATACAATTTTTACATGTACATTATATTACACTTGCTTTACCTAATAATGACAAAGGTAGTACAATAATAATCACAACCTAAAAAGCACGGATACTACAAAACCCATGGCGTATCCATGTCGAATATGCTGGGAACACTCCTGAATTGGGAGAAAAAAATATTTTTAAAAAATTCCCTTGATTTTAGATATATTCTGAAAGATTTGATAGTTGTTATTTATTTTTAAAACTTTAAATAAACATAAAATGTAGCTATATAAATAAATAGGAAATACCTAAAGATAATATTAATTAATTAATTGTCGTATCAAGACTGTGTCGTGTCTTAATTTTTCAAGAATTGTCATGTCACTGTGTCGTGTGTCGTATCATATCCATGCTTATCCGTCTCCATGCTTCTTAGATCACAACCCAAAGTGAGTATGCACCCTCTAACAAAGAATCTACTTTTAATCATGTGTACCTACCAACTCTACCTTCAGAAAAAGCTTGGGAGTTCATCTGCAAGAAGGTGTTCCAATCTAAAGGGGGCATTGTCCCCCTGAGTTGGTTGAGTTATCAAGTGACACACTTATTACCAAAAAAAAGTGACATACTTGTGAGATGCAAAGGGTTGCCACAATAGCAGTTGTGCCTATAGGTGGTCTTTTCTCAATCAATGACAAGGTTCTCTCTGAGTGACGCAAATTGAATATGATAGCCTTACTTCAAAGTTAGAAAGTAATCCTCATCTCATGAGTACCACTAAAATTCTATCCCTTAGATATCTTGATTTGCCCTTATACCTTAAGTCTTCGTTCAAAGTGGTGTCATATTTGTCTTGATTATATGGTTGAAGTTTTCTTCTTGCAAGTTGCACAAATATCTTCTTTCAAGAATGTGGACTAAATTCCATGACGAACTTGGTGCGATGGTGCCATAGTGCCATACTTGTCTTCATTAATTTGTACTAGACTTTTCCTCTTGCAAGAGTCAAGAGTTGGCATGCACGTGGTATTTTGATTTTGAAAGGAAGGCATGTACATGATTTTGAAAGAGTTGCCATTGTTATTGTTTGGATTGTTTGTGGAAAAAAAATATTGTACATGATGTAATCAGAGATTTAGAAAGATTGGAAGAAGAAAAAAAGAAAAAAAAGAAAAGCATAAAGGTCATAATTTGATTGTTTTCATGGATAGATAAAAGGATTGGCACACTGTTGAATAGTCTACTATGATTGAAAGATAAAAGGTATCAAACATTTTCTCAAGGAAAAAAAAAAAAAAGCAGAACCAGTACCAATTGAAAGGCAGAGGAGAAAAGAAAATGAACACTCCCTTATTTAGTGAGTACCAAAAAAACAAAACCAGTTTTTTTTTTTTTTTTTTTTTTTTTTTAATGTGTGAACCTTGTCAAGGTAGAACCCTTTGGAGTCACCCTTGGAGAGTAAACCCTTAATTGCATGCACCAACCACACAAAAATTTCCTTACATGCAACAAGGTAAGTCAAAGTGACTCACCCAAGGATTGAACTAGAGACATCAAGTCAGGCCAAGAACCTTGCGCCTCCTAGCCAACAAATTCAGCTAGCGCTCAGGTGGTAGAACCATTTTTGATTAACATGCAATTCATGTCGTCAGATTTAAAACTATGTTTTGTCGGACTATGTATGCCAAAACACTAAAATTTAAAATTTTGATTTTGGAGAGTTTGTTTTCGAAGTTAAACTCTTTTTATATGTGAATATATCTAGTCCCATTTTGAATTAGTTTTTTGAACTAAAAAATTTATCAAACTAAAAACAATTAAATCAGTTATTTTGTTCTTAGTTGATATGGTTTTGTGGTTTGCCAAACCCTCTTAAACTTTTGGCACAAAATTGCCCAAAAACAATATCTTCAAAACTTCTTAGATGGATTTTTTTTTCTCCTTAATATATATGAAGGAGAAGGACGAGGTACACTTTGAGATAAAAAAGAAAAAAGAAAAAAAATATGGAACTGAAAACTAAAGGTCATATTTGCTTGTTTACATGAATTGACAAAACGATCATCATGTAGGTATGATTTTTTTTTTCCTTTACACATTTAGTTGAAATTCATCTTTTAAAGGACATGGATGAGCAAATTTAGTTAGTGGAAACATGATATAATATTATTGGACATTTTCTTTTTTGAGAGAAAAGTCTTTTTTTGTATAAGCAAGATTATTTTGGGGACATACAAAACTTGCTTTCCCTATAATGACAAAGGTAGTACAATAATAATCACAACCTAAAAAGCACAAATATTACAAAGTACAAACCCCCGGCGTGTTCGTGTAGAATATGCTGAGAACACTCCTGCATGCAATCCTCATTATATTGGGAGAAAAAAAATATTTAAAATGAATTCCTTTGATTTTAGATATATTTTTAAAGATTTGATAGTTGCTATTTATTTTTAAAACTTAAAATAAACATAAAATTTGGGTGTAAATAAATAAGAAATAGCTAAAGATAATATTAATTAATTAATTGTCGTAATAACACTGTGCTGTGTCCTAATTTTTCAAGAATTGTCATGTCACCGTGTCATATGTCGTATGTCGTATCGTATCCATGTTTATCCGTGTCCATGCTTCTTAGATCACAACCCAAAGTGAGTATGCACCCTCTAACAAAGAATCTACTTTTTATCATGTACACCTACCAACTCTACCTTCAGAAAAAAGCTTGGAAGTTCATCTGCAAGAAGGAATGACAAGGTTCTCTCTGAGTGATGCAAATTGAATATGATAGCCTTACTTCAAAGTTAGAAAGTAATCCTCATCTCATTAGTACCACTAAAATTCTATCCCTTAGATATCTTGATTTGCCCTTACACCTTAAGTCTTCGTTCAAAGTGGTGTCATATTTGTCTTTGATTATATGGTTAAAGTTTTCTTCTTGCAAGTTGCACAAATATCTTCTTTCAAGAATGTGGACTAAATTCCATGACGAACTTGTATAATATAATTTGTTTATACAGTTTACGAAAAAAACTTACTATGACGTCCATGCACACCAGTTATTAGCAACATTTAAAGGTGGCCTACTTATTTACTAAGTAGCACCATCAAAAGAAATCTTTTAAGAAGTTGCTAAAATGGTGTTGTAGGTAGTGAACTTTCTTATTTTGATATATACATGTTCATTAATGCTTACCATTTCATCACATAATAATTATATACATAAATCAAAGGACAAAAAATATATATATATATATATATATATGATGATTAGCAGTATATATGATGACCAAAATAAGAGCATGTATTAAAATTATTGTATCATTACCTGCAAGCTCGGAAGTAGGCAAAAGATGACTCACAACTTCTTCCAGAGCAGCTGTAGTTGTGGTAATAACTAATAACAACACCATTGAGCCCAACAACTGAGTGACTATATGCACAACTTTTCCGAGAACGATTCAATATCATTAGCCTATTTAGTCTTGCTCTCTTACAACTTTTCGATTGAGGGAGGATTATTGTCTTGCTCATTAGATTATCCATTAGATTTCGTACTTCTACTACTTCCACCTTCACGTTTCTTTGAGGATTCCATGTTTATAGAACAAAACTTATTCACCATCCTTTTTTTTTTGCACATGAAACTTAAATTATTAGAGGATTTGGCCCTTCAGTAAAAAAATTGATTTGGTAAAGACCAACACATCCTTTGAAACCATTTTAATTTCTTCTACGAAACAACATTTTAAGAAAACAACTTGACAACCAATCAGTGTTACAATTGAACACCTGCTTCATTAAGTTAACAAATCCTAATTGGGATAATCTTGCTCCTCTTGGTTAATAAAATCTTTGTTTTAGCAAAAAAAATGAAATAAAATAAATTATAAAAGCAAATACAAAATCAAAGTATCAACCCCATATGGCTATACGACACAATAAAAGAATTATTTATCACTAGGTGGTAGATGGCTAATCTAAGTTTTTCCTTTGTTTCAATCGGTTCATGTCGGTAGCATCATCATCATTGTCGTGGAGGAGAAGGCAAGTTAGAGTATTATTTGTGAAAAAATAAAAATAAAAAAATAACCAACAAAACTGTATGTACACAGCAGTTTATCTTTATAAAAAATTAAGATGAAGATAAAGATTAAGCTGTATTAGTATTTGACATGTGTAAAAAAAAAAATTAACCAACAAAACTATATGTACACAGCAGTTTATCTTTATCGATGAAAGCTTAAAATAAAAAAATAAAAAATAAAAAATAAATTAAAAAAAAGAATTAAAGTAAAAGAATTACCCCTAGAAATTGGGGGTGGAGGTGGAGGTTGAGAGACAGACCTGGACGGTGGTCCGTTCAACTTCGCCACAGCGCCTTTGTCCTCATCAACTCCGCCGAACATGGAAGCAAACCAGAACTGAGTTGTTAACGTCAATTTGTTTATTTAACGTTAGAGTTAACATTGGTAACTAAAAAAAAAGAAAAAAGAAGTTAATGTTTGTTTTCTTAACCAAGTTTAACCTCCTACTAGAGTTAAGTTAGTGATTTTTAAATGATGTGGCAGTTTCTAGTCCCTAAATCTAATTTAAATATATATGAACAAATGACCAGTTTCCATCGGTTACAACTTACAATTGACAGTAAATAAGACAAAATTGATAATTTTGTCATTAAAAATAGCTCAAGGTACAAAATTGAAAGTACAAGGGATCAATTTGCAATTAATTTGACTTTTTTTTTTCTTTTTCTTTTTTTAATTAATCAAATGTAAAGCTGACATAAGTTGTATACAGCGAACTCGTTAGATTTTCTTTTTCTTCTGGAAATTAACTTGCTTACAAGTCTTAGTCTTTGCACACTACACATTATGTTTCCAATGGTAGAATTAGAATTAGTTAGGATTAGAATTAGAAGCAAGTTTCGTGTATGACCCGACACCTCATTTTTCTTTTCAATGGAAGTATGAAACCACTAATTGATGTTTACAAGGCTCTTTCAAATTTCCACAGATTGTAGCTTTCTTAGATTTGATTTCAATTCAAGTTTTTTACATTGGAGTTTCCCTCCCTCCCCTCACCTACATTTCAATGAACTAAATAGTCATCTTCGTAAGAGACACGTTATAGCCTAATAATATTGAAAAGAATGAGAGAAGAGGATGAAGCTCATTAAAGGTAATTTCCATGTAAGCCTTACTTTAAAAGGAAACTACTACAAATTTTAATACATAACTTTTATAAATTCATGCGTCACTGATCACCAAAAAATAATTCATACATTCATTTATTATGTTTTGAAATCCACCAATTACATTCATCATCACACGTGACTAGTCATAATGAAGACTTTTCTAATTCTCTTAAAAAACATGTCAAAATCAGCCAATCAGGTTTCTTGAATGACCTGACAACTTGGGTTGGGAAAACAGAACGATTTTCAATCCCACATGGGTCATACAAGAAACTTGATTATAACAAGTTGGACTATTGTATTTGGAAAAGGATCTTCAAATGATCCATTTCATGGTTCAAACCTTTTCCAATGTATTTGTATGCTATTCACACTAATTATTGCAGTAACCTCTAGTCTATGTTCAAATTCCACATTGACATGAGGTTGTTCTCTAGAGTGGTCGCCATTTCATAGGACTGATAATTCTGAAATGCTAAGGGCCTGTTTGGTATGTGTTTTCGTTTTCTGTTTTGGTTTTGTAACTTTTTTTAGTATTGATATTGGAACTTTAATCCTGATTTGAATTCAAGATTGTAAAAAAAATTCTGTTTGGTATACAGTTTTGGTTTCACAACTGAAATCACAATTTTAAAAAAATAAATAAATAATGTTTGGTACATAGTTTTGGTTTTTAAACTTGGTTGCACCTATAATAATTGTAGAGGATTTGCACCCTTCTTATATACTAAACAGAAAAGCTTTTAACACAAAACACTTGCTCTGCGCCTCTGCCTCTCCCTCTTCACTGACGAACACAAAACACTTTCTACCTAGTCTGGCAATCAATGATAGTCTATAAACCTCTTTTTGTGTACTGTTTCTTATCCTCCTTATTAACATTCTCTGCTACTTTAGACACTATCACTCCAAGCCATTCCATCAGAGATGGTGACACTTTAGTTTCAGCTGGTGGAAAATTTGAACTGGGATTTTTCAGTCTGGGTAATTCGAAAGGCCGATACTTGGGAATATGGTATAAGATATCTACTGATACAGTTGTATGGGTAGCCAACAGAGAGACTCTGCTGGACAATCACTTAGGAGTTTTGAAGGTCACTCATGAAGGAGATATTGTTCTTCTCAGCAACACAAATAGTATTGTTTGGTCATCCAATAAGTCACGAGCTGCAGAAAGTCCAGTGGTACAGCTCTTGGATTCAGGAAATCTTGTTGTGAAAGATGGTAATGAAAATGACCTGGAGAAATTTTTGTGGCAGAGTTTTGATTATCCTTGCGACACATTGCTTCCAGGAATGAAGTTGGGAAGGAACTTTGTAGCAGGTCTAGACAGGTTTTTAACATCTTGGAAGAGCACGGAAGATCCTGCTCTAGGCGAGTTTTCATTAAGGATAGATACTCATGGGTTTCCACAGCTAGTTGCTATGAAGGGAGATAAAATAAAGTCTAGAGCAGGGTCATGGAATGGCCTTACTTTTACAGGATATCTTCAGTTAAGACCGAATCCAATATTTGAGTATGAATTTGTGTTGAATGAGAATGAGGTATATTATGAGTACACACTTGTGAACAGTTCAGTCCTTTCAAGAGTTGTATTTAATCCATCAGGCATTATGGGACGCTTCACGTGGATGGATCGGACACACAGTTGGGATCTCTACTCTACATCCCAGGTAGATCAGTGTGAAAATTATGCCTACTGTGGTGCATATGCTACCTGCAATGCCAATAGCTCTCCAGAATGTGCATGCTTGGAAGGCTTCGTGTCCAAATCTCCAAAAGATTGGAATTCAGTAGATTGGTCTGATGGTTGTGTTCGACGAACTCAATTGGAATGCAATGATGGAGATGGCTTCCTGAAATACACGGGGGTGAAATTGCCTGACACATCTTCTTCTTGGTTTAATATGACCATGAGCCTCAAGGAATGTGAGGGATTGTGTAAGAAAAACTGTTCTTGCACAGCATATTCAAATTTAGATGTTAGGGGAAAAGGAAGTGGCTGCTTGCTTTGGTTCGGTAACCTGAATGATATGAGAGTATTCTCACAGGGTGGGCAAGACATATATATAAGGCTGGCCAATTCAGAACTAGGTACTTTTTACTTCTGTTGTTAGTTCACTTTGGATTTGCTCTTTTATTATAAATAATGGACAAATTGGACACCTATTTCACTTTGTTTTCAATTGGGGCTTTTCTGTTTTGGATGAATCAGTGAATTTATTCAAAGAAAGATGCACAATACAAGCTCGAACTAGTAGCTACTGGGCTGCAGGCACAGTACTTCCACAGAACAACCATAACACTCAGTATCTAACTGAAAACGACAAACTAAACTCCCATCTTGTCCTAATTCATAACCAACCATCATGCTTAATTCCTTAAATTCACTAATTAATGTTCTTGCTAACTACAATGAAAGGGATTCCCCATTTACAGCTAGCATAAAACTCGTTTTAAATTGAGTTGCCATAGCATATGTTCATTCATACTTTTTTCTCCGTGCTTTCCGGGTGAAGGGAGAGCGAGTTAGGGATAAGAACCAACATTTGTAAAACTTAAAGAACATCTTTTGAATGTTTGATTGGTGAAGTCTGACACAACTACAAGCTAAAGAATTGAAATAACAGTGTGAAAAGTCCGGGAAACTTGGTGGTTGCATTGAAACTACGATGTTGTAAAGTTGCGCCCTACTGCTGTATTTACCCTTATTTCTTCTTATTTAAGCTCATAAATTCTCTTTTCATGAATTATATGTGGCATGCTGCAAGTACTTATGAAGCTAGTAAAAACAGAAGTTAGGTTCCTACTCAATTGTAATTTGAGGTGTTATGATCAAAAGTCACAATATATGTTCCTTGACTCTACTTCTCATTTTCAGATAATATTAAGAAAAAGAGGCACTCCAGCAAAATAAAACAAGCAGGAATCATAGTCGGCTCTGCAATACTATTCATGGGAATTCTAATACTTGGAGTGATCTCATATATGTGGAAGAAGAAACATAGTTTCAAAGGTAAAGCTATAACACATGGACAACAATAATTTCTGATGCATGATAGTAGATTTTACAACAAAATTTTTTAAATTGAAATTCATAAACTTAGAGATGCATCAGATTAGGTGGTTAGTTGATTCAATAATACTGTTCAGGTTATTCATGCCAATCCATCTCCTATTATTTCAGGAAACACAAGGAAAGATTACGACAATGAAGACCATGAGTTACCCGTATTTGATTTTATGACCATAGCTAATGCCACCTGTAACTTTTTGAGCAACAAGAAGTTGGGAGAAGGTGGCTTTGGACCTGTATATAAGGTAAACAAAATCATCCTAACTGGATAAGCTATCTTCATTGGCAAAATTTCCTAATCTTTTGATTTTTAGGGGACATTGCAAGATGGGCAAGTGGTAGCTATAAAGAGGCTTTCTAAGAATTCTGGACAAGGATTGAATGAGTTCAAAACAGAAGTTTTATTAATTGCTAAACTACAACACCGCAATCTTGTGAAGCTTCTCGGTTGCTGCATTCAAGAAAATGAGAAAATGTTAATCTATGAATACATGCCTAATAAAAGCTTGGACTCCTTTATTTTTGGTTTGAGATTTGACCTTTCTAACTCCATGACATTCATGTTTTAGTATAGTCATATTCTGTTAATGAAATTGCTTGTTGAGAATTCAGCTAGGACAATACTAACATGAATATAAAATTGGTCAGATCATACAAGAAGCAAATTATTGGATTGGAGTAACCGCATCCACATTATTGGTGGCATTGCGAGGGGTCTTCTCTATCTTCATCAAGACTCTAGACTCAGAATTATCCATAGAGATCTCAAAGCTAGCAATGTCCTGCTAGATGATAGTATGAACCCAAAAATTTCAGACTTTGGCTTGGCTAGAACATTTGGAGGAGATCAAACCGAGGCCAACACCAATAGAATTGTTGGAACGTAGTATGTATACTTAACTATTTATATAGTTTACAATATATATTTTTTTTAAAGCTTCTTTCACTTAGCTATGATTTTTTTGCAGTGGTTATATGTCTCCTGAATATGCTGGGCATGGACAGTTTTCTGTCAAATCTGACATCTTTAGCTTTGGAGTTTTAGTGTTAGAGATTGTGAGCGGGAAAAGGAACAGGGGATTTTGTCACCTTGATGACCACCTCAATCTTCTTGGACTTGTAAGCATAAAGAGTTTTATTCTATTAAATTGAGTGTGTTAAACAAAGTTGCAGTTTTAAGTAGCATAGTTTCTCTATGCAAATATTTGAATGACCTGCTTTATCAATCATACAATGCCCCTGGTATTCTTATAATCCAGCAATAGTCAGAGCTAAATAGAAGTCCATATTAACCACTGATAAATATGATTTCAACCTGTTTAAGGCCTGGAGATTATGGATTGAAGATCAGGCAATGGAACTTGTTGTCAGTATATATTTGTATAGCATAATTGTAGGAGTTAATCGTGTAATTAGATGTGATTAATTGTTTCCTTATTTAGATCTATTGTACCCTATATAATCTACCTCCTAGAGAGAAGAATAATATACCGAATATATTCAGCAAATTATTTCTACATGGTATCAGAGCGGGTTACCTGTTCCTCTTTGAAAACCCTAAAAATTTAGGGTTTCCTTGTTCTCTGTCTCGGATTCCGGCGCCGCCAGGACTCGCCGGTACCTATCTCGATCACCAGGCTTCGCCGGTGGTCATCTCGGACTTATATCGGCTCACCGGGCTTCGCCGGTGACCATCTCGGATTTATATCGGCTCACCGGGCTTCGCCGGTGACCATCTCGGCTCCTCGTGCTCCACCTAGACTTGCGGTGACCCTCTCGGCCTTTCTTTGCACCACAGGTCTTACTCCGGTGGCTCTCGACTCTCGATCTACTGCTCTCGGCTATTCCCAGGCCTGTCTTGGACCTCGTCTTGGCTCTCTCACGCCGCTGCCAGCACCCACCTCTCTCGGCTCTTCTCGAACCCACAGTGAACATTTGACCCCTGGCTCTTAAGTCCGTGGGTATCAGATTCTTTTTTTTAAAGTGGGTATCAGACTACTCGTGGTGGTCACTTGCATCTTTGGTAAACGGCATCTCATCTTTGGTAACACGACTCCTTTGTGGTACTCTCGGCATCTTTTTTTGTTATCTCGACTGCTTGGTAACATATTAGTCTTTTACTCCTTACTGCCTCGTGATATTTCTGTGTTACTGTGGCTCTTTTTGTCTCACATGCAGCTTGCAAATTGTTACTGTTTTACTTTAATATTGACTCCATTACTTTCTATTCCAATTTTTTTTTTAATTATGGTGACACCAAAGACTTTGCAGGATTCTTTTTTCTTTGGTTCTATGACTAGTACCAAATTAAAGGGCTCCAATTATCTTCAGTGGTCACGTGCTGTTCTTGTTTTCTTGACTGGTCGTGGCAAAGAATCGTATCTAACGACTACCAAACCCACTGATGCCACCAAAATTTCTAAGTGGATCAAAGAGGATGCACAGATTATGACTTGGTTATGGAACAGCCTGGAACCTGATGTATTCAACAATGTGTCGTACTTGGAATCTTCTAAGGATATTTGGGATACACTGCATCTCATGTATTCTTCTGAAGAAAATATTACTCGAATTCATAAGCTTTATCAAGATATGTTCTCTCTCCAGCAGGGTGATCGCTCAATTGAGGAATATTTCTCTCTTCTCCAAGGTATGTGGGATGAACTTAATGTGTATCAACCATTGTCCACTGACTTGCAGAAACAGCAAAAGTATCGGGAAGAATTTCGAGTTGCTAAGTTTTTATCTGGTCTTAAGCCAGACCTTGATCCCATTCGCTCTCAGATCCTATCTGGAAAGGACATACCTACTGTTCGTGAGACTTATGCTCGAGTTAGAAGAGCAGCTATCTCATCTTCTGGTGTCAAAGACGAGCGATCTGCTCTTGTTGGGCATTATGATACTCCTCAGGGGGAGCGTGGTGATCATAGCTCTCGCCGGGGTACCCATAATGGTCGTGGTGGCCGAGGTGGTCGTAGTGGGGGTGGTGGCCGCGGCCCAAAGAAATGTACTCATTGTGGTCGCACTAACCACACAGTTGATTTCTGTTGGAAGCTTCATGGCAAACCAGCTTGGGCTAATCATGCTACTGTTGATGGGGATAACTCCATCCTTCTGAGGAGCAGGTTCTTATAAGCAAGGCTGAGTATGATTCAATTCTCCAACGTGCCTCATCCTCCTCCATGGTCGCCTCAGGTAACACCTGTCTTCATTCATCATCTAGTCCTTCTTGGGTTATTGACTCGGGAGCCTCTGATCATATGACTGGTAATTCTTCACTTCTTTCGAATATTTCGGATCCTTGTTCTCCTTTTTCTGTCACTGTTGCTAATGGCACTAAAACCCCTGTCCAAGGGATAGGTACTGTTAGCACTCCTAATCTCACATTTTCCAATGTCTTATACTTACCTGAGTTTCCTTTTAATTTATTATCTGTTCACAAGCTTACCGTTGCCTTACATTGTTCTATTGCCTTCTTTCCATCTTATTGTGTCTTTCAGGATCTAAAGACGAAGAGGATGATTGGTGGGGGCTTTGAGAAGGATGGACTCTACTACTTTCGACCGTTTCACACCTCGATTCCATCTGCTCTACGTTCCTCAGTCTCTCCATATCAGTGGCATTGCCGTCTTGGACACCCCTCGTTCCTCAAAACAGAAGTTTTATTAATTGTTCCATCTTTATCTAATTTTTCTAGCTTTATTGTGAAACTTGTGAACTGAGTAAACATCATAGAGCTACTTTTAAACTTCGTAATGATGAGCCATGAATCCTTTTGAGTTGGTCCTTCTGATGTTTGGGGACCAGCTCGCACTACTTGCTTATGTGGTGCACGTTATTTTGTTATTCTTTTATTGATGATCATTCTCGTTTAACTTGGGTGTATGTGCTTAAAGATAATCTCAATGTTAATCTATGAATACAATCTTTTTATGCCTAATAAAATTTAATGCCAAACTTCTTTGGCACTGACAATGCTCGTGAATACTCGTTCCTTTCAAGAATTTCTTTTTTAGGGGTATTATTCATCAAACATCTTGTGTTTGTACTCCTCAACAAAACGGCATTGCTGAATTGTAAAAATGGGCCCTTCTAGCTATTGCTCTGCTCTTATGCTCCAAATGCATGTTCCTTCACTTTTTGGGTTTTATGTAGTTCTTAGTACATATATTGAACTAGTTAATGCCCTCTCGTGTTCTCAAAGGTAATTGTCTCCCTTTGTTGTTGAGAGCTGATAAGAGTCCTTTCTCTGTTCTTAAAGTCTTTGGTTGTGTTTCTTTTGTCCATAATCTCAATCCTAGTCGGGACAACTTGATCCTCGTGCACACAAGTGCATCTTTCTCGGTTATTCTCGCACTCAGAAAGGTTATCGGTGCTACAGTCCTTCCTTACAAAAACATTTTGTTAGTGCTGATGTGACATTTTTTGAGGATGTTCCTTATTATTCTCCTCAGGGAGGACAGTTACAGGACTCTATCCTCTCTAGTCCTGTTATCCTTGGAGTTTGCTCCACAGGCTCCACTATCTCTCAGGTTTATGTTCGTCGCCGACATCAAGGGTACCTCTAGTTCCACCACAAGTATCTTCACCTCAATTGCCTCCTTCATCTCTAGACTCCAGAATTCAGTCTCCACCTCAGATCTTGAGATCTTCCTATTGCCCTTCTCAATGTACCGACCTCCTCTCTAACTTTGTCCTTTGATCATTTATCTTCTTCTTTTAAAGCATTCTCTTTGATCAGTCATCTATTGTTGTTCCCAAGTCTTACAGGGAAGCACTTTCTCAGACCCCGGTTGGCGTAGGAACAGGAAGAGATTGCTTTAGACTTGAATCATACTTGGGATCAAACCTGCAGGTACATCTATTGTTGGCTGTCGTTGGGTACACCAATAGAATTGTTGGAACGAAAGTATGTGGCTAAGGGCTTTAGACTTATGGTTTATTGATTAGTTTACAATATGTTGCCAAATATTTTATTCGCATATTATATCTCTGGCTGCTAATCTTGATTTACCAACTTATTCAAAAATGCCTTTCTACATGGTGATCTTAATGAGACCGTGTACATGGCTCAACCACCTGGGTTTGAGTCCAAGGGGGAGTATGTGTGTCATCTGAAGAAGTCTATCTATGGCCTCAAACAATCTCCCCGTGCTTGGTTTGACAAATTCAGTAAGGCAGTAGTTTCTCATGGTATGACTCGGAGCCAAGCTGATCACTCTGTTTTCTTTAAAAAGACAAAAACGGGTATTGTGATACTTGTGGTTTATGTGGATGATATCGTTATTACTGGGAGTGACAAGGAAGGTATTCAGATCTTGATTAATCATCTCAGCTCGAGTTTTCTCACTAAATACTTGGGTAAGCTTCATTATTTTCTTGGTATTGAGGTCGCTGGAGTCAAAAGCAGGAATAAGCTTATCCCAGAGAAAATATACCCTTGATATATTGCAAGACACAGGTTATCTTGGCTCCAAACCTGTAGCTACACCAATGGAGTCCAATTTGAAATTGATGCCAGATGAGGGTGAATTTATTGATGATCCAGACACCTATCGCAGACTTGTGGGACCACCTCAATCTTCTACTGGATATTTCTTATGCAGTTAGTGTTGTGAGTCAATTTATGACCAACCCTCGAGTTCCTCATATGAATGCAGTCATACGCATCCTGAAGTATCTAAAAAATGCTCCAGGTCGTGGCCTCTTTTATCGATCATCTTGTCACTTGGAGAAGTAAGAAGCAGTCAGTTGTGGCTCGCTCTAGTGCTGAAGCAGAGTACCGTGCCATGGCCCATACCACTTGTGAGTTAACCTGGTTGAGAACCGTTCTTCAAGAATTCGGACTCTTAACACAAGGTCCGACACCTCTTTACTGTGACAATCAAGCAGCCATTCATATTGCTAGTAATCCAGTTTTCCATGAAAGAACCAAGCATATCGAAGTTGATTGTCACTTTGTTCGTTCTAAAGTGGAATCGAAAGACATATCACACCGTTTGTACCATCTGGAATGCCACCTGGCTAGCAGACATCTTATACTATCCTAAGCTCAATAGTCGGAATTCATTGAAATAGAAGTCAAGCTGGGAGTCATTATCTACTCTCCAGCTTGAGGGGGAGTGTTGTCAGTATATATTTGTATAGCATAATTGTAGGAGTTAATCGTGTAATTAGATGTGATTAATTGTTTCCTTATTTAGATCTATTGTACCCTATATAATCTACCTCCTAGAGAGAAGAATAATATACCGAATATATTCAGCAAATTATTTCTACAGAACTGATTGATAAATCTATAGAAGACATGTGTGCTCTATCTGATCAAGTGCTTCGATGCGTTCATGTGGGCTTGTTATGCGTGCAACAAAGACCGGAAGATAGGCCAGACATGTCATCTGTGGTTCTGATGTTAAGCAGCGAGAGTTTATTGCCTAAGCCCAGACAGCCAGGTTTCTATACGGAAAAAGCTCTAACTGAAGCTGCTTCTTCATCAACAAAGCATGAACAATGTTCAGCCAATGAAATTACCATCACATTATTAAAGGGACGGTAAGATGTCATCACATTGTTGAAGATTAAACAGCTTTAGTATTGAGCAAGGGAGCTCTTACTGTAATGTTTCTCATCCATCTAATTAGACTTTATGCAAAATTATATCATGTCTCTCAAACTGAACGTTCTATTCTGTGTTGGTAGTTGCTACTTTATTCGTTAATTCCTTCTTTAATGCATGCTACAAAATTACATTAGAATTAGTAGAAATGCCATTAAGTAATGGAATTCTGGAGTTTGATGAACCATATATGTCCATCAAAGCCATACAATTATGATTACTATTCATTTTTGCGATCTTGGATTTTTTTGAGTTGAAAGTAAAAAACCTTAAAAATTCTCTTTATGAAAGAGAGATTAAATATGTTGAGACACCACATTAACCTAAAAGTGTAAGTCAATAAGTTTATGTCCAACAACAAGGTTGTTAAAATCAAGATCAGTGGAGGAACTTCTCAGATCGGATCGAGCATCATAAGATCTTAAGTAGTCTCTCTACACGGATGGAGAATGACTGTGAAAAGGTACCACAGTGAAAATAAAATCAATGACAGGGCGGAAGAACTTAGTTCGATTTTAGTGGGATTTTCTGACAATTACAGGCCTTACTTTGATCATAAATGGTGCAGTCCACCCCTGGGAAGCTTCGAGATTAATTGTGATACTGCTGTTGGAGCTTGCATTATGAAGGCTTGGTCAAAGATTATTAAAAAAATGCAAACCAGAGACAGCTGAAGCAAAGGAAATTCAATTTGCACTCTTAATGGCTCATGAAGAGAAGTTAGAGAGCATTGTTATAGAAGGGGATAATAAATACTTCACGGATGCAATTAGAGGAGATAATCAGTAGCCATGCTGGGAGAATACCATGATTCTTGAAGACATTAAGGTATGACAGCGTAGGTTCACTAGTTCTAGTTGTCAATTTGGCTGGATTAATAGACAGGCCAATATGGCAGCTCATGAGCTTAGTAGATAGGCTTTGAAGACAAAAAACTCAGGCTGTGATTGCATCAATGTTTCCTCCATAGTTTGTGGGTGCTGTAATCAGTGACTGTTGTATAGTTGAGTAGCTGTTGTGAATAAAATCTGTATATCTCAGCCAAAAAAAAAAAGAGCAAAAGATAAGACCTCCATTTTGCAATCCATTTCTCCGCTCGTTATTGCTAGAGTACTGGCCTGCCTTTTAATATAAATCATTCAAAGGGTGCAATATATGATTATTCGTACATTTTAATAACTCAAGCAATACATGTTGGCAAATATCATATCGCACTTACACTAGGGAGGGGAAAGAGGGAGTACTTTATAATTAACTTACCTTAATAATTCTCTATCTTGTCACTTTACAATTAACTTACATGCTAAATTTATCTTGTCACTTTATTTCACAAGAAAACCCTCTCCTTTCGTCGTAGTGACTAATCTACCGTGCCTCCAACAATGAATAGCTGACTCCGTTTATAGAACAAGAATCTGCTTCAGGCGGATTCCTTTCTGTATAAAAACCTGGCTGCTTTGGTGAAGGCAACAAACTCTCACTTCCCAGCATTAGGACCACGGATGACATGTCTGGCCTATCACTGGGTTGTTGTTGCACACATAATAGACCCACGTGAATGCATCGTAACACTTCTGACAGAGTGAAGGAGTCACTTATCACTTCATCCAATAGCTCTAGAGGCCGCTCTTCAATCCATAGTCTCCATGCCTAAAACACACACAAAATTGTGTCAGTTGATTGGAGATGTTATAGTACTCTCTGATTTGTCAGATTTTTGAGAGTGCTAAAGATCATGGCATGAAGGGTCATTGTTATTAAATTTCATAATGGTTGTTAAAGTTACTGAAGCAGTCCAATTTTTCAATGAATAGCATCCAACTATGAAGTTGTAATTCAAGTTCTAAGTGAAAAGCAACTGCAACTTTTATCACATGTTTATCAACATGCTATATAGTAAGATTTCTTTCTTCTTCTTACATGTCCAAGAAGGTTATGATTGTGGTCTGCGTGAAAAAATTTCCTGTTCTTCTTCCCACTTACTATCTCTAATACTATGACACCAAAGCTAAAGACATCGGATTTGATTGAGAAGAGCCCATCAACTGCATATTCAGGAGATATATAACCACTGCAAAATAACATTGCAAGTGAAATTGAGTTTGCAGATAATGAAACATAAATCACGAAACAAGATTAGGCATACTTACTATGTCCCAACAATTCTTTTAGTATTTTCCTCAGTTTGATCTCCCCAAAACGTTCTAGCCATGCCAAAGTCCGAAATTTTTGGGTTCATATCCTTGTCTAACAAAATGTTGCTGGCTTTAATATCTCTATGGATAATCCGTAGTCTAGAGTCTTGATGAAGATAAAGAAGCCCTCGAGCAATGCCACCAACAATATTCATGCGTGTATGCCAATTTAGCAATTTGCTTCTTGTTTTATCTGATCACGTTTTCAAATTTATTAGTTCAGTGTCCAACTGAATCCTCATAGAAGGAGTCCAAATTGGAGAATGATAAGAATAAAAAAAGAATGTGCAAAGAGTTGCAAACCGAAAAGAAAGAAGTCTAAGCTCTTGTTGGGCATGAATTCATAAATTAACATTTTTTCTTCTCCTTGAATGCAAAAACCAAGGAGCTTTACAAGATTCCGGTGTTGAAGTTTGGCTATTAATTGAACTTCATTCTTGAACTCCAGAACTCCTTGCCTTGAATTCTTTGAAAGCCTCTTCACAGCTATTTCTTGCCCCTCCATTAATGTACCCTATGAATCATTATTAACAAAAGTTACAAGATTTTCTATTATAGGATAACTCATCTTAGCTAGCATATATTTATGTTACCCTGTACACGGGTCCGAAACCGCCTTCTCCTAGCTTGTTGTCATTTGAAAAGTTATGAGTGGCATTAAGTATTATAGTCAAGTCAAATACTGGAAACTCCGGATCCTCCTCCCTGCCCTTGTTGACGTTATCCTTTCTAAATCCTGAAAATTTAGAGATGGATTTGTCATGCATTCAGAAACAAACAACTGACCAGGTCACCTAATTATATGATGCATTCTTTGTAGTTAGCAAACTTTTCTATGGGCTTCTCGTTGGCAGTTTCTTGTTGACACAACTACTATCATACTAAGCCATGTTAGGTTATTTTACCTTCTTTTCGATCTTTCTTCTTCAGTATAAACAAGATGAGTCCTAGGATTACCATTCCCATGACTAGTGTGACAGAGCTGGCTACGATTACAGCTTTTTTCTTCTTACTGGAGTGCCTTTGATTCTTAATTTGATCTGGAATATATAAAAAGAGTTGGTAAATATAGAACAAAATGAAATACTAATAATGATTTTAGTATGTTCACAAGATTAGAGCCTATGGCACACTGCACCCCAAAATCAGTAGGAATAACAAAAGACCATGTTATGCTAGAGTTGATTGGTGTTGTTCTTATAAACATGAAATTAGAATACAATTTGAGCTGGAGTTCTACCAATTAGTAGCAGCCTAGAAGTTAACACCTACACTTGATTATTGAGGAGGATTCAAGTAAAGAAAAGGATCTTACTTCAGCCATGTTTGAACAGGGAAAAGCCAAAGAGGTAAAATGAAGCAGAAGGGCAGACACCACCACAACCACGCCTTCCAAGTTCTATGGGGGCATTACCAGCAGCACCACAATATTAATCTATGCTCATGTTACCGTGATTTCAATATTAATCATTATACCACTACGTAGTGGTATAATGATTATATGACATATGCACCCAAATAATTTCCTTCCATTTCCACCCATATTCATTTTATATCTATAGTCTATAACTATAATCCAACAAGTATGTTATATAATTTCTTTCAATTTCCAATCAGTATGTTATATAACTCTAATCCATATTCATTGTATCTAGTTCTACTTGGAGTGCAAATAAAATAATTATGGTCTTAATTGGAGTACAAGCAAAGTCATCTTAATTTTACTTGTGGTTCAAGTATTATTAGCCTAAAATTTAACCTACTATATATAAATAGCTTACTAGTAATCATGTATCCATCAAATTCTTTCCACTGTAGATATAGCCTTTAAGCCCGACCCATATTAATTCCCTGTTTTCTCTCTTTCTTTTTCTTTCTCTCCCCTTCTACTATCATGGTGTCAAAGATATCTGGTCTTTTCTAACATGGTATTTCTGTTTTATCTTTTCTAATACAATTCATCTTAAAGTGTTACTGAATAAAGAAAGAAAGAACCAGGAAGGACAGTAGATAGAGTATGAAACATACCAAGTTCTGAAGCAGCCACTCGTACATAAACGTCTTGCAAACTGTCAGTGATTCTCATATCAATGAGGGTGTCAAACCATAACAAGCAGCCACTTCCTTCTCCGCTGATATTTGAATTTGCATATGCTACACAAGAGCAGTTTTTCAAACAAAGTCGCCCACAGTCCTTGAGGCTCATGGTCCTATTATACCAGGAGGAAGATGTGTCCGGCAGCTTCAATCCAGTGTACTTCCTAAAGCCATCACCGTTATTGCAGGCCAATGGAATTGTTTTAATACAGCCTCCAGTCCAGTCTAGCTGATTCCAACTCTTTGGAGATTTGGGTATGAATCCTTCCAAGCATTCACATGCGGGAGCGTGCTTGACATTGCATATAGCATATGCACCACAGAAGTTATAAGAATCACATTGATCTGTTGGTACCGTAAGGTAAATCTGCCAGTCAATACTGCGACTGTTCCACCCATTGCCCTGTACAACGCCAAATGGGTTTAGAACAACTCTTTCGAAAATGGAACTTCTTCGCATCCAAAACCTGTAATATATCTCAGTATCATTCATCACAAATTCATGTCGTCGTTCTAGTTTGGTTAGAGCCCGCAGCCCGGTAAAACCGACTCCATTCCATGAACCTGTTCTGTAAATCACTGTCTGTCCCTTTGTAACAACTCCCTGCGGAAATCCATCAAGGTTTAAGCGTAGTGTAAACTCACCTGGAGCAGGATCGTCTGTGCTTTTCCAAGATGATAAGAACCAATCGAAGCCGGTTACTAGGTTTCTTCCAATTTTCATGCCTGGTAGTAAGGTGTCACATGGATAATCAAAACTCTGCCACACGAAGCTAACCAGGTTCACATTATTGCCATCTTTCACAACAAGATTTCCTGAGTCCAAAAGCTGTCCAACTGGACTCTCCATGGTTCTTGTTGTATTCGAAGACCAAATAATACCATTTGTGGCATTGCGGAGGACTAATATTCCTGGGTGGGTAATGGTTAGAACTCCTGATGTATCTGTAAGGGGAGCTTCTCTGTTGGCTACCCATACAACTGTCCTCGTTGTAGTAGAAATATTCTTATACCATATTCCCAAATATCGTCTCTTTGAATTTCCGGGGCTGAAAAACCCCAGCTCAAAGCTTCCACCGGCTGATACTATAGTGTCACCATCTCTAATTGAAAGTGTTGGAGTTATAGTGTCTTTTGCTGTGGTCAGTCCTAAATTAAATAACAAAAGAGAGAATAAAATTGATAAAAAGAGAATTTTAAAGCCTTCCATTGGTTTCATCATTCTTTATGCTCAGGGTGTACTTCATGCAATTATCCCTAATCTCAAACTCAAAGGACTTGGTAATGGATTTGATGCATGACAAAACCAAAGGTAAAAAAAGCATACGGTGGTGTTTTTGTAATTTTCCTTTAAAAAAAAAAAAAAAAATTCAAATGAGAAGCCGACTTAAGTTGTATAAAGCGAACTGGTTAGATTTTATTTTTCTTCTTGAAAGTAACTTGCTTACAAGTCTTAGTCTCTGCGCACTGCACATTATGTTTCCAATGGTTAGAGTCCCCCCTTTCTCTCCCAAAAAAAAAAAACAAATAGGAACCAGTTAGAACTTAGAAGCAAGTTTTGAACTGTGCAATACCTATGCAATACTCTAGGTATTGCACAGGATTTCCATCCCAATTGAACCAAGTCCAATCTTAAACCTTTGGACTTCTCATCTTCTGATTCTATGAACTGTCTATTTTTTAAACTATGAGATTGAGTAAGTGTTGGGTAATTTGAGATTTGATAAATAAATAAAATTACTTTTAAAAATTTACTTAAAATGTCCCGTATATATTTTTTTTATTATTAAATAAAATTTTCTCGTACCATCAAAATTTACTTATACTTGTAGTTGCAGGCTTGCAGCCCACCTTAAAAAAATTTTCTGGCTCCATACCTAAAGAGAGAAAGGAGGAGAAAATGATCAAAATATACTAAAAATAATATATTATTGAATCTTTCCCTCTACTCTTATTTCCTTTACCTTCATCCCAAACATACCATAAATCATTAAGTAAATTTTATTTATTTATTTATTTAGAGAAAAAAAAAAGTTTACTTTTAAGCAGATATAGATGTAAGATAGACTTAAGTTGGATACTGTAGATTTTTTTTTTCTTCTTAGAATTAATTTGCTTACAAGTCTTAGTCTTTGCGCACTACACATTATGTTTCCTATGGTTAGATTCCTCTCTTATCTCTCCCCAGAAAAAAAATAGGGAAATGATTGGTTCAATATTCCTGTGCACTGGACCCAAGCTGCTCCCAAAAAGATATATCATCGAAGAAAGTTTCGTGTATGACCCCACGGCTCAGTTTTTTCAACAAGAAAAAAATTATTTTCAACAAAGATTAGAAACCACTAATTGATGTTGGGAAGACTCTTTCGGTCTTTTCACATTTTGTAGCAAGGATTTGATTTGACGTCCAAGTCTTTTATATATATCTTTTTGATAAGTCTTTTATATTGGACAATATGAACCAATAGTTTCGTAATAGGCTCATTATAGCCTACTAATATTATAATATTGAAAAGAATGAGAGAAGGTGATGAAATTCAAGCCTATTTTTAAAATGAGTACATCAACGTCTAAGCTATCTTAAGGCACTTTATAAAGTTAGTTATCAAAAAAAAAAAAAAAAAAAAGGCACTTTATAAAGTTACTTATCCGAAAAAAAAAAAGGCACTTTTTAAAGTTACTTATCCAAAAAAGAAAAAGAAAAAAAAAGGCACTTTATAAAGTTATTATATGTGACTTTTGAGCTAAATTACATGATTTGAAAATTACCATGAAAGAGCACCCTACCTGAAGCCAAGAAGAATTGTGATACTTTATCTGGTAGTCTTCGTTGAAAGCTTGAATGCTCAATACAAAATTCATTGTTTAAGCATTAAAAAAAATAATAATTGATTGTTTCAACTAGAGGTGTCAAATGGAGGCTTTGGAAGGGTTTGGATGAGGTCGCAGACAGGTTAGGTATATAGTCATCTATTTATTTAAATAGTTATCCACCTAATGTATTTATTAATTCTGGGGATTCAACTTGTCATTTTAATCAATTATATATTCATATATATAATTACAAAATACTTGGGTCAAAAGCACTTAAATAACTGGAAATACTCTCAATGCTTGCAAAAAAAGTCAAAATATACTCTAAAACCTCTAAAATAACAACAAAAATCTCGAACACATTCAAAGTCACTTAGATCAAGCCCCTTGAAAGTTGAAACCTCAAAAATAGTCATAGTACCCCTAAACCCTTGCAAAAGAGACTAAAATATCCATAAAACCACTTAAATGACTTAAAATACTATCAAAAACTACAAAGTGATAGAAATACCCCTAAACCCCCAAAATGGTAGAGAAAAACAAATTTCCAAAACCTCCAAAATGACTAAATAAACCTTAACAATCCCTAAAGATGAAAATACATATGAAACTTTCAAAACGACCAAAATCTTAAAAGAAGAAAAAATACAGTTAATTGCATGAAAGGAATTGAATATATTAAAGAAGAAAAAAAAAATGAAGAAAATAGAAATAGCATTAATCTTTTGATAAATTAAAACAAATAATCCAACTCATTCAGTGAAATTGTCAAATAGCATTATTTTGAGTCAACTCATTCAGTCAAATTGTCGAAACTACCGTATCCTCCATGTTTTAAAATTAATAAATTATACATGTCATCACATCCACTAGTATGTATATCTTACAAGGATAAATCAATCTTTTGCACCAATTATATGGTCTTAGGTATGCCATCTAGTTTTGTTGTTTATTATAGTCTCTCACTATGCAAGTTCACCTAATTTTGGTGATGATATGGTAATTTGCTGACTGCTTGTCTTTGAATCAGAGCTGCAATTGCTATCATTCTTTATCAAACATAAAAAATAGATAGAACTTAGATTGGATGAGCACCAATGAAATAAACCAATCCATTTATGACACTAAAAAAGCTAATGAGTACTCTTAACTAAGCATAACAATCAACCTGTATTATTAAGTTTACAATAAACTATATAAGCTTATCTAATCAGGGGTATAACTGTCCAGTTCTAGAGGAAGAAACTGAACAAGTCAAAATAATTTTTGTTTTGTTTACTTTAAGAGAGGTTTCCACAGGAGAGGAATGAAAAAAATAAATAAAATAAGAAGAAAAAAGAAGCAAAACCAAAACTATACACAACAAGGAAAGTGAAAGGGTAGCTAGGGTCTGGATGTGGACATGACAGGAGGAATCTTTAATTAATGTATCCCAGCCCAACAACAAAGACGGGTGAGCTAATGTAATCTTGTAATCCTTAATGGGCTACAACAGCCCGGTTGAATGCTTTTGTCAGCAAGCACTAGAATTCTGATCCAATTGTGGTGGAGATTTTTTTTTTGAACCACATATAGACATAGTCAACATCAAGATCTCTTGGCAACACAATATAAATCAAAGGATATCTTATAAATAAAGACAATTATTATAAACAATTGAGGGATAGAGCACATAAGGGTTTTTCTGAATTCCACAAACAAGATATAAAAGGAAGAGTAAGTTACAGGTATAACAATTTTCACATTTTTCTTAATCGTTCAATTGACTGCTATTTATTAGTTTTTATCTGGACTAACCAACATCACTTTATTATCTATCATTTATAACTTGACACATTGACAATTGTGAAATATTTTGTAAAAATTGTTGTGCCTCAAGACTTATTGTAAATTGCAATACGTTCCCTCTTTAAATATTGCGTTCATTTGAATTCCTACTCTAATGTATAAATAGAGCAATATCCCCATAGATGTATTGAAAATATACAAATAGCCCATATTGTCTAATTTTCTGTTAAATTCAAGTACAAGTAACAAAATCTTTTTATGTATTTTATCAATTGCAAGTCATAATATTCAAAATCTATCATTACATATTAATACATCATAAAAAGATTTCGTTTGTTTTGTTTGGCTTTAACTGAAAATGAGACGTTGGGAAGGTATTTGCATATTTCTGATACATTAATGAAGACATTGTTTAATTTTATAGATTATAAGGTGGATTGAAGTGGATCCAATAATTAAAGAGAAAAATTACAATTTGCCCAAGAATATATTAAACATTAGATATCTTGACCCATGAGTGTGTTTTTAGTAGATAGTTGAAATTAAACGTGATACTTCTACAATACTCACAGCCATAGTTACTCTTTGCAACTAAGCTCCAACCACCATGAGTGATATCATCCTAAGTCAAAGAGTGACCAATTTTCAAAACCAAGAGAAATAATTACACAAACAAACTAGTAAAATAAAACCAATTACAAATCCTAAGTCAATTAAAAGATCAACAAGGCAACATGATAAACATTATCCATTAAGAGATATAATCCTTGATATGTGTAATTTAATATGCTATTGTGCGCATGACTGTTGTTGAAACCCAAGATTATTACTGTTGAACATGCTGAAAGGGAATGTGAATGTCATAACTTATTTGTTGAAGGTGTGATTAGTGAATGATTATTAAGTAATCTAGGACTACAAATAAATGCGTAGTCCCTTTTTCACATGAATAGTGAGTCCCACAAAAAAACTCATAGTAGGACCGACCCACCACTCTGTGAGAGGGGACTACGTATTTATTTGTAGTTCGGGACAATTGAATAATTTTCCATGATTGGCTCGTACGAACTGTATTGTTATGTTAAAGTGGGTAACTAGGGAATTTTGAGTCAACTATTATCTCAATTGGATGTAAGAAAATGATTTTTTTTAATATTAACGGGTTTCAACCGCAATGTAATTGTCAAAGAAGGATATAAAAGTAAATAATTTAATCTAATATATAAATATATACTAACTCTTTCAAAAAAAAAAAAAACTAACAATTATATAATAAAATTATAATAAATGATTAAAAAAATAAAAGAGTAATGGTTCAACTTTTGACTCTTTACCAATTCAAAATACGGTATCTTTTAATAAGTGTTCACCAATTCAAAATACAACCATGTAAGAACTTGCATTTCATTGGAGACCCTTTATGTTTTCCTTCAAGCTTCCAATAATTCTGCACCCCTTGCATTTCATTTTGTCGATGCCATTCTCGTAAGTTAGTTTGTATAATAAGGTCCACTTGGATGAGAAGCATGAGGCAAACCATGAAAGCCTTTATGGTACTCTACTTTTTGTGTTGTGCATTCTCCATCTTTGTAATCTCAACTGCAATAGACACCATTGTTGCAACTCAGTCAATAAGAAATGGTGAGACTATAGTTTCATCTGGTGGGAATTTTGAGCTAGGATTCTTTAGCCCAAGTAATTCTAACAGTTGTTATATAGGAATATGGTACAAGAAGATATCTACAAAGACAGTGGTATGGGTTGCCAATAGAGATACCCCACTTAACCCTACATCAGGAGCTTTGAAACTTGTGGACCAAGGAATTCTTGTCCTTAAGGATGGTGCTAACAATACCATTTGGTCTTCCAATTCATCAGGATCAGCAACCAACCCGATTGCACAGCTTTTGGATACAGGAAACTTTATAGTGAAAGATGGAAAAGAAAATAATGCAGAAAATATCCTTTGGCAGAGTTTTGATCATCCAGCTGATACGTTTCTTCCGGGTATGAAGTATGGATTTAACTTGGTAACAGGCTTAAATCTGGTACTAACGTCATGGAAGAGCGCTGATGACCCTTCAAGAAGTGATTATACTAATCAGCTTGATCCTAATGGATTGCCACAATTTCTTCTAAGGAAGGGTCCAACAGTGGTATACAGGACAGGACCATGGAATGGTCTCCATTTCACTGGTATGCCTAATTTGCAACCCAACACAATTTATACATATGAATATGTTTCCAATCCGGAGGAGACTTATTATACTTATCAGCTTATTAACGACTCGGTTGTTTCAAGGATGGTATTAACTCCTGATGGCAAACTGCAGCGGTTCATATGGATCGATAGAACACAGAGTTGGAGCGTCTACTTAACTGCACAAGTGGATAACTGTGACAGGTATGCATCGTGTGGTGCATATGGTAGTTGCAACATTAACAATTCCCCAGCTTGTGAGTGTTTGACAGGATTTGTGCCAAAATTTCCACATGATTGGAATGGGGGGGATTGGTTACATGGATGTGTACCAAAGACGCCTTTGGATTGTGGGGGTGGTGAGGGTTTTCTAAAACACTCTGGCATTAAATTGCCAGACACACGGAACTCCTTGTATAATAGGAGCATGGACCTTATTGAATGCAAGAATATGTGCTTGAAGAACTGCAACTGTACAGCTTGTGCTAGTTTGGACATCACAGGAGGAGGAAGTGGGTGCATACTTTGGTTTGGAGAACTCATTGATATAAGAGAGTACACTGAATATGGGCAAGACATTTACATAAGAATGGCTGCCTCTGAATTAGGTATGGTTCATTTATCTTAGTCTTAATTTTTTTATTTTTGTTTTAGTCGAAATTTAAATGAGACCAATTGAAATATAAGCATAAGGAAACATTGTGGACAATTAGGAATTAGTCCAACTCAAATATGTGAGAAAATGATAAAATGATTTGAGACAATAATTTTTTATAATGCCAATGCAGATTTCTTATATTGAATTCATGATTGCAGCAGCATATGGAAGCTTGAAAAGGAAGAAACAAGTGAGGATCATAGTTATCTCTGTATTATCTTGTGGAATGGCTCTCCTTGGCCTATGCTTGCTGATATATGTCTTGAAGAAGAAGCCTAAAAGAAAAGGTTACTCAATTTAAAAGATGCCAAAATCAAGTTTGATCAGTGAAAATTTGTATTAAAAGGAAGGATGACTGATCTTACAACCACCACCCCAAATAAATCCTTTTTCATATTTAAAGTTATAATTTCTTTTCTGACCTCATCTTGGCAATCATTTTTAGTATTTTTCTGTTTCTTTTACCATATTTGCATCAATCAGTGGGGAGCATTCAGCATTGTGTAAACTCCCCTTCTAGATGTGGTTCTCTACTTTGCAATTGATATCCACTAGGAAGAGTCATAATAAGGATGTAGGGATTATAGCTTGTCAATGAGCACCAGTTTGGCACACAATGACTGGAAGAATCCAGCATATAAAGTGTTCCATGGTTGGTTAAAACTTCCAACATTCCTAAAAATATGTATACCTTCTTTAGTTCATATGTGCTACATTCTTTGCAGGAAATATCTTGTACAGTCCAGAAGGACAAAAACAAGACATCACCGAGGGAAGTGAGAATGATGATTTAGAGCTGCCATTGTTTGGTTTTGCTATAATTGCTTCTGCCACGGATAACTTTTCGGTTACAAATGTGCTTGGAAAGGGCGGCTTCGGAGAAGTTTACAAGGTATCTAAATAGAAAGACTGCTATACAGTTCCATTAATATAGTTGAGACTCTCCACTCTGCATGGAACCAAATTCAAACACCAAAATAGTATTTCTTCCCATGAATTTTAGCCCTTATTCCCTGGTTTCCTTGATAACTTCTGCTTAGTAAAGCAAACTATCTTTGTGAACTTGCATAATTTTTCAGTAGCAGTTTGCTTTCTGAAAGAAAGTATCAACTTATGAATTTGTTCATGTGAAATTCAAAAGAAAGTAACTCTTTGCATGTTCCAATATTGGAATTTAACCAAAAGGGATGACTTCTTTTGCAGAAATATTTACTTAATGTCTGCACAAACTATATTTTATTATATTTTTCACGAAGTCATGCAGGTGGGGGGATAAGTAATCTTTCCTTCAGAAAAAAAATTTCAGCCATTGATAAATGAATGCATACATACAAATTACAAACAATATATAGAAGTACAATATCCCTTATATCTGAACATTTGTGACTGATAAAAATTAATAATGATATACAGGGCATTCTAAAGGAGGGACAAGAAAATAAAGAAATAGCAGTTAAGAGGCTGTCAGTATATTCAAGACAAGGACTCCACGAATTCAAGAATGAAGTTTATAGCATTGCCAAACTTCAGCATCATAACCTTGTGAAGCTTTTAGGATGCTGCATTCAAGAAGAAGAAAGGATGCTGATATATGAATACATGCCCAACAAGAGCTTGGACTCCTTCATTTTTGGTTTGGTTCCATCAAGACCTTAGCTTAGATTAAAATTTCTCTACATGAGCTTCAAAGTACTCAAACTTCTTGTTGAATTGATGTTTTGACCAGTCATAGTTTTGTACATGATTACAATGGAAGTTAAACCAAACAGCAATTTCCTTACTGTTCCTTTTGAACCAATATTTTTATACAAACAGTCAGTACAATTTTTAGCCATCATTGTTAACTTTGCTGTCCCAGCATGAATTAACTTGGAGATAATACTTGCAGATCCAAACCGAAGCATATTAGTAGATTGGTCTAAGCGCTTCCACATTATCAATGGGATTGCTCGGGGTCTACTTTATCTTCATCAAGATTCTAGACTGAGAATTATCCATAGAGATCTAAAAGCTGGAAATATTTTATTGGACTATGAGATGAATCCAAAAATTTCAGACTTTGGCATGGCTAGAATTTTCGGAGGAGACCAAACTGAAGCAAAAACAAGCAGAGTGGTTGGAACACAGTAAGAATCTCCATATATATTGTAATTGCAAATTTGCAACCACTATCCATAATATGTTCATTTAATCAATAACTTTTTGCAGCGGTTACATGCCTCCGGAGTATGCAATTGATGGGATCTTTTCAGTAAAATCTGATGTGTACAGTTTTGGCGTTTTGGTACTAGAGATTGTGAGTGGTAAGAGAAATAGGGGATTCTATCATCCAGACCACAATCTTAACCTTCTTGGACATGTAAGTGATGTCAACAAATATAAACTTCTTTTTTCTTTTGAGTTTTGCCCCTTTTTTTTGGTACCTTTCATGGTTTCAATGGACAGAGTTTATCTCCAAACCCATTTGGAAGAAAATTCCTTCAAACCACTACATGATGACCCAAACGACCATCTATATGTACTTTTAGTAACATGATTTATTTAATTATTCACGTGACTTGCATGTGAATGGTTTTATGAATCCTTACATAATGAGTTTGAGAAAGACTTTGTCGGGTTTCAATATATTCCCTTTCTCCCTAAACATACTTTTTCAAAATGACCTAATTTATTTCAGGCATGGAGGCTCTATAAGGAGGACAGACATTCGGAACTAATTGATAAATCAGTAAATGAGTCGTGCAATCCAACCGAAGTGTTACGATCTATTCATGTGGGTCTATTATGTGTGCAACAATGTCCAAAATATAGACCAACCATGTCCACAGTGGTTTTGATGTTGAGTAGTGAGACTGAACTGCCTGAGCCTAAAGAGCCCGGTTTTCTGACTGGAAGGTATTTTTCAGACGTGGATTCTTCACCAATAATGCAAGAAGGATATTCAACCAATGGACTAACAATTACGTTGTTAGATGCTCGATAAAGGATATGACTAAAATCATGTAGTCCTTTTACAAAAAAATCTTTATACATCTGCTCTATTGCTTTTATTTCATTGTTAATGCAATGTATGAGTATAGTTAGTTAGTAAAGTATATTCAACGATTGCAACTTTCCTACCTGATTCCCAACTAACAAATTTTACATTTTTGGAAAATTGTTTTCCACCCTAACTATCAAAAAAATAAAAATTCTTAAACAAAGTTTTATACTTCTGCATTATATTATGAAAAAAAATCATGTCATTGATTCCCATGTAAACCTAAACAAAAGCCTCAAGCCAAAAACATCCCATGGTAGTGCATAGGAGCACTAAATTGTGAATGTAATTTTTTTTCTTCAATAATTTGAAAAATGAGAGGAAAGGGTCTTATAAATTATAATACCCTAAACAGACTAAAGAAGCATTAGCAACATTTACTCTTTATCCTAACGAGACTAATCACAATTGAAGCATCTCGTAATCATTTATACAATCCAATTAAATTGACTAAGTACATGCCCAATGTAGAAAGCAGCATAAGCCTGTTCAATACCTTAACAATCCCAATCCAACCACAACAGTACATCAACATTGACAAGAGAATGGCTAGTCATTCTAATATTTTTCATTGATTGCCTATTTGCCACTGATCAGGATATTGATTGAAGCACTACAAGTGATTTAACTAGCCTCTTAATGAGTCTCTTTACGCAGATGGAGAATGACTGAGAAAAGGCATCACAGTGAACAAGTACATAAATAGAAGCAAAAGATAAGCCCTGATTTTGCAATCCATTTCTAAGCTCGTTATTGCTAGAGTATTGGTCTGCTTTTAATTTAAATCATGCAAAGTATGCAATATATGATTATTCTTACATTTAGTAGCTCAAGCAATACAAAGTGGCAAATATCATATCACACTTACTCTATAGGGAACTAGTAGGCAGGGGAAAGAGGTGACAACTTTACAATTACCTGAATAATTGTTTATCTTGTCACTTCATTTCACAAGAAAATCGTCCGCTTTTGGTCGTAGTGACTATTCTACCGTCCCTTAAACGATGAAAAGCTGAGTCCGTTTAGGGAACAAGAATCTGCTTCAGGAGGATTACTTTCTGTTAAAAAAACCCGGCTGCTTTGGTGATGGCAATAAACTCTCATTCGCCAGCATTAGGATCATAGATGACATGTCTAGCCTATCACCGGGGTGTTGTTGCACACATAATAGACTTACGTGAATGCATCGTAATGCTTCTGACAGAGTGAATGAGTCACTTTTCACTTCATCCAATAGCTCTAGAGGCCTCTCCTCAATCCATAGTCTCCATGCCTAAAACACACACAAAAATGTGTCTGTTGATACCTTACAAAAATGTCTCCATGCCTATAACGAATTTTAAGAATCACATTGATCCACTGTAATGGATGCTCTTAGGGCAATAATTAAGGAGTATTAAATGCTTATACTTTACAGGAAATAACGAATTTTTAATATTAAAATAATAAATAAAAAGACTAAAATACCCTTAAAAACTGTTTTTGTATTATTTTAATATTAAAATTTCACTAGTTTCTATAAAATAAAAGTATTAAATGCTTCTTTGGAATTGTGACACATCCTCTTATAGAAGAGACCGGCGTAAGTAACGGTTGATTACTTTATAATTAAAAACTTAAAAATAATAGTAATTTGCCCCTAAGCATTTTCATTGGAACTGGCACTCTCCACACGTCAGAGATGTAACAATTTAGTAAAGGCAATAATTAATATTCATTAACAATGATTCTAAAAGGAAATAATAATGTATTACCCATTTTCAATTAAGTGCAGACAAATGGCCACGTTGGATTTTAGTAAAGGAAATATTAACTTAATATTCAATTGCAATTAAGTGGGGAGAAATGGCCATGTTGAATTGTAGTAAGTGGAGACAAATGGTTTGGACGTTACAATTTAGTAAAGGTAATAATTAAGATTCATTTATCATGATTCTAAAAGGAAATACTAACATAAACTTACTTTTACAAAATGATCTAAATTCTTTCAGGCGTGGAGACTTTATAAGGAGGACAAAGCAAGAACGATATTGAACCAATGGTCTGACAATTACATTGCTAGATGCTCGGTAAAGCATATGCCTAAAAACACGTATTTTTTTTTAAAGAATTTCTATGCATCTGCTCTATTGCTTTCATTTCATTTTTTTTTAATAAAAAAATAGCTATTTTATTGAGAAATATCGGAAAGTACAATAGGTAAAATATAAACAGTGCACTTTTCAAGCAACACCTACTCTAAATTTGAAGACAGATTCTCTATAACCAAAGCTTTTGCAGCCTTGTTACAATGGGGATTAATAAAATTGAAGTCTATTAGCAAGAAGTTGGCAGCTAAAATTATAATGTCATCTACAAGCACTCCAAGCTGGGCAAGACACGGGTTAACACCTTGGATGTCGCCTGAGTCTCAATTTGGAATTGATCACCTGCCAAAGGAAGTGTGCAGCACATAGCAGCCATGACAAAACCGGTGTGTACCTGAATTAAAACACTCATTCTAGTCAACCGCTGTGCCATATGAACAGAGGTAGCAATATTCACTTTGTACCTATCTTGGCTAGGAGGATTCCATTTCTGAGGTCTAAAGGCCCTAGGGACATAAAAGGTTTCGTTCTGAATGAATTCGTCATTATCACCGATATATATCTCACCTAATCCATAATGTATTCATGTAGATTTGGAGAAGTACTGAAGTACACTATATACAATACTAAATAATTCCAATTTTCACAATTTGAGGATCAAACCAAAATTAGAGCTGTAGTGACTCATGCAATATGTGTCATACTAATTTATGTATGCATAGTCTTAAGGAATAGTTAGGTGCTCAAAAAGTTTTGGACACTCTTATTAGAAAAAATAAATAAAAAATAGTGAAGGATATTCAATGATTGCAACTTTCCTACGTGGTTGCTAACTAACAAATTTGTAAGGTTCAGAAAAATTAAAAAATAATGCTTAATTGGGAAAATGGTAATTTCTTAAACAATTTTTTTTTTTTTACTTGAAAACCAACTCTGCACTATATAATGAAAAAATATGATGACATTGATTCCCATGTAAACCTCAAGAAAAGCCTCTTTCCAAAAGCATCCCATGATGGTGCATAGGACACTAGCTACAGTTTAAATCTTCCTTTTCCCATCCAAATATGGGAATGAATTCTTATTGCTTAACCAACTTGTACACTCGGGCTCTGCTTTTATATAGTATAGCAGAAGAAAGAAACTAACAAAACTAAATCCTAACGGCTAATCTACAGTGATAAACAGAATAACTAACTCTATAACCAATCACAAAACAACATCTTGATAGTCACGTGATTCATTAAATATTCACGTGCGGGAACAAAATAAATAAGATATGCTATGCGAGTTGTAGTATTGCTGAAGTGACTAAACGGCATGAGTAGACGACACGTCGTCTTTTTGGTGGAGACAAAAAACGACTAGTCGTAATTCAACAACATGCTTCTTCACTTTCATTGCTGCATACTTGTATTCACTGCTCTTAAGTTTCAATGTTGCTCCTCACGGCTGCATATCGTATAATAAGAGGTATATGCAGTTTCATGCAAACAAGAACCTTTCAATTTTTCTTCCTATCCCTTCTCTTAACTAGTGTCTTTACACGGATGGAGAAGGACTAAGAAAAGTTATCACAGTAAAAATAAAATCCATGGCAGGGCAGAAGAACTTAGTTCGATTTTAGTGGGACTTTCTGAGAATTCCAGGCCTTACTTTGATCCTAAATGGTGCAGTCCACCCCTGGGAAGACTCGATATTAATTGTGATGCTGCTGTTGGAGCTTGTATTATAAAGGCTTAGTCAAAGATTATTTAAAACCAGAGATAGCTGAAGCAAAGGCAATTCAATTTGCACTCTTAAAGGCTCATGAGGAGAAGTTAGAGAGCATTGTTATAGAAGGGGATAATAAATACTTCTTGGATGCAATTAGAGGCGATAATCAGTAGCCAATCTGGAGGAATAGCATGATTCTTGATAACATTAAGGTATGGCAGAGTAGGTTCACTAGTTCTAGTTGTCAGTTTGGCTGGATTAATAGACAGGCCAATACGGCAGCTCATGAGCTTAGTAGATAGGCTTTGAAGACAAAAAACTCTGGGCTGTGCACTGTGCTTGCATCAATGTTTCCTCCAAAGTTTTTGGGTGCTGTAATCAGTGACAGTTGTGTAGTTGAGTAGCTCTTGTTAATAAATTCTGTATATCTCAACCAAAAAAAAAGAAAAAAAGCAAAAGATAAGACCTCCATTTTGCAATCCATTTCTCCGCTCATATTGCTAGAGTACTGGCCTGCCTTTTAATATAAATCATTCAAAGGGTGCAATATATGATTATTCGTACATTTAATAGCTCAAGCAATACATGTTGGCAAATATCATATCAAACTTACACTATAGGTAGGCCAAAGAGGTAAATACTTCATAATTAACTTACCTTAAAAATTCTCAATCTTGTCACCTTATTTCACAAGAAAACCCTCTCCTGTCGTCGTAGTGACTAATCTACCGCGCCTCCAACAATGAATAGCTGACTCCGTTTATGGAACAAGAATCTGCTTCAGGCGGATTCCTTTCTGTATAAAAACCTGGCTGCTTTGGTGAAGGCAATAAACTCTCACTCCCCAGCATTAGGACCACGGATGACATGTCTGGCCTATCACTGGGTTTTTGTTGCACACATAATAGACCCACGTGAATGCATCGTAACACTTCTGACAGAGTGAAGGAGTCACTTATCACTTCATCCAATAGCTCTAGAGGCCGCTCTTCAATCCATAGTCTCCATGCCTAAAACACACAAAATTGTGTCAGTTGATTAGAGATGTTAGAGTACTCTCTGATTTGTCAGATTTTTGAGAGTGCTAAAGATCATGGAATGAAGGGGCATTGTTATTAACTTTCATAATGGTTGTTAAAGTTCCTGAAGCAGTCCAATTTTTCAATTAATAGAATCCAACTATGCAGTACAATTCAAGTTCTATGTGAAGAGCAACTGCAACTTTTATCACATGTTTATCAACATGCTATATAGTAAGATTTCTTTCTTATTCTTACATGTCCAAGAAGGTTATGGTTGTGGTCTGCGTGAAAAAAATTTCTGTTCTTCCTTCCACTTACTATCTCTAATACTATGACACCAAAGCTGAAGACATCGGATTTGATTGAGAAGAGCCCATCAACTGCATATTCAGGAGATATATAACCACTGCAAAATAACATTGCAAGTGAAATTGAGTTTGCAGATAATGCAACATAAATCACGAAACAAGATTAGGCATACTTACTATGTCCCAACAATTCTTTTAGTATTTTCCTCAGTTTGATCTCCCCAAAACGTTCTAGCCATGCCAAAGTCCGAAATTTTTGGGTTCATATCCTTGTCTAACAAAATGTTGCTGGCTTTCATATCTCTATGGATAATCCGTAGTCTAGAGTCTTGATGAAGATAAAGAAGCCCTCGAGCAATGCCACCAACAATATTCATGCGTGTATGCCAATTTAGCAATTTGCTTCTTGTTTTATCTGATCATGTTTTCAAACTTGTTAGTTCAGTGTCCAAACTGAATCCTCATAGAAGGAGTCCAAATTGGAGAATGATAAGAATAGAAAAAGAATGTGCAAAGAGTTTCAAACCGAAAATAAAGAAGTCTAAGCTCTTGTTGGGCATGAATTCATAAATTAACATTTTTTCATCTCCTTGAATGCAAAAACCAAGGAGCTTTACAAGATTCCGGTGTTGAAGTTTGGCTATTAATTGAGCTTCATTCTTGAACTCCACAACTCCTTGCCCTGAATTCTTTGAAAGCCTCTTCACAGCTATTTCTTGCCCCTCCATTAATGTACCCTATGAATCATTATTAACAAAAGTTACAAGATTTTCTATTATAAGATAACTCATCTTAGCTAGCATATATTTATGTTACCCTGTACACAGGTCCAAAACCACCTTCTCCTAGCTTGTTGTGATTTGAAAAGTTATGAGTGGCATCAAGTATTATAGTCAAGTCAAATACTGGCAACTCCAGATCCTCCTCCCTGCCCTTGTTGACGTTATCCTTTCTAAATCCTGAAAATTTAGAGATGGATTTGTCATGCATTCAGAACCAAACAACTGACCAGGTCACATATTTATATGATGCATTCTTTGTAGTTAGCAACCTTTTCTATAGGGTTCTCGTTGGCAGTTTCTTGTTGACCCAACTACTATCATATTAAGACATGTTAGGTTAGTTTACCTTCTTTTCGATCTTTCTTCTTCAGTACAAACAAGATGAGTCCTAGGATTACCATTCCCGTGACTATTGTGACAGAGCTGGCTATGATTACAGCTGTTTTCTTCTTACTGGAGTGCCTTTGATTCTTAATTTGATCTGGAATATATAAAAAGAGTTGGTAAATATAGAACAAAATGAAATACTAATAATGATTTTAGTATGTTCACAAGATTAGAGCCTATGACACACTGCACCCCAAAAACACTAGGTAGAACAAAAGACCATGTCATGTTATAGTTGATTGGTGTTGTTCTTATAAACATGAAATTAGAATACAATTTGAGCTGGAGTTCTACCAATTAGTAGCGGCGTAGAAGTTAACACCTTCACTTGATTGTTGAGGATGATTCAAGTAAAGAAAAGGATCTTACTTCAGCCATGTTTGAACAGGGAAGAGCCAAAGAGCTAAATGAAGCAGAAGGGCAGACACCACCACAACCACGCCTTCCAAGTTCTATGGGGGCATTACAGGCAGCACCACAATATTAATCCATGCTCATGTTACCGTTATTTCAATATTAACCGTTGTACCACTACGTAGTGGTATAATGATTATATGACATATGCACCCAAATAATTTCCTTCCATTTCCACCCATATTCATTGTATAACTATAACTATAATCCAACAAGTATGTTATATAATTTCCTTCAATTTCCAATCAGTATGTTGTATTAACTCTAATCCATATTCATTGTATCTAATTCTACTTGGAGTGCAAATAAAATAATTATGGTCTTAATTGGAGTACAAGCAAAGTAATCTTAATTTTACTTGTGGTCAAGTAGTATTAGCCTAAAATTTAACCTACTATATATAAATAGCTTACTAGTAATCGTGTATCCAACAAATGCTTTCCACTGTAGATATAGCCTTTAAGCCCGTCCCATATTAATTCCATGTTTTCTCTCTCCCCTTCTACTGTCAAGGTGTGAAAGATATATCTGGTCTTTTCTAACATGGTATTTATGTTTTATCTTTTCTAATACAATTCATCTTAAAGTGTTACTGAATAAAGAAAGAAAGAACTAGGAAGGACAGTAGATAGAGTATGAAACATACCAAGTTCTGAAGCAGCCACCCGTACATAAACGTCTTGCAAACTGTCAGTGATTCTCATATCAATGAGGGTGTCAAACCATAACAAGCAGCCACTTCCTTCTCCGCTGATATTTGAATTTGCATATGCTACACAAGAGCAGTTTTTCAAACAAAGTCGCTCACAGTCCTTGAGGCTCATGGTCCTATTATACCAGGAGGAAGATGTGTCCGGCAGCTTCAATCCAGTGTACTTCCTAAAGCCATCACCATTATTGCAGGCAATTCTTTTAATACAGCCTCCAGTCCAGTTTAGCTGATTCCAACTCTTTGGAGATTTGGGTATGAATCCTTCCAAGCATTCACATGCAGGAGCGTGATTGATATTGCATATAGCATATGCACCACAGAAGTTATAAGAATCACATTGATCTGTTGGTACCGTAAGGTAAATCTGCCAGTCAATACTGCGACTATTCCACCCATTGTCCTGTACAACGCCAAATGGGTTTAGAACAAGTCTTGCGAAAATGAAACTTCTTCGCATCCAAAACCTGTAATATATCTCAGTATCATTCAACACAAATTCATGTCGTGCTTGTAGATTGGGTGGAGCCGGCAGCCCGGTAAAACCAACGCCATCCCATGAACCTGTTCTGTAAATCACTGTCTGTCCCTTTGTAACAACTCCCTGCGGAAATCCATCAAGGTTTAAGCGTAGTGTAAACTCACCTGGAGCAGGATCGTCTGTGCTTTTCCAAGATGATAAGAACCAATCCAAGCCCGTTACTAGGTTTCTTCCAATTTTCATGCCTGGTAGTAAGGTGTCACATGGATAATCAAAACTCTGCCACACGAAGCTAACCGGGTTCACATTATTGCCATCTTTCACAACAAGATTTCCTGAGTCCAAAAGCTGTCCAACTGGACTCTCCATGGTTCTTGTTGTATTCGATGACCAAATAATACCATTTGTGGCATTGCGGAGGACTAATATTCCTGGGTGGGTAATGGTTAGAACTCCTGAGGTATCTGTAAGGGGAGCTTCTCTGTTGGCTACCCATACAACTGTCCTTGTTGTAGTAGAAATCTTCTTATACCATATTCCCAAATATCGTCTCTTCGAATTTCTGGGGTTGAAAAACCCCAGCTCAAAGCTTCCTCCGGCTGATATTATAGTGTCACCATCTCTAATTGGAAGTGTTGGAGTTATAGTGTCTCGTGCTGTGGCCAGTCCTAAATTTGATAACAAAAGAGAGAATAAAATTGATAAAAAGAGAATTTTAAAGCCTTCCATTGGTTTTATCATTCTTTATGCTCAAGGTGTACTTCATGTTATAAAAGCTGTATAATATGCACAGATTGAGAACAATAGAAGTCTTCCAGGATTTGTTTGGTGAGACTAATCAAATAATTTGTTTAGCGTAAGTGGACTGACCTCTTATGAGTTATGAGGTTTCTCAAATTATATATTGATCTCTTATACTTTTCAAAATAACCTGCAGTTACCTCCCACACGTATCTTAACACTCTTAAATTGCTAAATACCATTTTTCTTCACTTTTAAAACCAATTTTTCTTTTTATTAATTTGACATTTTACTCTCCAATCCTATATAACTTTTCTCCACTTTTCTCCATTTTTTTTTAAATAGGAGTGGAGAAAAGTTGTATAGTACTAGAGGGTAAAATAAGAAATTTGTATAAAGTATAAAATGAGCAGTGTTAAGCTACACGCAAGGCCGGCCCTGGGAATTATGAGGCTTGGGACGGTGTAAAAAAATGAAGCTTTCTATCTTTAAAAATAAAAAAAAATCATTAAAAAATTACTCTTCATGGTTTCTACTACAAAAGTACTAATTAAACTTTTATATTCAATATTTTCTAACAAATCTTGTTCAATAGATAATATGGCTAATCCATTTAATCTTTCTTGTGACATAGTTGATCACAAGTAAGATTTTTATAATTTTAACTGTGAAAAACTTCTTTCAACGGATGTGACTGTGACAAGTATAGTCAATAATATTCTATATGCAATAGATGCATTTGAAACAATTCAATTCCTTGATAAAATTAAGTATATTTGTTGCTGTCTGTTTTTTCTTTTGGTAAAATCTCTTGTAAGACTTTTAAGTCTGAAAATAAATCAATATCATCAAGATCAAAAAAATTAACAGGTGTTAAAAAACCTTCAAGATTATCATAATACTTTTTCAAATTATCACAATTTAGTAAAGTAAACTTCTTCACATCAAATAAATACCAAAAATTGTTCTCATACATACTTGGGTTAGAGAAATAAATTATTATTAGGCTTAATTTAAAGGCTTGTTTTATATATATTGGCCTTTTTAATTTTTGTGTATATAAATATATTGAGGCTTTTCAATAAGTGTCTTAAAGAATTTTGGAATGAGATCTAATTTTGAGGTGAGGCCTAGGACGGTCGCCCACCTCGTCCTTGCCCAGGGACACCCTTGAGCTACAAGCGAGTTGAGTGTAAGTTATTTTGAAAAGTAGGGGAATCAATGTACAATTCGAAACCTCATGAGATGTCAATGCAATTATCCCTAATCTCAAACTCAAAGGACTTGGTAATGGATTTGATGCATGACAAAACCAAAGGTAGAAATGCATACTGTGGTGTTTTTGTAATTTTCCATTAAAAAAAAAAAAAAAAAATCAAATGTGAGGCCGACTTAAGTTGTATAAAGCGACCTGGTTAGATTTTAGTTTTCTTCTTGAAAGTAACTTGCTTACCAGTCTTAGTCTTAATTTGCGCACTACACATTATGTTTCCAATGGTTAGAGTCCCCCCTTTCTTTCCTAGAAAAAAACAAATAGGAACCAGTTAGAACTTAGAAGCAAGTTTCATGTATGACCCGACACCTTATTTTTCTTTTCAATAGAAATTTGAAACCACTAATTGATGTTCACAAGGCTCTTTCCACATATTGTAGATTTCTTCTGTTCAAGTCTTTCACATTGGAGTTTCCCTCCCTCACCTCACCTACATTTCAATGAACTAAATAGCCATCTTCGTAAGAAACGCTTTATAGCCTAATAATATTGAAAAGAATGAGAGAAGAGGATGAAGCTCATTAAAGGTAATTTCCATGTAAGCCTTACTTTAAAAGGAAAACATTACAAATTTTACGCTATTATGTTTTAAAATCCACCTATTACATTCATCGTCACATGTGACCAGTCATAATGAAGACTTTTCAATTTCTCTTAAAAAACATGTCAAAATCAGCCAATCAGTTTTCTTGAATGACCTGACAACTTGGATTACGAAAACAAAACGATTATCAATCACACATGGGTCATACAGGAAACCTGATTATAACAAGTTTGACTATTGTATTTGGAAATGGATCTTCAAATGATCCATTTCATGGTTCAAACCTTTTCCAACTTGGATTAGGAAAACAGAACGGTTATCAATCACACATGGGTCATACAGGAAACCTGATTATAACAAGTTTGACTATTGTATTTGGAAAATGATCTTCAAATGATCCATTTCATGGTTCAAACCTTTTCCAACTTGGATGAGGAAAACATAACGATTATCAATCACACATGGGTCATATAGGAAACCTAATTATAACAAGTTCAACTATTGAATTTGGCAAAGGATCTTCAAATGATCCATTTCATGGTTCAAACCTATTCCAACTTGGATTAGGAAAACAGAACGAATATCAATCACACATGGGTCATACAGGAAACCTAATTATAACAAGTTGGACTATTGTATTTGGAAAAGGATCTTCAAATGATCCATTTCATGGTTCAAACCTTTTCCAACTTGGATTAGGAAAACAGAACGATTATCAATCACACATGGGTCATACAGGAAACTTGATTAGTGATTATAACAAGTTGGACTATTGTATTTGGAAAAGGATCTTCAAATGATCCATTTCATGGTTCAAACCTTTTCCATTGTATTTGTATCCTATAATTCACACTAATTATTGCAGTAACCTCTAGTCTATGTTCAAATTCAAAGAAAGAAGCACAATACAAGCTCAAACTAGTAGCTATTGGACTGCAGGCACAGTACTTCCAGAACAACCATAACAATCTCAGTATCTAACTGAAACGGACAAATTAAACTCCCATCTTGTCCTAATTCATAACCAACCATCATGCTTAACTCCTTAAAATTCACTAATTAATGTTCTTGCTAACTACAATGAAAGGAATTCCCCATTTACAGCTAGCATAAGACTCTTTTTAAATTGAGTTGCCATAGCATATGTTCATTCATACTTTTTTCTCCGTGCTTTCGGGGTGAAGGAAGAGCGAGTGGGGGATAAGAACCAACAATTGTAAAACTTAAAGAACATCTTTTGAATGTTTGATTGGTGAAGTCTGACACAACTACAAGCTAAAGAATTGAAATAACAGTGTGAAAAGAACGGGAAACTTGGTGGTTGCATTGAAACTACGATGTTGTAAAGTTGCGCCCTACTGCTATATTTACCCTTCTTTCTTCTTATTTAAGCTCATAAATTCTCTTTTCATGAATTATACGTGGCATGCTGCAAGTACTTATGAAGCTAGTAAAAACAGAAGTTAGGTTCCTAGTTCCTACTCAGTTGTAATATGAGGTGTTATGATCAAAAGTCACAATATATGTTCCATGACTCCACTTCTCATTTTCAGATATTACTGAGAAAAAGAGGCACTCCAGCAAAATTTGATTATTGCCGTCTTTCACAACAAGATTTCCTTAGTCCAAAAGCTGTCCAACTGGACTTTCAAGTGTTCTTGTTGTATTTGATGACCAAATAATACCATTTGTGGCATTGCGGAGGACTAATATTCCTGGGTGGGTAATGGTTAGAACTCCTGAGGTATCTGTAAGGGGAGCTTCTCTGTTGGCTACCCATACAACTGTCCTTGTTGTAGTAGAAATCTTCTTATACCATATTCCCAAATATTGTCTCTTTGAATTTCCGGGGCTGAAAAACCCCAGCTCAAAGCTTCCACCAGGTGATACTATAGTGTCATTATCTCTGATTGAATGTGCTGGCGAGTTATAGTATTTAGTGCTGTGGGCACTGCTAAAATTGATAATGATAATAAAACAGAGAATAAAAAGAGCATTTTAAAGCCTTCCATTGGTTTTTTCGTTCTTATGCTCAGGGTTTACTTCATGTTATAAAAGCTGTAAATATAATATGCACAGATTAACTGATACCAACAGAAGTCTTCCAGGATTGTTTGGTCAGGGAAATTGCACTAATTTCAAAGGAGTTGATGATGGATTTGATGCATGACAAAACCAAAGGTGAAAATGCATAAAAAATTTCAAAGAATTTGACCAACAATAAAAATAAAATAGACCTAGAAACCGACACCTGAAGTTGCTTAGAAGGAGCACCAAGTAAGAAAAAGAAAACAAAATCCTAAGAATCAACATATATGGTTGACTAAAAGCAACACACCATTGAAAAAAATTTCAATTGAAATTTTATTTATTATAATTTTTTTCCATAGGTGTGTAATAGCAATGCTTATATAGACTACTATAACTAATTGTAATTTTAATTGATTTGAATCCAAACCTAATTACTAAATTAAAAAAATAACCCTTGACTTTAAGAAATTAAATAATTAGTAATAACATTATTACAGAAAGGACATTTGGAAGCCTATAGAGAAAGGAATGTTTGGATATTATGAAAGACCTTATAGTAGCAATACCATGGAACATGTGGAATACTCTATCATGAAATGATTACGGCAAAAAAATAATAACAAATATGTAATGAATAGGTAGTGTATTTGAAGTACTAAATTTCATATAGTCTAAAATATGCTACAACTTCTAACATCATTTGTTATATATTAGAACACAAAACTACCAAACAATTACTTAGACTTGAATTTCAATATGTTATGTAATGATTTGACATAGAAATGCATTTTAATGACTTAAACAAATATACAAATTTTAGTATCTGATTGAAAATGACAAATTTAAAAATTAGCATTAATAATGCTTTGCCCTTTTCTTGATGTTTTTTTAGCTTTAATATCAATGTTGTTGGTCTTTCTATATAGTGGTACTTTAGCTGAAAACATGCAGCATAGTGTAAGTCGAAGACTTTGAAAAGTTCGAAAATGAAGTGGGATAATCAGATTACACCAGGTTGCAAGATTAAATATCATAAATGTTACTACACAATGTTTCAATTAAATCTATAATATCTATAATTAAAACTCGAAGCTGAGAGAAAAAAAAAAAAATTTCTTCTCCAAACACCGTCACGTCATAATCTCTTCACCCACAGACGTCCATGTTATCTTACCCTCTTTTTCACTCTCTCTCTCTCTCTCTCTCTCTCTCTCTCTCTCTCTCTCTCTCTCTCTCTCTCTCTCTCTCTCTCTCTCTCTCTCATCTCCCCCTCACCTCTTCATCTCCCACTCTCTCCCCCCCTCGCCTCTCCATCTCCCTCAACTCTTCATCTCCCATATATGGGTTTTTCCACTCTTTGCCTCTTCATCTCCCTCACCTCTTCGTCTCCCATGGGGTTTTCCCTCACCTCTTCACCTCCCCAATTGATTGCACCCTCAATCTCCTATTTAAACTCTCCACTACCCACTGCCCCAACAAATGGTGATACTGCGCTCAAATTTTTTTTTACCCCCTATGCTTCTATAGTGGTTTGTGTATGAAAGATGCAATGTTTTTCCTCTTTTGCTCTTTGATTTAATTTGTGGATTTTGTGGTATGTCTTATTACTAGGATTGTAGTTTTTATTTTTATTTTTTCATTGGACTTATGGGTTTTGAACCTTTGTTTGTAGTTTTGTGGTGGTTGGTATTTTTTTTTCCCTTGGTTTTGTGATTAAAGTTGTGTGTTTTGTGTTATGGTCAAATTGGATTTGTTTTGTTTTGTATATATATATATATATATATATATATATATATATATATATATATATATATATATATATATTTCATTGCATAAATTTGATGATAATTGAAACTATTCAAAAAGTTGATGCTACAAGTGCTCACGGGTCTACATTATAAATAAATTTCTTATATTTTGCACCCAAAATTAAGACGATTTCGCGCATCGTGCGAGTTTGCGACTAGTATGATTAAACAATGTGC
>OU015765.1:36224396-36247872 GCA_907173295.1 Fagus sylvatica
CCTTCTTTTCGATCTTTCTTCTTCAGTATAAACAAGATGAGTCCTAGGATTACCATTCCCGTGACTATTGTGACAGAGCTGGCTATGATTACTGCTTTTTTCTTCTTACTGGAGTGCCTTTGATTCTTAATTTGATCTGGAATATATAAAAAGAGTTGGTAAATATAGAACAAAATGAAATACTAATAATGATTTTAGTATGTTCACAAGATTAGAGCCTATGACACACTGCACCCCAAAATCACTAGGAATAACAAAAGACCATGTCATGTTAGAGTTGATTGGTGTTGTTCTTATAAACATGAAATTAGAATACAATTTGAGCTGGAGTTCTACCAATTAGTAGCAGCCTAGAAGTTAACACCTACACTTGATTATTGAGGAGGATTCAAGTAAAGAAAAGGATCTTACTTCAGCCATGTTTGAACAGGGAAGAAGCCAAAGAGGTAAAATGAAGCAGTAGGGCAGACACCACCACAACCACGCCTTCCAAGTTCTATGGGGGCATTACAGGCAGCACCACAATATTAATCTATGCTCATGTTACCGTTATTTCAATATTAATCATTACACCACTACGTAGTGGTATAATGATTATATGACATATGCACCCAAATAATTTCCTTCCATTTCCACCCATATTCATTGTATAACTATAACTATAATCCAACATGTATTTTATATAATTTCCTTTCAATTTCCAATCAGTATGTTATATAACTCTAATCCATATTCATTGTATCTAATTCTACTTGTTCTACTTGGAGTGCAAATAAAATAATTATGGTCTTAATTGGAGTACAAGCAAAGTAATCTTAATTTTACTTGTGGTTCAAGTAGTTATTAGCCTAAAATTTAACCTACTATATATAAATAGCCTTACTAGTAATAGCTTACTAGTAATCGTGTATCCAACAAATGCTTTCCACTGTAGATATAGCCTTTAAGCCCGACCCATATTAATTCCCTGTTTTCTCTCTTTCTTTTTCTTTCTCTCCCCTTCTACTGTCAAGGTGTCAAAGATATATCTGGTCTTTTCTAACATGGTATTTATGTTTTATCTTTTCTAATACAATTCATCTTAAAGTGTTACTGAATAAAGAAAGAAAGAACCAGGAAGGACAGTAGATAGAGTATGAAACATACCAAGTTCTGAAGCAGCCGCCCGTACATAAACGTCTTGCAAACTGTCAGTGATTCTCATATCAATGAGGGTGTCAAACCATAACAAGCAGCCACTTCCTTCTCCGCTGATATTTGAATTTGCATATGCTACACAAGAGCAGTTTTTCAAACAAAGTCGCTCACAGTCCTTGAGGCTCATGGTCCTATTATACCAGGAGGAAGATGTGTCCGGCAGCTTCAATCCAGTGTACTTCCTAAAGCCGTCACCATTATTGCAGGCCAATGGAATTCTTTTAATACAGCCTCCAGTCCAGTCTAGCTGATTCCAACTCTTTGGAGATATGGGTATGAATCCTTCCAAGCATTCACATGCGGGAACGTGCTTGTTATTGCATATGGCATATGCACCACAGAAGTTATAAGAATCACATTGATCTGTTGGTACCGTACGGTAAATCTGCCAGTCAATACTGTGACTAGTCCACACATTGCCCTGTACGACGCCAAATGGGTTTAGAACAACTCTTGCGAAAATGGAACTTCTTCGCATCCAAAACCTGTAATATATCTCAGTATCATTCATCACAAATTCATGTCGTGCTTGTACTTTGGGTAGAGCCAGCAGCCCGGTAAAACCGACGCCATCCCATGAACCTATTCTGTAAATCACTGTCTGTCCCTTTGTAACAACTCCCTGCGGAAATCCATCAAGGTTTAAGCGTAGTGTAAACTCACCTGGAGCAGGATCGTCTGTGCTTTTCCAAGATGATAAGAACCAATCGAAGCCGGTTACTAGGTTTCTTCCAATTTTCATGCCTGGTAGTAAGGTGTCACATGGATAATCAAAACTCTGCCACACGAAGCTAACCGGGTTCACATTATTGCCATCTTTCACAACAAGATTTCCTGAGTCCAAAAGCTGTCCAACTGGACTCTCCATGTGGTTCTTGTTGTATTCGATGACCAAATAATACCATTTGTGGCATTGCGGAGGACTAATATTCCTGGGTGGGTAATGGTTAGAACTCCTGAGGTATCTGTAAGGGGAGCTTCTCTGTTGGCTACCCATACAACTGTCCTTGTTGTAGTAGAAATATTCTTATACCATATTCCCAAATATCGTCTCTTTGAATTTCCGGGGCTGAAAAACCCCAGCTCAAAGCTTCCACCGGCTGATACTATAGTGTCACCATCTCTAATTGAAAGTGTTGGAGTTATAGTGTCTTGTGCTGTGGCCAGTCCTAAATTTGATAACAAAAGAGAGAATAAAATTGATAAAAAGAGAATTTTAAAGCCTTCCATTGGTTTTATCATTCTTTATGCTCAAGGTGTACTTCATGTTATAAAAGCTGTATAATATGCACAGATTGAGAACAATAGAAGTCTTCCAGGATTTGTTTGGTGAGACTAATCAAATAATTTGTTTAGCGTAAGTGGACTGACCTCTTATGAGTTATGAGGTTTCTCAAATTATATATTGATCTCTTATACTTTTCAAAATAATTTTAAATATATTTTTTAATTAATAAAATTTTACCTGCACACATCATATTTTTCTTTAATATAAAAATATATTATTCCATATATACAAACAATCATAATAAATGTTACTAAAAATATTCTATATAGACCAATAAAATATCTTTTAATAATAATCACAATTTTTATCAAAATTTGCTTCTTCTTTTTTCTTTATGTATCTTAACAATGGGAAATGTTGGATATTTGTTATAATGAAACTCTTAAATTAATAAAAAAAATTATTTTTGGATTTAAACTAAATAAATATAAACCGTGTCTTATAAAAATTTTATATTCAAATTCAAAAAAAATTACTTTTAAATTTTAATTATCCATGATAAATTACTTCTTAGTTTTTTTTTAACCAAAAAGTTAAAATTTGAAAATCTCTTTTATTTTACTCTCCAATCCTATATAACTTTTCTCCACAAAAAGAAGTTTTTTTTCTTATATTAAATTCCATGCATTTTTTTTTCTCAAATTATATATTGATCTCTTATACTTTTCAAAATAACCTGAGTTACCTCCCACACGTATCTTAACACTCTTAAATTGAAATACCATTTTTCTTCACTTTTAAAACCAATTTTTCTTTTTATTAATTTGAATTTTACTCTCCAATCCTATATAACTTTTCTCCACTTTTCTCCATTTTTTTTTAAATAGGAGTGGAGAAAAGTTGTATAGTACTAGAGGGTAAAATAAGAAATTTGTATAAAGTATAAAATGAGCAGTGTTAAGCTACACGCAAGGCCGGCCCTGGGAATTATGAGGCTTGGGACGGTGTAAAAAAATGAAGCTTTCTATCTTTAAAAATAAAAAAAAATCATTAAAAAATTACTCTTCATGGTTTCTACTACAAAAGTACTAATTAAACTTTTATATTCAATATTTTCTAACAAATCTTGTTCAATAGATAATATGGCTAATCCATTTAATCTTTCTTGTGACATAGTTGATCACAAGTAAGATTTTTATAATTTTAACTGTGAAAAACTTCTTTCAACGGATGTGACTGTGACAAGTATAGTCAATAATATTCTATATGCAATAGATGCATTTGAAACAATTCAATTCCTTGATAAAATTAAGTATATTTGTTGCTGTCTGTTTTTTCTTTTGGTAAAATCTCTTGTAAGACTTTTAAGTCTGAAAATAAATCAATATCATCAAGATCAAAAAAATTAACAGGTGTTAAAAAACCTTCAAGATTATCATAATACTTTTTCAAATTATCATAATTTAGTGAAAGTTAAACTTCTTCACATCAAATAAATACCAAAAATTGTTCTCATACATACTTGGGTTAGTGAAATAAATTATTATTAGGCTTAATTTAAAGGCTTGTTTTATATATATTGGCCTTTTTAATTTTTGTGTATATAAATATATTGAGACCTTTCAATAAGTGCCTTAAAGAATTTTGGGATGAGATCTAATTTTGAGGTGAGGCCTAGGACAGGTCGCCCACCTCGCCCTTGCCCAGGGACACCCTTGAGCTACAGGCGAGTTGAGTGTAAGTTATTTTGAAAAGTAGGGGGATCAATGTACAATTCGAAACCTCATGAGATGTCAATGCAATTATCCCTAATCTCAAACTCAAAGGACTTGGTAATGGATTTGATGCATGACAAAACCAAAGGTAGAAATGCATACTGGATGCATGACAAAACCAAAGGTGAAATGCATTTTGTTTCTGTAATTTTCCATTCCAAAAAAAAAATAAAAATCAAATGTGAGGCCGACTTAAGTTGTATAAAGCGAACTGGTTAGATTTTAGTTTTCTTCTTGAAAGTAACTCGCTTACAAGTCTTAGTCTTTGCGCACTACACATTATGTTTCCAATGGTTAGAGTCCCCCCTTTCTCTCCTAGAAAAAAACAAATACGAACCAGTTAGAAATTAGAAGCAAGTTCCGTGTATGACCCGACACCTTATTTTTCTTTTCAATAGAAATATGAAACCACTAATTGATGTTCACAAGGCTTATCAACCTGTATTATTAAGTTTACAAGAAACCATATAAGCTTATCTAATCAGGGGTATAACTGTCCAGTTCTAGAGGAAGAAACTGAACAAGTCAAAATAATTTTTGTTTTGTTTACTTTAAGAGAGGTTTCCACAGGAGAGGAATGAAAAAAAAAAAATAAATAAAATAAGAAGAAAAAAGAAGCAAAACCAAAACTATACACAACAAGGAAAGTGAAAGGGTAGCTAGGGTCTGGATGTGGACATGACAGGAGGAATCTTTAATTAAGATGGCTTGTATCCCAGCCCAACAACAAAGACGGGTGAGCTAATGTAATCTTGTAATCCTTAATGGGCTACAACAGCCCGGTTGAATGCTTTTGTCAGCAAGCACTAGAATTCTGATCCAATTGTGGTGGAGATTTTTTTTTTGAACCACATATAGACATAGTCAACATCAAGATCTCTTGGCAACACAATATAAATCAAAGGATATCTTATAAATAAAGACAATTATTATAAACAATTGAGGGATAGAGCACATAAGGGTTTTTCTGAATTCCACAAACAAGATATAAAAGGAAGAGTAAGTTACAGGTATAACAATTTTCACATTTTTCTTAATCGTTCAATTGACTGCTATTTATTAGTTTTTATCTGGACTAACCAACATCACTTTATTATCTATCATTTATAACTTGACACATTGACAATTGTGAAATATTTTGTAAAAATTGTTGTGCCTCAAGACTTATTGTAAATTGCAATACGTTCCCTCTTTAAATATTGCGTTCATTTGAATTCCTACTCTAATGTATAAATAGAGCAATATCCCCATAGATGTATTGAAAATATACAAATAGCCCATATTGTCTAATTTTCTGTTAAATTCAAGTACAAGTAACAAAATCTTTTTATGTATTTTATCAATTGCAAGTCATAATATTCAAAATCTATCATTACATATTAATACATCATAAAAAGATTTCGTTTGTTTTGTTTGGCTTTAACTGAAAATGAGACGTTGGGAAGGTATTTGCATATTTCTGATACATTAATGAAGACATTGTTTAATTTTATAGATTATAAGGTGGATTGAAGTGGATCCAATAATTAAAGAGAAAAATTACAATTTGCCCAAGAATATATTAAACATTAGATATCTTGACCCATGAGTGTGTTTTTAGTAGATAGTTGAAATTAAACGTGATACTTCTACAATACTCACAGCCATAGTTACTCTTTGCAACTAAGCTCCAACCACCATGAGTGATATCATCCTAAGTCAAAGAGTGACCAATTTTCAAAACCAAGAGAAATAATTACACAAACAAACTAGTAAAATAAAACCAATTACAAATCCTAAGTCAATTAAAAGATCAACAAGGCAACATGATAAACATTATCCATTAAGAGATATAATCCTTGATATGTGTAATTTAATATGCTATTGTGCGCATGACTGTTGTTGAAACCCAAGATTATTACTGTTGAACATGCTGAAAGGGAATGTGAATGTCATAACTTATTTGTTGAAGGTGTGATTAGTGAATGATTATTAAGTAATCTAGGACTACAAATAAATGCGTAGTCCCTTTTTCACATGAATAGTGAGTCCCACAAAAAAACTCATAGTAGGACCGACCCACCACTCTGTGAGAGGGGACTACGTATTTATTTGTAGTTCGGGACAATTGAATAATTTTCCATGATTGGCTCGTACGAACTGTATTGTTATGTTAAAGTGGGTAACTAGGGAATTTTGAGTCAACTATTATCTCAATTGGATGTAAGAAAATGATTTTTTTTAATATTAACGGGTTTCAACCGCAATGTAATTGTCAAAGAAGGATATAAAAGTAAATAATTTAATCTAATATATAAATATATACTAACTCTTTCAAAAAAAAAAAAACTAACAATTATATAATAAAATTATAATAAATGATTAAAAAAATAAAAGAGTAATGGTTCAACTTTTGACTCTTTACCAATTCAAAATACGGTATCTTTTAATAAGTGTTCACCAATTCAAAATACAACCATGTAAGAACTTGCATTTCATTGGAGACCCTTTATGTTTTCCTTCAAGCTTCCAATAATTCTGCACCCCTTGCATTTCATTTTGTCAATGCCAGTTCTTGTAAGTTAGTTTGTATAATAAGGTCCACTTGGATGAGAAGCATGAGGCAAACCATGAAAGCCTTTATGGTACTCTACTTTTTGTGTTGTGCATTCTCCATCTTTGTAATCTCAACTGCAATAGACACCATTGTTGCAACTCAGTCAATAAGAAATGGTGAGACTATAGTTTCATCTGGTGGGAATTTTGAGCTAGGATTCTTTAGCCCAAGTAATTCTAACAGTTGTTATATAGGAATATGGTACAAGAAGATATCTACAAAGACAGTGGTATGGGTTGCCAATAGAGATACACCACTTAACCCTACGTCAGGAGCTTTGAAACTTGTGGAACAAGGAATTCTTGTCCATAAGGATGATGCTAACAATACCATTTGGTCTTCCAATTCATCAGGATCAGCAACCAACCCGATTGCACAGCTTTTGGATACAGGCAACTTTATAGTGAAAGATGGAAAAGAAAATAATGCAAAAAATATCCTTTGGCAGAGTTTTGATCATCCAGCTGATACGTTTCTACTGGGTATGAAGTGTTAGTATATATTATAGGCTTATTGTAGGCTTATTGGGCTTTAAGCCCAATATACTTGTACTACACGTACTTGTACTGCACACACTACTCTGCCTATATAAAGGCAGTCCCGTGTATTAGTTTATTCACTGAATATATTATACAAAACTATTTTGCTCACTTTTAGTCTCTCTTTTCTCTCTCTCTTCTTATTCTCAACATGGTATTAGAGCCACTTTCTTGTGGCCTTCACTAGGCAAAATCCGACGTTCCTCCGCTGCTACGAGTTCACGGTCTCATCCCCGAGATCGCAAACCTCTCGTCTTTTCTACCTTCCTCGGAATCCTCATCTTCGAGTCGCTGTTCGACTCACGGACAGCTCCATTGGATAGATATCATCAAGATCTGTCCATTGCCACCAGAATCGGCTCGATCGGGCCTCATATGCGTCGTGAGAAGTTTCTGGTTCTCCAGCCACGCTCGCACGCTCTCCCACGCGCCGACTAGCACCACCACACGCCTCACGCACGCGTTCTCTCTCACGCCACGTCAGCCCTAGTGACGTCAGAATAGTGATGTCAGCCCTAATGCTTCAGTGCCACAGCCGCCTTTGACCGTTGACCGTTGACTGCCGTTGATCGGACAAAAAAAAAACACTGTCCTTCATAGTTTTTCGCATAGATTCCATTTTTGAAGTCCGTTTCCTCATCCGGCTCTTCCAGGTATAGGTTCTACTTCAGGTCATGAGATTACACATCCTATCACTGTTATTCTTGATGGTCCCGCTTCTTATCATGCTTGGTCCCAAAACATGATTGTTTTTCTCAAAGGGCGCCGACTTTGGCGTTATGTTACTGGTGACATTCCAAAACCAGTGCCTGGGCCGATCACAGACTCCGATAGTTCTGATGGTGACTCTGTAGCTGACGCAGTCGTCTAGGTTGATGATTTTGAGGCACGTCTTGAGGAATGGAAAAGCATTCAATGCAGGATCCTTTCCTGGTTCATTAACACCTCTGTGCTTGCCAGTAGCAGTCTCCTTCCTCGATTGGAAACAGGTCAAGCGGCCTAGTCTTTCTTGACCACTCGGTACAACTGCACTTATGACTTTGCCTTGGAATTTCATATTGAAGTCAAGTTTTATCATATGCACCAAGAATCAGGTCAGTCTATTTCTGATTATTACTCACAGACTGCTTCTATGTGAGAACAACTAGCTGCTGTTGATCCACCACTCCGATATGCTGAAGACATCAATCTTTTTGCCAAGTACAAAGATCGTCATCGCTTCACACAGTTTATGATGGGTCTCCGTGAGAACTTTGAACCTACTTGAGCTGCTCTACTTAGTCGCTCTCCTCTTCCTTCACTTGATGCTGCTGTCAAGGAGCTTATTTATAAAGAAAATTGGCGTCCTCACCATCATTTGTCTTCTTCAGATGTTGTCTTGGCTACACCTTGTCCTCCATCTTCTTCTTCTAATTGACCTCGTTGTATTTGCACGTACTGTCAAAAATTAGGTCATGACATCACTGAGTGTTAGCGCAAGAAAAAGGATGACAAACGGAAACAACATCAGTCTCGTGGTACCTTTCCTCGTCCACAAGCAGCCGTTGTGAGTTCTGCCCCTGTTGATGATCCTGTGGTCACTGTCTCTCAACTTGAGAGTATGTTTCATTGGTATATGTCTCAACCTTCCCCTACCCTTTCAGTCACCTCAGGTAACAAATGTTGGCTCTTAGACTCAGCCTGTTGTAATCACATGACTCCTCATGCTTTCCATTTTTCTCAAAAAACGCCTTTAGCTCTTTCCCCTATTATTTACACTGCTGATAGCTCACATATGCCTGTTAGTCACATAGGCACTATCTCTTCTCCTGATTTGACTATCCCTGATATTTATCTTGTTCCGAAGTTGTCCCTGAATCTTCTATCTATTGGTCAACTTTGTGAACTTGGTCTTGATCTCCACTTTTCTAATCGTGGTGTTGATGTGCAAGATCCATTGATGGGCAAGCTGCTTGGGATAGTCCGTAAGATTGGATGTTTATTTGAGCTATGCAACTTGTAGATTCCCTCACATATGGTCTCTTCCTCTGTTGCTGCCACAACCACCTTATCTCCAGACTTATGGCATTCTCGTCTTGGTCATGCCTCTTTACCTCTTCTTCAATTATTAACTTCTTAAGGTCACTTAGGGTCTGTTAGTTTTAATAAATTTGATTGTATGTCTTGTCAATTTGACAAACAAACAAAATTACCATTTAATAATAGTGACTCTTTTTCTTCTGCACCTTTTGATCTTATTCATTCTGATGTTTGGGGTCCTGCTCCATTTACCACTGAGGGGGGATCTCGCTATTTTGTGATATTTGTCGATGATTATTCTAGATTTACCTGGATTTACATGTTAAAACATCGTTTTGACCTTGTTCCTATTTTTCAAACTTTCCACAAAATGATTCAAACACAATTTTCTCGCACAATTAAGGTTTTCTGGTCAGATAATGGCAACCTTCCCCACTATTCTTGTCCCTATACCTCTCAACAAAATGGTCGTGCCGAACGCAAACTTTGTCACATTCTTGATGTTGTGCGTACCCTCCTCATATCTACCTCTGTCCCTGAGCGTTTTTGGGGTGAAACGGCTCTCACTGCCGTTTACACCATAAATCGTATTCTCTCACCTACTACTCACAAGAAATCTCCCTTTGAGTTACTTTATGATAAACTCCCAGACTATTCCTCTCTTCGAGTATTCGGTTGTGTTTGTTTTGTCTCTCTTTCTTCCCATGAACAAAACAAACTCATACCACGGTCTCGGCTGTGTTATTTTCTTGGCTATGGTATCTCTCAAAAGGGTTTTCGTTGCTATGATCCCATATCTTGTCGCCTTTGTATCTCCCATCATGTGGAATTTGGGAACATCAGACTTTTTATAGTCGTCAATATTTTCTCTTTATCTCTTTCTCCATGACTCTCATTTTCACTGATCCTTCCATTGACCTTTTACCCTGACCCTGTGAGGGACTCTGCCCCGCCTCCTAGCTCTTCCGATGTTCCATCTTTGGTTCTGTCCCCAGCTGCTGGCTCGCCTGATTCGGATCCTGCACCATCAGCACCATCAAAGTCTCTCATAGATATACGTCGTTCCACTCGGGTAAGGGCTCCTCCTTCTCATTTTTCTGATTATCATTTTTACTTTGCTCTTGCTACTCTCTATGAGCCTCATACCTATCGTGAGGCTAGCATTAATCCTCTTTGGCAGCAAGCTATGACTGATGAACTTGATGCACTTCACAAGACTCATACTTGGGACATGACCACTTTGCCTCCTGGCAAGTCTGCAGTTGGTTGTAAATGGGTCTATAAGATCAAGACTCAGGCTGATGGATCCGTTGAACATTACAAGGCTCGCCTAGTTGCTAGGGGATTCACTTAGGAATATGGCATTGATTATGAGGAGACTTTTGCTCCTATTGCTCGTCTTACCTCTGTTCGATCCTTACTTGCTGTTGCTACTGTTCGTCATTGGCCTCTGTTTCAGATGGATGTGAAAAATGCATTCCTTAATGGTGATCTTCTTGAGGAAGTCTACATGCAACCACCTCTTGGCTACTCTGATTCTCAGAATAAAGTTTGTCGCCTTCGCCGTGCTCTCTATGGTCTTAAGCAAGCTCCTTGGGTTTGGTTTGCTAAGTTCAGTTATGTGGTTACTCAGCAGGGTTTCACTCCTAGTTCCTATGATTCAGCTCTCTTCATTCGCCATACGCCTATTGGTATCACTCTCATTCTTCTTTATGTTGATGACATGATTATTACAGGTGATGACACTGCAGGCATCCGTGATCTAGAACAATTCCTTAGTCAATATTTTGAGATGAAAGATCTTGGCACTCTTAGCTACTTTCTCGATCTTGAAGTCACCTCCTCTTCTGATGGTTACTATCTTTCTCAGACCAAGTATGCTTCTGATCTTCTCTTTAAGGCCGGTCTCACTGATAGCAAGACTGTCTCCACTCCCTTAGAGCTTAATGTTAAGCTCAATACTACTGATGGTGAGCCTCTCTCTGATGCTACTCTATACCGACAATTGGTGGGCAGTCTCATCTATCTTTCTGTCACTCGTCCGGACCTTGCTTATGCTGTTCATCTGGTTAGTCAGTTCATATCTGCTCCTCGCTCCATTCATTATGCTGCAGTTCTTCGTATTCTTCGGTACATCAAGGGAACGCTCTTTCATGGTCTTCACTTCTCGACACAGTCTTCCCTTGAATTGCGCGCGTATGTTGATGCAGACTGGGCTGGAGATCCCACTGATCGTCACTCTACCATAGATTACTGCTTCTTACTGGGTTTATCTCTTATCTCTTGGCGTAGCAAGAAACAGTAAATTGTTGCTTGTTCCAGTACTGAAGTTGAGTACCGTGCTCTCGCCGATGCCACCACAGAACTCCTCTGGCTCCGTTGGCTCCTAGCTGACATGGGTGCTCTCCAGACAACCAGTACTCCTATTCACTGTGACAATCGTAATGCTATTCACATTGCCCATAATGATGTTTTTCATGAGCACACCAAGTACATTGAGATCGATTGTCACTTCATTCTTCATCATCTTCAGCAGAGTGCTCTTCACTTACTATCTGTCTCCTCTAAGGACCAACTTGCTGATGTATTCACCAAATCCCATCCACCTGGACGCTTATGCGATCTTGTGTCCAAACTCAAGATGACTTCTTCGTCACCACCTTGTGTTTGAGGGGGGATGTTAGTATATATTATAGGCTTATTGTAGGCTTACTGGGCTTTAGGTCCAATATACTTATACTGCACACACTACTCTGCCTATATAAAGGCAGTTCCGTGTATTAGTTTATTCACTGAATATATTATACAAAACTATTTTGCTCACTTTCAGTCTCTCTTTTCTCTCTCTCTTCTTATTCTCAACATGAAGTATGGATTTAACTTAGTAACAGGCTTAAATCTGGTACTAATGTCATGGAAGAGCGCTGATGACCCTTCAAGAAGTGATTATACTAATCAGCTTGATCCTAATGGATTGCCATAATTTCTTCTAAGGAAGGGTCCAACAGTGGTATACAGGACAGGACCATGGAATGGTCTCCATTTCACTGGTATGCCTAATTTGCAACTCAACACAATTTATACATATGAATATGTTTCCAATCCGGAGGAGACTTATTATACTTATCAGCTTATTAACGACTCGGTTGTTTCAAGGATGGTATTAACTCCTGATGGCAAACTGCAGCGGTTCATATGGATCGATAGAACACAGAGTTGGAGCGTCTACTTAACTGCACAAGTGGATAACTGTGACAGGTATGCATCGTGTGGTGCATATGGTAGTTGCAACATTAACAATTCCCCAGCTTGTGAGTGTTTGACAGGATTTGTGCCAAAATTTCCACATGATTGGAATGGGGGGGATTGGTTACATGGATGTGTACCAAAGACGCCTTTGGATTGTGGGGGTGGTGAGGGTTTTCTAAAACACTCTGGCATTAAATTGCCAGACACACGGAACTCCTTGTATAATAGGAGCATGGACCTTATTGAATGCAAGAATATGTGCTTGAAGAACTGCAACTGTACAGCTTGTGCTAGTTTGGACATCACAGGAGGAGGAAGTGGGTGCATACTTTGGTTTGGAGAACTCATTGATATAAGAGAGTACACTGAATATGGGCAAGACATTTACATAAGAATGGCTGCCTCTGAATTAGGTATGGTTCATTTATCTTAGTCTTAATTTTTTATTTATTTTTGTTTTAGTCAAAATTTAAATGAGACCAATTGAAATATAAGCATAAGGAAACATTGTGGACAATTAGGAATTAGTCCAACTCAAATATGTGAGAAAATGATAAAATGATTTGAGACAATAATTTTTCATAATGCTAATGCAGATTTCTTATATTGAATTCATGATTGCAGCAGCATATGGAAGCTTGAAAAGGAAGAAACAAGTGAGGATCATAGTTATCTCTGTATTATCTTGTGGAATGGCTCTCCTTGGCCTATGCTTGCTGATATATGTCTTGAAGAAGAAGCCTAAAAGAAAGGGTAACTCAATTTAAAAGATGCCAAAATCAAGTTTGATCAGTGAAAATTTATATTAAAAGGTAGGATGACTGATCTTACAACCACCACCCCAAATAAATCCTTTTTCATATTTAAAGTTATAATTTCTTTTCTGACCTCATCTTGGCAATCATTTTTAGTATTTTTCTGTTTCTTTTACCATATTTGCATCAATCAGTGGGGAGCATTCAGCATTGTGTAAACTCCCCTTCTAGATGTGGTTCTCTACTTTGCAATTGATATCCACTAGGAAGAGTCATAATAAGGATGTAGGGATTATAGCTTGTCAATGAGCACCAGTTTGGCACACAATGACTGGAAGAATCCAGCATATAAAGTGTTCCATGGTTGGTTAAAACTTCCAACATTCCTAAAAATATGTATACCTTCTTTAGTTCATATGTGCTACATTCTTTGCAGGAAATATCTTGTACAGTCCAGAAGGACCAAAAACAAGACATCACCAAGGGAAGTGAGAATGATGATTTAGAGCTACCATTGTTTGGTTTTGCTATAATTGCTTCTGCCACGGATAACTTTTCGGTTACAAATGTGCTTGGAAAGGGCGGCTTCGGAGAAGTTTACAAGGTATCTAAATAGAAAGACTGCTATACAGTTCCATTAATATAGTTGAGACTCTCCACTCTGCATGGAACCAAATTCAAACACCAAAATAGTATTTCTTCCCATGAATTTTAGCCCTTATTCCCTGGTTTCCTTGATAACTTCTGCTTAGTAAAGCAAACTATCTTTGTGAACTTGCATAATTTTTCAGTAGCAGTTTGCTTTCTGAAAGAAAGTATCAACTTATGAATTTGTTCATGTGAAATTCAAAAGAAAGTAACTCTTTGCATGTTCCAATATTGGAATTTAACCAAAAGGGATGACTTCTTTTGCAGAAATATTTACTTAATGTCTGCACAAACTATATTTTATTATATTTTTCACGAAGTCATGCAGGTGGGGGGATAAGTAATCTTTCCTTCAGAAAAAAAATTTCAGCCATTGATAAATGAATGCATACATACAAATTACAAACAATATATAGAAGTACAATATCCCTTATATCTGAACATTTGTGACTGATAAAAATTAATAATGATATACAGGGCATTCTAAAGGAGGGACAAGAAAATAAAGAAATAGCAGTTAAGAGGCTGTCAGTATATTCAAGACAAGGACTCCACGAATTCAAGAATGAAGTTTATAGCATTGCCAAACTTCAGCATCGTAACCTTGTGAAGCTTTTAGGATGCTGCATTCAAGAAGAAGAAAGGATGCTGATATATGAATACATGCCCAACAAGAGCTTGGACTCCTTCATTTTTGGTTTGGTTCCATCAAGACCTTAGCTTAGATTAAAATTTCTCTACATGAGCTTCAAAGTACTCAAACTTCTTGTTGAATTGATGTTTTGACCAGTCATAGTTTTGTACATGATTACAATGGAAGTTAAACCAAACAGCAATTTCCTTACTGTTCCTTTTGAACCAATATTTTTATACAAACAGTCAGTACAATTTTTAGCCATCATTGTTAACTTTGCTGTCCCAGCATGAATTAACTTGGAGATAATACTTGCAGATCCAAACCGAAGCATATTAGTAGATTGGTCTAAGCGCTTCCACATTATCAATGGGATTGCTCGGGGTCTACTTTATCTTCATCAAGATTCTAGACTGAGAATTATCCATAGAGATCTAAAAGCTGGAAATATTTTATTGGACTATGAGATGAATCCAAAAATTTCAGACTTTGGCATGGCTAGAATTTTCGGAGGAGACCAAACTGAAGCAAAAACAAGCAGAGTGGTTGGAACACAGTAAGAATCTCCATATATATTGTAATTGCAAATTTGCAACCACTATCCATAATATGTTCATTTAATCAATAACTTTTTGCAGCGGTTACATGCCTCCGGAGTATGCAATTGATGGGATCTTTTCAGTAAAATCTGATGTGTACAGTTTTGGCGTTTTGGTACTAGAGATTGTGAGTGGTAAGAGAAATAGGGGATTCTATCATCCAGACCACAATCTTAACCTTCTTGGACATGTAAGTGATGTCAACAAATATAAACTTCTTTTTTCTTTTGAGTTTTGCCCCTTTTTTTTGGTACCTTTCATGGTTTCAATGGACAGAGTTTATCTCCAAACCCATTTGGAAGAAAATTCCTTCAAACCACTACATGATGACCCAAACGACCATCTATATGTACTTTTAGTAACATGATCTATTTAATTATTCATGTGACTTGCATGTGAATGGTTTTATGAATCCTTACATAATGAGTTTGAGAAAGACTTTGTCGGGTTTCAATATATTCCCTTTCTCCCTAAACATACTTTTACAAAATGACCTAATTTATTTCAGGCATGGAGGCTCTATAAGGAGGACAGACATTCGGAACTAATTGATAAATCAGTAAATGAGTCGTGCAATCCAACCGAAGTGTTACGATCAATTCATGTGGGTCTATTATGTGTGCAACAATGTCCAAAATATAGACCAACCATGTCCACAGTGGTTTTGATGTTGAGTAGTGAGACTGAACTGCCTGAGCCTAAAGAGCCCGGTTTTCTGACTGGAAGGTATTTTTCAGACGTGGATTCTTCACCAATAATGCAAGAAGGATCTTCAACCAATGGACTAACAATTACGTTGTTAGATGCATAAAGGATATGACTAAAATCATGTTCCTTTTACAAAAAAATCTTTATCTGCTCTATTGCTTTTATTTCATTGTTAATGCAATGTATGAGTATAGTTAGTTGGTGAAAGTATATTCAACGATTGCAACTTTCCTACCTGATTCCCAACTAACAAATTTTACATTTTTGGAAAATTGTTTTCCACCCTAACTATCAAAAAAATAAAAATTCTTAAACAAAGTTTTATACTTCTGCATTATATTATGAAAAAAAATCATGTCATTGATTCCCATGTAAACCTAAACAAAAGCCTCAAGCCAAAAACATCCCATGGTAGTGCATAGGAGCACTAAATTGTGAATGTAATTTTTTTTCTTCAATAATTTGAAAAATGAGAGGAAAGGGTCTTATAATACCCTAAACAGACTAAAGAAGCATTAGCAACATTTACTCTTTATCCTAACGAGACTAATCACAATTGAAGCATCTCGTAATCATTTATACAATCCAATTAAATTGAGTAAGTACATGCCCAATGTAGAAAGCAGCATAAGCCTGTTCATTACCTTAACAATCCCAATCCAACCACAACAGTACATCAACATTGACAAGAGAATGGCTGGTCATTCTAATATTTTTCATTGATTGCCTATTTGCCACTGATCAGGATATTGATTGAAGCACTACAAGTGATTTAACTAGCCTCTTAACGAGTCTCTTTAGTCTCTTTACGCAGACGGAGAATGACTGAGAAAAGGCATCACAGTGAACAAGTACATAAATAGAAGCAAAAGATAAGCCCTCCATTTTGGAATCCATTTCTATGCTCGTTATTGCTAGAGTATTGGTCTGCTTTTAATTTAAATCATGCAAAGAATGCAATATATGATTATTCGTACATTTAGTAGCTCAAGCAATACAAAGTGGCAAATATCATATCACACTTACTCTATAGGGAAGTAGGGAACTAGTAGGCAGGGGAAAGAGGTGACAACTTTACAATTACCTGAATAATTGTTTATCTTGTCACTTCATTTCACAAGAAAATTGCCCGCTTTTGGTCGTAGTGACTATTCTACCGTCCCTTAAACGATGAAAAGCTGAGTCCATTTAGGGAACAAGAATCTGCTTCAGGAGGATTACTTTCTGTAAAAAAAACCTGGCTGCTTTGGTGAAGGCAATAAACTCTCATTCCCCAGCATTAGGATCACAGATGACATGTCTGGCCTATCACCGGGGTGTTGTTGCACACATAATAGACTTACGTGAATGCATCGTAATGCTTCTGACAGAGTGAATGAGTCACTTTGCACTTCATCCAATAGCTCTAGAGGCCTCTCCTCAATCCATAGTCTCCATGCCTAAAACACACACAAAAATGTGTCCGTTGATACCTTAGAAAAATGTCTCCATGCCTATAATGAATTTTAAGAATCACATTGATCCACTGTAATGGATGCTCTTAGGGCAATAATTAAGGAGTATTAAATGCTTATACTTTACAGGAAATAACGAATTTTTAATATTAAAATAATAAATAAAAAGACTAAAATACCCTTAAAAACTGTTTTTTCCTTAAATGTATTATTTTAATATTAAAATTTAATATTAAAATTAGTTTCTATAAAATAAAAGTATATAAATATAAAGCTTCTTTGGAATTTAAATGCTTCTTTGACACATGATTAACATGATCTTCTTTTATAGACCCTCGTATTTTGCAATAATCTACCATATTTGTCTGGAATTGTGACACATCCTCTTATAGAAGAGACCGGCGTAAGTAACGGTTGATTACTTTATAATTAAAAACTTAAAAATAATAGTAATTTGCCCCTAAGCATTTTCATTGGAACTGGCACTCTCCACATGTCAGAGATGTAACAATTTAGTAAAGGCAATAATTAAAATTCATTAACAATGATTCTAAAAGGAAATAATAATGTATTACCTATTTTCAATTAAGTGCAAACAAATGGCCACGTTGGATTTTAGTAAAGGAAATATTAACTTAATATTCAATTGCAATTAAGTGGGGAGAAATGGCCAGGTTGAATTGTAGTAAGTGGAGACAAATGGTTTGGACTAGGGGTGGGCAAAAAACCGTGGAACCCGACCCGCCCAACCAATCCGGCCGACCCGCTTGCCCGCCCGCCCGCTCGCATATATACGGACGGATACGGAAGGTATTTTAAATATCCGGATAACGGACGGATAACGGTTTTTGGATTCATTTATCATATTTAATTAAATAATATATATATATATATATATAATTATATATAAAGTTATAAACCCATAACTAGTTTTTGATTATTTGTATTTGTTTGGATTATTTGTATTTGTATTTGTTGTTTTGTATGCTTGCTAAATTAGGGTAGAAATTAGAATGTATGACTATTTATTTAGCATGCTTGGTAGTTGCCTAGTTGGTAATTTAGGTTAATATGAATTTATAGAAATTAGAATGTATGATTATTTATTTAGCATGCTTGGTAGTTGCTTAGTTGGTTGGTATTTAGGTTAATATGAAATTGATTTTTTGTATTTGTATTTGTATGTGCTAGGAATTGTTGCTACTTCATTTATGTTTGGTTTTTTATATATAAGAATGGTTTAAAAAGTTAGCAAATAAGGAGGTTTAAATTAATAGTAAAAAAATGGCTAAAAAAACTAAATTAGACCCAATTTATAAGTTGTTAATTTGGCTTTAAAATGGCCCAAAAAAGCAAAACAATGAATGGACTAAATTTTTAAAGTCCACTTGCAAGCCCAAAAAAGTCCAAAAAAAGCCCACTTGGAACCATTAAACCCGACCACCCGCCTGCCAAACCAGCTCAACCGACCCGCCCGCCCGAATTTATCAACGGACGGTTAGCGAACGGATTATCCGTGAATTTATTTTCTACGGACGGACAACGGATTTGCCCAATACCCGACCCGTCCGACCCGAACCCACCCCTAGTTTGGACGTTACAATTTAGTAAAGGTAATAATTAAGATTCATTTATCATGATTCTAAAAGGAAATACTAACATAAACTTACTTTTACAAAATGATCTAAATTCTTTCAGGCGTGGAGACTTTATAAGGAGGACAAAGCAAGAACGATATCGAACCAATGGTCTGACAATTACATTGCTAGATGCTCGGTAAAGCATATGCCTAAAAACACGTATTTTTTTTTAAAGAATTTCTATGCATCTGCTCTATTGCTTTCATTTCATTTTGTTTTAATAAAAAAATAGCTATTTTATTGAGAAATATCGGAAAGTACAATAGGTAAAATATAAACAGTGCACTTTTCAAGCAACACCTACTCTAAATTTGAAGACAGAGTTCTCTGTAACCAAAGCTTTTGCAGCCTTGTTACAATGGGGATTAATAAAATTGAAGTCTATTAGCAAGAAGTTGGCAGCTAAAATTATAATGTCATCTACAAGCACTCCAAGCTGGGCAAGACACGGGTTAACACCTTGGATGTCGCCTGAGTCTCAATTTGGAATTGATCACCTGCCAAAGGAAGTGTGCAGCACATAGCAGCCATGACAAAACCGGTGTGTACCTGAATTAAAACACTCATTCTAGCCAACCGCTGTGCCATATGAACAGAGGTAGCAATATTCACTTTGTACCTATCTTGGCTAGGAGGATTCCATTTCTGAGGTCTAAAGGCCCTAGGGACATAAAAGGTTTCGTTCTGAATGAATTCGTCATTATCACCGATATATATCTCACCTAATCCATAATGTATTCATGTAGATTTGGAGAAGTACTGAAGTACACTATATACAATACTAAATAATTCCAGTTTTCACAATTTGAGGATCAAACCAAAATTATAGCTGTAGTGACTCATGCAATATGTGTCATACTAATTTATGTATGCATAGTCTTAGGGAATAGTTAGGTACTCGAAAAAGTTTTGGACACTCTTATTAGAAAAAATAAATAAAAAATAGTGAAGGATATTCAATGATTGCAAATTTCCTACGTGGTTGCCAACTAACAAATTTGTAAAGGTTCAGAAAAATTAAAAAATAATGCTTAATTGGGAAAATGGTAATTTCTTAAACAATTTTTTTTTTTACTTGAAAACCAACTCTGCACTATATAATGAAAAAATATGATGACATTGATTCCCATGTAAACCTAAAGAAAAGCCTCTTTCCAAAAGCATCCCATGATGGTGCATAGGACACTAGCTACAGTTTAAATCTTCCTTTTCCCATCCAAATATGGGAATGAATTCTTATTGCTTAACCAACTTGTACACTCGGGCTCTGCTTTTATATAGGATAGCAGAAGAAAGAAACTAACAAAACTAAATCCTAACGGCTAATCTACAGTGATAAACAGAATAACTAACTCTATAACCAATCACAAAACAACATCTTGATAGTCACGTGATTCATTAAATATTCACGTGCGGGAACAAAATAAATAAGATATGCTATGCGAGTTGTAGTATTGCTGAAGTGACTAAACGGCATGAGTAGACGACACGTCGTCTTTTTGGTGGAGACAAAAAACGACTAGTCGTAATTCAACAACATGCTTCTTCACTTTCATTGCTGCATACTTGTATTCACTGCTCTTAAGTTTCAATGTTGCTCCTCACGGCTGCATATCGTATAATAAGAGGTATATGCAGTTTCATGCAAACAAGAACCTTTCAATTTTTCTTCCTATCCCTTCTCTTAACTAGTGTCTTTACACGGATGGAGAAGGACTAAGAAAAGTTACCACAGTAAAAATAAAATCCATGCCAGGGCAGAAGAACTTAGTTCGATTTTAGTGGGACTTTCTGAGAATTCCAGGCCTTACTTTGATCCTAAATGGTGCAGTCCACCCCTGGGAAGACTCGATATTAATTGTGATGCTGCTGTTGGAGCTTGTATTATAAAGGCTTAGTCAAAGATTATTTAAAACCAGAGATAGCTGAAGCAAAGGCAATTCAATTTGCACTCTTAATGGCTCATGAGGAGAAGTTAGAGAGCATTGTTATAGAAGGGGATAATAAATACTTCTTGGATGCAATTAGAGGCGATAATCAGTAGCCAATCTGGAGGAATAGCATGATTCTTGATAACATTAAGGTATGGCAGAGTAGGTTCACTAGTTCTAGTTGTCAGTTTGGCTGGATTAATAGACAGGCCAATACGGCAGCTCATGAGCTTAGTAGATAGGCTTTGAAGACAAAAAACTCTGGGCTGTGCACTGTGCTTGCATCAATGTTTCCTCCAAAGTTTTTGGGTGCTGTAATCAGTGACAGTTGTGTAGTTGAGTAGCTCTTGTTAATAAATTCTGTATATCTCAACCAAAAAAAAAGAAAAAAAGCAAAAGATAAGACCTCCATTTTGCAATCCATTTCTCCGCTCATATTGCTAGAGTACTGGCCTGCCTTTTAATATAAATCATTCAAAGGGTGCAATATATGATTATTCGTACATTTAATAGCTCAAGCAATACATGTTGGCAAATATCATATCAAACTTACACTATAGGTAGGCCAAAGAGGTAAATACTTCATAATTAACTTACCTTAAAAATTCTCAATCTTGTCACCTTATTTCACAAGAAAACCCTCTCCTGTCGTCGTAGTGACTAATCTACCGCGCCTCCAACAATGAATAGCTGACTCCGTTTATGGAACAAGAATCTGCTTCAGGCGGATTCCTTTCTGTATAAAAACCTGGCTGCTTTGGTGAAGGCAATAAACTCTCACTCCCCAGCATTAGGACCACGGATGACATGTCTGGCCTATCACTGGGTTTTTGTTGCACACATAATAGACCCACGTGAATGCATCGTAACACTTCTGACAGAGTGAAGGAGTCACTTATCACTTCATCCAATAGCTCTAGAGGCCGCTCTTCAATCCATAGTCTCCATGCCTAAAACACACAAAATTGTGTCAGTTGATTAGAGATGTTAGAGTACTCTCTGATTTGTCAGATTTTTGAGAGTGCTAAAGATCATGGAATGAAGGGGCATTGTTATTAACTTTCATAATGGTTGTTAAAGTTCCTGAAGCAGTCCAATTTTTCAATTAATAGAATCCAACTATGCAGTACAATTCAAGTTCTATGTGAAGAGCAACTGCAACTTTTATCACATGTTTATCAACATGCTATATAGTAAGATTTCTTTCTTATTCTTACATGTCCAAGAAGGTTATGGTTGTGGTCTGCGTGAAAAAAATTTCTGTTCTTCCTTCCACTTACTATCTCTAATACTATGACACCAAAGCTGAAGACATCGGATTTGATTGAGAAGAGCCCATCAACTGCATATTCAGGAGATATATAACCACTGCAAAATAACATTGCAAGTGAAATTGAGTTTGCAGATAATGCAACATAAATCACGAAACAAGATTAGGCATACTTACTATGTCCCAACAATTCTTTTAGTATTTTCCTCAGTTTGATCTCCCCAAAACGTTCTAGCCATGCCAAAGTCCGAAATTTTTGGGTTCATATCCTTGTCTAACAAAATGTTGCTGGCTTTCATATCTCTATGGATAATCCGTAGTCTAGAGTCTTGATGAAGATAAAGAAGCCCTCGAGCAATGCCACCAACAATATTCATGCGTGTATGCCAATTTAGCAATTTGCTTCTTGTTTTATCTGATCATGTTTTCAAACTTGTTAGTTCAGTGTCCAAACTGAATCCTCATAGAAGGAGTCCAAATTGGAGAATGATAAGAATAGAAAAAGAATGTGCAAAGAGTTTCAAACCGAAAATAAAGAAGTCTAAGCTCTTGTTGGGCATGAATTCATAAATTAACATTTTTTCATCTCCTTGAATGCAAAAACCAAGGAGCTTTACAAGATTCCGGTGTTGAAGTTTGGCTATTAATTGAGCTTCATTCTTGAACTCCACAACTCCTTGCCCTGAATTCTTTGAAAGCCTCTTCACAGCTATTTCTTGCCCCTCCATTAATGTACCCTATGAATCATTATTAACAAAAGTTACAAGATTTTCTATTATAAGATAACTCATCTTAGCTAGCATATATTTATGTTACCCTGTACACAGGTCCAAAACCACCTTCTCCTAGCTTGTTGTGATTTGAAAAGTTATGAGTGGCATCAAGTATTATAGTCAAGTCAAATACTGGCAACTCCAGATCCTCCTCCCTGCCCTTGTTGACGTTATCCTTTCTAAATCCTGAAAATTTAGAGATGGATTTGTCATGCATTCAGAACCAAACAACTGACCAGGTCACATATTTATATGATGCATTCTTTGTAGTTAGCAACCTTTTCTATAGGGTTCTCGTTGGCAGTTTCTTGTTGACCCAACTACTATCATATTAAGACATGTTAGGTTAGTTTACCTTCTTTTCGATCTTTCTTCTTCAGTACAAACAAGATGAGTCCTAGGATTACCATTCCCGTGACTATTGTGACAGAGCTGGCTATGATTACAGCTGTTTTCTTCTT
>OU015765.1:36247972-36349091 GCA_907173295.1 Fagus sylvatica
GTCCAAACTAGCACAAGCTGTACAGTTGCAGTTCTTCAAGCACATATTCTTGCATTCAATAAGGTCCATGCTCCTATTATACAAGGAGTTCCGTGTGTCTGGCAATTTAATGCCAGAGTGTTTTAGAAAACCCTCACCACCCCCACAATCCAAAGGCGTCTTTGGTACACATCCATGTAACCAATCCCCCCCATTCCAATCATGTGGAAATTTTGGCACAAATCCTGTCAAACACTCACAAGCTGGGGAATTGTTAATGTTGCAACTACCATATGCACCACACGATGCATACCTGTCACAGTTATCCACTTGTGCAGTTAAGTAGACGCTCCAACTCTGTGTTCTATCGATCCATATGAACCGCTGCAGTTTGCCATCAGGAGTTAATACCATCCTTGAAACAACCGAGTCGTTAATAAGCTGATAAGTATAATAAGTCTCCTCCGGATTGGAAACATATTCATATGTATAAATTGTGTTGGGTTGCAAATTAGGCATACCAGTGAAATGGAGACCATTCCATGGTCCTGTCCTGTATACCACTGTTGGACCCTTCCTTAGAAGAAATTGTGGCAATCCATTAGGATCAAGCTGATTAGTATAATCACTTCTTGAAGGGTCATCAGCGCTCTTCCATGACGTTAGTACCAGATTTAAGCCTGTTACCAAGTTAAATCCATACTTCATACCCGGAAGAAACGTATCAGCTGGATGATCAAAACTCTGCCAAAGGATATTTTCTGCATTATTTTCTTTTCCATCTTTCACTATAAAGTTTCCTGTATCCAAAAGCTGTGCAATCGGGTTGGTTGCTGATCCTGATGAATTGGAAGACCAAATGGTATTGTTAGCACCATCCTTAAGGACAAGAATTCCTTGGTCCACAAGTTTCAAAGCTCCTGATGTAGGGTTAAGTGGGGTATCTCTATTGGCAACCCATACCACTGTCTTTGTAGATATCTTCTTGTACCATATTCCTATATAACAACTGTTAGAATTACTTGGGCTAAAGAATCCTAGCTCAAAATTCCCACCAGATGAAACTATAGTCTCACCATTTCTTATTGACTGAGTTGCAACAATGGTGTCTATTGCAGTTGAGATTACAAAGATGGAGAATGCACAACACAAAAAGTAGAGTACCATAAAGGCTTTCATGGTTTGCCTCATGCTTCTCATCCAAGTGGACCTTATTATACAAACTAACTTACAAGAACTGGCATTGACAAAATGAAATGCAAGGGGTGCAGAATTATTGGAAGCTTGAAGGAAAACATAAAGGGTCTCCAATGAAATGCAAGTTCTTACATGGTTGTATTTTGAATTGGTGAACACTTATTAAAAGATACCGTATTTTGAATTGGTAAAGAGTCAAAAGTTGAACCATTACTCTTTTATTTTTTTAATCATTTATTATAATTTTATTATATAATTGTTAGTTTTTTTTTTTTTGAAAGAGTTAGTATATATTTATATATTAGATTAAATTATTTACTTTTATATCCTTCTTTGACAATTACATTGCGGTTGAAAACCGTTCATATTAAAAAAAATCATTTTCTTACATCCAATTGAGATAATAGTTGACTCAAAATTCCCTAGTTACCCACTTTAATATAACAATACAGTTCATACAAACTAATCATGAAAAATTATTCAATAGTCCCGAATTATAAATAAATGCGTAGTACCCTCTCACATAGTGGTAAGTCCTACTATGAATTTTTTTGTAAGACCCACCATTCATGTGAGAGTGATATTACGCATTTATTTGTAGTCTTAGATTACTTAATAATCACTCGCTAATCACACCTTCAACAAAGAAGTTATGACATTCACATTCCCTTTCAGCATGTTCAACAGTAATAATCTTGGGTTTCAACAACAGTCAAATGCGCACAATAGCATATTAAATTACACATATCAAGGATTATATCTCTTAATGGATAATGTTTATCATGTTGCCTTGCTGATCTTTTATTTGACTTAGGATTTGTAATTGGTTGTATTTTACTAGTTTGTTTGTGTAATTATTTCTCTTGGTTTTGAAAATTGGTCACTCTTTGACTTAGGATGATATCACTCATGGTGGTTGGAGCTTAGTTGCAAAGAGTAACTATGGCTGTGAGTATTGTAGAAGTATCACGTTTAATTTCAACTATCTACTAAAAACAAACTCATGGGTCAAGATATCTAATGTTTCTTGGGCAAATTGTATTTTTTCTCTTTAATTATTGGATCCACTTCAATCCACCTTATAATCTATAAAATTAAACAATGTCTTCATTAATGTATCAGAAATATGCAAATACCTCCCCAACATCTCATTTTCAGTTAAATCCAAACAAAACAAATGAAATCTTTTTATGATGTATTAATATGTAGTGATAGATTTTGAATATTATGACTTGAAATTGATAAAATACATAAAAAGATTTTGTTACTTGTACTTGAATTTAACAGAAAATTAGACAATATGGGCTATTTGTATATTTTCAATACATCAATGGGGATATTGCTTTATTTATACATTAGAGTAGCAATTCAAATGAACGCAATAGTTAAAGAGGAAACGTACTGCAATTTACAATAAGTCTTAAGGCACAACAATTTCTACAAAATATTTCACAATTGCCAATATGTCAAATTATAAATGGTAGATAATAAAGTGATGTTGGTTAGTCCAAATAAAAACTAATAAATAACAATCAATTCAACATTTAAGAAAAATGTGGAAATTGTTATACCTCTAACATTATTCTTCCTTTTATATCTTGCTTGTGGAATTCAGAAAAACCCTTATGTGCTCTATCCCTCAATTGTTTATAATAATTGTCTTTATTTATAAGATATCCTTTGATTTATATTGTGTTGCCAAGAGATCTTGATGTTGACTATGTCTATATGTGGTTCAAAAAAAAAATCTCCACCACAATTGGATCAGAATTCTAGTGCTTGCTGACAAAAGCATTCAACCGGGCTGTTGTAGCCCATTAAGGATTACAAGATTACATTAGCTCACCCGTCTTTGTTGTTGGGCTGGGATACAAGCCTATCTTAATTAAAGATTCCTCCTGTCATGTCCACATCCAGACCCTAGCTACCCTTTCACTTTCCTTGTTGTGTATAGTTTTGGTTTTGCTTCTTTTTTCTTCTTATTTTATTTATTTTTTTCATTCCTCTCCTGTGGAAACCTCTCTTAAAGTAAACAAAACAAAAATTATTTTGACTTGTTCAGTTTCTTCCTCTAGAACTGGACAGTTATACCCCTGATTAGATAAGCTTATATAGTTTATTGTAAACTTAATAATACAGGTTGATTGCTTGCTTAGTTAAGAGTACTCATTAGCCTTTTTAGTGTCATAAATGGATTGGTTTATTTCATTGGTGCTCATCCAATCTAAGTTCTTTCAATTTTTTATGTTTGATAAAGAATGATAGCAATTGCAGCTCTGACTCAAAGACAAGCAGTCAATAAATTACCATATCATCACCAAAATTAGGTGAACTTGCATAGTGAGAGACTATAATAAACAACAAAACTAGATGGCATACCTAAGACCATATAATTGGTGCAAAAGATTGATTTATCCTTGTAAGATATACATACTAGTGGATGTGATGACATGTATAATTTATTAATTTTAGAACATGGAGGATACGGTAGTTTCGACAATTTGACTGAATGAGTTAGCTCAAAATGCATAATATTGTTTTTATGGATTATTTGTTTTAATTTATCAAAAGATTAATGCTATTTCTATTTTCTTCATTTTTTTTCTTTAATATATTCAATTCCTTTCATGTGTATTTTCATCATTAAGGATTGTTAAGGTTTATTTAGTCATTTCGGAGGTTTTGGAGATTTGTTTTTCTCTACCATTTTGGGGGTTTAGGGGTATTTCTTTCACTTTGTAGTTTTTGATAGTATTTTAAGTCATTTAAGTGGTTTCATGGATATTTTAGTCTCTTTTACAAGGGTTTAGTGGTACTATGACTATTTTTGAGGTTTCAACTTTCAAGGGGCTTGATCTAGTCATTTTGAATGTTTTTGAGATTTTTGTTGTTATTTTAGAGGTTTTAGAGGATATTTTGACATTTTTTTGCAAGCATTGAGAGTATTTCCAGTTATTTAAGTGCTTTTGACCCAAGTATTTTGTAATTATATATATGAATATATAATTGATTAAAATGACAAGTTGAATCCCCAGAATTAATAAATACATTAGGTGGATAACTATTTAAATAAATAGATGACTATATACCTAACCTGTCTGTGACCTCATCCAAACCCTTCCAAAGCCTCCATTTGACACCTCTAGTTGAAACAATCAATTTTTATTTTTTTTAATGCTTAAACAATGAATTTTGTATTGAGCATTCAAGCTTTCAACGAAGACTACCAGATAAAGTATCACAATTCTTCTTGGCTTCAGGTAGGGTGCTCTTTCATGGTAATTTTCAAATCATGTAATTTAGCTCAAAAGTCACATATAATAACTTTATAAAGTGCCTTTTTTTTTTTTTTTTTTTTGGATAAGTAACTTTATAAAGTGCCTTCTTCTTTTTTTCGGTATAAGTAACTTTATAAAGTGCCTTTTTTTTTTTTTTTTTTTGATAACTAACTTTATAAAGTGCCTTAAGATAGCTTAGACGTTGATGTATTCATTTTAAAAATAGGCTTGAATTTCATCACCTTCTCTCATTCTTTTCAATATTATAATATTAGTAGGCTATAATGAGCCTATTACGAAACAATTGGTTCATATTGTCCACTATAAAAGACTTATCAAAAAAAATATATATAAAAGACTTGAACGTCAAATCAAATCCTTGCTACAAAATGTGGAAAGACCGAAAGAGTCTTCCCAACATCAATTAGTGGTTTCTAATCTTTATTGAAAATAATTTTTTCCTTGTTGAAAAAACTGAGCCGTCGGGTCATACACGAAACTTTCTTCGATGATAACTGGGAGCAGCTTGGGTCCAGTGCACAGGAATATTGAACCAATATCTATTTTTTTTTGGGGAGAGAGAAGAGAGGAATCTAACCATAGGAAACATAATGTGTAGTGCGCAAAGACTAAGACTTGTAAGCAAATTAATTCTAAGAAGAAAAAAAAAATCTACAGTATCCAACTTAAGTATGTCTTACATCTATATCTGCTTAAAAGTAAACTTTTTTACTTAAGTATGTCTTACATCTATATCTGTTAAAAGTAAACTTTTTTTTTTCTCTAAATAAATAAATAAATAAAATTTACTTAATGATTTATGGTATGTTTGGGATGAAGGTAAAGGAAATAAGAGTAGAGGGAAAGATTCAATAATATATTATTTTTAGTATATTTTGATCATTTTCTCCTCCTTTCTCTCTTTAGGTATGGAGCCAGAAAATTTTTTTAAGGTGGGCTGCAAGCCTGCAACTACAAGTATAAGTAAATTTTGATGGTACGAGAAAATTTTATATAATAATAAAAAAAAATATACGGGACATTTTAAGTAAATTTTTAAAAGTAATTTTATTTATTTATCAAATCTCAAATTACCCAACACTTACTCAATCTCATAGTTTAAAAAATAGACAGTTCATAGAATCAGAAGATGAGAAGTTCAAAGGTTTAAGATTGGACTTGGTTCAATTGGGATGGAAATCCTGTGCAATACCTAAGGTATTGCATAGGTATTGCATAGCTCAAAATATTGCAATAGTTAGAACTTTTTTTTTTTACTTTTTTTCACTGTTTAACAGTTTAAAATTTTTTAACTTGCACATTTTTTAGCAGTGCAATACCTATGCAATACCTAGGTATTGCAAAATATCTCAATCTGTTCAATTGAATGTCGAAATGTGATGACATCATAATTAATTAATATGTCAATAAAAAATCATTAATTAATATTAAATTAAATAAATACCTAAAAATTAGCAATATTCAAAATTATCTTATTATTTTAAATATTTTAGTCATTTGTACAATATTTTTCATTATAAGATATAATATAAAAATAATATATTATATTTTAGACGTAGGAAAGGTTTAGGCTTTTAGGCCTGTTGCAACTAGTTTTTTAAAAAGAAGTGCTGCTCATCTGTCATTTCATTGCATACAATTCCCCAAAAATTCATTCATCTTCTCCAAATAAAAATATCAGAACAACTTAATCTTCCCTTTCAATCTCTCTTTCTCTTCCCCTGCATCCCATTTTTTCACTAGCTCTTTATCTGTGTCTCATTCTCTCTTCTCCAAAACTAAATGGCCATTGACAATGGTGTTGTCAGCAACGCGGCAACGGGTCACGATGAGTGAGTTTTTTAAAATTATAAATGTTAAAAAAATTTAAAATAAAAAGTTGGGCTGACCTATATTCATTCAATCATCTATATCTATTATCTAAATTAATAGGTGAATCTTTAGTTTTTTTATTTTTTAAATGTCATATCAGATTTCTTATTCTCACACCCTTCCCCCTAATTCTTTCTCTCTTACCTTTTAACAATATCTCTATTTAATTCTCTAATTAATTAATTCTTTCTCTTTTACTTTTTAACACTTACCTCTATTTAATTCTCTCCCTTTTCATATTCTTTTCTAACTCCCTTATCTCCTCATTTCCCTCACCTCCTCATCTCCCCGATTGATTGCATGCCAATCACCTATTTAAACACCTTTGTGTGCTTCCCTAAACTTCATATCCGATTGCCTTTATGGGTTTGTTCCTATTAGAAAGTTATTTGCCTCACCTATAATTTTTTCTTTTCGAATTATCGATCTTGGTTCTATAACTGCTAAAGGCCCGTGAATATTCCAAAGGCGAAGGGAAAAATGTGAACAAAAAAGGAAGATTGAAACAAGCAATTGAAAGAGAGCTACATACAAAGTTTTATTCTGGAAAGAAGTGGCCATACAGAGTTTTACAATGATCTGTTTTTGTTTCAATTCAATGCAGTTTTTGTAATTTTTTAAATGATCATGTTTATACACATGGCTAGGCTTTATTTTGGAAAGAAGTGCCCATAGAGAGTTTTGCAATGATCTGTTTCTATTTCATTTCAATGCAGTTTAGTGCTTCTTTACATAGCTTTACTTAGCGGTTATTGAACCGCTTTAGTTTTGAGTTTTTCTTGATAGAAAGAAAAATGATGTAATGAAAATGCCATGGCCCGTTTGGTTACCATCTCAGCAAACATCCCATTTTTTTGGTATCTTTGATAATATCTCCAATGTCCGCAAAACATGTGTTCAATATGTTCCAGTAGAACACCTATATAAAAAGTGCATTTTTCTCATGTTAATTAATAGAGTGATATTTATAAAACAATTTTAGCTAGATAAATCAATTAAAGAAATAATTATCTTGATTAATACAACAAATCAATAAATCTAAACAATAAAAAAACAATTTTGGTGTATCTAGCTAATGTACTACGTAGAGTACAATATATTTGTTCTAACCAAATGTACGTATGGAGTGAAATTCGTGAGTTAGACCATGCTATACAGTTCTACACTCATTTGAACTCTATAAAAAAATTTAAAAATTAAAAATAAAAACTAAGCTTACCCAAGAAAGATGTTGGACCATGCTATCTAGATACTTCAAGCTTGACACTTCAACTTCCTGCATCTAAAGCGACAAAGATTTATATTTTCTAATCTTTATCATTCCTTTGTTTTGTTCTTTTGTAGTAACCATTGTTTCATAGGCTTTGTGCAAATGAGATTAAAAAAGAATGGAAAAAAAATAGGGTGAAGTATGGTTGTTGGCAATTTGACTTTATATGTATCATTCCATCTATACTTAAGTGGACATACAATATTTATTCCATTCCAATTTATGTTTAGACAATTTTTGGAATGGTTAATGGACTTTCAATTTCCTTTTTGAATTTGAAAATTTCCTTTTTTGTTGTTCTTTTTTATTTCTTTTCATTTTTGCGATTTCCTTTATTTTCCCGATGGCTTTTTGACTGTTTGTATCTGAAACCCTTTCAGTGGGTGCACGTAAAGGTGTTGGCCGAATTAGAAATTCTGGAATCTAATGTGGTATGTTACTATGGAGTCTAATCCTTTTGTTTCATTTACACTTGTGGGTTTATTTTGTCTTGCTGTCTATATGTTACTATGTTTTGTCTTCCGGTTAGATTATTGTTTGAGGCAAAAAAAATGTCCAAATGGGCCACATAAGGGCTGTCACGGATGCTGTGTATTTGCTGCCATTAAACTTCACATTTGAGTATTGGTCAACTTTTTGTGTCCTATTTGATTTTAGCATTCCTATTATAGTGAAATTTGATTAGCAATCCATTGTCAATTGTCAATTAGCTATTGTCAACCGTATCTCCTAGGCTATTATTAAGGAACTCCAATTCCTTAATTTTAGGAATTAACTATGCCAGCTGTAATCATTGACCTTTGCTAGAATTCTCTAAAGATGTTACAACAAAGAGAGCCAGCCAAAAATTTGAAGCAAGGGGAAAGAAACATGGGAGAGAGAAAAAAGAGGGGAAGGCAAAAAATAATAATTAATCAATTGGAATAAATGTGGAGAGAAATAATTGGAAGACAAAGAGTGATAAGTGGTAATAAATTGTCAGACCGTTTAAAAATAGCAATTAATACCACTCTTAGAGGAATGTTTAAATTTATTTAAAAAAAAAATTTGTATAAAGATTAAAGTATAATTAAAAAGTTAAAGATAAAATGATAGTTTTTTTACTTACAGATTTTAACTAAATATTTTCCTATCATTTAAAATATTCTAACAAATTTGTATACAATAATACATGACAATTTTTTAGGGAGTAAAAAATTTTGTAATTAAAAAATTGATACTTTAGCCATTTTACGGTAGCTTTACTTCAATAAAAAATGTATATGTACACCATTATAATATTTTGAAATAATTGCCTATTATTTTAGGTCAAACCTTTAATGCATACATTTATTCCCCTTATATAGCCATTCAATACATTTGCATCTTCATTTTTTATTTTTTAAAAACTTAAATATAAATTGTTAAAATTAATCATATAAACATATTTGATATTTAATTCCAGCCCTTAATGCATACATTTATTTCTCCCTATTGCAATATTGTGATCTTCTTTCCTTCTTTTTATATTTCGTTGCATTCATAAATTATTATGTCATTCCTTTTTTACTTAAATTGCCATTCACTATTTATTCCCTTTAAATTTTTCTCCTAATTTATGAATTTTCTATTAACTTTCCATTCTATATTGTTAACAGCTTTGAAAACTATGAATTTTCTATTTTTTTCCAAAAGACAATAGTCAAAGCCAGCCATGTTTTTCCAATCAAAATTGATCACTTTAATAATTTACGAGGCAAAAATAATACTAGCATTGCTTTTGTGTAATGCATATTGTTTTGGGCCAATTTCAAAATGTGCCACTAATGATAACTAAAATGACTTAGGCTAAGATAAAAAAGAAAATTTATATAGTTATACGAAAGACATGTACAATATAGGTGTTTATTTTTCTTTTTATCGTGATCTTTTCTAATTGATTTTTTGTAGGTAGGATGCAGTCTTCTTATTATGCACGTTTGAGACATAAAATGTTTTTCAACCAAAAAAAAAAAGGATCTAATTCTTTTGATGGAGCGTCGTCTTATGAAGATACTGTTAATAGATGTAAGTTGAAAACAACATGTCCTGATAAAATGTTTTGTACAGTAACCTTATTTCATAAAGTTTCATAGTCTTTTTTTTTTTTTTTCAAAATAGTGTACCACCTTTTATTTGTCAATTTGCTAGAATTCTGAAATGTTTATGTAGTATTACTATTATTAAATCTGAATTGTATTACTTTTATCTGACTCCTACTTTTAATTTATGTTATTTTTATTGAGTTAAACAACTTTTGTATTTGTGTAGTACATGGAACAAAATAATTCATGTTTTTATTTTTTGTCGTTTAATGAAATTAGCATTACATCTATTTATAACTTATTAGATATCACTCCATTTATAGTTTTAAAATGGCCATTCAATATTTATTCCAATTAAATTTGCTGTTTTGTACACTTCCTCACAACATTCTGTTCTTCGTTCCTTCTTTAAACAAAGCAGAGAAACTCCCTACTGCAATATTGTGGTTTTCGTTCCTTTTTATTTTTATTTTTTATATTTCATTGCATTCATAACTTATTATATTGCCATTCACTTATTCATAACTTATTATATGTCATTCATAACTTATTATATTGTCCTTCACTATTTATTCCCTTTAAATTTCCCTCCTAAGCCATTTACTCCCTCTTTTTTTTTTTTGGTAAATAAGAAATTTCATTAAGCTAAATCAGGGAGCACCCCAATACATCTCTCTACCATGCCTCCAAAACAAAGGGAGGGAGAGTTTCTTGACAGCAAATAAAAGGGTGGGGAGAAGGAACAATTTTGGCATGCTCATGGGCTACCATATTGGCCTCTCTCATGATCCAAGCAAATTTACAAGAACTAAAGTTACGAGCTAAACAATTAATATCAAAACATAAAGTACTAATCTTCCAACTAGTGTTCTGTGGAGCACCAAGGATGGCCTCAATGCATACCTTTGCATCACTCTCCACCATGAAATTCTGGTAATCTTCTAAGCTTGCTAACTCAATAGCCCATTTGATGGCATGGGTTTCAACAACAAAAGGGTCATCAGCTACAACCATTTTAGACCAAGCCTTCAACACAATTCCTTTATGATCACGAGCTACAACAGCCATAGAAGACTTAACTGGACACCACGCAGCATCGACATTAAGTTTGATCTGGTTCACTATGGGGGCTGTCCAAATAGCACCCCGACGAGGCTCAGGGTTGGCAATCTGGTTGGCTGCCTACAAGTGTTCAAGAATTCTAATATCTAACCCATTGCACAAAGAAACAATGTTACCCTGCTTTACATTATGAACAACTTGATTTCTGAAAAACCAGATGCAATCAATAGATAGAGCAATCTGGGTGGCAGCCTGAAGCAAAAGTTATTTTCTATCCAAGGGGTCACAAGCAGGGATTGGGGGATCAATGATAAGTTTGATAATATCCAAGCAAGAGGAAATAGGAAAAAATTCAGGGAGACTACCACTACCTTGACCAAACCAAATGGCTTTAGAGACTGAACATCTGAAGAACACATGGATGATAGACTCATCTTTTGTATTACAAAGAGGGCAGCAAGTATCCCCATGACCAATCCTTTTAGCAACATTGAGTTTAGTAGGGAGTATATCCATGCCAATTCTCCAAAGAAGCACTTTGAACCTTTCATGAAATTTTAGTTTCCAAAACTTGCTCCAAAGAGACCCAGGTAAGACTGAATCAGCATGACCTTGGTGAGTCTTGAGGGCTGACTTCACTGTGAAAGAACCTTTGGGATCAATAATCCACACAAGTTGATCAGGTATAGGTCTAAGGGGGATGGAAATTCTTTTAATGGCATTTATTGATTCATCTGTGAACAGTTCACCCAGCATCTCAATGTTCTAGCTCCTTGAGGCTTGATTAATCAAACAAGTTGCAACCAAACATCTATTAGCAGCACCATCATCCTTTGGGGTAGGAGTGAAGTTAGGCAGCCATGGGACCCACGGGTCTTTTCATATGTCGATCTGGGCACCATCCCCAAGTAGAAAGCAAGCTCCCTTTGCAACCAAGTTCTTTATTCTATCAATGGCCTTCCAAGTGTAGGAGGCAGAACTCCTACAATCCCTTTTCATCTATTCACAATCAACCTTATATTTGCTTCTAAGTGCATTAATACACAAACTGTTCCTTTTGGATAACACCATCCATGTTAGCTTTGCAATAAGAGCTTCATTGAACACTTTAGATTTTCTAAACCCAAGCCCTCCACTTCGATTTGGGAGACATAACTGGTCCCAAGATTTCCCACGCCAAATATCTACCTTGCTCCTTTTTGGGATTCCACCAGAACCTACGAGTGGAAGCATCAAGTTTGTCACAAACTTTGTGAGGGATGTCAAATGTGGAAAACGTGTATGTGGGAAGAGCATTAGCAACAGATTTTATCAATGTGCTACGCCCAGCCCAAGACAAGGTTTTACTTCTCCATCCAAGTAAACGGAGCATCAAGCTTCTTGGAGAAATTTGAAGTCTTTGCACCTGCTCCGTGAAAAGAAAAGAGGTGCTCCAAGGTATGTGGAATTTTGGGGGATGCTTTTCATGTTGAGGAGCTGTTTGATGAGCCTTTTTCTGTCGCCTTGGACCAACTTGGAAAAAATAAGACCTGACTTACTTCTGTTTATAAGCTAACCAGACCATTGGCAGTACTTCTCAATGCATTCATCTAGGATCTTCACTTCTCTTCCATTAGCTCATGCAAACAAGATGATGTCATCGATGTACATTACATGGGTGAAGGCAGGGCCACCAACATTCATACACACTCTTTTGATATTACCCTCAATAAGCTCTTTGTCAATCAAATGGGATAAAACCTCCTGGCAAAGGATGAAGAGGTAAGGAGACAGAGGATCTCCTTGTCTAATACCTCTGGTAGGCCTAAATGATTTGGACTTGCCTCCATTAATAAGAAATGAAAATAACAGTGAGGTCACACATTGCATGATCCAATTTACAAAAACTTCTTGGAACCCAAATCTTCTGAGAACAGTTCTGAGGAAATTCCAATTAATACGATCATATGCCTTTTGGAGGTCAACCTTCATTGCTATGAAGCCACCCTTCACTTTCCTTCTTTTGAAACTATGTAGTAGTTCATGCATTATCAATTGATTTTCAGCGATCCATCTTCTAGAGATGAATGCTGATTGACACGGCGATATAAGCTTTTTTAGAAGAGGACGTAATATGTTCACTAGAATCTTTGCAATTGCTTTGTAAACAGTATTGCACAAACTAATAATTTTATTTATTTATCAAATCTCAAATTACCCAAACACTTACTCAATCTCATATTTTAAAAAATAGACAGTTCATAGAATCAGAAGATGAGAAGTTCAAAGGTTTAAGATTGAACTTGGTTCAATTGGGATGGAAATCCTGTGCAAAACTAGGGTATTGCATAGTTCAAAATATTGCAATAGTTAAAACTTTTTTTACTTTTTTTCACTGTTTAACAGTTTAAAAATAGGCTTGAATTTCATCACCTTCTCTCATTATTTTCAATATTATAATATTAGTAGGCTATAATGAGCCTATTACGAAGATTAATTACTATTGATTCATTGAAATGTTGTCCAATATAAAGGACTTGGACTGAGTCCAATGCACTAGAGCATTGGACCCAAGCTACACCCAAATATAAAAGATTTGAATGTAAAAGCCAACAAAACTACAAAATGTGGAAAGAGTCTTCCCAACATCAATTAGTAGTTTATAATCTTTATTGAAAATAATTTTTTCCTTGTTGAAAAAATTGAGTCATCGGGTCATACACGAAACTTTCTTCTAACTATGATATTTGATTTTTTGGGAGAGAGAAGGGAGGAATCTAACCATAGGAAACATAATGTGTAGTACGCAAACACTAAGACTTGAAAGCAAATTAATTTCAAGAAGAAAAAGAAAATCTATCGTATCTAACTTAAGTCTGTCTTACATCTATATCTGCTTAAAAGTGAAAAGTAAAATCTAAGTATCCAACTTAAATCTTACATCTATATCTGCTTAAAAGTAAACTTTTTTTTTAAATAAATAAATAAATAAAATTTACTTAATGATTTATGGTATGTTTGGGATGAAGATAAAGGAGATAAGAGTAGAGGGAAATATTCAATAATATATTATTTTTAGTATATTTCTGTTATTTTCTCCTCATTTCTCTTTCTAAAGTACGGCTGCAACTGCAAGTATTAAGTAAATTTTGACGGTACGAGAAAATTTTATTTAATAATAAAAAAAAAAAAAATATACGGGACATTTTAAGTAAATTTTTAAAAGTAAATTTATTTATTTATAATCAAACAAATTATAATCAAATCTCAAATTACCTAAACAGTTACTCAATCTCATAGTTTAAAAAATAGACAGTTCATAGAATCAGAAGATGAGAAGTTCAAAGGTTTAAGATTGGAGTTGGTTCAATTGGGATGGAAATCCTGTGCAATACCTAGGGTATTGCATAGTTCAAAATATTGCAATAGTTAAAACTTTTTTTTACTTTTTTTCACTGTTTAACAGTTTAAAAATAGGCTTGAATTTCATCACCTTCTCTCATTCTTTTCAATATTATAATATTAGTAGGCTATAATGGGCCTATTACGAAGATTAATTACTATTGGTTCATTGAAATGTTGTCCGATATAAAGGACTTGGATTGGCTCTAGTGCATTGGAGCATTGGACCCAAGCTGCACCCTGATATAAAAGATTTGAATGTAAAAGCTGACAAAACTACAAAATGTGGAAAGTCTTCCCAACATCAATTAGAGGTTTCTAATCTTTATTGAAAATAATTTTTTCCTTGTTGAAAAAACTGAGTCGTCGGGTCATACACGAAACTTTCTTCTAACTATGACATTTGTTTTTTTGGGAGAGAGAAGGGAGAAATCTAACCATAGGAAACATAATGTGTAGTGCGCAAAGACTAAGACTTGAAAGCAAATTAATTTCAAGAAGAAAATTGAAAAAACTTAAGTGAGTCATCTATATGTGCTTAAAAGTGAAAAGTAAATTTTTTTTTTCATAATAAATACGAAACTTTCTTCTAACTATGAAAAAAAATATACGGGACATTTAAGTAAATTTTTTTTTTGGGAGAAATTAGATCAAATCTCAAGATTACCCAAACACTTACTCAATCTCATAGTTTAAAAAATCTAGACAGTTCATAGAATCAGAAGATGAGAAGTTCAAAGGTTTAAATTGGACTTGGTTCAATTGGGATGGAAATCCTGTGCAATATCTAAGGTATTGCATAGTTTAGCAAATATTGCAATAGTTAAAACTAAGATTTTTGAAAGCAAATTAATTTCACAAGAAGAAAAAGAAAATCTACAGTATCCAACTTAAGTTTGAACTTACATCTATATGTTTGCTTGAATTGTGCAATATCTATTTTTTTTTTTTTAATACAGATATGAGAAATCTAAAATTTTATTTAATTTAATAAAAAAAAATAATTTTAATATAACAACAAATTAAGTAAATTCAAATTAAAACCTTACTTTATATTTAGTAATCAAACAAAATAAAAGTTCAAATTACCCAAGAACTTGGACTCAATTTTTTGGAAATAGACAGGATCGAAATCCTGTCAATTAAATTGCATAGTATCAATGCAATAGTTAATCCTACTTTGCTAGGTATTTATTTTCACTGTTTAACAGTTTAAAAAATTTGAAAATGCACATTTTTGAATTGTGCAATATCTATGCAATAAATTATGCAGGATCTCAATTTGTTCATTTGAATGTCAATGTGATAATTAATTAATATTTCAATAAAAAATCATTAATTAATATTAAATTAAATAAATACCTAAAAATTAGCAATATTCAAAATTATCTTATTATTTTAAATATTTTAGTCATTTGTACAATATTTTTCATTATAGGATATAATTAAAAATAATATATTATATTTTAGACGTAGGAAAGGTTTAGGCTTTTAGGCCCGTTGCAACTACTTTTTTAAAAAGAAGTGCTGCTCATCTGTCATTTCATTACATAAAATTCCCCAAAAATTCATTCATCTTCTCCAAATAAAAATATCAGACCAACTCAATCTTCCTTTTCAATCTCTCTTTCTCTTCCCCTGCATCCCATTTTTTCACTAGCTCCTTATCTGTCTCATTCTCTCTTCTCCAAAACTAAATGGCCAGTAACAATGGTGTTGTCAGCAACGCAACAATGAGCCACGGTGAGTGAGTTTTTTTAAAATTATAACTGTAAAAAAAAAAAATTTTAAAATAAAAAGTTGGGCTGACCTATATCCATTCAAGGTAAGAAAGATACTAACTCAAGTTAATACCTTCTCGTACTTAAACACCAACTTGCGACTGAAGTGGTGGGTTACTGGCTAACTTTGTGCATGTGTTCGAAGTTGAGTTTGGAATATTTTTCACTCAACCCTATCTACTTGGGTTGAGAAATGAAAAAAAAAAAATTTAAAAATTGAATTTTCATTCAACTATTTAAGTTAATTATTCAATAAATAATTACAATTTATAAAATTGGACTTAATACTCCAATTTCATTAAAATTGATTTTTTTTTTTTTTTGGTATAGTATACCCATAAAATTTATAAAAGACAATAAATTCTCTTTTTTTTTTTATATAAAAATATATATTTTCTTGATTAATGTATTAAATTATTAATATCATATTCAGCTCCCCAGCCAAAAATTTTGACCGCACCCCTTTCTGGCTTGAGTCAATGCATGACCTTCTAAGTTGAGTGATATTTAAACTCACATCACCCGATTACACCACTCTATCACCACTAAAGTTAAGTTATGGGGAACAATATTCTTATATTATGGGACCAAACATTGGACTAATGACGATACTACCACATACGTGGCCTTTAAGAGTCTTTTTTTACTCTGCCATCTTCTTCCAAAAAGTCTTTGCTTTAGTGCATATCTATAATGGATCCAACTTTAACAAGTTGGCTTAGAGCTCTATATTTTCTTTGTTGATAAAAGTTGGCTAAGAGTTCTAAGAACAGAAAGCCATGGACATTTTTGGTTTTGTGTTGATGATTTCATGTTCTCTTGTTTTCCTCTATGGATTCTCGGATGCTTCTGATAGTATTAATCAATCCCAGCCCCTCAGTGAGAACACCACCTTGGTCTCTAAAGATGGAAGCTTTGTCCTGGGTTTCTTCACTCCAGGTAAGTCCACTAATCGCTACTTGGGAATTTGGTACAACAATAACCCAAATCAAACTGTTGTTTGGGTTGCAAACCGACTCAACCCAATCAATGACTCGTCTGGCTTGTTGATGGTAAACAGCTCAGGTAGTATTGTTGTTCTCAGCCAGAGTAGCAGCACTGTTGCTTGGTCAGCAAATTCAACAAAAGAGGCCTCGAATCCAATACTACAGCTTTTGGATTCTGGAAATCTAGTAGTAAGAGATGGGAATGAACAAAACCCAGATATCTATTTGTGGCAAAGCTTTGATTATCCTAGTGATACATTGCTACCAGGGATGAAGCTTGGATGGGACTTAAGGAATGGTCTGGAATGGCGCTTATCATCATGGAAGAGTCCAGATGATCCATCTCCTGGAGAATTGACTTATGTGATTGAACCCCATAATTATGCCGAGCTAGTCATGAAGAAAGGCTCGGAGAAGTCATTCAGAACCGGCTTATGGATTGGCCATTATTTCAGTGGTATACCAACCTTAAACATCAACCCGCTTTACTCATACAGTTTTGTCTCCAATAAGGATGAGGTATACTACACATTCCACATGAGAAATTCGTCTGTATTCTCAAGACTAGTTTTGAACCAAACCAGCAACTTGATTGAGCGGTACATATGGGCTGCAGCAGGTAAAAAATGGAGCAAGTACACATTTGTACCAAAAGATGATTGTGACACTTATAATTTATGTGGTGTTTATGGAAATTGTATCATTAGTGCATCACCTGTCTGTCAATGTTTAGAAGGATTCAAGCCTAAGTCACAAGAAACATGGAATCCAGATGAGTGGTCTAAGGGATGTGTACGCAAAACACAACTGAGCTGCCAGGATAAAGTTGGGTTTAAAAAATTTGTTGGTCTCAAATTGCCAGATACCGCGAATTTTTGGAGGGATGGAAGTATGAATCTTGAGGAATGCAGAGTCAAATGTTTGAACAACTGTTCCTGTACGGCTTATTCAAACTCAAATCTCAGTGATGTTGGAAGTGGCTGCGCCATCTGGTATGGGGATCTAATTGATATTAGACAGATTCCAGTTGGTGGGCAAGATCTATATATCAGAATGTTAGCTTCAGAGTTAGGTATGTTTCCAATTTCCTTTATGCTTTGCATACTGATTCATTTTATTTCTTTACAAAACTGCAAATGCTTCCCTTGCTTTTCAATGTGTTTTGACTGTGGTTTAACTATATTTTCTTTGCTGTGTCAAATTCAACCATGTAGAGGCAAAACAAGGTCGTAAGATGAAGAAAGTAGTGGTGGTAGTTACTGCTTCCCTTGCTGTAGTTTTTGGAATGCTCTTAATTGGCTTTTGCATATGCAGAAGAAGGAGGACAAAGTTAAAAGGTAAAGTAACTTTACTCTTACAAACTTTAGCAAACATAGATTTGGCACACCGACACAACACATGAGGTATAGTGTAAACATATGGTGATACTGTTTTATGGAATTGTTTATAAGCAGAATCAACTTGCTCCCATTTGATAATACAATATTTTATTTCATCAAAAACAAAACAGATAATACAATATTTTGAACAAGGATTTCTATGAGGTATAGGCAATCATGTTAAATTTTTGCTGGTGCTTTGCAAAAGAATTTCACAAATTGAACAGTGTCATCAGATCAAGCAAACTTTGGGCAATTTGTTGCATGGTGAATCCCCCATCCAATTTCATGGTGCAAGTGAGATTTGTTAGTTACTAATTGCACAAAATTATACATGCCTAGCCCTCTAGAAATCCAGGGAAAACTTATGATATAGACCTTTATTAGTGTTCAGTTCCCAGTGGATATATCCTCTATAGCTAGCCCAAGCCCCAAGGTACTCATTTTAGTAGATATTTGTATGAATGATAATTAAATTACATTTTTTACCCTAATCTTTCACTTGATTTACAACGGCTGCTCAAACTTTAAAAATGCTCAATCACCCCTAATTTGAGAGAATTATTACAATGTTCATCATATCATCAAAATTGGAGTTATCTTAAATGGAAATGTACATGATTAGTGGGGCACACACACAAGTTGAAGTCTAAAACAAAACCAAAGTGATCAAATTACCCTCAGGTGGTGCAGTAAAATAAGACTAAATTATATTTTTGATCCTTAAAATTTTTGGTTATTTTCCATTTGGTTTCTTAAATTTGAGATTTTTCATTTTGGTGTACCAAGTTTGATTAGTTTTCAAAATGATCCCTTAAGTTTGAAATTTTTTATTTTTGGTACATCAAGTTCGATACATTTTCAAAATTGTCTTTTCGATCTTAAAATGGAATCAAAGTTGATAGACCAAAATAAAATAGAGACTGACAAGAATAACCATTTTGAAAATGGAATTGAACTTGATGGAAAATAAAAAATCTCAAACTTAAGGGACAATTTTAAGATCGGAAAGACAATTTTGATTACTTTTTTTTTTTTTTCATCATTTGAATATCTCAACTCTTATAATGATCCTCATTCCTTTCTTTTCGTTTCTATTTCAGTAAAAGCAGCAAGGAGTGTAACTATAGGTCATCAGAATAATGAACACCAAGAGGAAGACCTTGACCTCCATTTCTTAGACCTATCCACAATAGCATGTGCCACTAACAACTTTGCGGTGTACAACAAGCTTGGTGAAGGTGGTTTTGGACCAGTGTACAAGGTAAATTATGTACTGGTACAAAATCAATGACAAATGATGAAGCACGCTTTTATTTTGTTTCAGTTTCAGATTTTAGCAATTTTTTTTTACAAATTTGAATTTCAGGGTGTACTAGAAGATGGACAGGAAATTGCTGTCAAGAGGCTTTCGACGAGTTCCGGACAAGGATTGAATGAGTTCAAAAATGAAGTAAGATTGATTGCAAAGCTTCAACACCGAAATCTAGTAAAACTTCTTGCTTGTTGCATTCAGGGAGAAGAAAAAATGTTGGTTTATGAATACATGCCGAACAGAAGCCTAGACTCCTTCATTTTCGGTTTGCTTCCCAAAACCTAATACATTTTGTTGAGCTAGTATAACCATGTTATCAATATCTCAATAAGTATAGAATTTTTTCAATTTTTGGTTGACATATGGAGATATATAATTAACTTGAACTATAAACTTTCCAGATCAAACAAAAAGTAAACTCTTAGACTGGTCCAAGCGCTTCCACATCATATGCGGAATTGCTCGGGGGCTTCAATATCTTCATCAAGATTCCAGATTGAGAATTATACACAGGGATCTCAAAGCAAGTAATGTTTTACTTGATAATGAGATGAACCCTAAAATTTCGGACTTTGGCATGGCTAGAACTTTTAGAGGAGATCAATTAGAAGGAAACACAAATAGAGTGGTTGGAACTTAGTAAGTATTATTCACATGCTTTACTTGTAAATATACTTCATTTCCCAATTAATCCTTTTTACTTAAAACTAGTGATGTCCTGCAGTGGTTACATGGCACCAGAATATGCTTTTGATGGGCTATTCTCAACAAAATCCGACGTCTTTAGCTTTGGGATTTTATTGCTGGAGATAATAAGTGGGATGAGAAGTAGAGGGTTCTATCATCCAAATCACAGGCATAACCTTATTAGACAAGTAAGTTTCAAACCATTAGATTTCTTATTTAAATATGTTGGATAGTTGAATGACAAATTATGTCTTTACATTTTCAGGCATGGATATTTTGGAATGAGGGTAGGCCTTTAGAGTTGGTTGATGAATGCTTAGGAAATTCATGCTCAATTTCGGAAGTGCTTCGTTGTATCCATCTTAGCCTTTTGTGTGTGCAACAACAAACTGAGGATAGGCCAAGCATGTCATCTGTGGTTGTGATTTTAGGCAGTGAGAGTGAATTGCCTCAACCTAAAAAACCTGGTTTCTTCTTGGAAAAGGATTCAAATGAAGAAGGACATGGTTTCTCAAGTAAGGATGAACGGTCTTCAACCAATGAAATAACAATTACACTATTGGAGGCTCGTTAAGAATTTTGTACTAATGCAACTAATACAACATTGTTGACATAGAACTAGTCATCAATGTATATGTAAACTGTATTCCTATTCTCGATTCAGCCATGTCAATTCTATACGAATGTAAGGAACTTTAATTATTTTTACTAACTAAATAACAAATGTACTAATGCTACAAGTAATTTAATTTGTGGAGCTTGTTTTGAATAGCCCTGATTAGAAGTGTGACAAAAAATTTAATGAAGTTGGAGCATAGAGCCATCCAATTAGCATGTTCTAATAATGTCCCATAAATGCAACCAGATTCGTGGTTTGAGCATTGAAAAGAAATTCTCAAAGATTACACAAAAAAATAAATTCAAAGATTTCACAGCAAAATCTGATCACAAAAGCATTCTCCCGGGTTGTGGCGGCCCGTGAAAGATTGCCGTTAGCTCACCCATCTTTATTGGGCCTGGATGCAAGCCCATCTTAATTAAAGAGTCCTTCTGTCACCTCCACATCCAGAACCCAGCCACCTACCTTTCACTTTCCTTGGTGTGTTGCTTCTTTTTCTTCTTATTTTGTTTAACTTTTCAGATAGAAACCGGTTGGTTTGGAGGAAAATTCATCTAACCCAGTTCGTAATAATTAAATAAATAATTTATGTGTATTATTTAAATAAATTGCACCATTTATTAAAAATATTATCAAATTAAAAGTATATATGAATAATTTATTTAATTATCAAGTAATAAATTAAAGAAGATTCTTAGATAAATTATTTCTTTAATCAATAAAATTAGGAAGTAGGGACACAACAAATTTATAATAATTTCACAACAATATCGAAATGTTAAATCGTAAATAATGTTGTAAGTGATAGTTCAACCTAAAAGATAATTACAACTTAATAATAATGTTGTAAAAATGTGAAAACTTTGTGGATCAACCATGACTTTCCTTAATCTTGTTGACTCCTCTTTCTGTGGAAACATCGTAAAGTAAAATAAAAAAAGCAAAAAAGTAAACAAAACAAAATTTTTTTGACTTGTTCAGTTCTTTCCTCCAAAAGTGGACAGTCATACCCCTAAAGAACTTATGACAGAAATAAAAGATTCCCAAGAACTCGCCAGCTAACTTCCAGTAAAATTACTCCTCTACCCTTCTCATGACTTTCTTAGAAAGACATTTGCAGCCCCAAATTGGACCGGCTGTCTTCCTTGATGTTCTTATATTCTATAGTCTGTGCATTAGTTGTCTTCCAATGGCCCCTCTTTCTTGGAAATCTCAAACCCCTTTCCTTCTTAATATATATAGTTGTATCTACATGTCTAACAATTTCATCACAAACCCAACAACTATTCTTCCAATTTCTATATATCTCTCTCTCTTTCTTTGCCTATTTTTGCAATGGCATCCCAAACCCCACAATCTCAGTTCCAAGATTTCTTGCCCATCATGGCCCAAAAGCTTGGTGGAGATGGTCTAATAGGTGAGCTGTGTAATGGGTTCAATTTGTTAGTGGATGGTGACAAGGAGGTCATCACCTTTGAAAGCCTCAGGAGGAACTCTGCTATGCTGGGTCTCCAAGATTTGAGTGATGAAGATCTACAGTCTATGATAAAGGAAGGTGATTTTGATGGTGATGGTGCACTCAATCAGATGGAGTTTTGTGTCTTGATGTTTAGATTAAGCCCTGAGCTTATGGAAGAGTCTTATTTCATGTTAGATGAAGCTCTTCAACAAGAATTCCAAAATTGATGACATTAGATCTTTTTGACTGATTATTTTTTTTTCTTTGTTAAATTTCTTTTTATGTGTATCAATAACTTTGTGAGATTCAAATAATAGAAGGTACAATTCAATAAATTCAATTTCAATTATTTGTGTAAACATATCAATTTGCATCGCCATTGTTACAAGAAAGACAAAGAAATAGCGTTTATGAATTTTTATTATTTTTTTTAAATTATATGCATCCTCTAGATTAATTTGCACAAAAAAAAAAAGCAATAGAGATGTACAAGAACAAACAATTCTTATTGAAATCAATTTAGTACACATTTTATCATTTATTTTTTTCTAAGAAGATGTTCAAAGTTTTATTTTCTCTACATAGCTGTTCAAAGCTGTTGCTGAGCTGGTTCAAAGTGTTGCCACTTGCGAGCTGCCAGAGTCAATTTCATAATAAAAATAAATAGGTTTTTTAATTAAATATAGGAGAAAACATTACATTTACATTAGCCCGTTGAATTCTCTATGTACCATATTTATTGTATTTTTTTTTTTCAACATATTTATTGTATGTTACTCCAAGCTAAAACACGTGCAAAACATTCTTGATGTTACTTTAGAGATTTTCTTGAACTTCATTAAGATTTAACGCCCACAGCTAACAAATTGTCGGTGTGCATGTCCTGAATTATTTTTGGGATTAGAACAGAGATTGGGGACAATTTGATCTTCTTTTGAACCACTTCCTGGCTTGGAGTTTCATCAGTATTCCTTTTAACTCTTATAACTAGATTATAACTTACGTACGCGGTTCTTTTTTACTATTTTTCTAAAAATATGTTTATAACAAAGCAACTTAATTAAGAAATAATTAAAATAATGAAAAGTAAAAATATAAATAAATAAGAAAGAAAAGAAAAGAAAAGAAAAAAAAAGTGTAAAATAGAAAATGAAAATAATTTTTCTTTGCGCTTAAAAATAGAAATGATCATTATATCTCATCAAATGTATTATACTAATTTTTATTATATTTCATCAAATGTATTATACTAAGTCTATAAAGATAACTATCAATAACTTTCTAGCCTAGTTGCATTGATTCCTTTCAATTGGGGTTTATATCCCTGGGGTTGTATTCACTTAGCAAAAAAAAAAAAAAAAAAAAAAAAACTCACTTTCACATCGTTTATGAATTTCAATCACTTTGGTGAACCTCAATTGTTCCATATAAGGATTCTAAATGTTCAGAGGTTTCTCATTTTTGTTTAACTTACAACACTTTGATAGTACAAATAAATAATACAATTTATCACATATTTATCCCATCTTTACCTTTTTGGACTTTCTTTTATTTCTTTTTTCATCCTTTCTTAGGCAATTTATCACTTATTAATAATCACATAACCAATATCTGTGACCTTAGAAGTCCATCATATAACAAATTGGTCCACGGAGATAAAATAACAATGTCATCTTAAGTTTTAAACGTATCTCTTAGGAAAATTTAACACATAGAAGAAAAAAAATATTAAGATGTTATTCCCTTTACCAAAAAAAATAAATAAATAAATAAATCTACACAATTGCCTCTTTTGGTTATCTCTAAATGATAGTTTATTGATGTCCTAAATCTCAAATAATTTGAATGTTGCCTCATCAATTCTAATATGAGTATTGGAAAATAATTTATACTTAACACTTACCCAAAAAAATATATTAAACAGATACTTGTCAAGCTATTTAGCATATCCAATTGTATAAAAATAAAATAATCGAGTCAAACTATATTTTATATACAGTTAGATAGTATCAGAAATTGTTTAAAAAAAAACATTTTTGGTTGCAAAAAATTGAGGACTACAACTTAACCAAGAAAAATACTTTGAATATATCCAATTGTATAAAAATTAAAAAATAAGTCAAACTAAATTTTATATGCAGTTAAATAGTATCAAGAAATTGTATTAATAAATATATATATATATATAATATATAATAAAAAAAAAAAAAAAATTTTTGGTTGCAAAAAATAGAGGATTACAACTTAACCAAGCAAAAATACTTCGAATATATCCAATTGTATAAAAATAAAAAAATCAAGTCAAACTAAATTTTATATGCAGTTAAATAGTATCAGAAATTGTAAAAAAAAAAAAAAAAAAAAAAAAAAAGCATTTTTGGTTGCAAAAAATAGACTACAACTTAACCAAGCAAAAATACTTCGAATGTAAAATATACATATTGCATATTGCGTAGAAAAACTTATCCTAACTATATCCTCCACTTTCTTCAAGATCAACTCAGCTAATACATCTGCATGCATGGAAAAAAAAAATGATCAAAATTAATTGAGATTGCTAATAATAATGAGACACGTTTTACTCCACCCTTTAAGATTAATTCATTAAGGTATCTCATGACATAAGAACATTATTTTACATAATTAAAGCTAGAGTCATATAACTCACGAAAGAATTTCACATAATAATTTAAATGAATATTTTAAAAACATGAGATTCTGCTTCATGCTCATTTTCGGTCTTCACGAAGGTATATTGTCATACAATGATTATCATCATTGATTTAACTTTTAAAGTAAAAAGAAAACGTAACTTTTATGGTCAAACCACATATAGTAAAAGTATTATTTTTCGACATATCTGCAAGTATTTATAGATATTTAGCATTCAATTTGGAAAAAAACTCAACCTAATTGTATATTGTCATACAATGACTATCATCATTGATTTAACTTTTAAAGTAAAAAGGAAACGAAACTTTTATGGCCAAACCATATATAGTAAAAGTATCATTTTTCGATGTATCTGCAAGTATTTATAGCCATTTAGCATTCAACTTGGAAAAAAATCTAACCTAATTGTAGCAGTTTATAATCTAAACAAATCTTTACTTTTTAAATAAAGAAAATATAATTTTCAAATATGCAATTATCAACATAGCAAACACCTAGAAACCTAAAGGGAACTGAAAAAAGAAATAAATTTGGGGATCCCAAGGATTGAACCCACACCCTCACAAAGGGGTGGGACTTTTTGGGGAGATGAATGACCATTCGGGTGAATACCTAAGTTGTAATTTAAATGCATATTTGAAATAACATATATTGTGTTTAATAGATTTGGCTAGAATATATCTATTTATATATGAATTAATTAATAAGACCATTTAATTGGAGCATATAATTGGGTAGTGGATATTTAATTTATTAATGGTGTAGTTTTTATTATGGGGTGGTGGGTATTTAATTTAGTTTATTTAATTCATGTGCTACCTAATATGCTAGGTGTCAAGTAGATGCCACATGACAGAAAGACGGCAACGTCTTATGCTTTAATTTATATATAAATGAGAGACTTTTGAGTCACCAGACCTGTTTGATTTATAAATGGGGTGGATTGCTTGGCTTTGTAATTAGCTTAGATGATCCAGCTTTTGGGCTTGGAAGATTAACAATAGCATCTGAATTTGGGGATCCTAGGGATCGAACCTACACCCTCACAAAGGGTGAGACTTTTTGGAGAGATGAATGACCATTGGGGCGAATACCTAAGTTGTAATTTAAATGCATGTTTGAAATAACATATATTGTGTTTAATAGATTTGGCTAGAATATATCTATTTATATATGAATTAATTAATAAGACTATTTAATTGGAGCATATAATTGGGTAGTGGATATTTAATTTATTAATGGTGTAGTTTTTATTATGTGGTGGTGGGTATTTAATTTAGTTTATTTAATTCATGTGCTACCTAAGATATTACGTGTCAAGTAGAAGACGTTATCTTAGATGCTACATGACAGAAAGAGAAACGTCTTCTGACGCAAACCCGTGCGAACGAAACTTTCTAAAAATATCATCATATTAGTATAAGTTAGCATGAATATTACCTTTAATTGAAATATATAAGCATAATGTATGAGCAAGATACCAATTAAATTCATTTAAAAAGACTTTGAAACAAAAAATGAGTATTATCCAACAAATATTAAAATTTTAAAAGAGCAAAATGTTAGCCTTAGGATCCATGAAAGCTCTAAAATTTGATTTATAAATGGGGTGGATTGCTTGGCTTTGTAATTAGCTTAGATGATCCAGCTTTTGGGCTTGGAAGATTAGCAATAGCATCTGAATTTAAACCGTTGTGGACTTCTTGGATAGTCTCCTTGAGAGGGTGATTAGGTCCAAACCGAATAAGAAGGCTGAATGGGTCAAGGCCTATTTGGGCTATGGTTGGTTTGGGCCTCAATTAGAAAAGATTCTAAGACTCTCTCCTTTGAAACCCAATATTATGCTCTCTTTTTTGTGTCTTTCCCAAATTAGATCTGGCTTTGCTTTTGGAAATCTTGGAAGTAAGTACATAGTGGATCAGGTCGGCTTGTGTTGTGTGTTCCATCAAAATTTGTCAATTAACAAAAGCGACATTGCCTTGTAGCCTAACTAAAAGTTTGAAACTTTGGATAGTGTTGAAAAGTGTAATGAATGTTGAGCATAACAAAACAAAAGAAGAGGAGTGCAATTAATGCAAAGCCTTGAAACCGATATTGTGATTTTTTCTTTTCTTTTCTTTTCTTGTGGGCCAGGAATCACTGGATCATTCTAGAGTTGGTCCAGTCTATCAAAACTTTACAGTTTCTTTATAAAGGTGCAATTTGGTGAGTTTTACAGGGTCACAATTTCCTAAACTGTTATATTGTAAGAGTATGTGTTATAAGAAATTAAGAGTACTACAAGTCTACAACACAATATTTTTTACCATTTGCTGAAATAACAAACTGTAATTGATTTTTTTAAAAACCTCCTATTGTATTGTATACTATTAAGATTTAGCCAAGTCAAATGTGAAATTTTTTTTGTAAAAGAAGTTGTCTATAAACTTATTTCCAGATATAATGTCATCAATGAAGTCACATCATGGGCCATTGGGACAAGTCATTTCTCTTCCACAGCTCTCCCATCATTTTCAAGACTATCAATTTAAAATCAGCACAAAAGCTAACTCAAAACTCCTAAATCCCCTCATAATCCGTGTGAATGCCTCTCCTTTCTCATTCTATTTAATGACATAGAGGCAAGAAATTGTCATGTGGACAAGGGTACGCTAGGAAAATCCTTGTTCTGGGTCAAAATATGGAAAGTTAGGTGAGGTGGCTGGTATTAATAAATGTTCACATCTGCATTAGTGTGTTCAGTGTTCATGGCCTATGTGGTTTTAGCCTTTTTATGGTGCTCCATCATTGAGGTTTAATTTATGATCTATCTTTGAGTTTTAGAGTGATAAGCAAGGAGGTCTGAAACTATAAATCAATGGGAATTCATTCCTTTATTTTTATGCTTACTTTTTTACTCTTTTTCTTCTGCAAAGTTTCTTTTGCAGTAGATAGCCTTACTACATCCCAATATATTAGCAATGGAAGTAGCTTAGTTTCCAAAGATGGAACCTTTGAACTGGGCTTCTTCAATCCTGGTAGTTCCAAGAATCACTACTTGGGAATATGGTACAAGAATATCCCAGTTAAGACCGTTGTTTGGGTTGCAAACAGACTCAACCCAATCAATGACTCATCTGGCTTGTTGATGATAAACAGCACAAGCAGTGTTGTGCTTATGAGTCAGAATAAGAGTGTTGTTTGGTCAGCAGGATTCGGAACACAGAAGCAAGCCAAGAATCCTATGTTACAGCTCTTAGACTCTGGAAATCTTGTACTAAGAGATGGAGATTCAGGAAACTCTTTGTGGGAAAGCTTCGATTATCCGTCTGATACATTGTTACCAGGAATGAAGATGGGATGGGACTTGAGGAATGGTATTAAGCGGCGTTTTACAGCATGGAAGAATCCAGATGATCCATCTCCTGGAGATTTCACATATGGGATAGAAATGCAGCCTCATTCATACCCTGAGGCTTATATTCGAAAAGGTAACAAAAAGTTCTATCGTACTGGTCCATGGAATGGCCTTCGGTATAGTGGTTCACCTGAATTGAAGCCTAATCCGCTTTATGATTTCGACTTTGTCAATAATGAGGATGAAGTGTATTACATCTACAACCTCAGAAATAAGTCTGTAATCTCAAGGATAGTTTTGAACCAAACCAGCTCTACGCGTGAACGCTATACATGGATTGAAGCTGATAAAGTTTGGAGGCTTTACTCATCAGTACCTAGAGACTATTGTGACAATTATGGTCTTTGTGGAGGCAATGGAAATTGTATCCTTAGTGGGTCACCGGTTTGTCAATGTTTAGAAGGATTCAAGCCTAAATTCCAAGACAAATGGGACTTAATGGATTGGTCTCAAGGTTGTGTACGCAATAAACCATTGAGCTCAATGAGCTGCCATAATGATGGGTTTGTTAAATTTGTTGAATTGAAATTGCCAGATACTACACATTCTTGGATGAACAAAAGTATGAGCCTCAAGGAATGCAGGGTCAAATGCTTGAACAACTGTTCCTGTATGGCTTATACAAACTCAGATATCAGAGGAGTAGGTAGTGGCTGCGCCATGTGGTTTGGTGATTTAGTGGATATTAGACAGTTTCCAGCTGGTGGGCAAGATTTATATATCAGAATGTCAGCTTCAGAGATAGGTGTGTTTCCATTATGCTTTGCATTCTAATTCATCTTGTTTATTTAGAAACTGCAACATAGTTTAAGTATATTTTCTTTGCTGTGTCAAACTCAACCATGTAGAGGCAACAAAAGGTCGTAAGATGAAGATAGCAGTGGTAGTTGTTGTTGCTGCCCTTGCTGTAGTTTTTGGAATGCTCTTAATTGGCTTTTGCATATGCAGAAGGAGGACAAACTTAAAAGGTAAAGTAACTTTACTCTTACAGCCTTTGCAAACATATGGTAATATTGTCTTATGGAAATAATTAAAACGCTTTCCCTTTTTAAATGGAATCTCTTAGTAATCAACTTGGTCCCATTGGATAATACAATATTTTGAACAAGGATTGCTATGAGGTATTGTTCAGTTTGTGCTTTGCAAAAGAATTTCACAAATTGAACAGTGTCATCAGATAAAGCAAACTCTGGGAAATTTGTTTCCTACTTGCTTCCATCTAATTTCAAGGTTGAACAATTGAGATTTGTTAGTTACTAATTTCACAAAATTATACTTGTCTAGCCTGAATCCAGAGAAATTTATGATATAGACCTTTATTAGTATTGTGTTCCCGGTGGACATATCTTCTATAGCTAGGCCAAGGTACTCATTTTAGTAGATATCTGTAGGAATGATAATTATAACAGCAAGTTGCTTATTAGACTTGGCCTGGTTTGATTGGTACACCTTGAATTTTGAAGGTTTTGCAAGTTTGCTTAGTATAGTTGGTTTTTGTTAAGTGTACCTTGATTTCTTTGAAATCACTTATATATAAGCACAACTCTGCTCCTATTTCTCAATATTGTTTTCATTTTTGTGTAAATCTCATTGTCCAAGTTGGATAGTATCTTTCTGGGAGAAAGAATTTGTGTTTATAAGACTTGAAGAAGTTTAATGCTTTTATGATATAAAATTAGTATTCTGAGATTTTTGTTATTGTTCAGCTCAACTGAAATGTATCCAATCTAAAAATATTACTTTAATTTGGTTGCTTCATATCTCAGCTCTTATACGATTTTGTTTCTCTCTTGAATATCTCAGCTCTTATAATGATTCTTATCACATCTTTTTTTTCCAAATTTCCTTTCTATTTCAGTAAAAACAAAGAGGAATAGAATCATAGGTCCTCAGGATAATGAAGGCCAAATTGAAGACCATGAGCTCCCTTTCTTAGACCTATCCACCATAGCTAGTGCCACTGACAACTTTGCAATGAACAACAAGCTTGGTGAAGGTGGTTTTGGGCCTGTTTACAAGGTAAATTAGTGATGTGCTGGTACAAAAACAATGACAAATGATGAAGCATTCTTTTATTTTGTATCTGTTTCAGATTTTAACAATCTATCTACAAATTAGAATTTCAGGGCATACTAGAAGATGGACAAGAAATTGCTGTCAAAAGGCTTTCGAGGAGTTCCGGGCAAGGATTGAATGAGTTCAAAAATGAAGTGAGATTGATTGCCAAGCTTCAACACCGAAATCTTGTAAAGCTTCTTGCTTGTTGCATTCAAGGAGAAGAAAAAATGCTGGTTTATGAATACATGCTGAACAGAAGCCTAGACTCCTTCATTTTCGGTTTGATTCCCCAAACCTAATACATTTTGTTGAGCTAGTATAATTATGTTATCAATATATCAATAAGTGTAGAATTTTTTCAATTTTTGGTTGAAATATGGAGATATATAATTAACTTGAACTAGAAACTTACCAGATCAAACAAAAAGTAAACTCTTAGATTGGTCCAAGCGCTTACACATCATATGTGGAATTGCACGAGGGCTTCAATATCTTCATCAAGATTCTAGATTGAGAATTATACATAGGGATCTCAAAGCAAGTAATGTTTTACTTGATAATGAGATGAACCCTAAAATTTCAGACTTTGGAATGGCTAGAACTTTTGGAGGAGATCAATTAGAAGGAAACACAAATAGAGTGGTTGGAACATAGTAAGTATTATTTTTATGCTCTTCAAGTAAATTTACTGCATTTCCTAATTAATCATTTTCACTTAAAACTAGTTATGCCCTGCAGTGGTTATATGGCACCAGAATATGCTTTTGATGGGCAATTCTCAACAAAATCTGATGTCTTTAGCTTTGGGATTTTATTGCTGGAGATCATAAGTGGGATGAGAAGTAGAGGGTTTTATCATCCAAACCACAATCATAACCTTATTGGACAAGTAAGTTTCAAAAACTTAGATTTCTTATCTAGACATGGTGTATTAATGAATGACAAATTATGTATTTATATTTTCAGGCATGGATACTTTGGAATGAGGGGAGGCCTTTAGAGTTGGTTGATGAATGTTTAGGAAACTCATGTACATTGTCAGAATTGCTTCGTTGTATCCATCTTAGCCTCTTATGCGTGCAACAACGTCCTGAGGATAGGCCAAGTATGTCATCTGTGGTTGTGATTTTAGGCAGTGAGAGTGCATTACCTCAGCCTAAAAAACCTGGTTTCTTCTTGGAAAAAGATTCAAATGAAGGACCTGGTTTCTCAAGTAAGCATGAATTGTCTTCAACCAATGAAATAACAATTACAGTATTGGAGGCTCGTTAAGAATTTTGTACTAATGCAACTGATACAACATTGTCCATATAGAAATAGTCATTATGTAAACTGTATTGGTACACTGGAGTAAGCCATGTCAATTCTATTGGAATGTAAACGAATTGGCAGTGTGCATGTCCGGAATTATTTTTGAGATTAGAAAAGAGATTGGGACAATTTGATCATCTTTTGAGCCTCTTCCTGGCTTGAGTTTTGAGTCACCTGACCTTTTCTAATTTATAAATTGGAGTGGATTGCTTGGCTTTGTAATTATCTTAGTGGACTTCTTGGATATTCTCCTTTAGAATTGATAATGGGTCGTGAGAGGGTGATTAGGTCCAAGCCGAATAAGAAAACTGATTGGGTCAACCTTTGGGCCTATTTGGGCTATACATTGATTTGGGCCTCAATTAGAAAATATTCTAACAATTTCTCCTTCGAAACCAAATATTATGAGCTTGTTTAGTACACTATTTTCAAAAACTGTTTCCTTGTTTGTAAAACAGAATTCGCGGATCCCATCAAAAAAATTTATGTTTGGTACACCGGTTTCAGTTTTGTTCTTGAAAACAATTTGTTTTTTTTTTTTTCGTGGGTCCCATGCTCTTTTTCAAAACAGCAATAAGCTGTTTTTATTATTATTATTTTTTTTTTCAAAATCAAGTAGAGAAGGATCAATCTTACGGCCCAACCTTGCTTCATATTGTTCCTCAGTCTCGTCATCTTCAAGATAAAAGCTTCTGAGATGGAGTTCTTGAACATGGCCAGTAATGTTGTGGCAGACAACTCCCATCCATTGACAACAATCCCCATCACCAACAGCCCAAGAGGCAAGCCAATCTGAAGAATCTTTAAGATCTTGCTTGAACCTGAGAAGGGCCACTCGCTCGCTTTCGATGCAACGAACCTCAGCATCAGACTCTCCAATGCAGAACATAGGAATAAGAGTTGCTAAAGAAAGCAACTCAAGGAAAAGGATCATTGTAATCACTCTTAATCTCAAGGAAGTCTCCATGATTAAGCTATAAAAGATGATTATGTGTAAATAACGCTACAAATGGGTATGGTTATTTATAGGGGAAGTAGCTGAGAAGTATCTTTCAGCTTTCTATCTTTTTATGCTTGAAATTCTACCACTAATAAAAGCATCTCCAGGAGTAGTTTAAAACTACTATCTATCTCTATTTGTAGAGTATAAAACAGAGATAGAGGGTCCAGTAGTCCTCTAAATCAACTTTGTATTTCTAAATTTTTTTACAAAGTGTACAGTAGCTTTTCACAAATGAAAAGCTACTGTACACTTTGTATATGTTTTGTATCCGATTAAAAAAAATAATTTCACCACTGAGTATATATCCTTTGTTTTTTCTCTTTCCTCTCATTTTCATCCGACTTTTTCTCTCTCTTCTTCTCTTTTCCTTTCTTCTCTCTATGCTGAATAGTTCTCTTTCGGTTTTCTGTTGAAGCACATGAAGATCACTAAAACCACCAGCAGAGAAATTTTTTTATAACCCAGCAGAGAATTTTATTTTTTCTCAGATCTATAAAACCACCACCACCTGTGAGGCCAGCCACCACCACCACCCACAAGAGACCCACCCTACTAGCCACGCCGCGAAGCAGAGACCTGCCCATTGGCCGAACTGCGAAGGAGAGACCCACACCGCTGGCCACGCTGCGAAGCACGAATCCACCATCGCAGTCGTAAAGCCTACCGCCAAGCCTTGCCGTGCTGATCCCAACGGTCTGGAGGTGGTGGAGCCGTGCCGATCTCGGCCTGGAGGAGTGGAGCCGGTCTCGGCCTGGAGGTGGTGGAGCCGTGCCGGATCTGGGTTTTTTTTTTTTTTTTTTCTTTTTAATTCTTTAGTTTTGAAACTTTGGAATTTGACTCTGGTTGCTGAGAAATTGATTTTGTGGTGGTTTTTGGTTGCTTTGGGGTGATTTATGGTGGTGGTGGTGGTGGCGGCGGTGGGCAGGAAGGATTTGGTTATGGCCGTTGGTTATTTCGGTTAATTGTTGGCGAGAAATAATAATAAAGAATGAATAAAAAATATAATATTTAAATGAGATAAAAGAATAAAAAAGTATATTTGAATAGAGTAGAGAGTGAAATAGAGAGTACTGCTGGAGAGTTTGTCTGAAAAAATAAATAGAGGGTTGCTGAATAGTGCAAATATAAAGATAAAATAGAGATAAGTTTAAAGAGTTGCTGGAGTTGCTCTAAGTGAGCCTTCATGGATTGACTGTAAGTCTTGTAGATGGGACCACCCATTTAGGTTCTTTTGGATATATATATCAATTTTCTAACTTACACAAAAGTGCAACGTATTTTAGAAGGAAATTTGATTGGTCGTTACTTGTATCAAAATTCAAAACTTTCATGGATCATTAAAATGGAATAGGTCCCCTCTGACTTAAGTCTTTTTTTGTGAAATTATGTAATTTTCATTAAGAAGCCAAAGAACTCACTCTGACTTAAGTCACAGGGATTATATATAGTAGGGGAAAGTAAAGTAGTGATAATATTATATGTAAAAACTCCTTATTCGAATTACAAAAATTAGGTTGAGTTGAACTAATTTTGGAGTTCTAAAGAGATAAATAGAGAGTTGCTGAATAGTGCAAATACTGTCACCATTCCCGGGCGAAGGAAGGCTGGAGTGCTCTGAGGAGATCTGATTCTGGACAAGATAAAATAGAGATAAGTTTAAAGAGTTGTTGGAGTTGCTCTAAGTGAGCCTTCACGGATTGACTGTAAGTCTTGTAGATGGGACCACCCATTTAGGTTCTTTTGGATATATATATATATATATATATATCAATTTTCTAACTTACACAAAAGTTCAACGTATTTTAGAAGGAAAATTGATTTGTCGTTACTTGTATCAAAATTCAAAACTTTCATGGATCATTAAAATGGAATAGGTCCCCTTTGACTTAAGTCTTTTTTCGCAAAATTATGTAATTTTCATTAAGAAGCCAAAGAACTCACTCTGACTTAAGTCACAGGGATTATATATAGTAGGGGAAAGTAAAGTAGTGATAATATTATATGTAAAAACTTCTTATTCGAATTACAAAAATTAGATTGAGTTGAACTAATTTTGAAGTTCTAAAGAGATAAATAGAGAGTTGCTGAATAGTGCAAATATAGAGATAAAATAGAGATAAGTTTAAAGAGTTGTTGGAGTTGCTCTAAGTGAGCCTTCACGGATTGACTGTAAGTCTTGTAGATGGGACCACCCATTTAGGTTCTTTTGGATATATATATATATATATATCAATTTTCTAACTTACACAAAAGTGCAACGTATTTTAGAAGGAAATTTGATTTGTCGTTACTTGTATCAAAATTCAAAACTTTCATGGATCATTAAAATGGAATAGGTCCCCTCTGACTTAAGTCTTTTTTGGCGAAATTATGTAATTTTCATTAAGAAGCCAAAGAACTCACTCTGACTTAAGTCATAGGGATTATATATAGTAGGGGAAAGTAAAGTAGTGATAATATTATATGTAAAAACTCCTTATTCGAATTACAAAAATTAGGTCGAGTTGAACTAATTTTGGAGTTCTAAAGGTGAATTGTTATCTCTTGATTTTAAATTCATTAATGAATTGTCATCTATTGATTTTAAATTTATTAATTTGATTGTATGGTGGAATTGAAAAACAAATTGAGTGCACTGGATGACGTCCAATGTTGGTGTATTTTTAAAAGGTGTGAAATTTATAATGCATGGGTCAACCTAATGAGGCAAGCTTTGGAATGCAAAATACAGTATTATGAATTTGATCTTCTAAGTAATTCAAACGTTTATGAATGTAAAAGTATCAAAATCTAAAAAGTTAGTTTCTTACTAGGACTAATTCATTCCCTTGCATATTAACGTTAAATACACTCTATAGTTTTTTACTCCATATGATACTATATTGTGGAAAATGTCATTTAAGTCAAGTCAAAACAGGTGAGGCCTTAATCCTGGATCTTTGCAATCAAAATTTGTGAAGAATTCAACATTCATTTTACGGAAAAAGAGGTTTTGGAATTTCGTACCGTATACACTGGGTTTGTTTGCTAATGTTGTGAAATTTCTTATTTCTTTAGCTAGCTACTACATTTGACAATAACTTTTTGTTCTTTTCTTAAAACCATGCCACCAATATGAACTATTGATTGAAACATCAAATTCCACCCATTTTAAAGTTCCAATTAAATATATTAATAGCATAATCAATTTAATCCAATTAATCGATTGGGAGGAAAATAATCAAAACAAAACACCAATGGTGGTGTGGATGGAAATGTGGTCTGAATGTGTGTAATTTTCATTTCAAGATACTTAGGACCAATTTTACACTGCCTTCCCTAACATGATCAGTCTATCAGAAAATATTCATTCTAGAAATAATCAATTGGAATTGTAATCCTAGAATAAAATAATTTTTGATTGAGAAGTCAATCACTTTACAAGTAAGTCCTCTCTTGGTGGATTCAATACACTAAATCACAATTATTGAGATTGTAAGGGAGAAAGTTGAAGGAAGCTTAAAGTATTCCAAGACAAAGTCTTGTAGTCCCCTTTCAAGGAAAAGGACAAGGTTTGGCTACAAATCGGTTTGTAGCCAGTTTGACATATTGACTGCACTGTTTTGATATTCTATAATGTTTTGGAGTGAAATTTGGTTGTCCCATGTCCCACAAGGACCCCTGTTTTATTGGAGGAAATAAGGTCAATTTTCTCGCGTGTGCTATACGTTCTTAAGTTATATCTATCACTTGGGTACTTTATTATGTGAGTTTTTGGTTTTTCTATGCTTAAAATTCTACCACACCATTAATTCGTCAAGCATTGGGGACCATATCACCTAAGGTGACTGACTTTAAAGTCTTGTACATGGGACCTCCCTTTTGTGGGCTCTTAGGTTTATTTGTCTTATATATGATGTATCAATTAAGGCCAACGTATTTTAGAGGAAAAGTTTCCTTGATCATGACTTGTATAGAAAATTCAAGGATCATTAAAAAGGAATAGGTCCTACCCTGACTTAAGTCTTGGGGTATTATAATAGTGATTGTTTTGTGTTTTAGAATATTTATGTTGGTTCGAGCAATAAATTTTATTTCTTTTTAGATAGTCTTTGTCGGAGTTTAGTTAGATCTTACTTAAAAAAAAAAATAATAATAATAAAAAAGAGAGGATATAAATCTTAATGATATTGTATGCAAATATTGATTCAGTAGCTTTAAAGGTGAATTTTGATCGACTGATTTTCGGCTAAGTTTTAGTTTATGGATTTCACTGTATTGAAAACCCAAAAGAATAGCTTGGTGGTATGAATATCAGAATTCAACTTTCAATTTTATTAGCCAAAATTTTGGTTATTAAGATTACTCTTTTATGAAAATGTCATGGATGCAGAACAAAATTTCGATGTTAAATAGTATTTTATCATGAGCACAAAGTTAATTTTAAAGGTTTAGGAATGTGCAAGTGTCAAAATCTTAAAAAAAAAAAAAAAAAAATGGAGACATTGAATTTCTTATAAGTGTCTATATCTTGGAAGTCTTCCTCGTGCTAAGCACAAATATCTCACAAAAATCTTAATAGGACAATGGACACCCTGCAAATATTATCATTTCCTCCTCCGAGATTTCTGTATTTATTAGAACCTCTTTTGGGGAAATTTAGACTCCACTAACTGATACAGATTTTTAAAATGATTTGTGAAATACTCACCAATGGGCTCTTTGCCATACAACAAGTCTCTATTATCTAGTTTGATTTCATTTATTCTATTGTTTCTTCTTCTAATAACAATGGAAAGATGGAAAAACTTTAAACACACATAATGAGTTGAGCTTTGAAATGCAGGAGTACAATATTAATTTTTTTTTCAAGTAAATCAAAATTTTATGAATGTGCAAGTGTCAAAATCAAAATCAAAAAGAAAAAAAAAAAAATTGGAGACATTGGTTTTCTTATTAGTGTCTATGTCTTGGAAGTCTTCCTCGTGCTGAGCACAACTTTCTCAAAAAAGATCTAAGTTGCACGGATACAGGTAGGAGTACGGGGATACATCATTTTTTTAAAAACATATGCGGGATACAATGGATATTGGATATCGGGTACGATTGACACGGGTACGAGTGTCAAGTACGATATAGGTATAGGTACGTGGGCTAAAATGGAGTACCCGTGTGGCCTAGGAAAAGATCTTACTAGGACTAGAATCTTGTCTAATCAATGCTCGTGTGACAAAATCAACATTCATTTAATGTTCAATTTTGTCGGCCTTAGATTGATTTGTTTGGATATCAATTTTCTTCCCTGCCAAAAGTACAACTTATTTTAGACGGAAATTTCAATGATTTAAAAAAAATTTAAGGATCATGAAAATGGTAGTTGCCTCTCTAACTCAAGTGGCTAGGTATTATTGCTGTGATTGTTTTGAGATTTGATTTTTTTTTTTTGGTGGGAGGAATAAATTTTGTGCTAGTATTACTTGATTCATACTTTTTTTTAGGGGAAGAACTTGATTCATACTAAAACAAGAGTGATTACAAAATGAGAAACCTTCCCCGCTTTCAAAATACTCCTCCATACATAAGATGCATATTACAGAAATTGAAATCCTCACGAAAGACTTTAGTTGAAATGAATATGTTTGATAATTCATTGAATTTATGCTCATAGTTTAAAGGGGCCAATTGCCTCTCCTGGCCCTGCCAAATCCCCCATCCCCTGTCTTTTATGCTTTAAACTAATTTTTTGTTTTGTGCTTTTAGTTTCTATTTTTTTTTAATCGCTCTTTCATATTTTATCAGTGTTTATTAAGGTTTAAAGTATAACAGAAAACAATGATTTTTTAGCATTGGATCATTAAAATTAAAACACTTGACAATAATTTTTTGTTCTTTAAAAAAAAACAAAAAAAAATCATGCCACCAATATGAACTATCAATGAAACATCAAATTCCACTCATTTGAAAGTTCCAATTAGATATATTAATAGCATAATCAATTGAATTTAACTAGTAGTGTGATGCCCCAAATTCTGATAAGTGTGTGTATTTGCTGAGTCCCACATCGGACAATTATTGGGTCGAACTGGGCTTTATTAACAATTGCAAGGAGCCTCAATTGTAACTTGACTAGTCCTTTTGGGGTATAAGCGCAGATGTGGCTAGCGTTTTCCTTGGGTTGTTACAAATGGTATCAGAGCCAACCCAGTAATCCTGTGTGGGCTCGGACATATGGGCCCTAACGAGGACGTTAGCGATTTAAGTGGGGGAGATTGTGATGCCCCAAAATCTGATAAGTGAGTCCCACATCGGGCAATTATTGGGTCGAACTGGGCTTTATTAACAATTGCAAGGAGCCTCAATTGTAACTTGACTAGTCCTTTTGGGGTATAAGCGCAGATGTGGCTAGCGCTTTCCTTGGGTTGTTACAAGTAGGGTACCCGCGCGATGCGCGGTTTATATTGTAAGTTATAGTATACTAAAGAAAGTTATGTAATGAATGCTTGATATCATATGTAATTTGAATGAATGCTTCAAATACAATTTAGCAAATTATTTAACACTTAAAGGCATAATATATATATATATATATATATATATATATATATATATATATATATATATATATATATATATATATATATATTGCATAAATGCATGAAATACTCATTTATATTAACTTTGATATGAAACTCATTGAGCAGTAATATTAGTGAGCTTGCTAATATTGGCTGTGGTTGGTATTATTTGGTTATAATACTATAGATGTTAAATTACTCAGCTTTACACAAAGCTCAAGGAACTACAAATTGGAGGGGAAAGAAGTAGAATACTCTTCTGCTGCAATGAATATAAACATAAATCATGTATCAGAAACATGCAATCATACAGAACACAACTTCAAACTCATGCTTAAATATTGCAAGAGCCTTATAACCCAATTTTTTTATACTTTCATCTGATGTAGAGATAACAAATGCAATTGCAAAATCCATAGGGTCAATCAGTCCAATGACAAATTATGAACTGGGAATGACAAATTATGAACTGGGAAACGCAAGATAAGACAGGATCATAGCGTTCTATATTTTCAACAATAGAACATTCCTCACAAAATTCAATGATGCTATTAGTTGAGAATTATTTCAATCATATTAGCAATGAAAAAATAACATTAAAAATGAACTATATTTTCCATTCTTCTTCAATTGCTTCAGCATCCGTCATGATATCCAAAGATATATCCGGCTCCACAACCCTTTCTTTTTTTAACTTATTAAGCAGCACTTCCCCTTGGGTAATCCATTTTAGCAATATTGAGAGTCCGATACATTTATAGACTCAGTTTCATGCATTGAATTGTATATATCCAAGTCAACTTCGCTGAGTGTTGCACCATAAGAAGACAAAAAGTAGTAAATGCAACTCTCTTAAATTTATGCCAAAATGTTCAGAACAACTCTCTCAAAGGAGTGCTTGTTATGACCATCATCTCCATGACCTGCTGGAGTTGTAAAAAAAAGTACACAAAAAAGGAGAAGAAAAAAAAAAAAGAAAAGTGAATTTATTTTGTCATGTGAAAGACGAATTCTAAAGACCCCCCTAACATATATAGCAAATAGCTCTTAGGCATTGAAATACTGTCATTGTTCATGTTATTGCAATTGCCCTGTTAGATCTAAACCTTTTAGCAACCTATAGCTTTCAACCATAAACATAGAAACTATATTATCCACACAAAGAATTGGTGGTTACATGAAAGATGAACATGAATTTGTCTTGTTTTCTTGCTTACTTGAGCATTTGGGTGAGATTGAAGCCTCATATACATTAATTGAGCCTCATTAGACCTGTCAACCATTACAACTCTTTTAAATAATAAAAAATGCCAAGAACAAAAAGTTAACATCAATCAGAACTATCCCATTACGAGTCAGGAGGCTACATATACAATCTAACATACATTGTTACCCAACAATGTTTCAACTCATATGCAGCAAACTAATCAAAATAAACATTAGAATGTAATTTTGTTTATAAGTGATATGATGTTATCTTTTTTGACATTAGCATGCATTAGGACCTGAATGTATTGCTAGTAAATTTACTGAAAATTAAATTTCAAAATAAACATTAGAATGTACTGTTTGACTTAGAATTGTAGAGAAGGAAATTTGGTTTGAATTAAAGTGATAGCCGAAAACTAAAATAGATATACATACCAGGCAGTACAATAAATCATTGACATTAAGACATACCAAGAAAATTGGTTTGGTTTGTGACATCAGCTTGACCAAAACTGACAGGCTTTAGGGATGTTATTTAAAAGCTCCAGTATTTTCTCCGACAAATAACTATATAGCAATAGCTAGGGGCAATAAGAACTTGAAAACCTAATGGAGAAAAAGAAAATTCACATGATTAACCCAATGAGATATTTACATTGATTTTTTTAAGAATATGCAATATCACAGACCTACTCTGTATTATGAATCTGCTAGAAAAGGCTTTGTTCTTTTCTAACAACCCCTTCTAGGGAAAGTTTCTATTAACGAAAATAATTAAGGAAAGAAGATACACCTCTCAATGTACTGCTAATTGTTGCATAATTCTAGTACCAGCAAAGTTTAAGTAATGGTAACTCTTAAGTTTGTCTGTTTAAGTAATTGCTTGCTTAGGGTTCTGTATACACAGTAAAAAAAAAAATGATGGACTAACTAAACTTGAAACCATTAAACAAAAACCATGAGGAAGCAACCACAACAAATATAGATTTTGTTTAATTTATGATGGATTAAATTGAAGGGATGGAACCTGTTGATGCAATGAGGTATAAAATCCTTAAAAAATTAGTTATAGTTGCTGGAATGTGACTAATGTATACCCATAGGCCAATCTTATCATGTTTCCTGACATTTTAATTTTGTTTTAGTAAAATGTTACACAAATGGAGTTTACAATTTATGTTTCAAGTTGCTTTTGTTCACAACAAAAAGGAAAATCACAGCATTAACTGTGTTTAAAAAAAATGTATTATGCACAATTCTTGGAGATTCTTGCTAACTCAGTTTGTAGACTTAAAAACTCATATGCTACAATCACATTGACAGTGTATGTCCACTCAAGTTGCTACAAAAGAATTTGTCGAATGTGGAAAAGCTTACCTTTTAGAAAGGTAAAGGCCAAACTCAATCGTGCCATAACATTTGCACAATTAGATGTTGCAACCACACTCTCAAGAGTATTAGCTTTAGCTGCCAATCTTAGCTATCCAATACCATAGATTCTTTAGGTTTAACTTCCACTATCCTCCCACTCCAGATTGTTGTTGATGAAAACCATAAATCATGCAAAGATTTAAACAAACTCTACAATGTTATAAAGAACTTCAGGACATTAAAGGAAGATTAAACATAATAAGAATTGCAGCAACAGAATACCTGCATGGAAGCATAATTTCTTATTGTAGTTTCCAGATAAGAAAACCAACCAGAACTGCAAGCCAAAATCTTTGAAAGCATGATTTCACTCTGTTTAATACCCATAGAATTTCTCACAACCCATAGTGCCAAATATTTCCCTGATAATTGATTAAAGCAACCATATAAACCACAATGTCAAATTAGTCAAAAAGAAAATGACATTCAATTCTGGGTATGAATTCTAAACTGAAAAAGAGAAGAAATAAGATGATTACCATTGTGACTGCAAAAATTTGAATAAGCCAAACTCTCAAAAGCACTTGTTATGTGAGCAATGTGGTTGTCTATGAAAAATGGGGGTAACAGCTCAAGGCATTGATGCAAAAGATTCTTAATATGTAAATAACACATATTCAAATTTGAAACACATAATAACACAACACATATCTAAAGGAATTTCACCAAACATATGGCATGCAACAATAACAAAGATCAATAACATTGAAAATTTCAAGTAGAAAAATAGCAAACACACCTTAGAAAGCCTCAATATGAAAGAAACAGAAGTCAAAGTCAAATCCAAATAAAAAATAAATAAATAAAATCCTAGATCATAAAGCAAATCAAAAGAATAAGAATTTTGAAGCGGAATTGAAACGTACTTACAGCATCAGTTTCGCAAGTGAGGTTGAGAAAGTTAGAGAGCAATTGAAAATTTGTAGGAAAAATTTGAAGGCAACAATGGGGAGCAGAAGAGGGTTTGCCAAACGACAGTAGGGGCTGACTAAAATTGTGGGCGGTGGCTACAAAGTGGAGAGGGAAAATAGAAAATATGTAAGCAAATGTCATGGAATTCAGCCTAATTCCACTATTCTGATTTCCAAAAACTGTTTCAAAGCATTACAACTATAAGTCCACAAAACACAATTTTTTTTTTTTGGCATTTTATCAAACACAAATCATGCATTATTGTTGCAACCACTATTCACAAACAGATTTTTTGGAACAATTTGATTTGAAAGGATTTGCCGCATTCATCAAACAATACAAATTGACACAATAAACAAATTTTAAACTACTATCTATTTCTCTCTCTTTCTATCACATTTCTCGGAAACCAAACAGAAAACCCTAATGTGCAACAAACACCATTCCCCCCAAAATTATTTTGAGCTAAAAGCAACAAAATGCAAGTAACGGTTACAATCAAAATTCAGAATCAAAACCCTAACCAATCATTATAAAAAACTCGAACCAAACGAACCAATCAAACATACATTAATACATAGACATATGCTAACAATTCTTCACGAAATGGCTTAAATCAAAACCCTAACAGATGGCTCACCAGGTTGTATCTATTCCCGTCGAATTCAAATGCCTCGTAGTGACTTCTCCTTCCTCTTCCTTTTCCCGACAGCCTAATCGAATCCCCGATCGTCTTCGCGTCCTCCTGCGGTGGCTCTTCATCCTCATCCTCCTCTCCACTGCTCTGTAACGCTTCCTTCTCCTTCAATTTGTTCTTGCTTTTGTTCTTATTCTTCTGCTGTTGCTTTTGTTGTTGTTGTTGTTCTTCGTCTTCTTCTTCTGGAAGCTTCATACGCTTCAGCCTCTTCCGCCTCGGATGGCTCTCGTCAGATGGCTTCCTCGGAGCCTCTTCTTCCTTGTCGCTCGTCGAGATCTGCGCGAATCTCCGATTCCACATTGTTGTGCACAATGCCAACTCGTGTGAATGAAAATGTGATAAGCTTAAGCCCGCCAGGCGGAGCGGTTGGGGAAGGGATTTATATGAAATGGTGACGGTTCGGAAATGGGCTTTGAATTGGATATATTCACGACTTTGCCACTACTTTTAGGTTCATTTTGAATCGTGGCCGTTCAACTCTATCGCCTATGTACAATGTAACTAAACAAAATTAATTGCTAATGTGTTACTATGCCACATCAGTGCCACATCAGTTTATAAGACACATGGCAGAACCTCAGTTAAAGGTTTCTGCTTTTATATATATATTGATTGGTCGATTAGGAAGAAAATAATCAAAACTAAACACCAATGATGGTGTGTATAGTATTGTAGTCCGAATGTGTGTAATTTTCATTTCAAGAAACTTAGAACCAATTTTAACTGCCTCTCCAAATACAATCTGCCTGTTAGAAAATGTTTTCAAGAAATAATTAATTGGAATTGTAATCCTAGAATAAAATAAATTCGAATTGAGAAGTCAATCACTTAACAAGTTACAAGTCCTCTTTTGATAATTGCATTGCACTAAATCACAATTATTGAGATTGGAAGGGAGAAAGTTGAAAGAAGCTTAAAGTGTTGCAAGGCAAAGTCTCCTCGTAGTCCCCTTCAAACAAAATTGGGACCTCCAAGGAAATTACTCATATAGACTCCATTGTTTTGATATTCCCATGTCCCACAATGACCCCGATTTATAGGAGGGAAGAAGGTCCATTTTCTTGCCTGTGCTATATGTTCTCAATGACATCTATCACTTGGCTATTTGCAATGTAATTTCCATGGCTTGACAACTGACAACCAAGTCATATATGAACAAGGATGAGATGAAGAGGTCCATTTTCTAGTCCCCATAACACTGAAAGGCAGTCCCCACTCTTCCACGATATTTTTGACTAATAATACTTAGCAATTCACAATAATCTGCTACTTTACACTATGCCTAGAGATCCATTTGCTATGTAGAGTTTCAGTTGTAAAGCATTTGTGAAGAAAAAGTTTTAATTGAAAAGACCATTAACATATAGTGCATTTGGCAAATTACACTTATAAAATTGTTTTGAAATTGTTACTTCCTTTACGTGATCCACCCATTACATGTGAAATAGAGAGAGTCTATTTTATGCTTAAAATTTTATTTTCTGCATCAAACAATATACAAAATATCACGTCGTTTAAAATTTTATAATGACTTCATAGTAGATATACTTTTAAATTTATAATATTTAATCTAAACTATGAAATCAAACTATTTTAAATAAAATGATCATTTTCAATTGATAACCAAATTGATAATGAGCTTTTAGATTTGTGTGAAACGGCACATAAAAAAACTTTTATATTTTCATATTTGAATCCAATTAATGATCTAATACTTATTTAATTATTATTATATCTCTCTCTCAAAATTGGTGGGCATTTGAATAACTTTTAAAAAATAAATATAAACATTTATGTCAATTTATTTATTTATTTCCTATTAAAAGCTGGCATTTGAGTAACTTTCATGCTAACACTCAAATTTCAACTTTCAACTATAACTTTTTTTTTTTTTAAGGACCTTTAACTCTTTATCTCCTCCCTTACCGTACTATTAGACATCCACTAGAAAATAGAAATGGTGTATCTAATCCAGCTTTGTAATGCAAAGCAGTGTGTTCACGGCCTAGTGGTTTTTAGGTGCTCTATCATATGGAGATGAGCAAGGAGGCCTGAAACTAGAAATCAATGGGAATTCATTTCTTTATTTTTATGCTTACGTATTTACTCTTCTTCTTCTCCAAACTCTCTTTTGCAGTAGATAGCCTTACTACATCTCAATATTTTAGCAATGGAAGTACCTTGGTTTCCAAAGATGGAACCTTTGAACTGGGTTTCTTCAATCCTGGTAGTTCCAAGAATCATTATTTGGGAATATGGTACAAGAATATCCCAGTTAAAACTGTTGTTTGGGTTGCAAACAGACTCAACCCAATCAATGACTCGTCTGGCTTGTTGATGATAAACAACACAGGCAGTGTTGTGCTTATGAGTCAGAATAAGAGTGTTGTTTGGTCCATAGGATTAGGAACACAAAAACAAGCCAAGAATCCTATGTTACAGCTCTTAGACTCTGGAAATCTTGTACTAAGAGATGGGAATTCAGGAAACTCTTTGTGGGAAAGCTTCGATTATCCGTCTGATACATTGTTACCAGGAATGAAGATGGGATGGGACTTGAGGAATGGTATTAAGCGGCGTTTTACAGCATGGAAGAATCCAGATGATCCATCTCCTGGAGATTTCACATATGGGATAGAAATGCAGCCTCATTCATACCCTGAGGCTTATATTCGACAAGGTAACAAAAAGTTCTATCGTACTGGTCCATGGAATGGCCTTCGGTATAGTGGTTCACCTGAATTGAAGCCTAATCCGCTTTATGATTACGACTTTGTCAATAATGAGGATGAAGTGTATTACATCTACAACCTCAGAAATAAGTCTGTAATCTCAAGGATAGTTTTGAACCAAACCAGCTCTATGCGTGAACGCTATACATGGATTGAAGCTGATAAAGTTTGGAGGCTTTACTCATCAGTACCTAGAGACTATTGTGACAATTATATCTTTGTGGAGGCAATGGAAATTGTATCCTTAGTGGGTCACCGGTTTGTCAATGTTTAAAAGGATTCAAGCCTAAATTACACGACAATTGGAACTTAATGGATTGGTCTCAAGGTTGTGTACGCAATAAACCATTGAGCTCAATGAGCTGCCATAATGATGGGTTTGTTAAATTTGTTGAATTGAAATTGCCAGATACTACACATTCTTGGATGAACAAAAGTACGAGCCTCGAGGAATGCAGGGTCAAATGCTTGAACAACTGTTCCTGTATGGCTTATACAAACTCAGATATCAGAGGAGTAGGTAGTGGCTGCGCCATGTGGTTTGGTGATTTAGTGGATATTAGACAGTTTCCAGCTGGTGGGCAAGATCTATATATCAGAATGTCAGCTTCAGAGATAGGTGTGTTGCCATTATGGTTTGCATTCTAATTCATCTTGTTTATTTAGAAACTGCAATATAGTTTAAGTATATTTTCTTTGCTGTGTCAAATTCAACCATGTAGAGGCAACAAAAGGTCGTAAGACGAAGATAGCAGTGGTAGTTGTTGTTGCTGCCCTTGCTGTAGTTTTTGGAATGCTCTTAATTGGCTTTTGCATATTCAGAAGGAGGACAAAATTAAAAGGTAAAATAACTTTACTCTTACAGCCTTTGCAAACATATGGTAATATTGTCTTATGGAACTAATTAAAACGCTTTCCCTTATTAAATGGAATCTCTTGGTAATCAACTTGGTCCCATTTGATAATACAATTTTTGAACGAGGATTGCTATGAGGTATTGTTCAATCATGTTAAATTTTTGTCTGTGCTTTGCAAAAGAATTTCACAAATTGAACAGTGTCATCAGATAAAGCAAACTCAGGGAAATTTGTTGCTTACTTGCTTCCATCTAATTTCAAGGTTGAAGAAGTGAGATTTGTTAGTTACTAATTTCACAAAATTATACTTGTCTAGCCTGAATCCAGAGAAAACTTATGATATAGACCTTTATTAGTATTGTGTTTCCGGTGGACATATCTTCTATAGCTAGGCCAAGGTACTCTTTTTAGTAGATATCTGTAGGAATTATAATTATAACAGAAAGTTGCTTATTAGACTTGGCCTGGTTTTGATTGGTACACCTTGAATTTTGAAGGTTTTGCAAGTTTGATCAGTATAGTTGGTTTTTGTTAAGAGTACCTTGATTTCTTTGAAATCACTTATATATAAGCACAACTCTGCTCAAATTTCTATATATTGTTTTCATTTTTGTGTAAATCTCATTGTCCAAGTTGGATAGTATCTTTCTGGGAGAAAGAATTTGTGTTTATAAGACTTGAAGAAGTTTAATGCTTTTATGATATAAAATTAGTATTATGAGATTTTTCTTATTGTTCAGGTCAACTGAAATGTATCCAATCTAAAAATATTACTTTTGGTTGCTTCATATCTCAGCTCTTATACCTTTTTATTTCTCTCTTGAATATCTCAGCTCTTATAATGATTCTTATCACATCTTTTTTCCAAATTTCCTTTCTATTTCAGTAAAAACAAAGATAATAGAATCATAGGTTCTCAGAATAATGATGGCCAAAATGAAGACCTTGAGCTCCCTTTCTTAGACCTATCCACCATAGCTAGTGCCACTGACAACTTTGCAATGAACAACAAGCTTGGTGAAGGTGGTTTTGGGCCTGTTTACAAGGTAAATTAGTGATGTGCTGGTACAAAAGACAAATGATAAAGCATTCTTTTATTTCAGATTTTAACAAATTAGAATTTCAGGGCATACTAGAAGATGGACAAGAAATTGCTGTCAAGAGGCTTTCGAGGAGTTCCGGGCAAGGATTGAATGAGTGCAAAAATGAAGTAAGATTGATTGCCAAGCTTCAACACCGAAATCTTGTAAAGCTTCTTGCTTGTTGCATTCAAGGAGAAGAGAAAATGTTGGTTTATGAATACATGCCGAACAGAAGCTTAGACTCCTTCATTTTCGGTTTGGACCCCAAAACCTAATACATTTTTGTTGAGCTAGTCTAACTATATTATCAATATTTTATTAAATTTAGGAAATTTCCAATTTTGGTTGAAATATGGGAATGTACAATTAACTTGAACTTGAAACTTACTAGATCAAACAAAAAGTAAACTCTTAGATTGGTCCAAGCGCTTACAAATCATATGTGGAATTGCACGAGGGCTTCAATATCTTCATCTAGATTCCAGATTGAGAATTATAGATAGGGATCTCAAAGCAAGTAATGTCTTACTTGATAATGAGATGAACCCTAAAATTTCAGACTTTGGAATGGCTAGAACTTTGGAGGAGATCAATTAGAAGGAAATACAAATAGAGTGGTTGGAACATAGTAAGTATTATTTTTATGCTCTTCAAGTAAATCTATTGTATTTCCTAATTAATCACTTTCACTTAAAATTAGTGATGCCCTGCAGTGGTTATATGGCACCGGAATATGCTTTTGATGGGCAATTCTCAACAAAATCTGATGTATTTAGCTTTGGGATTTTATTGTTGGAGATCATAAGTGGGATGAGAAGTAGAGGGTTTTATCATCCAAACCACAGCCGTAACCTTATTGGACAAGTAAGTTTCGAACGCTTAGATTTCTTATCTAGACATGGTGGATTAATGAATGACAAATTATGTATTTATATTTTCAGGCATGGATACTTTGGAATGAGGGGAGGCCTTTAGAGTTGGTTGATGAATGTTTAGGAAACTCATGTACATTGTCAGAATTGCTTCGTTGTATCCATCTTAGCCTCTTATGCGTGCAACAACGTCCTGAGGATAGGCCAAGCATGTCATCTGTGGTTGTGATTTTAGGCAGTGAGAGTGCATTGCCTCAGCCTAAAAAACCTGGTTTCTTCTTGGAAAAAGATTCAAATGAAGGACCTGGTTTCTCAAGTAAGCATGAATCGTCTTCAACTAATGAAATAACAATTACAGTATTGGAGGCTCGTTAAGAATTTTGTACTAATGCAACTGATACAACATTGTCCATATAGAATTAGTCATTATGTAAACTGTATTCGTACACTGGAGTAAGCCATGTCAATTCTATTGGAATGTAAACGAATTGCCAGTGTGCATGTCCGGAATTATTTTTGAGATTAGAAAAGAGATTGGGACAATTTGATCATCTTTTGAGCCTCTTCCTGGCTTGAGTTTTGAGTCAACTGACCTTTCGAATTTATAAATTGGAGTGGATTGCTTGGCTTTGTAATTAGCTTAGTGGACTTCTTTGATATTCTCCTTTAGAATTGATAATGGGTCGTGAGAGGGTGATTAGGTCCAAGCTGAATAAGAAAACTGATTGGGTCAAACTTTGGGCCTATTTGGGCTATACATTGGTTTGAGCCTCAATTAGAAAAAGATTCTAACAATTTCTCCTTCGAAACCCAATATTATGTTTCTTGTTTTCTGGGTGTGTTTCGCAAATTAGATCAGGCCTTGCTTTTGGATTAGAACTACATAGGCTAGCTAGGCTCCAGGGCCTCGTTGTAGTATTTGCCAATGTTTGTTTTGTTATAAATGTTGGTAAAATTGAAAATAATGTTGACCGGAAAATCCAATGTAAAAAATAGAAAAATTGTTTACGTCCAAATTTTTCATAAACCATATTCCAAAACTCTCTCGCACACTACACACCCCCTCCCCCCTCTCGTCTCTCAAGCACAACATATTTTGTTATGGACAGAGTTTGGCTACAACCCACTACATAGTAACTAATAAGATCATCCACGTATATTTTAATCACATGACCTATTTAATGAGTCATGCGACTTCTTTAAATAATACATGTGGATAGTCTTATAAGCTGCTACGTAGTGGATACTAACCCAAATATGCAATTATTGCAGAAAGGTAATATTATTGTGAATATAGGTACCCAATCTAAGAATCCATTGAAAAATATCTCTGGCCCCGATTATGCAAGCTCGACCAAAGAACATTGTAATGATTACCTCCACTTTAATAATTTCAAATGCATGTCTTTGTCGCTTTAGATGCAGGAAGTTGAAGTGTCAAGCTTGAAGTATTTGGATAGCATGGTCCAACATCTTTCTTGGGTAAGCTTGGTTCCCCAAATGAGGGTAGAATTGTATAGCATGGTCTAACTCACGGATTTCACTCCATACGTACATTTGGTTTGAACAAATATTATTGATTTGATTGTTGATTTGTTGTATTAATCAAGATAATTATTTCTTTAATCGATTTATCTAGCTAAAATTGTTTTATAAATATCACTCAATTAATTAACATGAGAAAACTGCATTTTTTATATAGGTGTTCTACTGGAATCAAACACATGTGTTGCGGACATTGCAAATATTACCAAAGAAAAAAAAAAAATGGAATGTTTGCTGAGATGGTAACCAAAGAGGCCATGGTATTTTCATTACATCATTTTTCTTTCTATCAAGAAAAACTTAAAACTAAAGTGGTTCAATAACCGCTAAGTAAAGTACGGCTGTGTACAGAAACAGAAATTACAAAAATTACAAAAACTACATTGAAATGAAATAGAAACAGATCATTGCAAAACTTTGTAATGGCCACTTCTTTCCAAAATAAAACTATGCATGCATGTGGTCCTCTCTCAATTGCTTGTTTCAATCTGCCTTTTTTGTTCACATTTTTCCCTTCACCTTTGGAATATTCACGGGCCTTTAGCAGTTACAGAACCAAGATCGATAATACGAAAAGAAAAAATTACAGGTGAGGCAAATAACTTTCTGATAGGAACCCTCAAAGGCAATCGGATATGAAGCTTAGGAAAGCACACAAAGTTGTTTAAATAGGAGATTGGGGTGCAATCAATTTGGGAGATGAGGAGGTGAGGGAGATGAATAGGTAAGGGAGTTGGAAAAGAATATGAAAAGAGAGAGAATTAAATAGAGGTAAATGTTAAAAGGAAAGAGAGAAAGAATTAATTAATTAAAGAATTAAAGTAAATAGAGGTAAATGTTAAAAGGTAATAGAGAAAGAATTAGGGGGAAGGGTGTGGGGAAGAGGAAATCTGATGTGGCATCTATAGGGAGAAAGCTAAAGCTTCACCTATTAGTTTATATAATAGATGCAAATGAGAATTTCAGGGTGTACTAGAAGATGAACAAGAAATTGCTGTCAAAAGGCTTTCAAGGAGTTCCGGGCAAGATTGAATGAGTTCAAAAACGAAGTAAGACTAATTGCCAAGCTTCAACACCGAAATCTCATGAAACTTCTTGCTTATTGTATTGAGGAGGAAGAAAAAATACTGATTTATGAATACATGCCCAACAAAAGCCTAGACTCCTTCATTTTCGGTTTGAATCCCAAAACTTAATGGATTTTTTTTTAGCTAGTGTAACTATTATCAATATTTCACAAAATATAGAAAATTTCCATTTTTAAGTTTAAATATGGGAATATATAATTAACTTGAACTATAAACTTATCAGATCAAACAAAACGTAAACTGCTAGATTGGTCCAAGCGCTTCAACATCATATGCAGAATTGCTCGGGGGCCTCAATATCTTCATCAAGATTCTAGATTAAGAATTATACATAGAGATCTCAAAGCAAGTAATGTCTTACTTGACAATGAAATGCACCCAAAAATTTCAGACTTTGGCATGGCTAGAACTTTTGCAGGAGATCAGTCAGAAGGAAACACAAATAGAGTAGTTGGAACTTAGTAAGTATCATTGATATTCTCTTAATGTAAATCTATATTTTAAAGTTAATTTTTTTCACTTAAAAATTAGTGATGCCCTGCAGTGGTTACATGGCACCAGAATATGCATGTGAAGGACATTTCTCAACAAAATCTGATGTCTTTAGTTTTGGGATTTTTTTGTTGGAGATCATAAGTGGGAAGAAATGTAGAGCATTTTTTCATCCAAACCACAACCATAACCTTATTGGACATGTAAGTTTCAAATAGTTAGATTCCTAATTCATGTAAGTTTCAAATAGTTAGATTCCATTTCTATATATGTTGGACAGTTGAATGAAAAATTATGTTATTTTATTTTCAGGCATGGATACTTTGGAATGAGGGCAGGCCTTTAGAGTTGGTTGATGAATGTTTAGGAAACTCATGTACATTGTCGGAAGTGCTCCATTGTATCCATCTCAGCCTCTTATGCGTGCAACATCGTTCTGAAGATAGGCCAAGCATGTCATCAGTGGTTGTGGTTTTAGGCAGTGAGAGTACATTGCCTCAGCCTAAAAAACCTGGTTTCTTCTTCGAAAAAGATTCAAATGAAGCACATGGTTTCTCAAGTAATCATGAATTGTCTTCAACCAATGGAATAACAATTACACTATTGGAGGCTCGTTAGGACTTTTGTACTAATGCAGTACTACTACTATGCAACTGATACAACATTGTTGATATAGAACTAGACATCAATATTATATGTAAACTGTATTACTACACTCGAGTAAGCCATGGCAACTCTATTGGAATGTATAGACCTTAAATTATTTGTACTTATTGAACAAAAAATGGACCAATGCTATTGGTAAATTAATCCGTGGAGCTTGTTTTGAATAGCCCTAATTGGAAGTGTGACAAAAAATTAATTTAGGTTGAAGCAGAGGGCCATCCAGTTAGCTGCCCTCAATAATCACCCATAAAGGCAACCAGATTCATGGTTTGAGTATTAAAAAAAAAAAAATCTCAAAAGATTACACAGCAAAATTTTAGTGTCCAACAGTAAAAGAAAGAGAGAGTTCCTTTACCTCTTCTTAAACCAAGTTTTACATGATACACCAATTTTTTCCATTCTTTTATGTGATGTCCCTCTTAAAATAAGAAAATAAAGCCCTATTCCAGAAAATTCCAAAAAAGTAATAAACAAAAAAATTTAATTGGTTTTATATAGACGTATACATAAAAGTTTTCACATTGTTGAAGAGTGTAATTAATGCGAAAATATGTGATTTCTAGACTTTTATTTTTCTTTTTTTACTTTTTTTTTTGGGAGGGGGCTAGGAAACAATGCTTCTATTGAGTCCGGTAAATATTGTTGTACACCATGGTGTGTACACAATAAATAATGTGAATATGAAGAGTGTGAATTGATGATGTACACGTATTACTACCTATTGAGAGTCAAGAGGATCTTGGAATTGCTCCAGTCTTTCTGGAATTTATAACTTCTTTAAATGAGCAATTTCAATTTGGTGAGTCAGACGAATAAAATTTCAAGACACATTCCACCTGAAATAATGTCCAGTACGAAGTCCCACCATTAGCCAACTGCATCAATGAATACAAAAGCTAATACAAAAGTTCTGAATTCTCTCATGGTCCATGTGACATGCACCTGTCCTTTTTTTTTATTTTTATGATCAGTTTAAAAAAATCTGCCTTCAATGGAAATTGGAAAAGTCAGATAAGGAGGCGCTATTGATAAAATTTCGTCAATGTCTAAACAAATCTAGTAGTTGCCCTTTCCTTGTCTTGTTGAATACAAGTCAACTGCCTTAGTAGTTATCTATGCCATTTTAGATGATCCAACATAGGCTGAGTGATAAGCAAGGAGGTCTGAAACTAGAAATCAATGGGAACTTTTTCTTTTAATTTTCTGCTTAGTTATTTCCTCTTTTTGTTCTTCAAAGTCTCCTTTGCAGTAGATAGTATTACTCCATCTCAATATATTAGTGATGGAAAAAGTAGCTTAGTTTCCAAAGATGGAAGCTTTGAACTGGGTTTCTTCAATCCTGGTAGTTCCAAGAATCACTACTTGGGAATATGGTACAAGAAAATCCCAGTTCAAACTGTTGTTTGGGTTGCAAACAGACTCAACCCAATCAATGACTCGTCTGGCTTGTTGATGATAAACAGCACAGGCAGTGTTGTGCTTATGAGTCAGAATAAGAGTGCTGTGTGGTCCATAGGATTAGGAACACAAAGACAAGCCAAGAATCCTATGTTACAGCTCCTAGACTCTGGAAATCTTGTACTAAGAGATGGAAATTCAGGAACCCCTTTGTGGGAAAGCTTTGATTATCCGTCTGATACATTTTTACCTGGATTGAAGATGGGATGGGACTTAAGGAAAGGTACTAAGTGGCATCTTACAGCATGGAAAAGTCCAGATGATCCATCTCCTGGAGATTTCACATATGGGATAGAAATGCATTCATACCCTGAGCCTGTTATTTGGAAAGGAACCAAAAAGTTCTACCGTACTGGCCCATGGAATGGCCTTAGGTTCAGTGGCTCACCGGATTTAAAGCCCAATCCGGTTTATGATTACAACTTTGTTTCTACTGAGTTTGAGGTGTACTACACATACACCCTCAAAAATGAATCTGTAATCTCAAGAATAGTTTTGAACCAGACCAGCAATACTTGTGAGCGGTACATATGGATTGAAGATAGTCAAGTTTGGCACCGCTATACATCAGTACCTAGAGATTACTGTGACTATTACGGCCTTTGTGGATCCAATGGAAATTGTATCAGTACTGGGTCACCGGTTTGTCAATGTTTACAAGGATTCAAGCCTAAATCACTAGAAAAATGGAGCTTAATGGACTGGTCTCAAGGTTGTGTACACAATAAACCATTGAGCTGCCATAAGGATGGGTTTGTTAAATTTGTTGACATCAAACTGCCAGATACTACATATTCTTGGGTTAATGAAAGCATGGGCCTCAAAGAATGCAGTGCCAAATGCTTGAATAACTGTTCCTGTATGGCTTATACAAACTCAGATATCAGAAAAAGTGGTAGTGGTTGTGTCATGTGGTTTGGTGATTTAGTGGATATTAGACAGTTTCCATCTGGTGGGCAAGAGCTATATATCAGAATGTCGGGTTCAGAACTAGGTATGAGATTGATTTTGTAATAGGAACTTATTTTTTCCATTATGCTTTGCCTTCTAATTTGATCTGCAATGCTTACCTTGTTGTTTCATGTCATTTAGCTGTAGTTTAACCTCTCTTTTTTTTTTTTCCTCTCTCTGTCAAATTCAATCATGCAGAGGCAAGACATGTTCATAAGATAAAGAAAGCAGTGGCAGTTGTTGCTGCCCTTGCTGCAGTTTCCGGAATGCTCTTAGTTGGCTTTTACATTTGCAGAAGCAGAACAAACTTGCAAGGTAAAATAATTTTACTCTCATAATTGCATCAGATTAAATTTTACAAATATGATGCTCATTCCTTTTTTATTTTTTTTTTTGGATTCTTTAAAACTAAAGTTCTTTTCTATTACAGTAAAAACAGAGAGAAGTAGAAGTATAGATTATCAGAACAATGAAGGCCAAAAGGAAGACCTTGAGCTCCCTTTCTTAGACCTATCCACAATAGCTTGTGCCACTAACAACTTTGCAATCAACAACAAGCTTGGTGAAGGCGGTTTTGGATCTGTTTACAAGGTAAGTTTTTTTATGTGCTAGTACAAAAGCAATGCAAATGATGAAGCACTCTTTTATTTTGTTTTCATTTCACAATTTAGCAATAATCAAATGAGAATTTTAGGGTATACTAGATGACAAACAAGAAATTGCTGTCAAAAGGCTTTCAAAGAGTTCTGGACAAGGAGTGAATGAGTTCAAAAATGAAGTAAGACTAATTGCCAAGCTTCAACACCGAAATCTTGTAAAACTTCTTGCTTGTTGCATTGAGGGAGAAGAAAAAATGCTGGTTTATGAATACATGCCCAACAAAAGCCTGGACTCCTTCATTTTCGGTTTGAATCTCAAAACTTAATACATTTTGCTGAGCTAGTGTAACTATCTACCAATATTTCATAAAATATAGAAAATTTCTAATTTTTAGTTGAAATATGGGAACATATAATTAACTTGAACATTAAACTTACCAGATCAAACAAAAAGTAAGTTACTAGATTGGTCCAAGCGCTTCTACATCATATGCGGAATTGCTCGGGGGCTTCAATATCTTCATCAAGATTCTAGATTGAGAATTATACATAGGGATCTCAAAGCAAGTAATGTTTTGCTTGATAGTGAGATGCACCCAAAAATTTCGGACTTTGGAATGGCTAGAACTTTTGGAGGAGATCAGTCAGAAGGAAGCACAAATAGAGTGGTTGGAACTTAGTAAGTATTATTGATATTATATTTATGTAAATTTACATTTCCAAATTAATATTGTTCACTTAAAAATAATGATGCCCTGCAGTGGTTATATGGCACCGGAATATGCTTTTGATGGGCAATTCTCAACAAAATCTGATGTCTTTAGTTTTGGGATTTTATTGTTGGAGATCATAAGTGGGAAGAAAAGTAGAGCGTTTTGTCATCCAGACCATAGACATAACCTTATTGGACATGTAAGTTTCAAATAGTTAGATTCCTTATCTAGATATGTTAGACAAATGAATGACAAATTATGTGTTTATATTTTTAGGCATGGATACTTTGGAATGAGGACAGACCTTTAGAATTGATTGATGAATTTTTAAGAAAATCATGTACAGTGTCAGAAATGTTACGTTGCATCCATCTTAGCCTCTTATGTGTGCAACAACGTCCTGAGGATAGACCAAGCATATCATCTGTTATTGTGATGTTAGGCAGTGAGAGTCCATTGCCTCAACCCAAACAACCTGGTTTCTTCTTGGAAAAGGATTCAAATGAAGGGCATTGTATCTCAAGTAAACATGAATCATCTTCGACCAATGAAATAACAGTTACATTATTGGAGGCTCGTTAAGAATTTTGTACCAATGCAACTCCAATATTGTTGATATAGAATTATACTCATCACTATACTCTATAAATTGTATTAATTCCTACTCTCAAGTAAACCATGACAACAATTTTATTTGAAGGAAATAATTATTTTTTTGGTAGGCAGGGAAATTCAGCAGTTACTTCAATAGTTCTAGAAGTGTATGTGTCTCTTTTTTTAGTCTTCATTTTGACAATGTCAATGGATTATAATGGTGTACAAAAAATCACAAAATATAAGCATTCTTATGGTAGCTTACATGAGTCGCGAGCACAATCACAAACATTTTGAACACATTTGAACTGGTTCATGAAAAATCCTTGATCTTGCTTGAAATGCGGATATTATCAGCCAACGGGTCAATGTTGAGGAAGATTTTGTCACTGAACACAGGCATGGAAATCACTAGCCATGTTGATAGAGATCTTTGTCCTCATAAAAGCTTCGCTATAAGGTTCTATCTTCAAGTTATAACAAGGAAGCAAAGAGGTTTAGAGCTAGAAATCAATGAGCACCCTTTTCTTATATGTTTATTGTTGATCAATGTCCCCCCTTGCACTTGACAACATATGGGAAATTTGGTAGTCATCAAATTTAAAGGGAATTTGCAAAGAGTATGATTACACATAGACTAGGAAGAAAGTTCTGCGTATTGTAATCATGCATCAATCAAACTCAATTAAGACCCGATTATAACATATCTACCACCAAATTTTGTACCTCTCACTAGTATAAGTTACAATGAAACAATCACTTCGAGTAATCGCAACACACATACATAAATATCTGTTAGACAGAGGGGGAGAGAGCTTACCTTTGTAGGAGGTGCTAGCTTCACTGGGGAGCTTGGAGTCAAGGCAAGGGGAAGCGATTGTGGAGTGGATGTTGGAGGCTGACGAAGCACAAAATTGGAAGAATGTGGTTAGTTATGGTAGATTTGTTATTGTTATTGATCTTGTTATTTATTATTAATATTTTGTGCATATTTATTTCAAAACATTTAGTACTTACTTTTTTAAATTTCCTCATGGAGCATGTAATGATAATTTGCAGCTCTGTAACATTGTGAAAACGATTTGCAGCTGTGTCTGTTCGACTAGTGGCTATAGATACAGATGGAGCATGTATGTGTCTTTTCCAAACCACGGTTGTGACAATTATAATTTATGGAAATTGTATGATTGGTGAGAGTGCTTCCACTGATAATATCATTTTTATTATATGTCTCTTATGATTGTATGTCACTTATTTAATGGATTGTCCCATCAAATTAACAAGATTGGTGATGTGGTGAGAGTGCTCCCACCAATACACTCTCATGCATTGATTGCAAGCAACATAACCTTTGAGGCTAAAATAAAAGTTCAACTAACATTATGAAATCTGTTGAGTAAATACTAAATAGACTTCTTAATCAAAGTTTGGATATGGTTAAAGAGTGCAATTAAATGCAAAGCACTCTGATTCTGTGAACAGATGTGATTTCAGACTCTTTTGATTTTTCTTTGTGGGTGAGGAAACAAAGACTTCTGGTGGGTGTCAAGAGCAGGTAGAGAATCTTGGAATTGGTCCAGTCTTTCGTGATTCAGGAACTTATAGCAGGTAAATATTGTTTCACACCATTCGTACCAAACACCACTTACATTGGATATACATTCACAAATTGTGGATATATATCCCATGAATAATATTTCGCCAGCAGAATAGTGTAAACTAAGAAAACAAGAAATATTTCACCTGAAATTAATAATGTCTCCCACCATTAGCCATTGACCCTGTTATTTCTCTCCCAGAAGTGTAGCATTTTCATTTTTTCAACTACAACAACTTATCAACGACTACAAAAGCTAATACAAAACTCATGAATCCTCTCATGGTCCATGTGACAAGGCACCTGTCCTTTTTCATTTCAAGATAAAATGCTTTATTTGACGTATGGACTATGTTATACTCATGCATGAAAAAAATAAATATATCCTTCTTCTGCAAACAATTTGAACTGTGAAGCAGTCATGATATAATTTCATCAATGATCCAACATAGGGTGAGTGATAAGCAAGGAGGTCTGAAGCTAGAAATCAATGGGAATTCTGTCCTTTATTTTTATGCTTACTTATTTACTCTTTTTCTACTTGAAAGTCTCATTTGCAGTAGATAGCCTTACTACATCCCAATATATTAGCGATGGAAAAAGTACCTTAGTTTCCAAAGATGGAAGATTTGAACTGGGTTTTTTCAATCCTGGTAGTTTCAAGAATCACTACTTGGGAATATGGTACAAGAAAATCCCAGTTCAAACTGTTGCTTGGGTTGCAAGCAGATTCAACCCAATCAATGACTCGTCTGGCTTGTTGATGATAAACAACACAGGCAGTGTTGTGCTTATGAGTCAGAATAAGAGTGTTGTTTGGTCGATAGGATTAGGATTAGAAAAACAAGTAAAGAATCCTGTTCTACAACTCCTAGACTCTGGAAATCTTGTACTAAGAGATGGAAATTCAGGAACCCCTTTGTGGGAAAGCTTTTGATTATCCTTCTGATACATTTTTACCAGGAATGAAGATGGGATGGGACTTAAGGAAAGGTACTAAGTGGTGTCTTACAGCATGGAAAAGTCCAGATGATCCATCTCTGGGAGATTTCACATATGGGATTGAAATGCATTCATACCCTGAGCCTGTTGTTTTGAAAGGAACCAATAAGTTCTACTGTATTGGCCCATGGAACGGCCTTCGATTCAGTGGTTCACTGGATTTAAAGCCCAATCCGGTTTATGATTTTAACTTTGTTTCTAATGAGTTTGAGGTGTACTACACCTACACCCTCAAGAATGAATCTGTAATCTCAAGAGTAGTTTTGAACCAAACCAGCAGTACGCGTGAGCGGTACATATGGATTGAAGATGGTCTAGTTTGGCACCGCTATTCATCAGTACCTAGAGATTACTGTGACTTTTACGGCCTTTTTGGGTCCAATGGAAATTGTATCATTACTGGGTCACCGGTTTGTCAATGTTTACAAGGATTCAAGCCGAAATCATTAGAAAAATGGAGCTTAATGGACTGGTTGCAAGGCTGTGTACGCAATAAACCATTGAGCTGCTATAAAGATGGGTTTGATAAATTTGTTGACCTCAAATTGCCAGATACAAAATATTCTCTGGTTAATGAAAGTATGGGCCTCAAAGAATGCAGTGCAAAATGCTTAAATAACTGTTCCTGTATGGCTTATACAAACTCAGATATCAGAGGAAGTGGTTGTGGCTGTGTCATGTGGTTTGGTGATTTAGTGGATATTAGACAGTTTCCATCTGGTGGGCAAGATCTATATATCAGAATGTTAGGTTCAGAGCTAGGTATGACTTAATGAAATTAATTTTGTAATTGGAACTTGTTTTTTTCCATTATGCTTTGCCTTCTGATTTGATTTTAATTCTTTAGAAACTGCAATGCTTACCTTGCTGTTTCATGTCAATTAGCTGTAACTATTTTTCTTTTCTTTTCTTTTCTGTGTCAAATTCAACCATGAAGAGGCAAGACATGTTCGTGAGATAAAGAAGGCAGTGGCAGTTGTTGCTGCCCTTGCTGTAGTTTTTGGAATGCTCTTAGTTGGCTTTTACATTCACAGAAGCAGAACAAACTTACAAGGTAAAATAATTTTACTCTCACAATTGCAAACATGGTTCACATTAAATTTTGCAAATATAATGCTCATTCCATCTTTTTTTTTTTTTCATTAAAACTAAATTTCTTTTCTATTACAGTAGAAACAGGGAGAAGTAGAAGTATAGATTATCAAAACAATGAAGGCCAAAAGGAAGACCTCGAGCTCCCTTTCTTAGACCTATCCACAATAGCTTGTGCCACCGGCAATTTTGCAATCAACAACAAGCTTGTGCCACTGGCAACTTTGCAATCAACAACAAGCTTGTTGAAGGTAGTTTTGGATTTGTTTACAAGGTAAATTTTTTATGTGCTTGTACAGAAGCAATGGAAATGATGATGCACTCTTTTATTTTGCTTTCATTTCAGAATTTAGCAATCAACAAATGTGAATTTCAGGGTATACTAGAAGATGAACAAGAAATTGCTGTCAAAAGACTTTCAAGGAGTTCTGGACAAGGAGTGAATGAGTTCAAAAATGAAGACTAATTGCCAAGCTTGAACACCGAAATTTTGTAAAAATTCTTGCTTGTTGCATTGAGGGAGAAGAAAAAATGCTGGTTTATGAATACATGCCCAACAAAAGCTTGGATTCCTTCATTTTCGGTTTGAATCTCAAAACTAAATATATTTTGCTGAGCTAGTGTAACTATTTATCAATATTTTATAAAATATAGAAATTTCCAATTTTTAGTTGGAAATTTGGTAATATATAATTAACTTGAACTGTAAACTTACTAGATCAAACAAAAAGTAAACTCCTAGATTGGTCCAAGCGCTTCTACATCATATGCGGAATTGCTCGGGGGCTTCAATATCTCCATCAAGATTCTAGATTGAGAATTATACATAGGGATCTCAAAGCAAGTAATGTTTTACTTGATAGTGAGATGCACCCAAAAATTTCAGACTTTGGGTTGGCTAGAACTTTTGGAGGAGACCAATCAGAAGGAAGCACAAATAGAGTGGTTGGAACTTAGTAAGTATCATTGATATTCTCTTTATGTAAATCTACATTTCCAAATTAACATTTTTCACTTAAAAGTAGTGATGTCGTGCAATGGTTACATGGCACCAGAATATGCTTTTGATGGGCAATTCTCAACAAAATTTGGTGTCTTTATTTTTGGGAGTTTATTGTTGGAGATCATAAGTGGGAAGAAAAGTAGAGCATTTTGTTAGCCAAACTACAACCATAACCTTATTGGACACGTAAGTTTCAAATAGTTAGATTCCTTATGTAGATATGTTAGACAAATGATTAACAAATAATGTGTTTATATTTTTAGGCATGGATATTGTGGAATGAGGACAGGCCTTTAGAATTGATTGATGGACTATTAAGAAAATCATGCACAGTGTCGGAAGTGTTATGTTGCATCCATCTTAGCCTCTTATGTGTGCAGCAACGTCTTGAGGATAGACCAAGCATATCATTTGTTGTTGTGATGTTAGGCAGTGAGAGTGCATTGCCTCAACCCAAACAACCTGGTTTCTTTGTGGAAAAGGATTCAAATGAAGGGCGTTGTTTCTTAAGTAGACATGAATCATATTCGACCAATGAAATAACAGTTACATTATTGGAGGCTCGTTAACAATTTTGTACCAATGCAACTCCAACACTGTCGATGTAAAATTATACTCTTCATTATAATCTATAAATTGTATTTCTACTCTCAAGTAACCCATGCCAATTTTATTTGAATGAATTGACTTTTTCCCCTTTTTGGTTGGCAGGGAAGTTCAGCAGTTGCATTAATAGTTCAAGAAATGTATCTGTCTCTTTTTTTTTTTAATCTTGGTTGAATTATGTATGTGCTTCTTGTTAGTCTTCATTTAATTTTCCTATGTCAATGGTAATGGGGTACACAAACTCACAAAATATAGCATTCTTATAATTTTTATCTGATCCAAATGTCATTGGTAATGGTCCAAATTTATAGCTTATATGAGTCGGAAACACAATCTGAAACATTTTCACCATGTTTGGGTTGGTTTAGGAAAAATCCTTGATCTTGCTTGAAATGTGGAAATTATCAGCCCACGGGTCAAAGTTGAGGAATATTTGTCAGTGAACACAGGCATAGAAATCACTAGCTGTGTCAATAGGGATCTTTGTCCTCATAAAAGCTCTGCTATAAGGTTCTATCTTCAAGAGGTTTAGAACTAGAAATTTCTTAAAAATTTAGAATTGATTGAGAATTTCATTTTAGTTGAGAGATGTACTACTTTTAGTTCCTTAATGAATTTCTTTTCTTAGAAACAAACAAACAAAAAAAAAAAAAAAAAAAATGAGGAAGTAGAAAGGTTTAGAGCTAGAAATCAACGAGCACCCTTTTCTTATATGTTTATTGTTGATCAAGGTCCACACTCGCACTTGACAATATATGGAAATTTGGTAGTCATCAAATTTAAAGGGGATTTGCAAAGAGTATGGAATACACATTGACTAGAAAGAAAGTTCTGCTCAGCAAAATTCTGTCCAATAAACTAAAGTATATACTAGAGAGCCTTGGAACAAATTCATAGAGAAGCAAGGGTGGAGATGAGATTTTTTGCACAATGTAAACCTGGATCAAACTGCTTACTGAGTCAAAGCTCCTACCAGCCTGATGTATGCCAAGGCACATTTCTTTTTCCGTTTCAATCAGAAAATTCAGAATATTTTTGTTAATCCTGATATATAATTTATAATCTAGTGCTCACATTTCCATTCCTTTGTTGACATTTCACATCCAAGTGCATATATAGTCAGTACCAAGACAAATAACAAAAATGCGACATCTGTAGAATTATTGTTTCACAACAAAATATGTGGAATTTTCTAACAAGTCGTACGCTTGAGGTAGCACTTTGTATACTGCCCTGATATATAATTTCTAATCTAGTGCTCACATTTCCATTCCTTTGTCCACATTTCACATCCAAGTGCATATATAGTCAGTACCAAGACAAACAACAAAAAATGTGACATCTGGAAAAGGAAATAACTATACAGGAAATTATTGCTCACAACAAAATTTTGAATTTTCTACGCTTAAGGTGGCACTTTGTATTCAGCCCTGAAATGGATTCTTTTCATTTCCAATGAAATGGAGAATATAGTATTCCAAACCTACCAATTCCTAGAGGGTCATGTATTGACTCAAGTGCATATATAGTCAGTACCAAGACAAAACAAAAACAACAAAAAATGCGACATTTGGAAAAGGAAATAACCATACCGGAAATTATTGTTCACAACAAAATTTAGAATTTTCTACACTTGACATGACACTTTGTATACTGAACTGAAATGGATTCTTTTCATTTCCAATTAAATGGAGAATATACTATTCCAAACCTACCAATTCCTAGGGGGTCATGTATTGACTCAAGCGAGTCTCTTGTTAGAAAATTCTACATTTTCCTCTAAGTCAAGTGCTCCATATAATGGGTCTAAGTTTAACATGTTGGCTAAGAGGTCTAAGAGGTCACAACAAATTGGAGAATTTTCTAACAAGTCATACGCTTGACTTAGCACTTTGTATACTGCCCTAAAATGGGTTCATTTCATTTCCAATGAGATGGGGAATATATTATTTGAAACCTACCAAGCTTAGAACTTCATGCATGCATTGACTCAAGGATAAGTATCCTCTCCATTTCATCTCACTCAACTTTGTTAACATTCTGTCTTTGTCCTCATATCCCCCACCCCTTTATGGAATTGGTGTCGGAGAGCCCAACCAGAGAAGCCTCCATCCTCACTTGGTGTTTTGATTTAATTTGGTCTCTCTCTCTCTAACGACAGTTTAGAAAGTAACGCCCCATCTAATCTTTTTTAGCATTAATTATTGTCTTTTAATGAGTAGCCTTTCATTTATTTAAAATGAATCTCAACCATGAAATGAGGAGAGGATCCTTATCCTTGACTCAAACGAGTCTCTTGTTAGAAAATTCTACATTTTCCTCTAAGTCCAAGTCTTTACACCAGTGCTCCATATAATGGGTCTAAGTTTTACATGTTGGTTGAGAGCTCTAAGAGAACTGAAAGCCATGGACATTTTTGCTTTTCTGTTTATGATCAGTTCCTGTTCTCTTGTTTTCCACTCTGATTTCTCAAATGCTGCTGACATCATTACTCAATCCCAGTCCCTGAGAGACGACATGACCTTGGTCTCTAAAGATGGAAGCTTTGAATTGGGTTTCTTCAATCCTGGTAGTTCCAAGAATCGTTACTTGGGAATATGGTACAAAAATATCCCAGTTAAAACTGTTGTTTGGGTTGCAAATCGACTCAACCCAATCAATGACTCGTCCGACGTGTTGATGGTAAACAGCTCAAGGAGTCTTGTTCTTCTCAGCCAGAATAGCACTGCTGTAGTTTGGTCTGCAAATTCAACAAAACAGGCCTCTAATCCAATAGTACAGCTTTTAGATTCTGGAAATCTAGTAGTAAGAGATGAGAAGGAACAAAACCCAGAAAACTATTTGTGGCAAAGCTTCAACTATCCTTATGATACATTGCTACCAGGGATGAAGCTTGGATGGGACTTAAGGACTGGTCTGGAATGGCGCCTATCTACATGGAAGAGTCCAGATGATCCAGCTCCTGGAGAACTGACTTATGCGATTCAACATAATAATTACCCTGAGGCAGTAATGAAGAAAGGCTCGGAGAAGTACTTCAGAACGAGCCCATCGAATGGCCATGGTTACAGTGGTATACCAGAGTTAAAGACCAACCAGGTTTTCAACTACAGCTTTATCTCCAATAAGGAAGAGGTATACTTCACATTCAACTTGATAAATAAGTCTGTAATCTCAATTCTAGTTTTGAACCAAACCCGCTACTTGCTTGAGCGGTTGATCGAAACGGATTTGAGAGTGTATGTATCTTATCCAAAAGACAATTGTGACAAGTATAATTTATGTGGTGCTTATGGAAATTGTATGATTGGTGAGTCTCCAATCTGTCAATGTTTAGAAGGATTCAAGCCTAAATCACAAGAAACATGGAATCCAGATGAATGGTCTAAGGGATGTGTACGCATAACACAATTGAGCTGCCATGATAAAGATAAGATTGGGTTTGATAAATTTGTTGGGCTCAAATTGCCAGATACCACATATTCTTGGGTGAATGCAAGCATGAATCTTGAGGAATGCAAAGTCAAATGTTTGAACGACTGCAACTGTACGGCTTATTCAAACTCGGATATCAGAAATGGAGGAAGTGGCTAGGCAATCTGGTATGGGGATCTAATTGATATTAGACAGATTTCAAATGGGTACTATGCTAGTGGACAGGATATATATATTCGAATGCATGCTTCGGACCTAGGTATGTGCCTATAGTCTTCGTCGCTCCTGAATTCCTATTGAGAAAATACTAAATCTACTAAAAATTTTACTACATAAGATTTACATGATAAATTTCAACAACATAATGAATGAATGAATTATTTTTTTTGTGAATGGTGATACATTGATTTGTAAAGTTTATGTAATAAAATTTGTAGTATCCCTAACATCATTCTTTATATCTTGATCTATCATAAAAGCTAAATCTTTCTTTTCATCTGTTTTATTGCATTAAAGTCATCTGCAACTAAAATATTTTTGCTTTCTTATTGCCGGGTCAACCATGAAGAGGTGAAAGACAAGCAAAAGAGGAACGTAATAGTGATAGTATTAGTTGCCGTTGCCATTGCTGTGGTTTTTGGGGTGCTCTTGATTGCTTACTGCATTTGCAAACGAACAAACAGTAGAGGTAAGATTACTTTCTCTGACCAACATTGGAAAAGATATTGCATGATTGTTTAATTGAACTTGTACATAGCAGCTAATAAGATGATAATTGATGAACAAGGAAAGCTACACATTTGGCCTTAATAAAAAATCATGGAAAGGAAGAAAATTTGTATAAGCTTTTTGAAAGGATTACGCAAGTCAAACAATGTCAATAGAACAGGGTTTTGTGCAACCTTGAATTACTTGTAGCACTTACAGCACTTGCAGCAAGTGTATTTATTCTTGGAAGAGTTGCACTTCTATGTAGCTTTCTGGCTACATTTCATTCTAGCCTCGAGGTAGTCTTGAGAATGTTATCTGACTTTAAATTTAAGGGTTGTGGGTTTGGGGATGCCTCAATGAAGAAGACTTTGTCAAGGCGTAATCACATATCATAAATTTTTGACGATCATGATAAACGTGGGACGTGAAATTAAGTCTTTTGAGGTTAAATTACTTTTGCTACATTAACTATGACTAAGTGCAGAATTTAAAACAAGCATATTTGAGGCTAAGTCACTATACATTCATACGATTTTCGAAGTAAAACATAATTGCAAAGGAAATAAGTTTGATGCTACAATAAACAAATTATATGAAAATTAAAGATTTTATTTTGCCATGTTCTAGTTTCTTATGTATAATATGAAGCACATCTTGCTCTTATTAGAGAAATTGGAGAACAATGTGATGATGGAGAGCAATGTGATGATAGATCAGAACATTGAAGGCCAAAGAGAAGACCAGGAGCTCCCATTATTCAACCTAGCTACCATAGTTGCAGCCACTAACAACTTTTCGAGCAACAACAAGCTCGGTGAAGGTGGCTTTGGACCCGTATACAAGGTAACTCTAACACACTTTTATAAAGATCATAGAAAAAAAAATCTCATCATATTCAATGTCAAAATAATCTATTTAAAAATGTGAACTTCCAGGGTACACTAACAGATGGACAAGAAATCGCTGTGAAAAGGCTTTCACAGGGTTTTGGACAAGGATTAAGTGAGTTTAAAAATGAAGTTATGCTGATCTCCAAATTGCAGCACCGAAATCTTGTTAGGCTTTTGGGTTGTTGCATTGAAGGAGAGGAGAACATGCTAATCTATGAATACATGCCCAACGGAAGCTTGGACTTCTTCATTTTTGGTTTGAAATTCTCTAAAACTAATAATTTTTCTCAAACTTATTATTATTTGTATTGCTTTTAAAAGAAAATTCAAATTTCTTGTTTCACTGTTCAAGTTGGACTTAGTATTAACATAATTGAGAAAAAATAATTTTAGATAAGTAACATAATGAGAAACTTGCTAGATAAAATGAGAGCTAAAGCTTTAGGATGGTCTACGCGCTTCAGCATTATTTGTGGGATCACTCGAGGACTTCTCTATCTTCATGAAGATTCTAGATTGAGGATTATACATAGAGACCTCAAAGCAAGTAATGTTTTACTTGATAGTAAGATGAGCCCAAAAATTTCTGACTTCGGCACTGCTAGAATCTTTGGTGGAGATCAGATTGAAGGAAATACAAACAGAGTGGTTGGAACTCAGTAAGTATTCTTAACGTGTTCAATTATCAACATTTTTTTTTTGTCTAATCAAAGAGTTTCATTCTTAATGATGTTCTGCAGTGGTTATATGGCACCCGAATATGCAATTGATGGCCAATTTTCTATAAAATCTGATGTCTTTAGCTTTGGAATATTGTTGTTGGAGATATTAAGTGGAAAGAAAAATCGAGCGTCTTTTCATGTAGACCATAATCTAAACCTTGTTGGGCATGTGAGTTCTCAAAAGAGATTACCTTCTATTTTACATATGACAAGACAAAGATTGATTGGAAATTTTGAAATGTTTTAGGCATGGAAATTGTGGAAAGAAGGCAAGCCTTTAGAACTGATTGATACTTGCTTAGAAGACACTTGCATCCAATCGGAGATTGTATGTTGCCTCCACATTAGTTTCTTATGTTTGCAACAACAACCTGAGGATCGGCCTAACATGTCATATGTGGTTATGATGTTGCGAAGTGAGAGTTCATTACCTGAACCCAAAGAGCCTGGTTTCACTGCAGGCAAAAAATCATCTTTATCGAGCAAGAATCAATCGTCCTCAACCAATGAAATGACTATTACAAATTTAAAGGCTCGATAGCCAGATGTCATGTGAATTGCAAAGGCTAATGGGCTGAAAGTTTTTGAGATTATTATTATGTAGGTGTAATTATTTAAGCAAATAATAACAACATGTGTGACACATTTCTTCCATTTGATTCATTTCATGGTTGAGATTAAAAATTATAGATTTAACAGTGTACCACTACTTGACTTCATTTAATATGTTGCCATCTAGAAAAAAAAAAAAATGCTGGGCATTGCTTCGTTGGGGTGAATAATATATATTTTTAACACATACGATTCGCCACAGAAATTTTGCCGTTTAGTCCCAACAGGTACAACGTGACCTTGTTGACTAAATGTAAAAAGCTTTCAAACTAAAGCTTTTAGACTCGGTCCAGTCTTTTTGGAAGGTTGCAAACTTGCAAAAAATGTACAATTTGGTAGGAGTGATCCGACTATGTTTGGTAATTCTATCAAAATATATTTGGCATATGGTTGTGAAGTAGAAACCCCAGTAGAGATTGAGCTCACCAATTACCGAGTATGATATTACAATCCTGAGCAAAAACGGAACCACCACTAAATTAGAAACCCAACCAGTGAAATCATCAATAGCAAAAACGGAGAAATCCTTCTCAGGATATTCCTTGGAAGCATTTCTTACACAGTAATGTTTTCATGACAGTTGAGTTGGTAATTTTTTTTATTAATTTTTATCATTCCGCAATTGGTATCATTTTATTATTTACCATTCAAACTTGACCCATAAATAATTGTGAATTCTTATCAGTACTATGCAGCATCATCTTTGAAGCTTCACGTCTATTGGACCATTAATCAAAATCTCCAGAATATCTCTCTCTCTCTCTCTCTCTAAACTTCAACATCATTTGAATTTTCATTTAAAAGGAACAAAAGTTTCGTTTAATTAAATGCAAACTACAACAGGAAAGCCATAGAGATATTTTATTCGCCTGTAGTGAATGTTTGAAAGATGGAAGATGGTGATGGTGATGGTGATGGCGATGGTGGTAGAGATGGCTTAGGCGTTAAGCAGTCCTATGTGGCATAATCTTTGAAGCTTCACGTCTATTGCACCATTAATCAAAATCTCCAGAATATCTCTCTTTCTCTAAACTTTAACATCATTTGAATTTTCATTTGAAAGCAACAAAGGCTTTGTTTAATTAAATGCAAACTACAACAGGAAAGCCATAGAGATATTTTATTCACCTGTAGTGAATGTTAGAAAGATGGAAGATGGTGATGGTGATGGCGATGGCGATGGCGGCGGAGGTGGAGATGGCTTAGGCATTAAGCAGTCCTATGCAGCATCATCTTTGCAGCTTCAAGTCTATTGGACCATTAATCAAAATCTAAAGAATCTCTCTCTCTCTCTCTCTAAACTTCAACATCATTTGAATTTTCGTTTGAAAGGAACAAAAGCTTCGTTTAATTAAATGCAAACTACAACAGGAAAGCCATAGAGATATTTTAATTGCCTGTAGTGAATGTTAGAAAGATGGAAGATGGTGATGGTGATGGCGACGTCGATGGCAGCGGTGGTGTAGAGGGCTTAGGCGTTAAGCAGTTCTACGTAACATCATCTTTGAAGCTTCAAGTCTATTGGACCATTAATCAAAATCTCCAGAATATCTCTCTCTCTCTCTCTCTAAACTTCAACATCATTTGAATTTTCGTTTGAATGGAACAAAGGTTTCGTTTAATTAAATGCAAACTACAACAGGAAAGCTATAGAGATATTTTATTCGCCTGTACTGAATGTTAGAAAGATGGAACATGGTGATGGTGATGGCGATGGCGGCGGTGGTGGAGATGGCATAGGCGTTAAGGAGTCCTATGCGGCATCATCTTTGAAACTTCACGTCTATTGGACCATTAATCAAAATCTCCAGAATATCTCTCTTTCTCTAAACTTCAACATCATTTGAATTTTCATTTGAAAGGAACAAAGGCTTTGTTTAATTAAATGCAAACTACAACAGGAAAGCCATAGAGATATTTTATTCCCCTGTAGTGAATGTTAGAAAGATGGAAGATGGTGATGGTGATGGTGATGGTGATGGTGATGGTGATGGCGATGGCGATGGCGATGGCGATGGCGGCAGTGGTGGAGATGGCTTAGGCGTTAAGTAGTCCTATGCAGCATCATCTTTGAAGATTCAAGTCTATTAGACCATTAATAAAAATCTCCAGAATATCTCTCTCTCTCTCTCTCTCTCTACACTTCAACATCATTTGAATTTTCGTTTAAAAGGAACAAAAGTTTCGTTTAATTAAATGCAAACTACAACAGGAAAGCCATAGAGATATTTTAATTGCCTATAGTGAATGTTAGAAAGATGGAAGATGGTGATGGTGATGGCGATGGTGATGGCGGCGGTGGTGGAGATGGCTTAGGCGTTAAGCAATCCTATGCAGCATCATCTTTGAAGCTTCAAGTCTATTGGACCATTAATCAAAATCTCTAGAATATCTCTCTCTCTCTCTCTCTTTCTAAACTTCAACGTCATTTGAATTTTCGTTTGAATGGAACAAAGGCTTCGTTTAATTAAATGCAAACTACAACAGGAAAGCCATAGTGATGTTAGAAAGATGGAAGATGGTGATGGCAATGGTGATGGTGATGGCGGCAGTGGTGGAGATGGCTTAGGTGTTAAGTAGTCCTATGCAGCATCATCTTTGAAGCTTCACGTCTATTGGACCAATAATCAAAATTTCCAGAATATCTCTCTTTCTCTAAACTTCAACATCATTTGAATCTTCATTTGAAAGGAACAAAGGTTTCGTTTAATTAAATGCAAACTACAACAGGAAAGCCATAGATATATTTTATTTGCCTGTAGTCAATGTTAGAAAGATGGAAGATGGTGATGGTGATGGTGATGGCGATGGCGGCGGTGGTGGAGATGGCTTAGGCGTTAAGCAGTCCTATGCAGCATCATCTTTGAAGCTTCATGTCTATTGGACCATTAATCAAAATCTCCAGAATCTCTCTCTCTCTCTCTCTCTCTCTCTCTCTCTCTCTCTCTCTCTAAACTTCAACATCATTTGAATTTTTGTTTGAAAGGAACAAATGCTTTGTTTAATTAAATGCAAACTACAACAGGAAAGCCATAGAGATATTTTATTTGCCTGTAGCGAATGTTAGAAAGATGGAAGATGGTGATGGTGATGGCGATGGCGATGGCGATGGCGATGGCGATGGCGGCGGTGGTGGGGATGGCTTAGGCGTTAAGCAGTCCTATGCAGCATCATCTTTGAAGCTTCAAGTCTATTGGACCATTAATCAAAATCTCTAGAATATATATCTCTCTCTCTTTCTCTCTCTCTCTAAACTTCAACATCATTTGAATTTTCATTTAAAAGGAACCAAGGCTTCATTTAATTAAATGCGAACTACAACAGGAAAGCCATAGAGATATTTCAATTGCCTGTAGTGAATGTTAGAAAGATGGAAGATGGTGATGGTGATGGCGGCGGTGGTGGAGATGGCTTAGGCGTTAAGCAGTCCTATGCAGCATCATCTTTGAAGCTTCACGTCTATTGGACCATTAATCAAAATCTCCATGAATATCTCTCTCTCTTTCTCTAAACTTCAACATCATTTGAATTTTCGTTTGAAAGGAACAAAGGCTTTGTTTAATTAAATGCAAACTACAACAAGAAAGCCATAGAGATATTTTATTCGCCTGTTGATTGTGTTTATATATATGAAATAATATATTATTAATATTATGCCAATTGTTAACAATTTCCCAAAACGCTTTTCTTTTCCTTTGCAAAATTCATGGATTCTATTAGTTTAAGTTGTTTCTTAAATTTGTACTTTTTGAGATAATATTATGTAATGTAACACACTAACATAAGCTTTTTTTTTTTGCTAACTCACACTAACAGATGTTTAACTTTATAATATGATATCCTTTATATACAATATTTTGTCCTTATATTTATACAAGATTTAAATAGGTATGTTTGTTACTCGAGTAGGATAACAGGATAAAAACACTCCAATGGAATGGAGAGCCCACATGGATCTTTCAAGCCTACGATTCTTTTACTTAGCCTCATGGAGGTCTAAGTTGAAGGAGCCTCTACATAGCCTTTGTTGGGACAACGGAAACACTAATACGGTAATACCACTTGTTAGGATAATAATTTAGTTTTATGTGAATTAAATATAAATAGTAAAATATGGATTTAAGAAAATATTAATTTTGATAATTTTATTATTGTATATTATAACTCCACTCAACACAATAAAAAATTATAGTGTCAGTAAGAGTATTAAGGTTCTTTCATAAAAAAAATAAAAATAAATAAATAAATTAGAGAGAAAAGGCAACTCAAAAGAGTAGAGTAAAATCTACACACAAAATTCAAAATAAAATTAAAAAAAGTAGTTGTTTGTATATGGGGAATTGGTCGATAGAATAAAATTTGCGTATTTAGAGGAAAATTCAAAAATTAGAGAGAAAAGGCAACTCAAAAGTGTAGAGTAAAATTGTGTATAATTTTTTTTTTTTAAAAGTAGTTGTTTGTAATATGGGGAACTGGCGGCAGCTTGCTAGGATTGGCTTTTTGAATGGCGGACTTCCCATGCCCAGAAATTTCATTTGAATTTGAATAGCTACCCACCCTTTGAGGATGGGGGGCGCCCATAATCCATGGACGAGGGGGCATGCTGAGATAAGCAAACAATCCCACCAATCCAATTCCACCATATTTTCAACCACTTTAATGCTCCACTTGGTTACAAGCTCACGCTACTAAGCTCAGCAATATACTTGCTTATTGCAACACCTTATAAGTTAAACAAATTTCTTGAATTTTATCAATATGGGATAATGAGGAATCTATTATTTTCTATTTATACGAATTGTTAACAACTTAGGTTGCTTTGTATATATCGCAACAGTCAGCTCCGGAACTTCAACCTTGTTCTATTTCATCCTCGATTTTGCTAGTTGGTTGACTATAATTTTGATAATTTTATTATTGTATATAATAACATGATTATGTGTTCTATACATTGGTTGCTGCACCAAAATTGCATTATACATAATAAATAAATATTTTGATTAAGAGAGAAAAGGCAAAAAATTATATGTGTATTTTCTATGGTAGATATTAAATAAAATAAAAGAGTTTTTTTTTTTCAATAATTAAGGTTATGTTAAGTTGAAGACTTGAAGTACAAAGTATAACATGATTATGTGTTCTATACTAGATTGGTTGCATGTGCACCAAAATTGCATTATAAAAGCATAATAAATAAATATTTTGATTCTAAATAAGAGAGAAAAGGCATACAACTCAAGTTTAGTATGTCTATTTTACTATGGTAGATATTAAATAAATTCTTGATTCTTATAAAAAAAATTAGAGAGAAAAGGAAAATCAAACAATACGATCCCACCATATTTTCGACCACTTCAATGCCCCAATTGGTTACAAGATTAGTTACTAAGCACAGAAATATGCTGTACTTATTGCACCAAGTTATAAATTAAACAAATTTCTTGCATTTGATCAATGTGGGATAATGAAGTTTGAAGCCCACCCATAGCAACTTCCCACGCTTTTCTTTTCCTTTGCAAAATTCATGGATTCTATCAGTTTCAGTTGTTTCTTAAACTAGAGGTTACTGCAATAATTAGTGTGAATAGCATACAAATACATTGGAAAAGGTTTGAACCATGAAATGGATCATTTGAAGATCCTTTTCCAAATACAATAGTCCAACTTGTTATAATCAGGTTTCCTGTATGACCCATGTGTGATTGAAAATCGTTCTGTTTTCCCAACCCAAGTTGTCAGGTCATTCAAGAAACCTGATTGGCTGATTTTGACATTTTTTTTAAGAGAATTAGAAAAGTCTTCATTATGACCAGTCACCTGTGACGATGAATATAATTAGTGGATTTCAAAACATAATAAATGAATGTATGAATTATTTTTTGGTGATCGGTGACACATGAATTTATAAAAGTTGTGTAGTAAAATTTGTAGCATTTTCCTTTTAAAGTAAGGCTTACATGGAAATTACCTTTAATGAGCTTCATCCTCTTCTCTCATTCTTTTCAATATTATTAGGCTATAACGTGTCTCTTACGAAGATGACTATTTAGTTCATTGAAATGTAGGTGAGGGGAGGGAGGGAAACTCCAATGTAAAAAACTTGAATGAAATCAAATCTAAGAAATCTACAATCTGTGGAAATTTGAAAGAGCCGTGTAAACATCAATTAGTGGTTTCATATTTCCATTGAAAAGAAAAATGAGGTGTCGGGTCATACACGAAACTTGCTTCTAATTCTAATCCTAACTAATTCTAATTCTACCATTGGAAACATAATGTGTAGTGTGCAAAGACTAAGACTTGTAAGCAAGTTAATTTCAAGAAGAAAAAGAAAATCTAACGAGTTCGCTATATACAACTTATGTCAGCTTTACATTTGATTAATTAAAAAAAAAAAAAAAAAAAAAAGGCAAATTAATTGCAAATTGATCCCTTGTACTTTCAATTTTGTACCTTGAGCTATTTTTAATGACAAAATTGATAATTTTGTCTTATTTACTGTCAATTGTAACCGATGGAAACTGGTCATTTGTTCATATTTATTTAAATTAGATTTAGGGACTAGAAACTGCCACATCATTTAAAAATCACTAACTTAACTCTAGTAGGAGGTTAAACTTGGTTAAGAAAACAAACATTAACTTCTTTTTTCTTTTTTTTTTTAGTTACCAATGTTAACTCTAACGTTAAATAAACAAATTGACGTTAACAACTCAGTTCTGGTTTGCTTCCATGGTTGGCAGAGTTGATGAGGACAAAGGTGTCGTGGCGAAGTTGAACGGACCATCGTCCAAGTCTGTCTCTCAACCCCCACCTCCACCCCCAATTTCCAGAGGTAATTCTTTTACTTTAATTCTTTTTTTTTTTAAGCTTTCATTGATAAAGATAAACTGCCATGTACATATAGTTTTGTTGGTTAATTTTTTTTTTTACACATGTCAAATACTAATACAGCTTAATCTTTATCTTCATCTTAATTTTTTATAAAGATAAACTGCTGTGTACATACAGTTTTGTTGGTTATTTTTTTATTTTTATTTTTTCACAAATAATACTCTAACTTGCCTTCTCCTCCACGACAATGATGATGATGCTACCGACATGAACCGATTGAAACAAAGGAAAAACTTAGATTAGCCATCTACCACCCAGTGATAAATAATTCTTTTATTGTGTCGTATAGCCATATGGGGTTGATACTTTGATTTTGTATTTGCTTTTATAATTTATTTTATTTCATTTTTTTTGCTAAAACAAAGATTTTATTAACCAAGAGAACCAAGAGGAGCAAGATTATCCCAATTAGGATTTGTTAACTTAATGAAGCAGGTGTTCAATTGTAACACTGATTGGTTGTCAAGTTGTTTTCTTAAAATGTTGTTTCGTAGAAGAAATTAAAATGGTTTCAAAGGATGTGTTGGTCTTTACCAAATCAATTGTTTTACTGAAGGGCCAAATCCTCTAATAATTTAAGTTTCATGTACCAAAAAAAAAAGGATGGTGAATAAGTTTTGTTCTATAAACATGGAATCCTCAAAGAAACGTGAAGGTGGAAGTAGTAGAAGTACGAAATCTAATGAGCCAATAATCACCCCTCAATCGAAAAGTTGTAAGAGAGCAAGACTAATGATATTGAAAATGGAGATTGCAAGACATGCACGGCAAAGGCGGCGTATTATCATGTACAAGAAAAGGATGGTGAATAAGTTTTGTTCTATAAACATGGAATCCTCAAAGAAACGTGAAGGTGGAAGTAGTAGAAGTACGGGATCTAATGAGCCAATAATCCTCCCTCAATCGAAAAGTTGTAAGAGAGCAAGACTAAATAGGCTAATGATATTGAATCGTTCTCGGGAAAGTTGTGCATATAGTCACTCAGTTGTTGGGCTCAATGGTGTTGTTATTACCACAACTACAGCTGCTCTGGAAGAAGTTGTGAGTCATCTTTTGCCTACTTCCGAGCTTGCAGGTAATGATACAATAATTTTAATACATGCTCTTATTTTGGTCATCATATATACTGCTAATCATCATATATATATATATATATATTTTTTTGTCCTTTGATTTATGTATATAATTATTATGTGATGAAATGGTAAGCATTAATGAACATGTATATATCAAAATAAGAAAGTTCACTACCTACAACACCATTTTAGCAACTTCTTAAAAGATTTCTTTTGATGGTGCTACTTAGTAAATAAGTAGACCACCTATAAATGTTGCTAATAACTGGTGTGCATGGACGTCATAGTAAGTTTTTTTTGTAAACTGTATAAACAAATTATATTATACAAGTTCGTCATGGAATTTAGTCCACATTCTTGAAAGAAGATATTTGTGCAACTTGCAAGAAGAAAACTTTAACCATATAATCAAAGACAAATATGACACCACTTTGAACGAAGACTTAAGGTATAAGGGCAAATCAAGATATCTAAGGGATAGAATTTTAGTGGTACTCATGAGATGAGGATTACTTTCTAACTTTGAAGTAAGGCTATCATATTCAATTTGCATCACTCAGAGAGAACCTTGTCATTGGTTTAGAAAAGATCACCTATAGGTACAACTGCTATAGTGGCAACCCTTTGCATCTCACAAGTATGTCACTGTTTTTTTGGTAATAAGTGTGTCACTTGATAACTCAACCAACTCAGGGGGACAACCCTTTAGATTGGAACACCTTCTTGCAGATGAACTCCCAAGCTTTTTTCTGAAGGTAGAGTTGGTAGGTACACATGATAAAAAGCAGATTCTTTGTTAGAGGGTGCATACTCACTTTGGGTTGTGATCTAAGAAGCATGGACACGGATAAACATGGATACGATACGACATCCGACATGGCGACATGACAATTCTTGAAAAATTAGGACACAGCACAGTGTTATTACGACAATTAATTAATTAATATTATCTTTAGCTATTTCTTATTTATTTACACCCAAATTTTATGTTTATTTTAAGTTTTAAAAATAAAAAACAACTATCAAATCTTTAAAAATATATCTAAAATCAAAGGAATTCATTTTAAATATTTTTTTTTCTCCCAATATAATGAGGATTGCATGCAGGAGTGTTCCCAGCATATTCTACACGAACACGCCGGGGGTTTGTACTTTGTAATATCTGTGCTTTTTAGGTTGTGATTATTATTGTACTACCTTTGTCATTATAGGGAAAGCAAGTTTTGTATGTCCCCAAAATAATCTTGCTTATACAAAAAAAGACTTTTCTCTCAAAAAAGAAAATGTCCAATAATATTATATCATGTTTCCACTAACTAAATTTGCTCATCCATGTCCTTTAAAAGATGAATTTCAACTAAATGTGTAAAGGAAAAAAAAAATCATACCTACATGATGATCGTTTTGTCAATTCATGTAAACAAGCAAATATGACCTTTAGTTTTCAGTTCCATATTTTTTTTCTTTTTTCTTTTTTATCTCAAAGTGTACCTCGTCCTTCTCCTTCATATATATTAAGGAGAAAAAAAAATCCATCTAAGAAGTTTTGAAGATATTGTTTTTGGGCAATTTTGTGCCAAAAGTTTAAGAGGGTTTGGCAAACCACAAAACCATATCAACTAAGAACAAAATAACTGATTTAATTGTTTTTAGTTTGATAAATTTTTTAGTTCAAAAAACTAATTCAAAATGGGACTAGATATATTCATATATAAAAAGAGTTTAACTTCAAAAACAAACTCTCCAAAATCAAAATTTTAAATTTTAGTGTTTTGGCATACATAGTCCCACAAAACATAGTTTTAAATCTGACGACATGAATTGCATGTTAATCAAAAATGGTTCTACCACCTGAGCGCTAGCTGAGTTTGTTGGCCAGGAGGTGCAAGGTTCTTGGCCTGACTTGATGTCTCTAGTTCAATCCTTGGGTGAGTCACTTTGACTTACCTTGTTGCATGTAAGGAAACTTTTGTGTGGTTGGTGCATGCAATCAAGGGTTTACTCTCCAAAGGGTTCTACCTTGACAAGGTTCCAACATTAAAAAAAAAAAACTGGTTCTGTTTTTTTTGGTACTCACTAAATAAGGGAGTGTTCATTTTCTTTTCTCCTCTGCCTTTCAATTGGTACTGGTTCTGCTTTTTTTTTTTTTTTCCTTGAGAAAATGTTTGATACCTTTTATCTTTCAATCATAGTAGACTATTCAACAGTGTGCCAATCCTTTTATCTATCCATGAAAACAATCAAATTATGACCTTTATGCTTCTTCTTTTTTTCTTCTTCCCTTTCTAAATCTCTGATTAATCATGTACAATATTTTTTTTCCACAAACATCAAATAGTAATGGCAACTCTTTCAAAATCATGTACATGCCTTCCTTTCAAAATCAAAATACCACGCGCATGCCAACTCTTGACTCTTGCAAGATGAAAAGTCTAGTACAAATTAATGAAGACAAGTATGGCACCATCGCAACAAGTTCGTCATGGAATTTAGTTCACATTCTTGAAAGAAGATATTTGTGCAACTTGCAAGAAGAAAACTTCAACCATATAATCAAGACAAATATGACACCACTTTGAACAAAGACTTAAGGTATGAGGGCAAATCAAGATATCTAAGGGATAGAATTTTAGTGGTACTCATGAGATGAGGATTACTTTCTAACTTTGAAGTAAGGCTATCATATTCAATTTGCATCACTCAAAGAGAACCTTGTCATTGAGTGAGAAAAGACCACCTATAGGCACAACTGCTATTGTGGCAACCCTTTGCATCTCACAAGTATGTCACTTTTTTGGTAATAAGTGTGTCACTTGATAACTCAACCAATTTAGATTGGAACACCTTCTTGCAGATGAACTCCCAAGCTTTTTTTGAAGGTAGAGTTGGTAGGTACACATGATAAAAAGTAGATTCTTTGTTAGAGGGTGCATACTCACTTTGGGTTGTGATCTAAGAAGCATGGAGACCGATAAGCATGGATATGATACAACACACGACACAGTGACATGACAATTCTTGAAAAATTAAGACACGACACAATGTCGATACGACAATTAATTAATTAATATTATCTTTAGTTATTTCCTATTTATTTATAGCCACATTTTATGTTTATTTAAAATTTTAAAAATAAAAAATGTTGTAGGCAAGATCGATAAAAAGACTTTACAAAACGGATTTATGATAGATCCTACTTTTTTATTTAAAAAAATAACTAAGAAAGTATTTACCATAGGATAATTAAAATTTAATATAAAGTAATTTTTCTTTTGGCATAAGTTGAATATAGTTCAATTTTTATAAAACACAATCTATGTTTATATTTACCATATTGATCATGTTTTCATCCAAAAATAAAATAAAGGATACTTAAAATAAGAAGAAGGACAAATATATACATGGACATATGATTATATGATCAAACCTAAATAATTTTCATAACTCATTTCAAGTTCACATGGTTTTATTATAACAAATCCATCCTTCTCCATTGCCAGCAACAAAATTAAATGAAATACATAAGAAAAAATGGAACTCTAAAAATCTTTATGAAAATTGATAATTATGATTATTATTAAAAGATATTTATATTGTGTTTATATATGAAATATATTTTAGTATTAGACATTAATTATGATTGTGTTTTATATATGGAATAATATATTCTTATATTAAAGAAAATATGATGTGTCAAAATTTCATTTCAACTTATTAAAATTGGACAATTTGGTAATTTTCAACCAATTAGAAACCTAAAAAGACTAAAAAAATAAAAAAGTGAATTCAGTACTGTGGTGTCCGTATGCCTATATATATACCTATGTTGCAATACTAAGCGTGTGTAATTTTGCAAATTGCAAATCTCATTATTGTGTAGAGTCTACAGAAACAATTAAAAACAAGTACAGTGACTTTTAGTTTTTAGGTTGTTTTTTAATTGTGTTTTGAACTTTTTTTATCCCGTAGTGTGAAGTATGAACCATATTGTTCCAGTAATTCTTTAAATAAAGTAACATGTTTCCTGACACTATTTGTTATTTATTTTATTGTTTTCAATTTTCATGTTCATTTAAAAAAAAAAAAAAAATTATCATGTTCATTTGCTTTTATGTTTTTTAGTTCATAATTTATTTAATTGTTGCAATTTAGTACTTTATTATTCATTCTAGTATGAAAAATTATTAATGTGGTAACATATTTTTAAAAGATTTCAATTTACTTATTTATTTTAGGAATTCCAATATTTATTTTTATATATATACTTTTTCATTTTTTATTCAACCATTCGGACGAGTGACCCAATATTCCAATAACCAGGTTAACGTCCTTTCTGGGAGACCAGTTTCCATCCTTCCGTAACGTATGGAAAGAGTTGGCTGTTGTCATGTGGAAGACATGGTCCAAGGCACGGGTTTATGACTTTCTTGTTTCTACTGCTCCATTATCTATAGGGGTTTGTCTTCAACTTGTAAAAATAAATAAAAAATACTAGTGCATAAATAAAATCCTTGTTCTTTGCTTGAAATATGGAAATGTAAGCTCGTGAGTCACTTCCAATGTAGGCTCCATCAGTTTGTAACACAAGGAAAGATTTAGCTTTTGTCATGCGGAAGACGTGCGTCCAAGTCAACAGCCGTGTTGTTCCGGGTTTATCACTTTCTTGTTTCTAGTTCTACTGCTCCATAATTAATAGATGTCTATCTTCAACTTTGTACTAAATAGTAAACCAAAGAGGTCTAGAACTAGAAATCAATGGGGGTTCTTTCTTCTATGTTTCTTATTCCAAATTTACTCTTTTTCTTCTTTGAGACCACCTATGGTGTAGACAGCATTACTCCATCCCAATCTTTAGCTGATGGCAACACCTTAGTGTCTAAAGAAGGAAACTTTGAACTTGGTTTCTTCAATCCTGGAAGTTCCAACAATCGTTACTTAGGAATTTGGTACAAGAACATCCCAGTTAAAACTGTTGTTTGGGTTGCAAATAGAGACAGCCCAATCGATAACTCATCTGGTATTTTGATGATAAACAGCACTGGAAGTCTTGTTCTTCTCAGTCAGAATAAGAGCGTTGTTTGGTCAACAAGCTCATTGAAACAAGCTCAAACTCCATTGTTACAGCTCTTAGATACAGGAAATCTTGTCCTAACAGATGAGAAAAATGGAAATTCAGAAGACTATTTGTGGCAAAGCTTTGACTATCCAGCTGATACACTTTTCCCAGGGGTGAAACATGGGTGGAACTTAAAGAGAGGTCTCAATAGGCGCTTAATAGCATGGAAGAACTGGGATGACCCATCTAGTGGTGACTTTATCATTGAGATGACACTTCATAACTACCCAGAAGCCTATTTCTTCCAAGGCTCAGTAAAATACTTTCGCACTGGCCCTTGGAATGGCATTGGGTACAGTGGCGTACCTGGAATAAAGCCAAATCCTATGTTTAACTTCACATTTGTTTACAATCAAGATGAGGTTTACTTCATGTTTACCCTCAAAGATAAGTCACTTCTCGCAAGAGGAGTTACAAACCAAACCACCTCTTTGTTTCAATGTTTCACACGGAGGGAAACAGCACAAAGTTGGACGTTATATTCAGCTCAGCCTGCAGACCGGTGTGACAGTTATGGCATTTGTGGAGCCTATGGAATATGTATCGTTACTGAGCTTCCGATTTGCCAATGTTTAAAGGGATTCAAACCCAAATCACAACAAAAATGGGATTCAATGGATTGGTCTCAAGGATGTGTACGCAATAAACCATTGAATTGCCAGGAAATAATCACACATGGGTTTGTCAAATTTCCTAATTTGAAAGTCCCAGATACTACATACACATGGGTGAACACAAGTATGAATCTCAAGGAATGCAGGGAAAAATGCTTGAGCAATTGTTCTTGTACGGCTTATACAAACTCAGATATCAAAGAAGGTATTGGCTGTGCTATCTGGTTTGGTGATCTACTAGATATTAGACAGTTTCCAGGTGATGGACAAGATCTATATATTCGAATGCACGCTACAGAATTAGGTATGTATGTTTTATTTTTGTGGAAGAAAATCGTCAATGAGTATTTTGATCTGTCATGGAAGTTAATTTAAATTATTATTTCCATTGTCTTTCAATTTGTTTCCTTTTTTTCTAGAAATTAATCTTTTTTATTTTCTAGTTCTGTTTTGAACTTTGACTGAATTTGCTTTGCCAATTCTAAATCTAATATCAAGGGATGGAAAATGGCCATAAGAAGAATATAGTAGCGATAGTTGCATGTTCCATTGTGGTAGTTTCTGGGATGCTCTTAGGTAGCTATTACGTATGCAGCAAAGAAAACTTAAGAGGTAAACTTTCCTATATTTATATTTAACTGTGCTTCTCTTTCACATGTCTAATACTTGAGTGAACCTCATTGTGAATTTTTTATTTTCCTTATATCAGGGATAATGGAGAGAATAAGAACAATTGTTCATAGCAGCAACAGCAAGGGTCCAAGAAGAAGACATGGAGCTTCCGTTGTTCGACCTATCCACAATTGCTAGAGCCACTGATGACTTTTCATTGAACAACAAGCTTGGAGAAGGTGGTTTTGGACCTGTATACAAGGTAAATTGGCAATATGTTGGAACTGTAAATAGCAAGGAAATTGCTGTGATTGATTTGCAAATGTGAACTTCAGGGTGTACTAGAAGATAAACCTAACTATTTTCTATTCCAAAATATAGTGACTTTTTTTTTTTTTTTTTTTCAGGGTACATTGTTGCAGGGGAAAGATATAGCAGTAAAGAGGTTATCAAAAACTTCTGGACAAGGACTCAATGAGTTCAAAAATGAAGTTAATTTAATTGCCAAACTTCAACACCGCAATCTTGTGAAACTTCTCGGTTCTTGCATTCAAGAAAATGAAAAAATGTTGATCTATGAATACATGCCCAACAAAAGCTTGGATTCCTTTATTTTTGGTTTGAACTTTGACCCTGACTAAATCCAAGATATTCATGTTTAGATTTATCATCTTTCATTAATGAAATTGTTTGTTGAATATTTTATTGGAATGTTGCATTGAAATAAATATGAAATTGGACAGATCAAACAAAGAGTAATTTGCTAGATTGGCGTAAGCGCATCGACATAATTGGAGGGATTGCTAGAGGCCTTCTCTATCTTCATCAAGACTCTAGATTGAGAATTATTCATAGAGATCTCAAAGCTAGCAATATCCTACTAGATAATAATATGAATCCAAAAATTTCAGACTTTGGCCTAGCTAAATTATTTGGGGGAGATCAATGTGAGGCCAATACCAATAGGATTGTTGGTACATAGTAAGTACGCATAAACTCCTTTTATAAGTTACAATTGAGCTTTTTCTTAACTTCTTTCTTGCAATGACATTTCTTAGTGGTTATATGTCTCCGGAGTATGCGGTGCATGGGCAATACTCAATAAAATCTGATGTCTTTAGCTTTGGAGTTTTAATATTAGAGATAATAAGTGGGAAGAAGAACAGGGGATTTCATCACCCAGAGCACCACCTTAATCTTCTTGGACATGTAAGCATGAAAAATGGCAATGTACTAATTTATGTTGTAAAACAGTAATTTTGATTAATAGTAATGCTCTTTTAATAGTGATGGGCAAGTTGGATTGTAGTTTGACCCACAAAAGTATGGTTTTAATTTATTTCAGGCATGGAGACTATGGATTGAGGATAGGCCGATTGAACTAATTGATGACTCGGTAGGTGACTTCAATATATTTGAAGTGTTACGATGCATTCATGTGGGTCTGTTATGTGTGCAAAACAGACAAGAAGATAGGCCAAACATGTCGTATGTGGTTCTGATGTTAAGCAGTGAGAGTTTATTGCCTAAGCCAAGGCAGCCAGGCTTCTATACAGATTCATCTCATGAAGCAGTTTCTTCATTAAGTACAACTTGTTCAGAAAATAAAATAACCTTCACATCGTTTGAGGCAAGGTAAAATAACAATCACTTGAGAGCAAAAGGGTAGAGTTTATGAAATTTATGTAATAATGAATTCAATATGTTTGGCTAAACACAAAGTATCAAGCTATTAAATTTTAGGATAGAAGTCAGAAGGGATTAAATGAGGAAAGTTAAAATTATTTGGTTTAGAACAAGGTTGCTCATACTGTACTCATGTTGTATATTCATCTAGTGCTAAGTCTTTACGCATAACTATGTCATTTTAGAATCAACTCCCTTTTTAATGCATGTGATAAATTTACATCTACTTTATCACCAAAAATGTTATTAAAGGAGTAAAGGACAAAATTGAAAGTTTTGGTTAATCAATGCCCTAAACTGGTTTTTACTAAGTGATGCTTTGGATGCGATATAATTGTATTATTATTCAATTTGTAACTGACAAATTGATATAATTATCTTATTGTGAACTTTTTTTTTTCTTTAACGAGAATATCTTTACTGTCATGTGGAACTAAAATTAATTAAAACCCCATAATCTGAAATTAAAAAAATTAAAGAGTTGCTCCATGTTCATAAAAAAACTAACAAATCTCAACCGTTAGTGGGTTTTATTTTTATTTTTTGATAACTTGTGTTTTCAAAGCTTTGCCTCAACTAATCCCCTAGACAGGTGTAGTGCTTCCGTCCCATCTCCACTGAGTAATTACCAAGCCCGATGGTTATGGGGGTTGGCACCAAAAGGATCCGCTGTCATGAGGTTTTGAAAAAAAAAAAAAGTACAAGTGCTGTAGAATTACCCTAAATTAACAGACATGTTGTGTCACGCCCCGAACCCAAAGCATGAGCTCGACACGTGACAATCGCCGCACACCCATAAGGCGTACCTTACAAGTGTGCTAGGCCTTACAAACAGATTCTAAAAATAATATCCTTGATATAAAATCTCCAAATTAACATAATAACCAGTAAGTTCATATGAATTTAAACCCATGCATTGCTATTCCAAAGTCTAATAAGCAAAAAGTCTATCACATAAAGTCCTTAAACAACAAATAATAAATACTACTATTATCCATGCCTAGAAGTCCTTCTCACACAACTCCCCCGCAACATCCGAGCTAGCTAATCCTCAGAATCTGAAATGGGAAAATAAATGGGGGGTGAGCTGGGAGGCCCAATAAATAACCAAATATCCTTATCCAGCCGGATCAAACATACATTTTAAAATCGTATATACATAGGTACTACAAAATTCTCAACGATGGTTTTAATAAAGCATTTTGGTTTGGTTCACAAAATAAAATATATTATTTTATTTGCAAATAGCAAGTTAAACATATTCAGAAATAAATACAGATACAAATATAGATTCAAATACAGGTTCAGATTCAGATTCAGATTCAGATACAGATACAGATATAAATACATATACTAAACAGTCTTTAGTGACTACGGCCACATTATCCTTGTGACAAGGCCCAAAAACCACACATAGGTCGGTGGCAAACCCCAGAATGAAACTAGTTTCGGTACCAACGTATAATCCCCATTGGCGGGGCCCAGAACATAGTCAGACTGAGAGGTTTCAAATATCAAAACACATTCAAAATATATTCGAAGTCCAAAACATAGTGATTTTCAAACCTTATTCAAATTATGTACAAAAACAAATCAGTTTAACAAATAAGCTTTATAAAGATTCTTGTAACATATAATCACATGCTTGATCCGAATTTTTGAAGTAAACAATACTTTACAAATACAATGATTTTCTGATATTTTGAAACAAAGTTGATTTTGGCATAATAGAATAATAAACTATAATAATAAGTTCACAAATAGGAATATTTAATATATAAAATTGAGAAAATACTAGTTAAGGATAAAGGTTACTTACCTCTACGAAACAAGAGATCTGATAATACTCTCTATTTCTTCTTTACGAAATTCACAAATCAAATCCTAAGTCAATTGAATAGTGTTCACAATATATCAACTCTTGTAGCATAAACTAATACTCTATTAACGTACTATGTGCAGAATCCTATATTGATTGGTTGTGAGACAACCACTACTTAACTATTATTAATTCATCTCCTTGATGCCTCACGTCTAAATGCTATGGTGTTGTCAGAGTTTTAGTTTTCTTTTATTGTTTTGTTTCTTCTTTGACAGCATGTACAGGAACTACTAGTAGGCATATGGCCTTCTTTTGTTTTGTTTCTTTTACTTTTTCTGCATGTACAGAAGGCATAAGGCTGGTACTGTACATTAACAGCATTAACTTCACGTCAACATACTAGCTAGCAGCCCTATAAGTTGATATCTCTCTTTGTTGATCACGTAAAACAGCAAATAGGCATTCTTTTCTTTCTTATTCTTTTAGAAAAACTCCTCATCACGTCTACCTTGTAGACATGACCACCTTTGCTTTCTCTTTTGAAAAAGATCTCATGCTTTACCATATGTTCAGAATAGTATTCACCAAAACTAAGATTCATGTTGTTCCTAAAACCATCCGATTCATATGTATAAATATCAACCTAAATCTACTACCCATTATTAACTAGCAAAACCAATTCATATTTCAATGAAAATTTATTCTAAAAGAAAAGAATTGAGACTCTTACCTTTTTTTTCTTGAATTTCTTGGAAGTTTTGCCGTCAAAGTTTTTTAAGTATTCATTAAAGTTATAGCTCTATTTATACTCTAATATTGCTAGGTTTACAACCTATTTATTTTTATTTCCACAAACTTCTTAAATAAATGATTATTGTATTTTTATCCCACAATTAAAATTTCTAGGTTACCCACTTAAACAAAAATTCCTTTTTCTATAAAATTACTAGGTTACCCACTTAAACAAAAACTCTTTTTTTCTATTATATTATGGGTTACGGGTATTACAGTTGTGGGTTTGGGGATGCCTCAATGAAGAAGACTTTGTCAAGGCGTAATCACATATCATAAATTTGACGATCATGATAAACGTGGGACGTGAAATTAAGTCTTTTGAGGTTAAATTACTTTTGCTACATTAACTATGACTAAGTGCAGAATTTAAAACAAGCATATTTGAGGCTAATTCACTATGCATTTATACGATTTCGAAGTAATACATAATTGCAAAGGAAATAAGTTTGATGCTACAATAAACAAATTATATGAAAATTAAAGATTTTATTTGGCCATGTTCTAGTTTCTTATGTATAATATGAAGCACATCTTGCTCTTATTAGAGAAATTGAAGAACAATGTGATGATAGATCAGAACATTGAAGGCCAAAGAGAAGACCAGGAGCTCCCATTATTCAACCTAGCTACCATAGTTGCCACCACTAACAACTTTTCGAGCAACAACAAGCTCGGTGAAGGTGGCTTTGGACCCGTATACAAGGTAACTCTAACACACTTTTATAAAGATCATAGAAAAAAAATCTCATCATATTCAACGTCAAAATAATCTATTTAAAAATGTGAACTTCCAGGGTACACTAACAGATGGACAAGAAATCGCTGTGAAAAGGCTTTCACGAGGGTTCTGGACAAGGATTAAGTGAGTTTAAAAATGAAGTTATGCTGATTGCCAAATTGCAGCACCGAAATCTTGTTAGGCTTTTGGGTTGTTGCATTGAAGGAGAGGAGAACATGCTAATCTATGAATACATGCCCAACGGAAGCTTGGACTTCTTCATTTTTGGTTTGAACTTCTCTAAAACTAATAATTTTTCTCAAACTTATTATTATTTGTATTGCTTTTAAAAGAAAATTCAAATTTCTTGTTTCACTGTTCAAGTTGGACTCAGTATTAACATAATTGAGAAAAAGTAATTTTAGATAAGTAACATAATGAGAAACTTTCTAGATCAAATGAGAGCTAAAGCTTTAGGTTGGTCTATGCGCTTCAACATTATCTATGGGATTGCTCGAGGGCTTCTCTATCTTCATGAAGATTCTAGATTGAGGATTATACATAGAGATCTCAAAGCAAGTAATGTTTTACTTGATAGTAAGATGAGCCCAAAAATTTCTGACTTCGGCATGGCTAGAATCTATGGTGGAGATCAAACTGAAAGAAATATAAACAGAGTGGTTGGAACTTAGTAAGTATTCTTAACATGTTCAATGGTCACTACAAAAAAAATTAGCATATAGTGATTAGACATGTCAACATTTTTTTTTTTTTTCCTAAATGAAAGAATTTCATTCTTAATGATGTTCTGCAGTGGTTATATGGCACCCGAATACGCCATTGATGGCCTATTTTCAATCAAATCTGATGTCTTTAGCTTTGGCATATTGTTGTTGGAGATATTAGGTGGAAAGAAAAATAGAGGGTCTTTCCATCCGGACCATAGTCTAAATCTTGTTGGACATGTGAGTTCTCAAAATAGTTCATTTACTTTCTATGTTATTATAGATATAATGATACAAATGATGATAGGAAATTTTGAAATGTTTTAGGCATGGAAATTATGGAAAGAGGGCAGGCCTTTAGAACTGATTGATACTTGCTTAGAAGACTCTTGAATCCTATCGGAGGTTGTACGTTGCCTTCACATTAGTTTCTTATGTTTGCAACAACATCCTGAGGATCGGCCTAACATGTCATATGTGGTTATGATGTTGCACAGTGAGAATTCATTACTGGAACCCAAAGAGCCTGGTTTCTTTGTAGGAAAAAAATTATCTATATTGGGCGAGAATCAATCATCCTCAACCAATGAAATTACTGTTTCACTGTTAGAGGCTCGTTAACCAAACGTCATATCAGTTGCACTATATTATATATCGTATAATTGACATTTTAATTTTCACATTTTGTAAGTATGACACATTTGTATTCTCCAAGTATGTGATATCAGTCTGATTTAACTTATAAGCCAAGTATGTGATATCAGTCTTATTTAACTTATAAGCTTAATGGGTTCTTAAAAAAAAAAAAAATGTTTGATGTGTGAATAAATAAAACTCAAAAACCGATAGAAGGCTAATGTTTAACACTATGTCTTTAAAATAAATTTCATCCCTGACAGTGGTATTTTGAGACTTTTGGACAACACTAATTTTTTTGTCATCCCTAACAGTGGTGTTTTGAGACTTTTGGACAACACTAATTTTTTTGTGTATTGTTGGATCAATTTTGTCCAAAATACTATTCTAAAAAACTAAAAACTGAACAGTCACTATTCTCAGATAAAAAAGTATTTAAAACCCTGGTGGGCTATGTGCATCCGCACGTGTGTGTGTGGTAGAAGCCCACTTGGATAGGTCTTCCCTCTTCCAAAAAGTGGGATGTCCCTTGGGACCAAAACCCATAACCAACGCAATGTTAGATGCTCAAACCCACTTTGGGTTGGGTACTCCATCTTGAAACATCGGCAAAGGTTAATAACTAAATGTGTAGAAACCCAAGCCCATGTTATACTCGTCATGAAGCATAACACCCCAACTTGGACCTACTTCAAATGACTTGTGATTCACACATTTATTTTGGCTCAAAGATAACCAATCAAAGCTCAAAGATAACCAACGGAACACAATGAATACCCAATTGTTCTAACACTTCTTTTCCTCACTAGTCTCTCCTTTGTCTATAAGCGTGGATCAAACTGCATACAGAGTCAAAGTTCCTACCAGCCCAGTTCCCATTAAATACAAAAGTAAAAATAAAAAAGACAAAAATCTGGTTCCCATTTAAATTTGTGGGGCACGTTTCTTCTGGCTCAAAGATAACCAATCAAATACTTGGCTCGAAGACAACCAACAGAACACAATGAATACCCAATTGTTCTAACACTTCTTTTCCTCACTAGTCTCTCCTTTTTCTATAAGCGTGGATCAAACTGCATACAGAGTCAAAGGGCCTCTAAATAACCATATAGGAATTTATTGTTCACACCAAAATCTAAAATTTTCTAACAATGCTAGCTAGACAGAAGAGTCATGAGCTTTACTCAATCACCTTTAAGTTTTAGTCTTTGCTCTGGTTAACATGCTGGCTAAGAGCTCTAAGAACAGAAAGCCATGGACATTTTTACTTTTCTGTTTATGAGCAATTTAATTTTATAATTACTGAACTCAAATAAATTTTATATGGATGATGAGATTGGGGATTTTAGAAGATTTGGCTGTTTACGTTTTTTAAACTAAAATGAACTCAAATAAATTAAATTTGACTTGGCAATTTAATTTTATAATTATTGATATGGCATGGTGCCACCTCCGTTTATAAAAGTAATTAGTCATATCATCTAAAATATGTCACGTCATTTTTTTGTTAGCCACGTAAGCAAACAAACTAACATAATTGGATGGAGGGACCAATAACGCTCATTTTTTAAACTTGAAGGACCAATAACGCTCATTTCAAACTTCAGGGACCAAAAGCACTCAACGTGTAAACTTTAGGGACCAATAGTGTATTTAAGCCTTACATTTATATAGTTTTCAACTCTGAATATGGTAGTTGCAAATTTTTACATTATATAAAATTATTGTCCAAAAATATTAACATATCCCTTTGGAGAAAGGGTATATTTTATTATAAGTTAATATTAGTCACAAACCCGTGCAATAGACGGAAAAATTACTTAAAAGAAAATCTAAAAAACTATTGGTATTTTTTCTGTCTTTTATATATTTTTTCTAAATATGAAAATTGATAATTATTAAAAAAATTTATTATTATTGTGTTTATATATTAAATATATTATAGTATTAGGCATTTATTATGATTGTGTTTATATATATGGAACAATATATTATTAATATTAACATATCCCTTGGGAGAAAGGGTATATTTTATTATAAGTTAATACTAGTCGCAAACTCGTGCAATGTACGGAAAAATTACTTAAAATAAAATTTAAAGAATTATTGGTCTACATATGATTTTTTCTGTCTTTTATATTTTCTCTAAATATGAAAATTATAATTATTAAATGACATTTATTATTATTGTGTTTATATATTAAATATATTATAGTATTAGACATTTATTATGATTGTGTTTATATATATGGAACAATATATTATTAATATTATGCCAATTGTTAACAATTTCCCAAAACGCTTTTCTTTTCCTTTGCAAAATTCATGGATTCTATTAGTTTCAGTTGTTTCTTAAATTTGTACTTTTTGAGATAATATTATGTAATGTAACACACTAACATATGTTTTTTTTTTTTGCTAACTCACACTAACAGATGTTTATCTTTATAATATGATATCCTTTATATACAATATTTTGTCCTTATATTTATACAAGATTTAAATAAGTATGTTTGTTACTCGAGTAGGATAACAGGATAAAAACACTCCAAAGGAATGGAGAGCCCACATGGATCTTTCAAGCCTACGAATCTTTTACTTAGCCTCATGGAGGTCTAAGTTGAAGGAGCCTCTACATAGCCTTTGTTGGGACAACGGAAACACTAATACGGTAATACCACTTGTTAGGACAATAATTTAGTTTTATGTGAATTAAATATAAATAGTAAAATATGGATTTAAGAAAATATTAATTTTGATAATTTTATTATTGTATATTATAACTCCACTCAACACAATAAAAAATTATAGTTTTTTCATTAAAAAAAAATAAAAATTAGAGAGAAAAGGCAACTCAAAAGAGTAGAGTAAAATCTGCGTATTTAGAGCAAAATTCAAAATAAAATTAAAAAAAGTAGTTGTTTGTATATGGGGAACTGGTCGGTAGAATAAAATCTGCGTATTTAGAGCAAAATTCAAAAATTAGAGAGAAAAGGCAACTCAAAAGCGTAGAGTAAAATTGTGTATAAAAAAAATAATAATAAAAATAAAAAAGTAGTTGTTTGTAATATGGGGAACTGGCGGCAGCTTGCTAGGATTGGCTTTTTGAATGGCGGACTTCCCATGCCCAGAAATTTCATTTGAATTTGAATAGCTACCCACTCTTTGAGGATGGGGGGGCGCCCATAACCCAAGCACGAGGGGGCATGCTGAGATAAGCAAACAATCCTACCAATCCAATTCCATCATATTTTCAACCACTTTAATGCTCCACTTGGTTACAAGCTCACACTACTAAGCTCGGCAATATACTTGCTTATTGCAACACCTTATAAATTAAACAAATTTCTTGAATTTTATCAATGTAGGATAATGAGGAATCTATTATTTTCCATTTATGCCAATTGTTAACAACTTAGGTTGCTTTGTATATATCGCAACAGTCAGCTCTGGAACTTCAACCTTGTTCTATTTCATCCTCGATTTTGCTAGTTGGTTGACTATAATTTTGATAATTTTATTATTGTATATAATAACTCCACTAGATACATTAAAAAATTATTGTGTCAATAAAAGAGTATTAAGGTTTTTTTTTTTTTTCAATAATTAAGGTTATGTTAAGTTGAAGACTTGAAGTACAAAGTATAACATGATTATGTGTTCTATACTAGATTGGTTGCATGTGCACCAAAATTGCATTATAAAAGCATAATAAATAAATATTTTGATTCTAAATAAGAGAGAAAAGGCATACAACTCAAGTCTAGTATGTGTATTTTACTATGGTAGATATTAAATAAAATAAAAGAGTATTAAGGTTTTTTTTTTCAATAATTCAGGTTATGTTAAGTTGAAGACTTGAAGTACAAAGTATAACATGATTATGTGTTCTATACTAGATTGGTTGCATGTGCACCAAAATTGCATTATAAAAGCATAATAAATAAATATTTTGATTCTAAATAAGAGAGAAAAGGCATACAACTCAAGTTTAGTATGTCTTTTTTACTATGGTAGATATTAAATAAATTCTTGATTCTTATAAAAAAAAATTAGAGAGAAAAGGAAACTCAACCTGGTTTCTTTTTGGAAAAAAAGTCAAATGAAGCACATGGTTTCTCAAGTAAGCAAGAATTGCCTTCAATCAATGAAATAACAAACACAATATTGGAGGCTCGCTAAGAATTTTGCTACTAATGCAATTGATACAATATTGTTGATACAGAACTAGTCAACGATATAATCTGTAAACTGTATTCCTACACTCGAGTAAGCTAGGACAATTCAATTGGAATGTAAAGACCTTAAATTATTTTCACTTATGGACCAATTCTATCAGTGATTTAATGCGTGGAGCTGGTTTTGAATAGCCCTGATTGGGAGTCTGACCAAAATGAATTGAAGTTGGAGCAGAGGGCCATATGATTCTTTCCATTTGGAAACCTCTTCATTTGTCCATTTCATGGTTAAGATTTTATCTCATGGATCCAACAGTGTGCATACTGTCACGTCATTTAAAATTTTATATGATGTTGCATTTTGTACACTGTTAGATTTGTAATATTTAATCTACACCTTTAAATGGAAACTCTCTATTTCAAATGAATGGACAAGATATGTGGTTTGAGAATGGGAAAAATAAAATAAAATAATAATAATAATAATATCTAAATATTACACAGCAAAATTTTAGTGTCCAACAGAGAAAGAAAGATAGAGAGAATGTAAGCAACTCCCTTTACCTTTTCTTAAAATAACTTTTACATGATACACCATTTTTTCCATTCTTTTATGTGACTGCCCTTTTAAAATAAGGAAACCATATTTTTGAAAAATCCAAAAAAGTTATAAAAAAAAAATTATTGTATATTCTAGAAAATTCCAAAAAATAAAAAATAAAAAATAAATTGAATATTCTATCCTATATCAATTGGCGATGTGTCTATTTTGTGCCCGTCACTGATTTATTAGATTGTCCCACGAAGTGTGCTCCCACTTCAATTCTATCCTATATCAATTCAAGTTAATTCTGCTATATAATTTCAAATCCCAGTGCTCACATTTCCATTCCTTTGTCAATATTTCACATCCTAGTGCATATATAGTCAAGAGTAAGGACCCAAACAAACAACCAAAAAATGTGACATCTGGAAAAGGAAATAACCATACCGGAAATTATTGGTCACAACAAATTGGAGAATTTTCTAACAAATCATACGCTTGACTTAGCACTCTGTATACTACCCTAAAATGGATTCATTTCATTTCCAATGAAATGGGGAATATATTATTCCAAACCTACCAAGCTTAGAAGTTCATGCATGCATTGACTCAAGGGTAAGGATCCTCTCCATTTCATCTCACTCAACTCCGTTAACATTCTGTCTTTGTCCTCATATCCTCCACCCCTTTACGGAATCGGTGTCAGAGAGCCCAGCTAGAGAAGCCTCCATTCTCACTTGGTGTTTTGATTTAATTCGGTCTCTCTGTCTAACGACAATTTAGAAAGTAACGCCACATCTAATCTTTTTTAGCATTAATTATTGTCTTTTAATGAGTAGCCCTTCATTTATTTAAAATGAATCTCAACCATGAAATGAGGAGAGGATCCTTATCCTTGACTCAAACGAGTCTCTTGTTAGAAAATTCTACATTTTCCTCTAAGTCCAAGTCTTTACACCAGTGCTCCTTATAATGGGTCTAAGTTTTACATGTTGGTTGAGAACTCTAAGAACTGAAAGCCATGGACATTTTTGCTTTTCTATTTATGAGTTCTGTTTCTCTTGTTTTCCTCTCTGATTTCTCGTATGCTACTAACAGCATTACTCAATCCCAGTCTTTGAGAGACGACATGACATTGGTCTCTAAAAATGGAAGGTTTGAACTGGGTTTCTTCAATCCTGGTAGTTCCAAGAATCGTTACTTGGGAATATGGTTAAAAAATATCTCAGTTAAAACTGTTGTTTGGGTTGCAAATTGACTCAACCCAATCAATGACTAGTTCGGCGTGTTGATGGTAAACAACTCTGGGAGTCTTGTTCTTCTCAGCCAGAATAGCATTACTGTAGTTTGGTCTGCGAATTCAACAAAACAGGCCTCGAATCCAATATTACAGCTTTTAAATTCTGGAAATCTAGTAGTAAGAGATGAGAAAGAACAAAACCCAGAAAACTATTTGTGGCAAAGCTTTGACTATCCTTGTGATACACTGCTACCAGGGATGAAGCTTGGATGGGACTTAAGGATTGGTCTGGAATGGCACCTATCTGCATGGAAAAGTCTAGAAGATCCATCTTCTGGAGAACTAAATTATGGGCTTGAATGAAATAATTACCCTAATGAAATCATGAAGAAAGGCACAGAGTACTTCAGAACCAGCCCATGGAGTGGCCATGGTCACAGTTATGTACTAGCTTTTAAGGCCACCCCATCTATTAGCCACAGTTCTGTCTCCAGTAAGGATGAGGTATACAATATATTCCACATGATAAATAAGTCTGAAATCTCAATATGAGTTTTGAACCAAACCCGGTACTTGATTCAGATGTTCATATGGGTCGAAGCCAATAAAAAATGGAGCGAGTACACAACCGTACCAAAAGACAAATGTGACGAGTATAATTTATGTGGATTTTATGGAAATTGTATCATTGGTGATACTCCAATCTGTCAATGTTTAGAAGGATTCAAGCCTAAATCACAAGAAACATGGAATCCAGATGAATGGTCTAAGGGATGTGTACGCACAGCACAATTGAGCTGCCATGATAAAGATAAGATTGGGTTTGATAAGATTGTTGGGCTCAAATTGCCAGATACCACGTATACTTGGGTGAATGGAAGTATGAATCTTGAGGAATGTAGAGTCAAATGTTTGAACAACTGTTCCTGTACGGCATATTCAAAATTAGATATCAGTGATGGAGGAAGTGGCTGTGTCATCTGGTATGGGGATCTAATTGATATTAGACAGGTTCCTGATAACGGGAAGGACCTATATATCAGAATGTCAGCTTCAAAGATTCCTGCGTCATCTAGTATGTTTCCATTATGCTTTGCATTCTGATTCATTTTGTTTCTTTAGAAACTGTAATGCTTCCCTATCTTTTCAACGTCTTTTGGCTTTGTGGTTTAACTATACTAGTCGCAAACCCATGCGATGCACGGAAAAATTTTGTAATAAGGTATAATACATATATAATTTTGATTGAATGTCATAATGTTAATAATGAAAAAAATAAAAAATAAAAAACTGAAAAAATAAAATCCCCATTATAATAAATAAATCAATTTCAAGAAGTTAAGAGTCATGGAAATTTTCTATAAGATATCTCATATTTATATTACAGGGAACTTACATTAACTTTTTGGTTAAGTGGTAAAGAAATCACACATCTGAAAAGAGTATTGGGATTAACAACGTACAAAAAAAACTATTAACCACTATATTAAGTATTACAAAGTATTACAGGTAAAAAAAAAAATTGCATATAAAACTTTGACATAGGCTGCTAGGGGTCTTGCTTCTGGTAGCACCTTTCTATGTACAACATATAAATGTCTGCATTCCCTAAGCCAGCAAGCCTTAGATGTTTTCCATTATAGCTGTTATTTGCTAATTGAAAAAATAATTCAATAGAAGTCATGTTCTCTTGCCTTCTACATAACCTCCAATACTGCTACCACTCCAACCACCTGTGTTTTGAACAAAAATCATCCTGCCCAATTGACAATTGGAAAGAAAAAAAATCCACATAACAAAACAAAACTTCAATTGTAATAAATGAATCCTAATGTACCAATTCATTGGTTGGACCAAACAAATTATTTAATATCACATAGGCTCATACTCTCATACTATCATTCAACACAAGTAAGGGAGGTTGGGTTTTTGGCTTTAGAGAACAAATGCTTCTAGTAGAAAGGGAACAATGCTTAAATTTTATTTTTGCCATTTCACTTAAAATTTCAACAATAATTATAAAAATAAATAAAAAATTAACAATCAAATGTGGTAATTTACTCTTCCTCATCTTCTGCATTACCCAAAATTCAGGATCTATGATTATAGAAAGGATGCCTAAATACCTACTATTAGCTTCATTTATACTTCTAAGAACCACTACTATTAGCTCATTACAATGTTATACTTGAGTAACACTACACAGTAGCAACCTCAGATGGACGTAACATTGGGGAATGATATTATATTAATTTGAAGATAATCGGTTTGCAAACATGAAACTTTAAATATAATTGAGCAAGGTCATGCTACAGTTATTTAGTTAGGTGTTATCCAACTTGAAACAGTAAGCACACTCAATCTAGAAGATCATATTACACAATGAGAATATTTATTGATAAAGAATATCACCAAGATTTGCAAGGAAAAAAGTAAAATATGAAATTTCCACATTCCAAAACTCAGTTCCATTTCATCCCATAGCCACAAACCACAAAAACTTCAATTTCAACCAATAACTAACCCAAAAGGCTCTAATTTTCATCACTTGACACTTTTCTTGTGTTTACACTTACAATATTCTTGCCTAAAAATCTATAGATTTAAGAATTATGTGTCTAATAGACCTTTCCAGCCTTGGTCAATCAATTGGGATCCATTATGAAGTAATAATTTCTAACCTCCTACCCACGACTACCCTCTATAATTGAATATTTTTGGTTCCTACAATCAACCCGTGAACTCTTTGATTATTCAACAGTTTATTCAATTCCTGCATCTTCAATATGGTCCATTATGTCCAGTAATTGCTCAATACACTTTGATACTATGCTTTACATATTTGTAAGCCTGGCTATTACATATTCACTTGTTACGGTTTGCCTGCAGCTAAATGGCTACATTCAATAATTGAACATGCAGTATTAATGGCCAGAAACTTTTGAAATATATGAAGCATTGAGTCCTGACACAAAAACTAAAGAAATTTTAAAATAAGATGCTTATTGTTTTACCCCTCAGCATATGTAAATAATCAAAACATATATTCCCGTATAATTTCGAAACACTTGACGGCATGTGGCATGATCTTTTGCGGGAGGTTGTGGGCATCAAGACCAGATGTTAAAATATAAAGCATTTTAAATTATATAACAGTTCTGAAAAGCATCAATAGATGAAACAATATATGAGTTCCATTAAATATTACATTTATCAGGAATTCCATCAAACATTTGCTGGACATTTTTAAATTGACAAATTTTGCAGATTAAATAATAAAAATAAAACAACCCAGATTTGTTAGCTTCATATTCGAGTTACTACCATAAAATATTTTCAATTGGGTTTCTTCATATTCAGATTACATCATATCAAATCCCTAAAATTGAGTAGTAAACTAAAATACTGACACCATATAAAGGAAAAAAGTGAAACAAACTAAGAAACCCAATTGAGGATAAGCCAACACCGGCCTCCACTGTAAACATCACCCTGCCAAAGGTTGGGTCATAGAAGGATGTTATCTTTGTGTCTTCATAGGGTATCATGATGATGTTTATATAGCATATGTAACAAAGAAATACAAAGGAATAGTACAGTACCTGGTAGGTAGGAACCATTTTTTTCTGAATCAAAATCTATTATCACAGCATCAGCAACCCAGACCGCAGGAAAAGCTCCTGGAGTTTGCAGAACTTCTCATCTGTTCAACATCCAAAACGTGCACCGACTGAAAGAGGATTCAGACACAGACCATAAAAAATCCACCAGAAAAATAAAGGAAATCGAAAAATAAAAAGAAATAAAAAAGGCTCACCTTGGGTTGGTTGTTGTTGGGGCAGCGGGTACTGAAGGGATTAAATAGGAGAAAAGCATAGCAGAGATTTTTTGAGTTAGAGAGGCTGGGGCAAAGTAACGGTGAGCCCCATTCAATGGGCAAATCGGTTCAACTTTTTTGTAAGAAAACAGTTCTGGCCATGATTTTGTAAGCTTTAAAGAGGCTGGATTTAATGGGGAAGGGAAAAAATAATCAAAAAGGGAGAGAGAGAGAGAGAGAGAGAGAGAGAGAGAGAAAAAAGAGGGGAAGGAACATAAAGATGAAGAAGCGTGTACCGTTTTGCAGGTAGATGAGGAGTCGTGGGAGAGAGAGGGAGTGTTAGAGCATGACCAACAGTAGTGTAAAACTGCATTGTATCTCTACAAATAGGGAACGAAACAAAAAAAAAGGCTCCAGCAGTGCTCTATTTTAACACGCTATCCCCAAATTTTTTTAGAAAATGTACAGTAGCTTTTCACAAATGAAAAGCTACTGTACATTCTCTATACGATTAAACCTGATTAAAAAAAGAAGTTGGGGCCACCGAGTATAAATTTTTTAGTTTTTTCCCGAAGCTCATTTCTAACTGATTTTTTCTCTCTCTTCATTCTGTGCTCTCTCTTCTCTCTGTGCTCTTCATTTTCTGCTGAAGCACGATCTCCACGGTCTGTGCTCTCTTCGTTTGGAGCTGAAGGACGAAACGGGTTGGGCTTCGGTTGAAGGTTGGAAACGCCGGTGTGGTGGTTGATTGGGCTTGCGAGGCCAGCGTGGTGGTGGTGGCTTGGGCTTGGAAACCACCTGAAACCACCAGCTAGCCAGCCACCACCAAGGATCAACCCACCTGAAACCATCTGAAACCAATTTTTTTTTTTCTTTTCTCAGCCAGCCACTTGAAACCACCAGCCACCACCAAGGATCAACCCACGGCTCTTTTCTCAGATCTGGACCCACCGAGGCCAGCCACCACCAAGGAGAGACCCACGGCGTGGCTCTCTTCTCAGATCTGTAACCACCGAGGCCACGCCGTGAAGCACGGACCACCACACCGCGAAGCACGAACCACCTTGCCGTGCCGATCCCAACGGTCTGGAGGTGGTGGAGCCTTCCGATCTCCATGATGGTTTTTGGTTGCTCAGATTTGTGGTGGTTTTTGGTTCCGATCTCCACGGCAGTTAGTTATTTTTGGTGCGAAACAACAATACAGAAAAGTAAAAAATATAATATTTAAATGTGGTAAAATAATAAAAAAGTATATTTAAATAGAGTAGAGAGTGAAATAGAAAGTAGTGCTGGAGTAAAAATAAATAGAGAGTTGCTGATAGTGTAAATATAGAGATAGAGTAGATAAAATTTTTACAAACTGCTGGAGTTGCTCTTAGGGATTTAATGGTCGGGGAAGAGAGAACGTCAAAAGCAACTTAGGGTAAAAACGTTAAAATAATAAAAGCCCAACAAAATAAAAAGGAAAGTGGGCCGGATCGTAAAAGCCCAACAAAAATAAAAAGGAAAGTGGGTGATGAGATTGGGAATGATGTGGGAAGAGCAAATCTGATGTGGTAAGTTTGGGAGAAGTCAAAAAAATATCTCTCAACTTCACCTATTAGTTTATATAATAGATTTGCTTTGCTTTGTATATCAAAGTGAACCATGGAAAGGCAAAAAAAGTTGGTAAGACAAAGATAGCAGTAGTAGTTGCTGCTGCTGCCCTTGCTTTTGTTTTTGGAATGCTCTTA